>CM017771.1:16921138-18121138 GCA_008009225.1 Acer yangbiense
TGCCCTTGGCTTCTCCTTGGTTTTCACCTTTGTTGGTGATCGGCGGCCTGGCCGCCGAATGTAACCGCCGTTTGCTTCCAGAAGTGTCTGGAGCAATTCTACGGTTACCATCGATGGCCATGACCGCCGTTCGAAACCGCCGTTCATACCTGATCGATTTAATCTCTCGGGTTGATTCGGCGGTTGGATCGGCGGTTACGAAACCGCCGAATGAAACCGCCGTTGTTCCTCTGTTCTTCTTGGGTTCAATTCGACGGTTATAATCGGCGGTCTGGCCACCGATTGAAACTGCCGATCGGTGCGTTTCAGGGGCAAACTTGTCTTTTCACATGCCCTGTTCTTGATGTCTATAAATATCACACTTTCTCATTTTATGAATTATGTTCTTTAACTCTAAGAATCCTAAACTTCAAAGAAAGACATTTGAGAGAAAATCAAATCAAGAACATATTTTTAACGCTCAAAAACCATTCTCATATGCATCAAATTATCATCTAAGCATTTTCTAGCATAGTTAGGATGCTTGCTTGCATGGGTTTTGGTCAACACACTTTCTTTGGTAAATTCTTCACTATTATCATATATAATTAGTGTTTTATTTATCATTGACATCTCTTATATTATTTGTATGCTCTTAGAATATATTCGAGATACAAAATAGAGATTGTTGTGTTGACATGATTGAGTGTTGTATTTTGATAGCTATCTAGGTTTTCATAATCTATGTTTAGCTAAGCTATTTGACATGTCATCTAGCTTTTAATATCTATGATTGAATTTATTGCAAAATCATTATCCTAGATAAGCATATAGAGTAACCTAGCTCTAAATTGCATTTTGGATATTTTATATATTCACTTAGGTTGTATTATCTCTTCTTAGAGAATTAAGTCTTGTGTTGCTATCGGGATTAGGTAGCTTAAATCACAAGCAATTGGACTAGGTCCACTCATACCGGGATTAGGTAGTTGTGATGATTATTGATCGGGATTAGATCATTAAACCGGGATTAGGTTGTAATCATTTCAATTAGTGGATTCGAGGTTCGTGTGTAGCACACATAATAGCCCGTGGTTTTTCCCGTGAGGGTTTCCACGTAAATATCAAGTGTTATTTACATTCCGCACCTTATTACACTTGTTATATTATTGTGACTAGTTAGGGGCATTTTCGTAAAATTGACATACATGAGAAAATTGGGTAATAACGATTAAAATCTATTCACCCCCCCCCCCCCCCCCCCCCAAGATTAATATTAGATCACACCGTTAATTTGTTTCATTATGCAACCATTTATTACGTGGTTATAGAAAGTTAGTTGCTAAATAACAAATTTCTTGTAGTGATTTGATGGAATCTGTAAGGACCTCTATTTTGTGATTAGCTTATTTCATGACAAACCACATTGATGATGATCTTGTAATGGATAGCTTAGGTTCTCAATAACAAACTTCCAAGCATCTCCTTAACTTTAAGAACGAAAGGTACACTCACTTGACTTTGTCTCTTGAAGAGTTTAGGTGCACACACACACACACTACATGCATGCTTTGTTCATCTTTCATTTGTGTTCTAATTGCTTATATATGTGCACCCATTACACATTTCACACTTGCGCTTCATTGTTAGTTCTAAGTGTGGTTTGTGTGATGTAATTCGTTTCTGTTTGTGTGATCGGAAACGTCCGCACTTGCACAATGGCGTGCATGTCTTAACGGGATGGTTGACCATTTGAGAAGGTCATATTCTTCTCTTGGATAAGTGTTAGATATGGTGTGGTTGAATAGAGTAGGGTGTCTAGTTTTAAAAGATTGGTTTTTCAATGTTTTAAATATTTTTTAAAACTGATATTTGTATGGTCTTGTGACCATAACATTTTATACAACGATTCAAATTGTGTTTTGAAAATTTCTGGATAAACTAGATACCCATACCTTTCCAACGATATATTATTCGTAATATTTCATGACCGTTTGTAATAAATGTAAGGAAACTGATCTGTTTTATTATTATCAGCCACTTCTTCAAGGAATGAAGGCTAAACATTTATACAAGATAGTTAACAGCTTATCCCTAAATATTAGGAAACAAATATTATCAACCTAACAAAGATAAGGCTAACTCCTAACAAAGATAGAGATAACTACAAGCTAATGAGATTAGGTAACAGACTACCTAAACTCTTATTATCTAACAATAAATAAATAGATAAATGATAGCTAAGAAATCAAACTTCAACACACCCCCTTCAAGCTGGGCCATAGATATTGATCATGCCCAGCTTGTGAGTTAATGTTTTGAAGCTATTTCTAGGCGAAGGCTTAGTTAAAATGTCTGATGTTTGAGAGCTTGTTGGAGTGTAGATGAGTGTCATGATTCCTTTTTCAAGTTTCTCTTTAATGAAGTAACGATCTATCTCCACATGTTTTGTTCTATCATGAAACACGGGATCTTTTGCAATACTTATGGCTGCTTGGTTGTCACACATAATCTCAATTGAACCTTCAATATTTGTTCCAATTTCTGCTAGAAGCCTTTTCAGCCATATGCCTTCACATATTCCAAGTGCCATAGCTCTAAATTCCTCTTCTGCACTGCTTCTGGATACCATGGACTGTTTCTTACTACGCCAAGATACTAGATTTCCCCACACATAGGAACAATAGCCTGATGTTGATCTTCTATCATGAACCAAACCTGCCCAATCCGCATCTGATTATACTTCCAGCTTTCTATTTTGGTTCTTTTTGAAGAATAAACCCTTACCCGGAGTCATCTTTTAGTACCTCACTATGCGAAATACTGCATGCATGTGTTCTTCTTTAGGATTGTTCATGAATTGGCTGACTATGTTGACAGAGAAACTAATATCAGGTCTAATGTGTGATAGATAAAGCAATTTTCCTACCTGTCTTTGAAATCTGCCTTTATCTACTGGTGCACCTCATTCGGTCATTCCAAGTTTTGTTGTGTAGTCCATAGGAGTCTCAGTTGGTCTGCAATCAAGCATTCCCATCTCTCTAAGTAAATCCAGTGTATACTTCCTCTAAGAGACCAAAATTCCTTTTCTTGATCGTGCTACCTCCATTCCCAAAAAATATTTCAAACATCCCAAGTCTTTTGTCTCAAATTCCTTGGCTAGAAAGTATTTTAAATTCTGAATTTCCTCTTCACTATTTCCTATCAAGATAATGTCATCAACATATACACTCAAGACTGTCACTTCCTTACCTTGTGAATGTTTGATGAACAAGGAGTGATCGGATTGACTTTGGGTATATCCACACTGTTTTACAGCCTTTGTGAATCTCCCAAACCAAGCCCTTGGAAATTGTTTGAGGCCGTATAATGCCTTTTGAAGCCTGCAAACTTTGTTCACAGTAGATTGTGTTTCAAAACCCAGTGGAATCATCATGTATACTTCCTTTTCCAAATCTCCATTCAGAAACGTGTTCTTGATGTCTAATTGATGAAGTTTCCATTCTAAATTTGTTGCTAGGGAGAGAAGAACCCGAATAGTATTTAGCTTAGTAACTGGTGCAAAAGTCTCTTGATAATCAATCCCGTAAGATTGAGTGAATATTTTCGCTACGAGCCGAGCTTTAAACCTCTCAATACTACCATTAGCCTTGTGTTTGATGGTAAATATCCGCAACCCACTAGATTTTTGTCATTTGGGAGGTCTGAAATTTCCTAAGTTCTATTCTTTTGTAAGGCTCTTATTTCTGCACATACAACTTCTCTCCACTCGGGTATTTGGGGTGCTTCATGTACGTTGTTTGGAACCTGAATATTTGACAGGTTGACAGCAAATGCACGGTAACTAGGTGACAGTTTATTATAGGAAATAAACTTACTTATTGGATAAAGTGGTCGATCCCTGCACTGTCTGTACCATTTTCTTACAGCAATTGGTTCTGATTCAGAGGCTATAGGATAACTTATCTGATCATCATTCCTTCCCTTTTCTCCTTTGTCCAATTCAGTGTCAGTGTCTTTATCAACCTCATGTCCTTGGACTTGGTGATTCGGTTCTTTTTCTTGGCTTTGCTGGAACAATGACTGAGACTCCACTTCTTGTTGAATTTCTTTTCTTCTGGAATACATAATCAGGTCAGGTGATTTTGGTTTGGTGTTTGTGTTTGACTCAAGTTCGGTGTTTATATTTGACTCAGACTCTTTGTTTTGGTTTTCCGGTTCGGGTTCAGTGTTTGGGTAGGATTGAGTTTTGTTGAGATCAGAATTAATAGTGTTAAGAGGAGGATGAGTTTGACCAAGACTAGTAGACTCAATAGAAGGAGTTTGTGTGAGGTTAGGAGTTTGAGTGAAGTTTAAAAACTCAGCAGTATTTCCCCAAAACTGAAATTATTGACTCTTATCCCTCCCTTGAATTTTAGTTTGGGTAAAATATGATTGGTTCTCCACAAAAGTCATGTCCATAGACACATAAAATCTCCTAGTCACAGTAGAATAGCACTTGTAACCCCTTTATGTAGGAGAATACCCTAGAAACACATACTTGATGGCTTTAGGGTCAAGTTTACTACGATGATGGATATGGACAAATACGGTACGCCCAAATATCTTACTAGGAATGTGAGATAGAATCCGATTTTGGGGATAAAAGTTTGAAAGAGCTTGATAAGGTGTTTGATAATTTAAGATTCTAAAAGGAAGTCTATTAATCAAATATGCGGCTGTTAAAACAGCTTCACCCCAAAAATTCTTAAGAACGTTCATAGTGAACATAGGGACCTGGACATTTCTAACAGGTGTCTGTTTTTCCTCTCAGACACTCCATTTTGTTATGGAGTATCAACACAAGAGCTTTGATGAATAATTCCTTCCCCTAACAAGTACTCATTCAGATTTGAACTAAAGTACTCCTTAGCATTGTCGGATCTTAATACACGGATTCTAGTTTGAAATTGGGTGTTGAAAGTATACAAACGTAGTTAAATAGCTTAAAGCATACCTAGATGGGGGGTGAATAGGTTTTTACGCATTTTTCAATCCCTTGAACAAACTTTTGTTTGTCCCTTAAGGTAGCCTTACATACAACACATAAACCATAAATCCATACATAGACAAGATAAGCATATGATCATATAAGCATGGTCTATGAATATCAATTAGTTATATGAGGTATAAGAACACATAAACTCAACAACAAAGAATGTTTGTATTTCAATATTTGTTTAATATTTTATAAGTATACTCAAATAACACTATACACAAGAATTACAATTTACAAAAGAATTATATTTACAAATAAGATCAAATGAATAAGTTCACAAATCACACTTTACAAAATCTTGTTTCAATATACATTACAAGTGAATAATATGCAACAAGACAACAACATGCACATATACAAATATAAGAGATAGAGATAGAGATAGGAAGAATTAACACAAGAGATTTTTTAACGTAGTAAAACCTTCAAGGAGGAAACATCCACGGGTTGAACTATAATCATTGGGTACTATATATATTGGATGGTAAATTAGAAATTCCACAAAGTGACCAATCCTAGATCAACTTCCTATAGGAGTCTATGTTTACCCAACCCTATTGGAAAGTACGAAATCCCTCAATGATGTTAAGCCACCATGTATTGGACAACATACAAAACCAACATCGATGGTAGATTAGAAATTCCTAAATAGTGCATACACATCCCATGTACCCCTCTCTTTTGGAGTCTATGTCTATCCATACGCCTAGGTCTACCAACATACAAGCTAACTCCCTATCCAAGGCACTCATGCCTCTAGGGAGCCTCCCATGCATGACTATCCGAGTCCTCCCGACTCTAGCCATGACTCCTTGCTCGGTTTTCCGGACCTCAGGTCCTAACCAAGACTTCCTTGCTTGACTATCTGGACTCCTCATCCTAGTCAAGACTTCATGCCTTTTACAAGGACTTCCTAGTGTGATCATGTGAATACAAATGATGCAAACAATCAATTCAACATAAAACATGTGATCAATACATTCCATGGAACAACTAGACCTAAACATGTGATAACACAAGTAATAAAAGTCTAGATGCAATACTTGAATAAAAACCTAGAGCATGTGAAAACACCTAACACATAAAACTCATAGTTTCATTCACACAAATAACACTTGAACAATTCATATACATGAAGCATAAATTCAAGATGTTATAAACATACACAAAAATGCTAGAATCACTAAATGTGTTCAATGAATATTCTAGCCAACAATTAGAGCAAGGATAAATTGAATAATCAATTAAATCCTATTTGTCTCTAAATACACATACAAGAGCATTAATCCTAGATTTTATCAATCGAAGGATCAAAACACATTTCAAGGATTATTTATCATAAAATGATTCAATCAAGTCATAAATAATCTTAGATATCAATCTAATCACAATACAACTCTCAAACATGTGAAAAACCTAGAATCTAAGAAACTAGTTCACATATGTCTCTAATTAGACTTTTGATTAAGATTGATTATGAAGCTATCTTTCTCAATAGCATTCACCATACATACACATACATATAGAAGAAGAAACCCTAACCAAATTGAAGGTTATAAAAGAAGAAATCTCAGAGATATGAACACTACCTTGCAATCACGAGCTGGTTCGTTTTTCTGTGTAAAACCACCACGAAAATCAATCAAACAGCTGCAAGACCACTTGGAAAAGGTAGAGGACTCAATTTTGAACAATCTCCAACTTGAATCACTCAATTCCGACTTCGTATGAGAAAGTTATGGTGTTTGGAAGATAAGAAAAGTTGAGAGAAAATTTCAGCACAAGAGATTCTAACTTTTTCTTCTTGGAAATGAATGGGAGAGAATTGGAATATTTAAAAGGAAGAGAGAGAGGGAAATAGATTGACCAATAGGAGCATGCCACGTCATCACCCCGTGTGGGGCACATGTGGCACACATGAACAGAGGGCTGTCCAGCCCATGTGTCACACGTGGACAACATGTCATGGCCTTTGGCCATGTAATCTCCTCCCGCGCTCCTCTCACGTTCTTTAACCGTATCCGGGCCTCCGAACTCCGATTTTGAATCCAACTTCGGATTACGAATCATGACTCCCTCACGCACAACTGTGACTATGAAACTTTGATAAAAGGTTGAGAAATCATCTCGGAATACGATGACGAAAACAACTCAACGAAAGAGAACGAAAAATAGCGTAGCTACATCGTTTGGACTCGAAACCTAATGAATGAGTAACTGAAATGACCGGGACTCAATAAGGAACCATAAGCAATCATTTTCAAGTCCAAAACAAAAAATATAGAAACAAATAAACATAAAATCACACACGTATGCAATTTCCTAGACATAGTCCTAGAACATGCAAATTACAATGTTTATCAATTTGAATCTAATGCATGAGCATACATTACTAAGTGTGTGAAAATGATATATAAATGTTGTTCAACCATGTAGGGACACATATGAATGCCATGTGTGTGTGTGTGTGTGTGCTTAGCCTTGTAAGAGAAATAAGGTCTTATATACCTTTGTAGACCGATGAAGCATATTTCTCTTTGAAGCCGGCATCTTGCATGAGTTGTGGCCAAGTCTTTCTTTGACGACTTGAATCTTCAATTCTTATACCATTAAACATTACAAGAGAACATCGTTTTGATATGGAATACATGCCAAGACAAACCAAAAACCTAATAGGTGTTGATCATTCCGTTAAAATTTTTGAAAATTTGAAACACTTAAAATTTTTCTTTCATCAAGAAAACCCAAGTAATTCTGGTATGGTCATCAACAAAAGAAACAAACCATTTGGCACATGTTATGTTGTGAATTCTAGATGGTCCCCATACATCACTGTGTATTAAGGAAAATGGTGAAGATGCTTTGTAGAGTTGAATTGGGAAATTACTGCGAGTATGTTTAGATAACTGACAAACTTCACATTGGAATTGATTGACACTTTTATTCATGAATAAATTGGGAAACATTTTCTCAAGATAAGAGAATTTTGGATGACCTAAATGATAGTGCCATAACATTATAACACTATTTTTATTTGACTCAACTGAACTATTGACTTGACTTTTAAAAGACACACATTTCAACACTGCCAATCTTCTTCCCCGAGTCCAAGTCTTGAAATTCACAATGGGTAGATGAAAACTTAGTGAGACAGTTTAAATCTTGGGTGAGTTTATTAACTAACAGCAAGTTACAGTCCAATGTAGGTACTAACAACACAAAATTCAAAGTTAGGGTTGGTGATATCACAACAGATCATGTACCGGTTAACTTTGATAGGGATCCATCTGTAATCCTAACTGAAAAATTACCATTATATGGTGCAAATGTATGGAACAAAGAGGCATCTCCATTCATGTGATCTGAGGCACCAGAATCTACAATCCATGAATGACTTTTGTCTTTTTCAATTTTTAAAGCTGTTAAGAAGTTACCTTTATGAGCAAAAGATCCGGTTCCAATCACAGATGTTTGAGGGTGCTGTATTGACTGATTAAAAAACTTCTGTAAGACTTCCATTTTTTTTTTTGCTGAAGGGAGAATTTTCTGCTGTTGCTGGTTGATTATCAGTTATTGATGTATTTCCCCGACCTTCTCTGTTTGTAAACTTGGTTGGTTTCCAGTCCGCTGGTTTCCCAAGAATTCTCCAACAGGTGTCCTTCGTGTTTCTTGGTCTCTTACAATGGTCACACCATGGTCTACCTCTTCGGGTTTTGCTGTCACTGGATTGATTTTGCATTCATTTGACAGCAAGTGCAGAGCTGTCATTGATTGGAGATGAGTTTTTTGTCTTTACAACCGTCCCTAACATCACTTTCTTACGACTCTCTTCTCTTTGAACTTCTGAGAAAACTTCTCTTATTTTCAGAAGAGGTTTGGTGCCTAAAATTCTACCTCTAACTTCATCTAGGCTTTGATCCAAACCCATTAGAAACTTGAACACCCTTCTTTGTTCTACTATCTCTTTGTAAGTTTTTCCATCCTCTGACTTCCATGAATGTTTTTCAAAGAGGTCAAGTTGCTACCAGTGTTTTGTGAGATTATTGTAATATTGAGTTACAGTTAGATCTCCTTGCCACAACTCGTGCAGGGTACTTTCTACACCAAATAGTTCAACGGTGTTATCATGACTTGAATAAGTCACCTTTGTTGCCTCCCAAATCTATTCTGCTGTCTTATAGAGAAGAAAGATCTCTCCTATGTCATTATTCATCGAGTTGATGAGCCATGACATCACCATGTTATTATCTGTCTGCCACCGTTTATAAGTTAGATCTGTTTCAACAGGAGATACAACCTTTCCCGAGAGATATTCATCTTGTCCTTTTCCTTTTCCTTTTCCTTTGATGAACATCATGACAGATTGGGACCACTGAAGGTAATTATGCCCATTTAGTTTATGACTAGTAATGGGCAGGTTTGGATATTGAGTGTGATCAGATCCGCCACCTCTATTTCCACCGGTGAAATTGGTAGAATCTGAGGTAGAACCAATGTCAGTACTCAGTAGTAGAGCTTGGCAATGTCATGCCGTGTTTGGTCATTTTAATGTTTAAGGATTCAATATGGCTCTGATACCATAATGAATGTAGGGAAATTGATCTGTTTTACTATTATCAGCCACTCCTTCAAGGAATGAAGGCTAAACATTTATACCAGATAGTTAACAGCTTATCCCTAAATATTAGGAAACAAATATTATCAACCTAACAAAGATAAGGCTAACTCCTAACAAAGATAGAGATAACTACAAGCTAATGAGATTAGGTAACAGACTACCTAAACTCTTATTATCTAACAATAAATAAATAGATAAATGACAGCTGAGAAAACAAACTTCAACAATTTGGATTGGTTTTAAAATCTCCAAAGTGATCACCAAAACAAGGCATCTCTATTTTTGTCCGAATTTGACCTTTGGTCACTCAAATGATCATAACTATTTCTTCAAACATCCAAATCTTATTTATTAAAGTAAAAAGTAGACATCCATACCTTTCCAACGGTATATTATTCATAATATTTCATGACCGTTTGGATTGGTTTTGAAATCTCTAAAGTGACCATAAAAACAGGGCAACTCTGTTGGTGTCCGTTTCTGTCATTTGGTCACTCAAATGATCATATCTATTTCTATAGACATCAAAATTTCATTTCATATAAAGCAGTAAAAAGTAGACATCCATACCTTTTCAACGGTATATCATACAAAAGGTTTCGATATCGTTTGGTCATGGTTTGGGGCACTCAAATCTCAAGCTATTGTGCTGTCGCGGCTATGCGCCCTTGTTGTGCTACTCGTCAAGCGCTGGCGTTGCGCTGCTTGACCATCACTTTTGGTCCAGCAACCTTGCGCTTGTAAAGCGCTTGTGCTGCGCTACTCGTCAAGCGCAATGCTCTGTCCCTGTTTCGTAGTTTGGTCATATCTCACTTATTTAGAGTCCGATTTGGCTCATTTTTGAAGGGAAATTCACGAAATTTATAGGGCTATCATCTAAGCACTATAAATATATCTATTTATCATCATTTGTATTCAAGGAACTCAAAACATAAAACCCTAGAGAGAGATTAAGAGTTCCCTAGAGAGAGAAAGCTTCAAGAAAGCTTCTTTGACTCTCCAAACCCCAAAACCCATCTTCATCTTGCATCTCTAGCATCATTCAAGCATGAGTCTTCATTAATGTCTTTACTTGGTAAGTAGAACAAACATCTCAACTCATTTATTGTTCTATTTCATCAAGACAAATCTTTTATTGCTTAGGTTAGCAAATCTTCACATTAATTGCATATCTAGTGAAGTTATGACATGTTTGGGGTTTGTTTGTGATAGCTTGCATGATTCAGTTGTTTTGCCTAAATAGCCAAGCCTTGAATGCTCTTGTGAGATTATTTGATAACTAGGTTAATATATTTATATTTATCAAGCATGTTAAGCTCTCTTGAATATTCATAGTTGTTTGTTATCAATTAGATTGTTAGAAAATCTCTACACAACTAATTGAATCCACATGTATGGGCATGTTGGAATTTTGTGATAGCTTGCATGATTAGGTTGTTATCTACCTAAATAGCTAAGTCATAAATATTCATTCATGATTCTTGAATGTTTATGATTGTTTGTTAATAATTAGTTTGTTGGAAAATCTCTACACAACTAATTAAAACTACATGTATGTACATGTATGTTTTGTTTGATAGCTAGCATCTTTATTGTTCACATTATCTAGCTAAGTCTTTGTGTTTCTACACTTAGACAATTGATAACTTGGATTTATTGATTGCATCATTAAACTCCTTGTTAAGCAATTTGTGTTGTCTTACACATTATTGCATTTGAACATTATTGTCATATTCACTTAGACTTTTAATTCTCTTCAATGAGTCAAAGTCTTGTGGCTTCAAGGTGAAGTTGCAAAAGCAAGTGAAGTCTTGCAACCAAGGGTTGGTTGGCAAGCATTTGCCAAGTACCGCTACAAAAAGCCCACGAGGTAAATTAGGAGGTGCTCACGCCAAAAGTAGTAGATCGAGGGATATAACTAGGGATTGAACCAAGAGTGGTGAGTGGTAGTGTCCATAGCCTGAGGTTATCGAGAGTGAGAGTTCATGTATCGCTTGAAGGTGTAATTTCCTTTTCATATAGTGAATTGATGTGGCTTAAATGGCTAGCATGGCTAGTCCCATGTTTTTTCCTTGTTGAAGGTTTCCACATAAAAATCAAGTGTTCTTTAATTTCCGCACTTTACTTGATTTTTGTTGTATGTTTGAATTGGGTTTTATTGTTAATATTGACTAATCGAAAAAGTTGGTAATAATTGATTAATAACCCATTCACACCCACCCGAATTGGGTTTTATTGTTAATATTGACTAATCGAAAAAGTTGGTAATAATTGATTAACAACCCATTCACAACACCCCCCCCCCCCCCCCCCCCCCCCCCCCCCCCCCCCCCCCCCCCCCAGGTTGTATTAGACACACTTTCATTTATTTTTAGAATCCATGCCCTTATCGATTTTCCACAATTTTCCTTCAATATTCTGAATTTTTCCCTCTACGACTTGATTTCTGGTCTACATATCTATAAATCTTCCTTCCACATACTGATGATGCCTTGTTCCTTCTACCATTGTCACATGTTGCAGGAAGGAGGGCTCTGATACCACTTTGTGATGCCCTAGTGTTATCCATAGATATTTTGTGTTTTGTGTTTTGTTTTTGCACTACCAAAAAAATGGTCTTTTTCGACAGCTAAATGCCGTCGGAAATACGTTTTTCCAACGGGAAAAAGCCGTCGGAGGCCGTCGCAAATACGCTTGTCAGAAATAACTTTTCACTGACGAGCCGTCACAAATACTACCATTTCCGACGGCCATGGCCGTCGGAAAAAATGAAAATGCCGTCGGTAATAGTGATTCATGGTGGTCAAAATTACTTGTATTTTCGATGGCTTTACTGCTATTTCCGACGACTTATTGCCATCGGAAATAGTGATTCAAGGTGGTCAAAATTACTTTTATTTCCAACGGCTTTACCGCTATTTCCGACGGCTTATTGCCGTCGAAAATAGTCGAATTATTAAAAAAAATTAGTGACTTGATAGTTGCCACATCACTTGTCACATGCCACGCGCCATGTCATCGCCACATCACTCAACATGTGGCACTATAAATCCTTGAAATTTGATGTGGCTTGAACCCTTGACGTGGATGACAGTAAGGGTTTCCTTGACCATTTTGCTATAACCTTATATCTGATATGTTTTGCATATTTTTTATATATAAGCTATTGATATGTTTGTATACTATGTAATTACAGTAAATATATTTTTTTGTATACTATTGAGATATTGTTTTTTAAAATAATATTTTATTAAAATTATTAGAGTTCTTGTTGACAGTGAATTTTGGATACATTTAACATATATAGTGATGTATTTAAAATATTGACCTACAAGTCACATTTTTTGTGTAGTGTTATAAATTACATACATTCCATTATAATTTATTAATTAATATTATAATAATAAATTAATTATTTATTCCATGAAATTGAGGTCAACAAAGCAAAAAGTATTTCCGACGGCCTCAATGCCGTCGGAAATAATGTATTTCTTTTTTTCTTTTCAAATGGAACAAGACTATTTCCGACGGCAATAAGCCGTCGGAAATAGTGTATTCCTTTTTTCTCTTTTCAAATGGAATAAAGATTATTTCCGACGGCATTTAGGCCGTCGGAAATAGTGTATTCCTTTTTTTTTTTCTTTTCAAATGGAACAAGACTATTTCCGACGGTATTGAAGCCGTCGGATATAGTGTATTCCTTTTTCTTTTTTTTTTCAAATGGAACAAGACTATTTCCGACGGCACTTTTTGTGCCGTCGGAAATAGTGTATTCGTCGGAATTGAAAATAAAATTGACGGCTTTTTCGACTATTTCCGACGGCCTTTGGCCATCGGAAATGTGTTATCATATTTTTACTCATTTTCGACGGCACTGAAATGGCCGTCGGAAATGGTACCATTTCCGGCGCCAATTAGCGCCGTCGGAAATAGTTCGTCACTGATAGGCTTTTTTTTTGTAGTGTTGGTTTCCGGAATTTCCAGATTGTAATATTGAAATTGAGAGATAGAAAGAGAGATAGATAAGATGGAGAGAATTGAAGAATTGTAAAGGAAGAAGGATTGTTCTCATTTGTTGAATAACCACATTTGTTAGAAACGGACATTATAAAGGAAAATGCAAGTGTCAAGTGGCATGGGAGATAATTCCCTACAGTAAACTCACTGAACTTTCTTCTAGAAATACAGGAAATTGCTTGTAATTGAAATTGAATGAAATTGCTAATTGTAAATGTGGCTCAATTGGCCCAATATTGAGTCTGGTCCAACGAGCCCATTGAAGTTCTCTAAACGCACCATTTAGAGTAAGGTTCTAAGAAATCCCTATAAAAGCATCGCTACTTCATTTGTCCTTAGTTGTCCGAAATTCCCCCAAATCTCTCTACAATCCCTAATTTCTCTTCTTTGAGAAACCAAAATCCCTAAATTGCAACCAAAATCAATTCCAATTTCTTAAAATAAAAAAAAAATAAAAAATAAAAACTAATCTTCATTCTCCTGACAATAACATGATTTAAGAGAATATGCAAAATATTACAGCCAATTCCAGAATCATAATTTTCAATCAACATTGTACACAGTCAAACTTGTAGAAAACAGCTGGGCATATCATTTCAAAGAAGGATAAAGATGTTAAGGCTGAGGATTCACACCAAAGAATGAATTCTTGTTTATGTATTGAAAATAAAATCTATACACGAACTAGTAGAGTAAAAGCAACCCTTTGAATACCAACATCTTGATTCATACAATATTAATACCAAATCATAGAATTTGAATGGTTTTTCTATATAATCAAGAACATGTCACATGTAGGCTTGTTGATTTCTTCCAACCATCTACACATAGATAGAAAATTGTGTGGAATGATAATTGAAGATCCTAAAGCCACCATAGCCCATCTTCATTAGATTCAATGCCATGTGTATGTGGATAAGGAGTATAAATATGCTCATTTTATAAGTGAGTATGATGAGTCCTCAAACTCATAGATTCAAAACTGATTGAAAGGTTATCTTCATCCGATGGTGGCATGCATTCTTGATTGCATTCCATGATTTCTCCTCGTGTAATATTCATTGCCATCAGCCCTTATACCTAGACCTGCAACTCTACACCTATGGTCTCATCTTGTGTGCAATGAGTAAATACTAAGTCACTAGTAAACGATCTCAATAGTAAACATGTATTGATAGTATTTCTTTGAGTGAACTCATAATTATTTCCTCATCCCCCATCACCAATATCATCATCTTCTTCATTATCGTCATTGCAATCATCAAAATTATTTTCACCGATATCTTATTGCCATGACTTAAATATCAATAATTTAAAATTTATATTTTATGTTCATTTCATTCTCAATTTTCATATCATTGAAATATATTACATCAAATGTTACATTAAGAATATGAATATCATCAATTTTTCACTTTACATTGATAGAAATATTTCACAGATATATCCAGGGTATTATGTAAAATTACAATGGTCTTTTGCGACGGTCAAATGCCGTCGGAAAAGATGATTTCCTATCGGAAATATATTTTACCGTTTCAATAAAATTTATAATTATTTTAAAATTTCCGACATGCATTTTCTGCATTGATTTAAACCCATGACTTGATAATGGTAAAGGTAAAGCTTTACCATTTGACTATAACTAGTGGAGGCAAAATGGACATGGGCCGGTAAAGGTAATATATAATCTCTCATTCTCTCTCTAGTCTCTACTCTCCACCAAGGCACCAATTCACAATTTCTCTACAAATTACAAACTACAATCAAAGGTAATTTCTTGTTTATTTTTAATTTCTTATTTATTTTTAATTATATATATATAATTTATGCCTAGTATGTTAATTTATGCATAGTATATTTAATATTTATGATTTTATGAGTAGTATATTAAATATTTATGGGACGGTTTTTATTTTTTAATTTTAATATTTATGCTTAGTATATTTAATATTTATGATTTTATGTGTAGTATATTAAATATTTATGGGATAGTCTTACTTTTTAATTTTAATATTTATGCTTAGCATATTTAATATTTATGATTTTATGTTTAGTATATTAAATATTTATGGGATAGTTTTTACTTTTTAATATATTTAATATTTATGATTTTATGTTTAGTATATTAAATATATTTATAGGATAGTTTTTACTTTTTAATTTAATATTTATGCTTAGTATATTTAATATTTATGATTTTATGTTTAGTATATTAAATATTTATGGGATATTTTTTACTTTTTAATTTTAATATTTATGCTTAGTATATTTAATATTTAATATTTTATGTTTAGTATATTAAATAGTAATGGCTTTGTTTTTAATTTTAATATTTATGCTTAGTATATTTAATATTTATGATTTTATGTTTAGTATATTAAATATGTATGGATAGTTTTCACTTTTTAATTTTAATATTTATGCTTAGTATATTTAATATTTATGAATTTATGTTTAGTATATTAAATATTTATGAGATAGTTTTTACTTTTTAATTTTAATATTTATGCTTAGTATATTTAATATATTTAATATTTATGGCTTAGTTTTTAATTTTAATATTTATGATTTTATGTTTAGTATATTTAATATTTATAGCTTAGTTTTTAATTTAATATTTTTATATTTATGTGTTGTGGGAAATGGATCCTACTATAATTCCTGTTTATTTTGAAGACAGATTGAACATGGACAATGATGACTTTCAAATTTTGTCACCAGAAGCAGAAGTCGAGCAAGATACTGAAGGACAAACCGATCCTTCCGCCTCCACATCGAGGTCAACCACATCAAGACCCAAAACCAGAAAAACGAAATATGTGGTATGGGAATGTTTTTACCTGGAAGACGTAATTTGCTCGGACGATCAGGTAGTATCTATGGCTCGTTGTAAATTTTGTAAGAATTTATTGACCGGTTCTAAAAAAGAAACTGGACATTTGAAAAGGCATAGGGAATCATGCATGCGTAAACACGGTGAGATAGATACTACTAGACAGACACAACTACAATGGAACCCAGATGGGTCCGTTACGACGTGGAGATATGACGATGCCAATGTTAGGGAATGCATGGCACGTTATATTGCACAAACCAATCAACCGATTGGTTTCGGTGACAGTCCTTTTTTTGAAAATTTTATCAAAAGCATACACCCCCCAATTTACAAATGTGTCTAGAAACACTACTAGAAGTGATTTACTAAAATGTTTTAAATCTGACAGAGTCAAACTAGTCGCTCAATTAAGGCGTTTAAGTGTTTTTAATGCACTAACTCCCGATATTTGGAACACACGTTCCAAACAGGACTATTTATGTGTCACGGGACATTATTTAGATTCTAATTGGAAGATCTAAAAAAGAATTCTTGGTTTTCGTCTCATGGATTTCGCCCATACCGCTCAGAATATTTATGACGTTATTTCTGAAGTTTTAAATGACTTTAGACTAATTGGACGCATCCTTTCCCTCACATTAGATAATGCATCATCAAACACGGCATCCATTAATTTGTTTTTAGCCAACAATGTCCCTCAAATCAGGGGTCATCTTTTCTACTAATGGTGTGCATGTCACATCATAAATTTAGTTATGAAATCAAGTTTGAAGGTTGTAAGCGGTCATATAGATCGCATCAGAGATGCCATTTCTTATATCAACAGATTTAATAAAAGAGTGAAAACATTCTCCCCGATACCGTAAAACTAACGACAAACAGCCTAGGAGGTTCCAAACACAAATATGTCGGTAAGGTGAAACTCTACTTATTTAATGTTGGTAAGGTGAAACTCCACTTATTTAATGTTACAAAGTGATATTGATTATTCTACTGAAATTACAGGTTATTATAATATGGAAATGGCCCTAGTGAGTAGTCCAACCATATTAGAGAACGACTGGTATGTGGCAGAAGTTTTTATTAAATTTTTAAAGATTTTTTACGATTCAATTGTACTTCTTTCCGTGGTCTATTACCCCACATCTCATCTTGTATTGCATCAAATTTTAGAAATATCTAAAATTTTGTACTTTTATAGAAATGATGTCATCTTAAGTACTACAGTTGCAGCGATGGTAAAATATTTAAAAAAATACTGGTCTAAATTTCCTTTACTCATAGGCCTTAGGTTGTATAGTAGATCCTAGGACTAACTTAAATAGTTTAAAAACTTTTACCGAGTTTATTGGTGGTTACTTGGAATTAGATCTTACTCAACATTTTACTAACCTGCAATCCAAGGTGTTCGAAGTTTATCGTCTTTATAAGTGCAGGTTTAGCGGTAGAAACATGCAACAGTCGGAACAATCAGACACTCAACCGATGAATAGAAGTATGAGAATCCTAACCGGCACCCAAGAGTCTTCATCTTCATCATCATCATCTCAAAATTGTGAACTGAACACTTTCTTTGAAACTAGCCTATCAAGGGAACTTCCAAGAATTTGATCTGCTGTTATGGTGGAAGAACCATACCGAGAGTTATCCAGTATTGTCCCAACTAGCACGTGACGTACTTGTCATCCCTGTGTCCACTGTTTGTTCAGAACAGGCATTCAACACCAGTGGACATATAATCGAACTTAGAAGATCTTGTTTGACCCTTTAGATGGTAGAGGTATTAGCATGTCTTAATGATTGTGAGCATGCAGAGGTGAGGATGTAGTATCAACCAGTGAATGAATAACTAATTCAAAGTTTTTCCAACATATACTTCGAAGAGACTTCCGGTTCCAACAGTAACCACCAGGACCAAAGAATTAATTTAAAATTTTTAATTATACATGTATTTGTAATCTTGTAATTCGATTACACTCTTTTTCTCTTACCATATTTTTATCCCATTAGGTTTTTCTTGGTAAGGTTTTTAACGAGGCAATCACAAATCATATAAACTGAATTGTGAATAAGTAAATAAAATTTAGCTCTTTCTTAATTCTTACATTTTTATGACTTTATTTATGCTTTGAATAATTTTAGTAAATAAATAAATTAATTAATTAATCTATTTCTTACATTTTATTTCATTACTCACTAGACTAAAAAAAAATAAGAAATAAATTTTAAACTTAAAAATTAAAATACATAAGTTAAAATAATAAATAAATTTTAAACTTAAAATATTATAAGATAAATAAATTTTTAAGCCAAAAAAATAAATAAAATAGGAAAAAATATTTAAAAACACAAACAATTGATTAATTATTTATTTATTTTATATGTAATTGAATTGAAAAAAAAAACAAAAAAAAACAAAAAAAAAAAAAACAGGTGGCCTGTTTAGGCCTGCAAGCCGACCTAGCCTGTTTGCCAACACGATCCGATATGGTTGTGCTTCTGGACTAGGCCAAGCCGCCCCAAACCTTAACAAGCTGGGCCTTCGTCCCTAGACCTTTTTTGGGCTCGGCCTGTTAAGGGCTTGGCACGCCTTTGCCGAGCCAGGCTTGGCTGGGCCAATCCATTTTGCCTCCACTAGCTATAACTTCATATCTTATATTATTTGCATACTATCTATATATAAACTAATGATATGTTTTGCACACTATTTAATTGAATATATTTTGCATACTATTTTAATATAACTATAGATCTTGTTTTTTAAATTAATATTTTATTAAAATATTCCCCAACATGATAGGAAAGCATGACGTGTAATTTTTACCATTTTACTACAATTTCATCCTTCAATAGGACATGGTTATTATATTCCTATTGATTTTATTTTTTATAATCAATATGTCACTGAAAAATTAATAATTTATACTCATTTCAGTAAAATTTATAATTATTTTGTATGATATACAAATATTATTAGAAATACATAAAAGAAATTTTTTAAAATTGTATATAGTCGTGTTAGTATACATAATTAAAAATAATTAAATGTTCTATTAATTACTAATAAATTTGCTATATTTTATATATAGTTAATTTAGTCAGATGTCATGTACCCTTAGGTTGCGTTTGGTGCGCGGGATAGGATTGGACTATTTTTAAGAGATGGGATTGGATTGGATTGGATTAGATTGGATTAATTATAGTGTTTCCCGAATTTGGTACAACTTGGGATTGGACTAAAATAGTCCTATCATGTGTTTGGTATGCACTAGGATTAGAATAAACTTTTAAAATAAAAAGTATTTAAAAAAAAAAAAAAAAAAACTAATCACATGTATTTATAATCCTCTTCTCGCTCTCCTCAGTCCTCTCATCTATTTCTTTTTTTTTTTTTTTTTTTGTCAGAATCTATTTCTCTCTTTCTCTTCTATGGTTCCTGGAAAAAAAATTGGATCTTCTCATTCTCTCTCTTCCCATCTTTTTCTGTCATTTCTTTGTTACTATGGCGGTGGAAAAAATAATTGAATCTTCCCCTTTCCTCCCATAGTTTTCTCTCCTTTCTCTGTTAAAAATCGAAACTTCCCCTTCTCTCTCCTCCATCTCTTTCTCTCCTTTTTCTCTGGTTATTTCAAATAGACTATTTTTGGAATGGTTTGACAGGTAGATCACACTCCGGCGAGGACAACGGTGATTGTTTGAGAGAATTTTAATTTGTTTTTTTTTTGGAATTTTTGTTTGGAATCGATGAACATGATAATTGTGGGATTTTGTTGTGTTGGGTTTGATTTTATTTTGGATGAAATTTGTTGAATGAAGTGGGTGAATTCGTTGAAATTTGTTGAATCAACATGAACATGATGATTTTATTTGTTGAATCAGAGATGGGATAAAATAATCCCATCAATTTGGAGGGGATTATTTTATCCTGTTGTGGCAGGATAAATTGAAAAGAGGATAAAAAATAGTCCCAACTGATTGGACTCACCAAACATGGGATTGGACTAAAAATAGCCCAATCCGAGTCCAATTCGGTGCAACAAACGCACCCTTAAAGTACACTTCTTATTAGTGCCATTTTTTTTGTCCTTAAAGTCTGATTTATATTGCCTAATTTTCTTAACGTGATTGTTAAGTTTTTTTTTACATTATCTAAGTTTTTTTTATTAATTATGACATGCCCTTAGGGGCGTAGCTCAGTTGGTAAATAGAAAGAGCTTGAGACTTGGGTAAATGACTCCCAAGTCAGAGGTTCGAATTCTACCAATGACAAAAAGTTAAAAAAAAAATGCTTGGAATAGATATGTCAAAAAATATATATATTACGACATAATATTTAAAAAATTCAAAATTGAACTAAAATATTTGGCGGAAAATTTCATAGAGTGATTTCGCTAAAAAAATATAGTGACAATAACAAACTAGTTCGTATAGTGATGCATTTAAAATATTGACCTAGAAGTTTTTTTTTTAGCAAAATTGCCCTATTTTAGGGACTGAATTGCAAATCTACCCTAAAACCCAATTTAATTGCAAAAATGACCTGAAATGACCTAAATACCCTTATTTTAAAAAAAATCCAATTTGACTGATTGCCCTAAACCCTAACCGTTCCCAAACCGTCAGCCCACCTTGCCCGATACCACCCTATCCCGACGAATTTCAGCATCGTCGAGTTCCAGTGAGCGTCGCCAGCCGTCCGTCGTCGAGTTCGCCAGCCGTCGTCGACTAGCATCAATAGGACGCCATCATCGACTTCAACATCTTCTTCGTCGGCGAGTTGCCCGTCCGGCCTCCTTCTCCTTCTCATTCCGTCTTCTTCTTATAAACATCTTCTTGGTTTCCATTTAAGGTATTTTTGTTTTGAAACCTAACATTTTGATTGTACATAATCATAATTTTGATTGTTGGGTCATGTGTAATTGAAAGAAACAGTGGGTATTGTATGAAGTTTTGGTGAAGAGATTCGAATTGTATGAAGAGATTCGAATTTTAAAGAGATTGAGTTTTGAGTCTGAAAAACTGGGTATTGTACGAAGTTTTGGTGATTAAATATAATCAATACAACGTTTTTGCTCTTATTAATATCATTTAATATCAGTGTGTTTTAGTTCTCAATATTTGCCAAATTTGAGTATGGTGGGTTTTCTCCCAGATTGAAGCTGAATAAAAGTTATAGCTTGTGTAAACTCTTTTGCTAATTTAGTGAATCTCATCAATGGAGGTATTTATGTGCAAAGACACCATTGTTGTTTTATGTGGTGCCACTCTGCTTGAGCATGATGACAGAATAATTGAGTGAGCATGATTTTCTTGTTTATACAGACAATTAAGATATATATGAGATGGATTTAAGAGTGGTTATGAGTGAGCGTGGTTTCCTTGTATATATTTTTAGATGAAGATGTTGCTTCATTGTCTGCCATTATAGTGCTCCATGGTTATCTGTTGTTATGTAATACTGTCATGCATCTACTTATTGTTTAAGTGTGGGAAAACATGCAATGTGTGCTTGAATGCGAGTATTTGAATGCATGTAATAACAATGCTATTGTCTTTTCTCGTTTGTTGTTTTTAGGTACTTTATATGTTTCTGCTGAATTGCAAGAATCATGATTAAAAAATAGCAAATTTTAACCTGTAGTTCGAGGTACAAGTACCTTTAAAGTCATCCTTAGCCATTGAAAATAGCAATGTTTCTGTTTTGGAAGTAAAGGCATCAGTCTGCTTGTTAATTTCCGTGTGTTGAACAAGCCCATATTTGTAACTTTGACATTGAAAATGAACAATGTTTTATTTATGAATTGTGTAGTATAAGTTTTTTAGTTTTCTGTTGTCATGAGATAGTGGTAATTGAATTGCTTCTTGACTTTGCTTTTTTCAAATCTTGAATTCATTTGGGTAGATATTTACTTTATGCAGGAACCTGAACCTATTGACTGGGAATACTACAGAAAGGGAATTGGCCCTCGCTTGGTGGACATGTACAAAGAGGCTTATGATAGTAGGTTTTCTGATGCATTTATGATTATCTATCTGTTGCATTGATTCAATTTTTATATTCCATTCTTCTTATTGTTGTTAATAATGAATCCTTTTATTGACCTAGGTCTGATTGTGGAGTTTTTACGCTCAAATTCTTGGAGTACCGATGGGCAAGAAAACAATTCGACTTTGATGAAAAGGACGGAGAACCCTTCAGAGTTAAAATAGCAATAGAAATTTTCCAGAATTCAAAAGAAGTACCTTATGTAAATGATAGAACTTTTTATGTAAATGATGAATGATCGGTATAAGTATAATTTACACCCTATTTGATGTGTAATCGCCCTAATGCAATATGTATATGTAACTTGTTGTGCAATTTGATGTAGAGAGTTGTGGTTGTGATTTGTGTGAATGATGTAGAGACTTGTGTGTCTACTAGAAGTGTTAAACTTGCAGGTACCAAAAGAAGATATAGATTTGTTGAAATTTCAAATGGAACTTTACCAAAATTTCGTAAATAATGTAATAAGTCTTAAATATGTCATTCTTCATCGTCAATCCTGAAAAATAATTAAACAAATATTATCAATAATTAAAATATTCATTATTTCAAAGAACATAAATAGAAAAAATAAATTAACCATAAATAAAAAATAAAAAATAAAAATTTCATCGGGTCAGGCCGTCCTGATGTCGAGCCACCCTGACCCGATGGTGTTTCAAAAGGTTAGAAAAACCATCGGGTCGGGGTGGCCCGACATCGGGACGAACTGACCCGATGGAAAATTTCATCGGGTCAGGCCGTCCCGATGTCGGGCCACCCTGACCCGATGGTTTTTCAAAAGTTAGAAAACCATCGGGTCGGGGTCGCCTGACCCGATGACATTTTTCATCGGGTCAGGCCGCCCCGACCCGATGGTTTTTTCAAAAATTTTAAACCTTAATCGAATTTAAGAAAACAAATTGGGAGGTTGGAAAAATATTGTAACAAAGTAATACTTACCTCTTCAAACAACTTCAAACCATTCCCCAATGTTTGTAAAACTTCAAATATGAAACAAAAATGTGATGTATAGAAAAAAAAAAAAAAAGATGATGTAGAGAAAAATAAATGTTAGATGATGTGGAGGGAAAAAAAAAGGGTTAGTTGTTGGTCAATTGTTAGTTTTTTTTTTAGGGGTTGGTAAATGGTAGGTTGGTGGTTAGTAAATGTAATTAATATGGTTAATAAATGGGGTGTAGTTATGGTAAAGGGTATTCATGTCATTTCAGAGCATTTTTGCAATTAATTTAGGTTTTAGGGTAGATTTGCAATTCAGTCCCTAAAATAGGGCAAGTTTGCTAAAAACCTTATTCTATAGATTATCACTTACATTCAAGTATAATATATTAATTGAGATTATAACAATAAATTAACTATTATTTCCATGGCAATCCAAAACAAATGATGTAGAAAATAGTACCACATTTTTGACAGTGCAATAGCCCTTAAAAGTCAGAAATGTGGGCAACAGTAACGGCTTATTCGACTATTTCCGACGACCATTAGGCTGTCATAATGTTGTACAACTTTTTCATCATTTCGATGGCACTTGTTGTGCTGTCGGAAATGTGGGCAACATTGACAAATTATTCGACTATTTCCGATGGTCATTTGGCCATTGAAAATGTGATATTACTTTTCATCATTTCCAACGGTATTGTTTCTACTGTCGAAAATGTGAGCAACATTGATGGCTTATTTGACTATTTCCGACAGCCATTGGGCCGTCGGAAATGTGGTGTTACTTTTTCATCATTTCCGACGGGCTAATTCGGCTGTCGGAAAAGGTTGGATTACCGAAAGATGGAAGTTGGTTGAAGTCGGCCATCATTGATTTAATCATTTCCGATGGGCTAATTCGGCCATCATTGATTAGAAGAGGGAAGTCGGTTGTCTATAACGAAAGAAATTGACTTCAAATGGGTTGTGTTGTGCAGCTATGGAGCTTCTGGGTTGGTTCGAATTTATGGTTTGCACAGGTTAATCTTAACCTTAAACAGGAAGACAAATAGACAATGTTGCTTCTAGTAGTACCTGAATTACTTCTATCTAGATTAGTATTTTTTGTAATTGATAGATTAGTCTTCTACAATTGATGTATAAACTACATATATCTCATTAAAATTTGACTATTCTGATAGCAACTACATACATACTTAGTCTGCTGTTGAATTTGAATTAGATGGAGTTTGGCTATGATTCATATCGGTTACTGCCTGCTGTGATTGCTGTTTGATACTAAAAAAATGTGTTTATGCTGTGTTGTTGGTGTGCCACTCCAATTTCTGATAGTGAGATAAATTGTGTGTTGATTGATTACTGATTAAGGATGGCCAGTTTGTTCGATTCGATCTTATTGAAACCTTGAAACTTTTAGCCAACAAATTCTTCACATATATACGAAATATGTACACTTGGTGTGCATGATTTGTAATTCTAATTGAATATTGTCATCTGCATATAAAAAGTAGTGGGAGATTTTCTTTTCGTTTAGTCTTATTAATTTTCTGCAGGTTTGAAAGCACAAGGGTTGTTAGGAATGGTAACAGAGTTATTACCATAAAATCATGATATAAGCTCTCCAATTTTATACTAAGGGGTCGTTTGTTTTTTCCACTTAAGACTTAATAGGTCTGAATTGAACTCATTAAGTTGTTTTGTTTGTTTTTTTAAATGGTCAAACAATTTAAAAATATCAAAAAACAACGTAAAAAAAAGTAAGAAATTCTGACTTTTAACTTAATTCCAAATCACTGAATTATAATTAAAATATTTTCTTCCAAGTTTATCCTCCAAAAAAAGATATATTTTTAAATTTATCCTAATTTGATATGGTGTAGAATTATTTATTTTAACATATTTCTTATTTTAAAAGGTTTTTAGAAAGGAAAAAAAAAAAAAAAAAAAAAAACTCTAATCACTTCTTATATTAAAATCTTCCTAGGATTAAACAATTGAATTTCTCTCCTACCAAATCTTGGTAAGAACTCTTTTTTTTTTTTATTATTATTATTTTATATACGTGTAGTGGCAGTTATAGAACTTTTTAAACATAATCTAGAATAATAATTTGTTATGATTGTCATAGTTGCAGTTATATAATTTATCAAATATTCTTTTTGTGGTTGCATTCGATATTGAATAGATTTCGTGGCTTGAAGAAGTTATAGAATAATTGTTTATATATATACCGGTGTTTATAATTTAGGGACCTATTTAAAAAAATAAGGTATCTAGGAAACTTTAAAAAAAAAAAAAAAAAATTGGTTTCAGGGTGCATATGATCCAGGAAACAAAAAAAATAAAAATAAAAAATGGTTCTAGAATTATATACTAGACATTTGAACAATATGTAAAATTGAATTTGAACTTATTTATTTATTTATTTATTTATTTTATTTTTTATAGTAAATTGAACTTAAACTTTGTTTATAGAATAACATGCAAAATTATATTCCTACATGAATTTTTTATTTTGTTAAATTAAACTTTGTTTAACGGAAGAACATGCAAAATCTTATAAAGGGTGTTGCATGTTAAATTACTTCTTTTAATTAGTATGGGTATAGATGTAAAATTACTTATTTTCAGACAATTTTATTTTTAAAAAACAAACATGTTGACAGTACATTCAGACGTGAGAAAAAAAAAAAAAAACATGTCATTCAGATTCAGGTTTCAGTCACTATTCAATCTTCAGTAAAATTCAGAACTATTCAGTCTTCAGACAAAAAAACAAACGACCCCTAAGAAATCAAAAGGTATATCACATCATGCCAAATTGCCATTCTAACACAATTAAGCGGGTCCAGTTCCGGTTCCGTATAGGATCTGGACCCTTATTTCCTGTTCCGGGTAGGATCTGGACCCTTATTTTGCCAACCCTAATTATCTGCCCATTTGTGTATTATGTTAGATAATAGGCAAATTGACCCATAATCCTTGTCATTGCCCACTCAACACTATTCCTTGCAGTGGATTTTGGTTATTGATCCAATCAACTGATTGAGAGCAACACAAATAGGAAAACATGATTTAAGGAAATAGGCAGAATACTGTAACAACTTGCATCCAATTCCAGATTCATAATTTTCAATCAACATTGTACAAAGCCAAATTTTCAGAAAACGGGCACATCATTTCAAAGGATAAAGAGGTTGAGGTTGACACCAAAGAATGAATTCTTGTGCTTATGTATTGAAAATAAAATCTATACACCAACTAGTGGAGTAAAAGCAACCATTTGCATACCACCTTCTCTCCAAGAGTCTTCCAGTACTAGCATCAGGTGATCACCGCAGCCTTGCAGACGGGGCAAGCGTTTTTATGTGCGAGCCACTGTTTTATACATAGAATGTGAAAGCTGTGTCCACAATCCAGCTTTCCCATCTCATCATCTGCTTCAAATTCCTCCTGTATAAACAAACATGTTCAGGCATGTGAGGTGATGATTCTTAAAGCTCAAAAATTAAAATTGGAAGGGGCAATGAGAGCAAGCTAGTGTATATATAATATATAACCAACTCACCTGACAAATGGTGCATTTCTTATCTACATGTATGGATAAATGAGACGACAGGTCATTTTTAATCTGGTTCTTAGTTTTCCTAAGGCATCGGCCTATTTCATCTTCTTTCAGTCCAGTACTCACATAACCTATTCTGTCACCCAGATCGAGCAGTTCCTGTTTAAACAACCATACCAAGAATTGTTATATTTACCTAAATACAAATACGCCGACAATCATTAAAAAGAAATAAAGAAAACATACCTCATATGTCATGTTATCAACATCAAGTCTCCAGTCTCTAAAATGGTCGTGAGAATCAAATCTTCCCCCCATCAGCAAACTATTTTGGAGCATCATTATCTGCAGCCACCAAGCACAAAATTAAATTACTTCACATAAAGGGTGGCAGAAACTGCCAGATTACTGATACTTATATATCTTTTGTTTTTTTAACATTTTTCTTTGCAGTTATTACATATCAGATTATCAGTCTTTCAGTTCTTAGACCTAAACTCAATTTTATCCTTTTTCCCATTTAGTTTACGTTTTGAAGAGAACAACGAATATCATAAACAAGATGTACAAGTTACAGCACCATAAACCAAACAGAAGAAAAACTACAAAAGATATGCAATTGTATGTCCTTCAAAAGTCAGAACGCACAAGCACCTCCTAACATTAGTTTTTCTTCTCACTACCAACTCATAATACAGCCAAAATGGATCCTAAAATTATTTATGTTTTATCCTTAAATTATCATTTTTGACCCCCTCAAAATCAGAATTATAGATTCTGCCCCTCCCCAAGACCAAGAGGTTCTAATTTTCATATTTTGGCTCCCATAATCTAAAGTTCAGCCTCTCCCCTGCATATGGATCAGACACCATCTCTACAAAAGATCAAGAATAGAGAATTGTATAACCCAAGCTACTCCAAAGGTCTTGAAGAGGAAGACCAAAATTCACTTGTGAAAGGGCAAATAAATGATTACTTCATCTGCAGATTCCTAAGCAATCGATAATATGGCATTTAATGGCCAATCAACCACATTAATTTAACATTCCACAACATCCATCAGACCATCATTATTGTATCTTCAATATATTCAGGACAGTGCCCACAAGTAACATGCTTTGGTAAATTCAAACATCAGTATCACTTTCAGCACCGTGCCATAAGTTTCTCATTGCTAAAAGCTATATTCAGTATTCAACCAACAATCTTACACTTTCAAAAGAATGTCCCACAAAAGGTTATATCTTATAGTTTCTTTAAAGATAGAAAGTTATCTGCATGATTTACCAGTCAAAAATAAATATACTGAGACTGTAAAATATCATATCATATTTTACCATTAACAACTTATTTATGTTCACTAAATACATCTTAAAAAATATGAGTCACGCAAACTATTCCTCATTTAGAATAAATGACTAGTTTTCTCTCAAACAATGTCACTAAGCAACTAGCATATGCAATCCATGAAAGTTGTTCCTTTTAAGAAACCAAGCCCTCTGCAGAACCCGACAAAAAGCCCCCGATCCTTTTTAAAGCCACAAGTAACAGGAAATACATGGTTAAAGGCCATATAAAATGCAAAGCTACATATCTCACTAGTGAATAGCCAAGTTAGATACGGAGAACATATTCCAGAACAGTTACCGATGATAGTTTACCAAACTATTAATATTATGTCGAGTCAGATTGTCAAGTAAAAGAACAGAAGAGACGGATAGAATCAACAAAAGCGCACACGTACCTCAGCAAGGCCATCGGGAGAAGGATGTCGAAGATGCCGATAGTACCTAGGCCCAAATACATCCAATTCAGGACGTGGAGGTGCAAAGGTGAAATCAGAATCCAGAAAAGATAAGCTGTCGGGGTTCACCGTCCTCCTCGCTAAACAAGAAGAACGCTGCCAAGACACATGAAGCAAGATCAAGCAACATAAAAATAAAACAACACTGAAGTGCAAAAATCAACACTTCTATATAGCTCTAAACAGAATCACAAAAAAAATAAACACAACATATAAATAGTTGCGGAGAAGAAGATACCCTTAAGGAAAAACAAAAACTAATGTAGTTATCAGAAGCTCCGTATAGCTAACTACTAGTTTTTATGGGGTCCCACAATGGGGTTTTTATCCTTGCGTTAGTAACTACAAAATAGCATACGTAGTTACGTACACGGTACACGCATTTAGAAATTAAAAAAATTCATTTAATGATATATATATATATATCACTTAATTAAATTACTAATATCCCTGATAAGTACTCTATTTAATGGGAGTTATAATGAAATAATGTCAAAAATATATATATATATATCACAACCTTGAATATAGATGGAAATCTAAACAGATATAGATTCAAAGCAGGGAACATGAATGAGAATGGTATGGGAAAATTTCTAGAAACCCACTTCAGTAATTGGAGAGTAAAAACAAATAATGAGAAAAAAAAAAAAAAAAAAATACATCAGACTGTATCAATGCTGCATGAATTGATCAGCATTCACATAAATCCATCAAAAAAGCAACAAATATAAGATTGTGAACATGAAAAATGATCAAAACCCAGATCAAGCACCAAATTAAAAAGCCCAAAAACAAGAAGAAAAAAAATCCCCTACAAGCAGACAAATTTCCAAAGAAAATCAACAACAAATCCAAAAACCTATATCCTTTATCATTTAATCAATTCACCATTCACATCCAAAACTAAAACAACAACAAAACCACTAAAATATTGAAAAAAATAATTAAAAAGCAATGCAGAGTAAAAAGAGTACCTCTCTCTCTCTATCTCTCTGATTGACCTTTTCACCATCAATCTTGCCTCTACCGGAGACATTTCTTCTAGAAACCACACAATCCACAGACCCAACAACAGCATCCGCCGACAACCCAATTCCGGGCCCACACCACACGTCCTGAGCAACCATACAGTTACCGGGATTCCCACTACCGGCACCGTTGCCGCTACTCCCTTCACCGGTACCGTTACCGTTGTTGCTACTGCTGCCGTTGTTCTTCTGCTTCTTTTTCTTCTTGACTTTCTTCCCATCCCAGTCGGCGGAGGTCCGTATGACGGCGGGCAGCGACACCTGCTGGGAGGCGGCCGCCGTGCAGCCGAAGCCCCGGAAGGTGTTTTGGGTGAAGTTGTTGAGCTTCTTCTTGGGAGTGGAGGTGGGGTTGAAGAGAGAAGCAATGGTGGATTTGGAGCGAGTGGATTGGTTTATAGATGGGAAATTGGGTGGATCTGTTTCTGGGTTTGTTTCGTTTCTAGGTCTTCTCAGTCTGATGTGCTCTGCCATTGTAGTTGTTGAAGAAGAAGATGATAAATTCTCTCCAAGAACTGGCATTTTTTGAGAGAGAGAGAGAGAGAAAAATGAATTCTTCTGACGAGTTTATGTTTTCTATGAATTTATTTATTTATTTTATTGTTTCGTTTTTTTTTTTTTTTTTTTTTTTTTAATTTGTTAGGTGAGAAATGACTCAATCAGTTATGGTTTTTGACTTTTTTACTGGATTTTTATTTTTTTAATATGACATTCTAAACTGGGTCATTAATTTGTACCTGCCGACTGCCGAGCCCTACATTAAGGCAATTAACTAATTACTAACTAAAAGGGCGAAATGATAACGTTAAATCAGCTGTACACGCTCATAAGACCATCTTCAACCCAAATAATGTTTTTGGTGCAAATTTTATATTAAAATAGTTCAAATTTTACACTATTTTACTATTCTATCTCCAACCAATTGCACCAAATCTTACACTATTCCCCTTTTTTTATTATTATTTATCAACAAATACTCATCTCCAACCAATTAAAACCCAATTTACAATAATAAAAAATAAAAAATAAAAGTAAATTTTACGTTAAAGTTGTGCCGAGTGAACAATATATTGCGTGATACTGTTCATTGGAGCAACAATAGCACATGTTTTGCCGCTGGGTTAGAGATGCCCTAAGTCATACATAGTCGGTGGTTCGAGTTATGCTTATTTTCAACGATGTGATAAGGTTGATTCAGTGGTAAGTTGTTTATACTTAATTGTGGGTTCGAATCATGCTCATTCCACAAGTTATGGGTTCGAGTCATACTCCTTCCCCAATTCCGAATACCGCTGTTAAAGGTGAAATGAATTTATATTGGGATAAAATAGATAATGAGGGAGTTAAGGAAGTACCAGCTTAGATGAGATATCTTGATACATCTAATGATACCGATCACCAATAACAAGATTGAAAAAAAAAATTGCACTTGTGGATTAAGCTCAGCTAGCAAGGGCCAAATGGTTACTCACAACTCACAAACACCACTAGCATGGTTTTAAACTTTTAATTAAACACCGCTAGCAATTTGCAAGGGTGAAATTGAGAGTTGATTAAAATATTTATGACAGAAAAGAACACAACAACTCAATTACAAGTGACCATATTAGTTTATAATTATTTTAGAGGAGAGTTTTCAAGACTCTGGAGCTTTGGAATAGGTAAAATAACTTTTACTTTTGTCCATTTGTTTACTGCTTTTTTAAGATAGGTTTTGATACTTTATGCCTTTTTCTATCCAAACAAAAGAGAGAAAGAAATAACAATTCTCTCTCTCTCTATCTCTATTTTGTGTCTCTAGTGTAATATAATATTCGGATTGTTATAATTTATTTGGAGAATCATAGACATGGTAAAGGAACATTATTTAACGATGTTGAAATGTTATTCAATTTATAAAACCATTTTTGTTTCAATAATATTACTTTATCCAAATTGATTGTTTAAATCTGGTATCCAAATGATGTGACAACATTATAATTCATTCATTTAAATTGTATTAAATATTTAGATTTACATCATTTGAACACTAAATTTAGACAAAACAGTATTACCCTTTTCGTTTATAAATTTTTTTGTCAATTGTCAAAATGAACGGTCTTTATAAATATATAAAACTTATCAAGTAGAGGTCAATTTATAAAAAAAATAATATAAAGTTAGTTACGTAATGTTATAGGCAATTTGGAGTACGACTTGGGCTGCCTAGTTCTAAATGAAAAACGTGTAAATCAATCTTATGTACTATAAAAATTAGTCTTTGAATACACATGATTGATTTGTGTTTAGACACAAATTAAGAGGATTCTAATAAATTAGGTAAAGTAGGAAAGGAAGAAAAAAAAAACTGTGGGTGCAATTGGAAGGTCCCACATAGAAATCAAAAGGTCAAAAATCAAACATTGTATTGAAAATAGAATTTAGAAGCATCTTGAGGGCTAATAAATAGTTGCAAATTGCAATCATGTGGGGACAAACAGAAAACTTTAATATTGACTCAATTCAAGGGGGATGTCTTTAATTTAAAGCATTCATTGGTGGGACATTTCCTCACTCATTTATCATCTATTTCTCCTCCTTAGTCCTTACCTATAATTTTTTTTTTTTTTTTTTTTTGGACAAGATGATGTTGGTTTAGTGGTTTGTTCCTCACACATATATCATGAGATTATGGACATTCTCTTATAATCTCGAATTATTGTATCCTAAATGCTGTTTTTATTGAACTCTTATAATGTTTAGAAAAAATTAAATAAATTTTATTGAAGAAGATTTCGACAAAATTTGATAAGGTAAAGAAGATTTCAGAGCAATTTTAAGAAAATTTTGTAAATTAAAAAAAAAAATAAATAAATAAAGAAAAAGGTTCTACTCAAAATCAATTGAAAATGTTTGTATCCAACAGAAAACAAAAAGCAATACTCACCCTAATAGAAAATTGAAGCTTAAAACTCATTACAAATAAAGTCAATCATAGTTAATTTGTTTAGAATATTTTAATGAAAAATAATTTATCATCTATTTCTCCTCCTTAGTCCTTATCTATAATTTTTTTTTTTTCAGACAAGATGATGTTGGTTCAGTGGTTTGTTCCTCACACATATATCATGAGATTATGGACATCCTCTTAGAATCTCGAATTATTGTATCGTAAATGCTATTTTTGTTGAACTCTTATAATGTTTAGAAAAAATTAAATAAATTTTATTGAAGAAGATTTCGACCAAATTTGATAATGTAAAGAAGATTTCAGAGCAATTTTAAGAAACTTTTGTAAATTAAAAAAAATATAAAAAAAAAATAAAGTAAAAGGTTCTACTCAAAATCAATTGAAAATGTTTGTATCCAACAGAAAACAAAAAGCAATACTAACCCTAATATAAAATTGAAGTTTACAACTCATTACAAATAAAGTCAATCATAGTTAATTTGTTTAGAATATTTTAATGAAAATTAATTTGTATTTATTTATTATTATTTTTTTCTCAAAAGTATTTAATTAGTAGCATTTTCAGGTATAAAAGCAGTGTGAGAATGACACTTTGAACCTATTTCTCCTTCGTGCTGATTGAAGATACTTAAATTGTTGTTTGAAAAAACAAAATACAAAAATGGAAGGACAAAGATTCCAAAATAAAAAATTAAAAAAATTAAAAAAAAAAACTGATGTTTCTAAAAGAACAAAAATATACCGACAAAATTGCAATTTCTTTTATGTTTTATTTATAATTAATTGTTTACTAGAACTTTTTTATTATTTTCTTTTTCTTTTTCAAATAATACAAAAATTCAAAGGTTATAAAGACTCACAAACAAATTGCACAAAAATAGGGAAAAAAACAAAACTTGTTTTTACACAAATAAAATAAAATAAAATCTGTCTGTTGCTATTAGACATTTCACATTAGTCCATATGATATGACAAGATTAATTTTCATAAATTAAATCCTAAAAAGGAGTAAAATTTTATATATGGGTTTGAAAGGATTGGAGTCTCTCCTTAGTTTTCCTCTGAAAGCTGACTGTGAGTAGCTGGGTGATTGTTTTTCCTTAAGTCAATCTGCTATTGCTTTGTGTTATCCTGAAAATCCGTCGGGGGTTTTCCCGGGATAACCTGGATCGCGGAGTAGGGGTGCACCGCAGCTGGTCCGGATCGGGTAGGGTGGATCCCCCTCTCCCCGATGCAAGGGGGTCGAGGGAAGCCCTGAGTTCGGTTACTAGGGACCGATACTATACAGTAGGACCGGTCCTACACGATGGAACAGAGGTTGAGGTAGCGTGCTAGTATGTGTGGTGCGACTAGTACATCTTTGTAGGAGTAAAAAGGTGGGCATTTTATTACTTAACAATGGAATACATCATACGTCAATTCATATACAGCATCCGGCTATTACAAAGGGCTTACTAGCGGGATGGGAATATAGCATGTAAGAGTTCAATCTAGGCAATGAAGTGGCTCGATAGGTTGCACATGGGAGCTTTGTCTAGGCGAGGTAGTAGCCATGTAGAACGCACACACATAGGAGCTTTGACTAAGCGGGGTAGTAGCCAAGTAGAACGTACACACATAGGAGCTTTGACTAGGCGGGGTAGTATCCAAGTAGAACGCACACACATAGGAGTTTTGACTAGGCCAAGTAAGATGTTTTTGTTTTTAAGGGCCAACCCCCTCCTCTGTGGGATGTAGGGGCATTTATAGTGTCTCTGGTAGGGGAGGGTAGGTGGAGGTCGTCTGTTTAGGGGGGAATCCCCGGTTGAATCTCCACCGTCCACTCCTATCCACAATGGCGGTCCCAAGGAATCAAGGGTAAGGATTGCACCCTCCTGGCATTGCCTTGGCGGGAGCATCAGTTTTGGTAGGTGAGGGCCTTAGTTCCCAGGGCGCAATTGATGGGACTGATCCCAGCCACTAATTTAGGGCGGAATCGGGGTTACCACACGCCTTGGAGGGTTCTGATCGCTCCACCTAGGCCTTTGGTCCATATCAGTGCTTCTGTAGGGTTGAGGTGGTGAAAAGGTGGCGTTTCCACGAGTTTTGATTGGTCGCAAGGGGTCTTCGTGGCGGTGGGAAGTCGTTATCAAGGTTCTGGCCTGGCAGGGGATAGTGTCAGGGCTTGTCCCGCTGCACCCTATCAGGCGCTTTCTTCCACCATTTTCTTAGGAGTTTTGACTAGGCCAAGTAAGATGTTTTTATTTTTAAGGGCAACCCCCTCCTCTGTGGGATGTAGGGGCATTTATAGTGTCTCTGGTAGGGGAGGGTAGGTGGAGGTCGTCTGTTTAGGCGGGAATCCCCAGTTGAATCTCCACCGTCCCCTCCTATCCATAATGGCGGTCCCAAGGAATCAAGGGTAAGGATTGCACCCTCCCGGCTTTGCCTTGGCGGGAGCATCAGTTTTGGTAGGTGAGGGCCTTAGTTCCCAGGGCGCAATTGATGGGACTGATCCCAGCCACTAATTTAGGGCGGAATCGGGGTTACCACACGCCTTGGAGGGTTCCGATCGCTCCACCTAGGCCTTTGGTCCATATCAGCGCTTCTGTAGGGCTGAGGTGGTGAAAAGGTGGCGTTTCCACGAGTTTTGATTGGTCGCAAGGGGTCTTCGTGGCGGTGGGAACTCGTTATCAAGGTTCTGGCCTGGCAGGGGATAGTGTCAGGGTCTGTCCCGCTGCACCCTGTCAGGCGCTTTCTTCCACCATTTTCTTAGGAGTTTTGACTAGGTCAAGTAAGATGTTTTTATTTTTAAGGGCCAACCCCCTCCTCTGTGGGATGTAGGGGCATTTATAGTGTCTCTGGTAGGGGAGGGTAGGTGGAGGTCATCTGTTTAGGCGGGAATCCCCGGTTGAATCTCAACCGTCCCCTCCTATCCACAATGGCGGTCCCAAGGAATCAAGGGTAAGGATTGCACCCTCCCGGCTTTGCCTTGGCGGGAGCATCAGTTTTGGTAGGTGAGGGCCTTAGTTCCCAGGGCGCAATTGATGGGACTGATCCCAGCCACTAATTTAGGGCGGAATCGGGGTTACCACACGCCTTGGAAGGTTCCGATCACTCCACCTAGGCCTTTGGTCCATATCAGCGCTTCTGTAGGGCTGAGGTGGTGAAAAGGTGGCGTTTCCACGAGTTTTGATTGGTCGTAAGGGGTCTTCGTAGCGGTGGGAAGTCGTTATCAAGGTTCTGGCCTGGCAGGGGATAGTGTCAGCGCCTGTCCCGCTGCACCCTGTCAGGCGCTTTCTTCCACCATTTTCTTCTTCATGCTTGCTGCGTTTCTGCAAGTATTTTACTGAGGAAACCAGCATCCGCTTGCATGTAAGGGATAGTTGACCTTCAATTAGGGTTGAGATGGACCGTCATCCAGTCGTTGACGTAGCGTGGCTAGCAGGCGATCTCGACCGTCGGCTGCTGTCTTTCCTCCATCATGCTTACTGCTTCTTATTAATGGGTCGACAGTGGTGCTTTACAGGTGCTTCAGGCTACTTCTTTTATCCCATATGAGCTGGAGGCATGGGCTGGCATTAGCCCTTACGGAGCAGGAGGCGCTAGGGAGCTCCAAAAGGATCATTTAAGGAGAACCGCTCAAGTCGTAGGAGGGCACTGTGAGGGGTGAGGTAATGATCACTGTGGCGGAGCTGGCTATTGGAGTGGATCCGCTACTGGAAGAAGCGGTCCTTCTTATCGGGCGATAGATGGGAGCCAGATCTCGGGTGGACAGTAGCTTTGGAGGCGGGCTCCCCACTGGGTCAGGTACCCTTTCTTCATAAACATTCTTGTGGGAGTGAGGCCGGTCCAGGGTCGAGCAATGCTTAATCCTAGCGTGCCTGTGAGTATGCGTGGTTAAAAGAGAACCGGGCCCTTATTCCTAACAAGCGGGTTGGTCTGACTAGGAATGCCGTCGCGGTAGGCAATGAAGCGGTCAGGTCCTTCAGTGGGAAAAGCTCTTCCTTGAGTTAATTGCCTAAATTTCTGGTTAATACTTTGGTTTTAGGTGGTATTAGGTCTTTGTAGTAAGATGGAGTCGGAGGATATTGCATGCCTGTGTGCTTCATTGTCTATCGTTGATAGTGATGGGCCAGTAAGAAAGCTTGAAGAGAGTCTGAAAACTTCTGCTATTAACAAAATGTCTCTTAGCTTGGTGGGCAAGATACTCACTAGGAAGGCTATTAACAGAGAAGCCTTCATGAGGGTTATTGGAAGAATATGGCAAGTGCGTAAGGGGGTGGATATAGAATTAGTATCTGGGAACACTTTTACCTTTCATTTTAGGGACACGGAGGATAGACGAAAAGTGATTTCGGTGGGTCCGTGGAGCTTTGATCATGCTCTCATTGCCATGGAAGGGCCGGCTGGGAAAGGAACTCTCGAATCAATGAGATTCGATCATGCAGAGTTTTGGGTACAAATCCACCAAGTCCCCCTTATCTGCATGACACGATACATTGGGTGGTTTTGGGGAGAAATGATCGGTCAAGTGATAGACGTTGATGGAGGAACTTTAAGGGATTGTGTAGGTAAATTTATGCGAATCAGGGTGCGTATCGATATAAGTAAACCTCTCAAGAGAGTGCTTCGTGTTGATATTATGGGAGATGGTGTTGGGATAGTAATGTTGCTAAGATACGAGAGATTAGCTAGCCACTGTGTCAAGTGTGGCAAGGTGGACCATACTAAGACGGACTATTCTGATCCTGGGACTATTCAAGTGGTTAACGAAGTGGATAACCCGTCCTTTGGTATCTGGTTGCGAGCCTCCGGCCCCTTCCGAAAAACGTATCCAAAATATCCCTTCAATAGGTATTACACCAGTGGAAGAAAAGGACCCCCGCCGACCAGCCAAGTAGTGGTAGATGGTGAGGCTAGTAGGGTTTAGGATAAAGGTAAGATGACGTTGATGACTAATGACATGAGAGTCAACGGCGCTTGTAAGGTGGGTACTGCACTGCCCGAGAATCACCTACCAACCAATTGCAATGGGCTAGATGTGAGCGTAGTCGAAATGGTGGGAATCGAGGTAAGTGAGACCTCCAATCATGATCAACCCCGAGACTCAGTTCAGGTAATAAATGAGCCGAGATTGGAGACCTCAGAGACAAGTTTGGCTGATGAGATGTTGGTAGGAATCGAGGTGAGTGAGACAGCCATTAATGGCCAAGTATGTGACCCAGGTTTGGTGTTACATGGGTCAGGTTTGGGGCTCTTTAAGTCAAAATTGACTGAGGATTTGGTAAAGTCTACGATTGGGCTAGACCCAAGGCCTCAAGACCCAAAAGAAAGTCAGCTGGTGACAATTCTAACCTAACAGGAGGACCAGAGCAACGCAGTTAAAGAAGTTGGCCCAGCTAGTTCATCGTCTAAGTATGACCCAAGCCCACTTAGGGTGACTAAGGGAGGAGAAGCAAAGAAGTCTGGGCCAGCAGTAGGATCCGCATTGCAACCGGGTACTAGGAAATGGATAAGAAAACCTAGGTCTAGGACAATTGGGGGAAATCAGTCTGAAAAGGCTTCTTATGTTTCGAATTCTGGAAGAAGGGAGATAGATGGCAATTCGAAGGAAAGTGACGCTAGTACAAGGAAGAAACCAAAAATTGCTCAACAGGATGGGTCTGCTCATGATAACAAATGGGGGGCTGTCAGCGAGAAAGAGATGGCTCGCCAAGATGATCCAAACACTCCTATGGGATGCGTAGGTATAGCTCTTGATGTAGCAGAGAAAAGAGAGGTTGTTGGTTTGATCCATGCGGTGGGGGTCAGCTTAGAGGATAGTAGTGCTGTCAAGGTTACTCAGGAGAGGGTTTCTTTGCCAACGGCAAGGTTTCTAGATGATAATATATCGGTCGACCGGTCTCTACCGGCCCACCAGGTCCAATGAGTATCTTCGTATGGAACGCCTGGTGGCTTGGGAGCTCTCGGGCGCTCAAAGTCCTGCAAACCCATAAACGAGACTCAAATCCATATATAATTTTCTTAATGGAAACTAAAACCAATCACAGTAGATTGGAGAAGTTTAGAGTTAGTCTTGGTTACTCTAGTAAACTAGTTGTTAACAGTGTAGGAAGGTCGGGTGGTTTGTGCCTTTTCAGGTCTACTGGCTTGAAGGTGGAGCTCTTATCGTATTCTCAGAACCACATTTATGTTAAGGTCAACAATGATGGGATTCGGTGGTGGAGATTCACTGGCTTCTATGGGCATCCAGATTCTGCTCAGAGATGCCACTCGTGGACCCTCCTTCGGCGGCTTGCGGGAATGATCTCGTTGCCCTGGTTGTGTGCAGGCGGTTTTAACAAAATCTTAACTGATTCAGAGAAAAGGGGTGGTGTTAACAAAGACTGGCATCTGGTGTCTGCTTTCTGAGAGGATCTTGAGGACTCTGGTTTGGACGACATGGGTTTTCAAGGACCATTATTCACTTGGTGTAATAAAAGGGAAGGGAACGATATGATTCTGGAACGCCTTGATAGTTATACTTGTTATGTGCAATGGCAAAACCTTTTCCCAGATTTTACTGTGAAGCACCTCGAGTTCTGGGGTTCCGATCATCGCCCAGTTCTTCTTGATTGTTTTGGTGGTAAAAAAAATAGAGTCTCGAATGGGTGTGGAAAGCGGTTTTTCTTTGAAGAGTGCTAGGGCGATGACGATGAATGTAAGCAGTTGGTGGCTGATGTTTGGAATACAGGTACTAACATGAACCAGGTAAACACGGTTTTGAGAAACATTTAGGTTTGTGGTGAGCGGCTCATTTCGTTCAATAAGAAGAAAAGGCGCAAGCTCCGGGAGGTTATCAATGCTAAATGACATGAGCTCAAAGTCCTCAGTAATGAACCAGTCCCAGAGTCTTGGAGAGACATTAGGGCAATCGAAAATCAGCTAGATGAAGCCTTGAACGTTGAAGAAAGGTAGGCTTCAGAGGTCTCGGGTGGACTGGCTCCGGGGTGGGGATTGTAATACTAGATTTTTCCATATGAAGGCCTCTACTAGGAGAGCTCGAAATAAAATCAAGGGTTTAATGGATTTGGACGAAACCCGCAAAGAGTCTAAAGACTTAGAAAGAATAATCCTACAGTACTTCACTAATCTCTTTCGATCTAGTTCTCCTTCGAGGGAGATTGGTGCAGTAGTGCTGGATACCATCCAACCGAAGCTCTCTCCCCAGATGAGTGCCTTCCTGGACATGCGTTTTTCTAGTGAGGAAGTCAAGAAAGCAGTTTTTGATATGGGTCCTATGAAGGCCTCGGGGAAGGATGGCCTGCCTACTATTTTTTACCAGAGGTTATGGGGTACTATAGGTCCAAGTGTGGTGGCTGCCTGCCTTGGATGCCTTAATGATGGGGATTCTATGTAAGAGATGAACGGAACGCTGATAACCTTAATCCCTAAAGTGCAAGAGCCGGATAAAATGTCTGATTTCCGTCCAATCAGTCTGTGCAACGTCCTCTACAAGATAATTGCTAAAACCATATCCAATAGGTTTCGAAGAGCTCTTGGGGAAGTCATCTCTGAATCCCATAATGCATTCATCCCAGGCCGGCAAATCTCGGACAACTCCCTGGTGGGTTTTGAGTGCCTTCACAACTTGAAATACATGAAAAGGAAACAGAGCTCTTTGGTGATCAAATTGGACATGTCGAAAGCATACGACCGAGTGGAATGGTCCTTTGTTGAACAAATGATGCTCATGTTGGGTTTCTCTGTTAGCTGGGTGGAACGGATTCTAAGGTGTGTGTCCTCTATCTCGTATTCTTTTCTGATAAACGGTGAGATTTGTGGCCTCCTTAAGCCTACTAGAGGTTTGCGCCAGGGGGATCCCATTTCCCCTTACTTGTTCCTAATTTGCGCAGAGGGTCTGTCTTCCCTTCTCCATTAGAGTCACAGTGTTGGGGACTTGACAGGTTTCAAGTGCAATCGTGGCTCTCCAACAATTACCCATCTCTTTTTCGCAGACGACAGCCTCCTCTTCACCAAAGCAACGGAAAGAGATTGTAGGGCTGTCAAGAGGGTGCTTGAGGATTACGCAGCAGCTTCGGGTTAGGTAGTAAACTATGACAAATCTGCCATGTGTGTTAGCCCAGTAATGGAGCGGTTGGAGAGTGAAATCCTGGCTGATATCATTGGGGTCAAACTTGTGGAATGCCATGAAAGATATATGGGCCTCCCAAGCATCACTGGTCGCCACCAACAGAAGCTCTTCTCAGACATTGTGGATCGTATTTGGGGGAAAGTGAAAGGTTGGCGGAGTCAGCTCTTATCAGCTGGAGGAAAAGAGGTCCTCATTAAGGCAGTGGTACAAGCAATACCAGCATATGCTATGAACATTTTTAAGCTTCCTAAAGGCCTTATTCTTGAAATCCAACGCCTCTGCGCTCGGTTTTGGTGGGGTAGCAACCAAGAGAGCAGAAAAATCCACTGGAGCAAGTGGAACCAGTTATGCAAGTCCAAGCTTGATGGGGGTTTGGGGTTTCGGGATTTGGAGCCTTTTAATAGAGCAATGCTTGCCAATTAGTGCTGGAGAATTTATAAAAATCTAAATTCATTGGTGGCTAGAGTCCTCAAAAAAAAAAAAAAAGTAAAATTTTATATTTAATATTTAATATTTTAAAAGAGTATATATGATATTTGTTTTTGGTTTAATTTCTTACTCTCTAACAAGTTCCTTTAGAATTAACCCAATTCATAATTGTTTACTAGAAAGACAAATATAGCAAGAAACTCTATGTAAAAAAATTGTTTTTGTTTTAACAAATAATAAAATAAAATAAAGTTATAGTTTAGAAGGTTAAATTAGTAAAAACTCAAAAGTTGAATATAAAAGATTTCTCACATGAGAACAGTGGTACTCAATTAGTAAAACACTTTTGTTTCTTGTGACTAAAGTCATCAAACTATTTGATAATTTTTTATTTTATTTTTTGTAATTATCTTAAATGACCTATAATTTATATGTGTATTAAACTATTCTATCACGTAAGCATTCATAAATTTATTTATTTATTTTCATATCCACTTGTTCAATACTTTATAGGATGTGACTGTATCGCATACTTTGCTTGATGGTTCAATTGATTCACATTCGGTCAACTAAAATTTATCAATACTATGCAAAGTGATATACCCCTCAGTACTCACACATAAATCAAGAGATTGTAGGTTTGAGTCTTCCTCCATCCTCAAACCACGAATTATTATAATATTTCAATCAGGGCTGGCCCATGTGGGCAACAAACCCAGCATTTTGCTGGGGTCTCCAACTGACCCAATTTACTTCTTCTTCTTTAAGGCCTCAAAACCCAATATATTTATGTTTAAACAGGATCCAATTCCAAACATTTTACTGCTTTTATTTATATATTTTCCTTTTCGGCTCAATGAACTAATTCAATTAAACAAACAAAAAACTTCAGGCCCAATAAACTTGTCATTGTTTTTGTTTTGTCATTAATTTCTACATGTTGATTTTGACTCATATTTTAATTATTTATTTTATTTCCAATAGTATATTAGTATCCACTAATTTTAGGCTTTAATGATCTCAGTTCTCAGATCTGTATGTGTATTGTGTATTCGTGTAGTCAATTTGTTAAGCTTTTCTTAAATCATTTCTTGAATCTTTTATGGCCAAACAAGAATATTTTATAATGGGTTCTTTTATAACAGATTATATAATTATAATCATTAATCAAATTGACTACAGTTTACACAAATATACAAATGGATTTAAACGAAAAAGTACAAATCAAAATAAAATAATCTTGTATTATATAGGGTCCCGATTTTTATTAATATCATAAAATTGCTCGGGCCCTAAAATGTCTGGAGACGGCCCTGATTTCAATATATATAGGGTTCAAAAATTTAATAGCACCATTTGGGGCGCTTTTTGTAAGACAGTCACCAGATTACTAATTTAAGTTTAAAATGCACCTATTTAGGTGACCAGACAAAAATACTATTTTTGTCAGTTTGTGCTTTTTGAAAAGTTGAGAGAAAACCTTTGAGAGAAAAAAACCCGAGACTTTTAAAATGTTAATCGAGCCTTTTAAAACTTTTTCCAAGCCTTTTCTATGACTTTTCCGTGACTTTTAAAACGTTTTCCGTGACTTTTAAAACGATTTCCGATCCTTTCTATTTTGTATCCCCGAGACTTTTATAACGTTTTTCGAGCCTTTTCAAATGTTTTCCGTGACTTTTCATATGCTCTCCAAGACTTTTCAAACGTTTTCCCTGACTTTTCATATGCTCTCAAAGACTTTTCTAACGTTTTCTGTGACTTTCCATATGCTCTCCGAGACTTTTTCGAGACTTTTTCGAGCCTTTTAACCATCAGTTTTTTTTTTTGTTAATTTTGTATCTCCGAGACTTTGTAAATAGTCTCCGAGCCTTTTAACACTGGCTCCGAGACTTTGTAAATAGTCTCCAAGCCTTTTAACTATGGCTCGGAGACTTTGTAAATAGTCTCCGAGCCTTTTCAATTTGTCTCCGAGCCTTTTCAATCAGTTCAAAATTCCCAGATCTTCATCGTCTCCTACACAAATCAAACCAAAATAAAAAAAATCTGCCCCCATACCCCCGCGAGCTGACCGGGCAGCTCGACCACCGCGAGCTCAGCGGGGAGCTCGACCCTCGAATGCGTCTGCATAGTGCCATTAAACTAATTATCCAATGATGTTCAACCTCTATTGGAGGTCTGTTAAACAGACCTCTATGAAGAAAATGAAAGAATAAAAAAAAAAATTCAAAGTAAGAGAATGTGTGTAAAATAAGGGCATTATTGTCCGTTCACCATAATAGGTGCATTTTAAACTTAAGTTATTAAAGTAGTGACTTTCTTACAAAACCACTTTTAAAATGTGACATTTTCCACCATTTCCACTATATATATATATAGTATACAAAATATATATTTCAAATCTATTCAAATCACTTGGTCAAAGACAATAGCCTAATATTAACCACGCCTCCCAACGTTGTTAAATGGACCATATCGATCCTTGGTTAAGCTAGTTGGCTTAAGTATAGTTGGGCATGTTTTGTTCGAATTAGGTCTAACCTAATCTCTACTCTACATATTTGGTTCGATTCAATCCAATACAAATAGGCATATCTCATAGTCATGATCATCTAATTACAATAAAACGTTTAGACCATCTCCAACCCAACTCTATATCTCCATTATGCAGCTGCAAACCTCTCCAACCAACCTTCAAAAACATCGCCAAAGTAGAGTTCCTCAAATTGAGTCGCTATATCTGGAGTTGCGAGAGCATTCAGCGCTACTTTGCAGGTGCCGGTGGTTTTTTATTGTTCAGTCCCTCCAATTTCATTTAATTACATTTGTGGTTGCTTATGTTCAGAATTTTCACTTGTACCCCTTTTAAAAAGTGTTGTTTAATCACAGTTTTACCCTATTAAATCAAATATATTCCAATCATATCCTTTTAATTATCTAATGCTTTTGTTTAAATTATATTTGTTTTAATTTAATTACTAAGTATATTAATAATTATAATAAACTAAATTTAAGTATATAATTTCTTAACTTATCGTAATATTATTTTAATGAAGGGGTGAAATGTTAATTGTTGTGAAATAATAGAAAAGGGAATATTAAGGGAATATTCTTTTTAGAGTTGGGTTTAAAGTTGCTGGTTGGAGATGGAAGTGTGAAAGTTGCTGCATAATAGAGCAAAGTTGCTGTATAATAGAGTTTTGGGTTGGAGATGCTCTAGAATGCATTTAATATATTAACTCATCATCTAATGTGATGACCTTATATAATTAAATTTCGATATATGACGCTAATTGTCAGTTAATTTTTTACTTATCTTTGCATTTTGTTTGTTAAAACGATCATAAATTTTATAAAAATGGCTCTTTCACACAAATAACTAAAAGTCTTTTTTACCCTTGGACTTTAATTGAACAATAAAAAAAAAATTGCAGAAAAGATAGAAATTAAAAACAAATTGAAAAAAAAAATATGGATCTCCACCATCCATGTGGAAAAAAAAAACATAATTAAAAACAAAAATGATGGATGGATCCATTTGAAAAGATGGACAGTGGAGATAAAAAATTGAAACATAATTGGAAGGAAAAAAAAAAAATAACAGATGGATGATCTCCATAGTCCATCTCAAAGAGGGACCATGGAAATCAATTTATTTAAAAAATAAAAAAATAAATTTAAAAAAAACTGGAGATCGGTTCTCCATCAATTTTTTTTAAGAAAAATATTTTTATTATTTGATCTCTGTCATCCATATTTGAGATGCACAGTGGAGATCCATCTATTTTATTCTTGTTTTTCAATTTTTTTTTGAAAAAAAAATCAAGTTTATTTTTTAATTTGATCTTCACCCTTAAAGATGGACAATGGAAATCCTCCCTTTTTATTAATAATGGACATGTGGTAGGACCAAAATACCCTTGTCACTGTTAGTTTTGACCAACGTCGGACTAACTAAAGGATCTAAATGAGGAATTTTAACAAATTTAAGGACCGATTTGACAAAAAAAAAAAATTAAGTAAAAAATTGACATTTCCAAATTTGTTAGGAACTAAAATGAAAATTTCCCTTAAATTTACTACTCAACATAAATACATAATTTAAATAAATTAAAGACAATTTTTCTTTTTTTGAAATATTACAATAATATGTGGTTTGAGGAGGGGGAGAGACTCGAATCCACAACCTTGTTGTGTAGGTGTGAGGGGCATATCACCATGCTAACATCAACTTGTAAATAAATTAAAGACAATTGTTTAATGGTATACAAGCAGTTGCATTTTTTTGGCACTCAAATGTTAATATTGTGCTATAGTATCCTTCTAGTAAACTCCTTATAAATTTCAAACAATAATGCTACTTTACTTAAATTTGGATCTCAAACGATGTGGCATCCTTGATTTATATGTATAAGAGCATCTCTAACAGATCCATTAATCAAGTCCTTTAGCTTAATTAAGGGATGAACTGCAATTTTTACTACTTAAAGCGATTCCTTAATAACTCTCTTAATTAGAATCTAATGGAGCTCACTCCCTTAATAAAGGGGTGGCTTCAACCTCACTTAATTAAATGAACTCCACATGTAAAGAATAAATATAGTTAATGAGTATATAAAATAATAATAAAGAATAAAAACAATGATTAAGTGGCCAATAGAATGCATTCAATTAAGAATAACAATGATTAAGAGGCATGACTGACCGGTGAGTAATGTAGCAGATAACAAAATGATAGCAACACAAATTATTATTTATATGAATTCTCTCCGATGTGAAAGATGTATCATGTATGCCGCAAGCAAATATCTTTATTTTATTTTTTTATTTTTTTATTTTTTTTACCCTTTTATTAATAAAATGACAAGGATTTTGTCATTTTGATGTCATTAGATGACAGTGATTAATTTATTAATTATTGATAAGTTTGGTATTACTTATTTAAAAGGATATCTGACTTTCCTCTTAATGTGAATTATTAAGAAGGTAGTGGATAAGGACTGGGAAATTTAATTAATTGAAAGTTTGCTCAAATGTTTTAATCATTAAGGTGGTTGATGAGGAAAACAATGAACTCATGTTTGTATTTGTGTGTGCGCGATTGTGCTGTGCATAGGATACAGTCTGTCAAATTTTAAAAATATTTGTCAAAATTTAAAGCATGAAAGATTTATCAGCATATAATAAAGCATCTAGGTCATCTAATACTAAATGTGTCATAATTCATAAAATCATATATATATATATATATAATTTTTCTATTGTCAGTTCGAACTGACAAAAGATATATCAGTTCTTTACCTATGGGCCATTAGATTTAAATATTTTGACTTGGCTGTATGTACTTGTCAAAGCATCTTTTAAATCCAATGGTCCACATGTAAGGAATTGATAATAAAAAGACTATATATATATATATATATATATATATATATATATATATATATATATATATAGTCTTTCTATTATCAGTTCGAACTGACAAAAGTTATATCAGTTCCTTCTATGTGGGCCACTGGATTTAAATACTTTGACTGATAAGTGCATACAGCCAAGTCAAAGTATTTAAATCCAGTGGCTCACATGCAAGAAACTGATATAACTTTTGTCAGTTCGAACTGATAATAGAATTTATGTATATATATACATTAATATATATAATTTGACAACGAACAATAACATAATAAATAATAATAATAACAACAACTTGTATTTTTTGTTTTTTTTTTATTGGAATACAATAACAGGAATATAGATCCAGAATATGATTACATGATAACAATAACAACTGGGACCCATCGAGAATCGACTTCCAAGTGCAGCCCAGACTGAAGCTCCCACGGACGGGGAGAGAGAACCCACACGAAAGAGGGACAACCACCCACACAAAGTGGGACAACACCCATGTTTTTAAATGGGCCAAGGAAAATTTGCATAATTCTATGCACACACTAGGTCTTGAACCTTGGTGGTGGGGGGTTCCCAAAGGAAGCCCACCACTATGGCAAGGGACCATGTGTAACAACTTGTATTTATTGTTTCAACTTTCAACAGATCAATGTATAATTTTTTTATATCTAATTGTGTGTTTTTTTTTTAATTACTTTTTTCAATCCTACAATTATATCTTTTTTATTATTATTATTATTGAGAAAAGAACATTACACAGACGAAAAAACAACAGGGATGGGATTCATCCAGAAAAGCTCCTTAACCGAGGAGAAGGCAGATAGTGCCAGTTTATATGCCAAGGAATTTCCAGACTTGGAAATTGCAAGACATTTACAACAACTAGCAACTAACATAAGAGCCTTGATATCATTAACAATGAGTTTAGAGACACCAAAAGATGGGGTAATACAGTCCAACCAAGGAGAGGCAGATTCTACAGATTCAATTTGGAGGCTGTAGAAATTAGCTAGAGAGAAGCCTTCGCGCAAAGCCAAGCAACCCCCAACCTCAGCACTAAAATTACCTCTTAAGGTGAAAGCACGAGCAACTAAAACCTGACCCTTGTCATCACGAATAACATCACATATGCCTATAGAATTTGCATTTTTGCGAAAAGCCACAGCCGTATTGAGTTTTAAACAACCCGGAGGAGGGGCTACCCAAACAGAACTGGTCCAAGAAGGAGGAGGGAGGATCGCATTAAAATTTGTCTTTTTTGGCACGATCACATTAAAATTTTATCTTATTTTGATATGATCACATGAAACTCTCTAGCAATCACATGTGATCATATGCATTAGTAACAGATGTACAATAAAATGCTCTTATTATTATTATTATTTATCAAGATACATGTATGACTTATAAATAATAATAATAATAATGATAATAATAATAATAAGCAATGTATGAGGTCAAACTATAAAATTTGATGGATATTGAGCACCTTTTGAATTATCCTAGTGAAAATGATACAGTGATGAAATTATCTACTGATTAAGAGATTATTTAAGAGGTAATGAATAAGTCTACTGTAAAGTTTGATTCCTAATTGAATGAATTATTATTAAATCAATACAAGAGGATTTATACAAGAGATTTCCTTATTCTGCTGGTCTACTATACTACAATTCAGGAATACAAATCTTTTATAAAGAGGAAACTAATCTATAATAATAACATTCCTAATACAACACAAAGAGGTCAACTTTCCTAACACTCCCCTCAAGTTGGAGAGTGAATGTCAAGAACTCCCAACTTGCGAACCATGGGAATAAAATTTTCTTTTCCCAAAGCTTTTGTGAAAATATATGCCAGTTGATGTGAAGAATCAACGGGTCTTGTAACCACCCATCCATCTTGAATTTTGTCTCTAATAAAGTGACAGTCCATTTCTATGTGTTTGGTTCTTTCATGAAAAACAGGATTGGCTGCAATATGTAATGCTACTTATTATCAAAAAATAATAATGCAGGTTTTGGATGAAGTATGCCCAAGTCTATAAGAAGATATCTGAGCCATGACAATTCACAACACACACCCACCATGGCTTTATATTCAACTTTTCCTGACGAAAGGGAGACCGTTTTTTGTCTTTTTGATCTCCAAGATATCAACGAAGATCCAAGAAAAACATAATAGCTTGTAGTAGATCTTCGAGTGATTAGACAACCCATCCAATCTGAATCATAATATGTATGCAAGGTTAGATCATCATGTGAAGAAAATAAAATACTTGACCTGGCGTGTTCTTAAGATAACAAAGAATTCGAAGAGCAGCTTCCATGTGAGGCTTTCGCGGTTCATGCATGAACCTGTTAAGAATGTGTACCGAATAGGTTATATTTGGCCTGGTAATTGTAAGATAAATCAATCGCCTTACAAGTCTCCTATAACGAGAAGGATCTTTAAGCAATTCTCCATTGTTAGACAGTTTCAGACCTTTCTCCATAGGAAATTCCACAGGTGCTGCCCCTAATAAACCTGCATCTTTAATAATCTCCAATGCATATTTACGCTAAGAAATGTATATACCCTTTTGTGAATGTGAAACGTCAGTACCAAGAAAAAATCTCAAGTTTCCAAGATCTTTGATGCGAAAACGGTTGTGAAGAAATGCTTTGAGTGTAGAAATAGCTTGAGGATCATTACCGATAATCAAAATGTCATCCATATATATCAAAAAGAAGGTAAAAGACTTGCCTTGCTATCAAGTAAACAATGAGTAATCGACTTTAGATTGAACATAGTCGGCTGCCTGGATAACATTTGAAAACTTCGCAAACCATTGATAGGAAGCTTGCTTGAGACCGTATAAGGATTTATGAAGCTGACACATTGTATTCTTCCCCTGTCGCCGAAGACCAGGAGGAAAAGACATAAAGACTTCCTCTTGGAGATCACCATGAAGAAAAACATTGTTGACGTCGAGTTGATAAAGAGGCCAGTTGCAGACAGCATCAAGAGCCAATAAGCAGCGAATAGTTACTAGTTTAACAGTAGGAGAAAACGTCTCGTGATAATTAACCCCTTCCATTTGAGTGAAACCTTTCGCTACTAACCGTGCTTTGTAGCACTCAATCGACCCATTAAAATGATTCTTGATTTGTAAACCTAACGACAACCAATAGGTTTCTTTCCAAGCGATAACGGGGTTAGAGTCCATGTATTTGTCATGGAAAGCTAGCAATTCCGCTTTCATCGTTGCTTGCCACTCGGGGTGAGGGGCAGCTTCATCATATGTCTGGGGCTCAACAACCTGACTGACTTGAGCAACAAAAGAAAAGTGTGTAGGCGAATAGCGATGATATGACAAATAATTGTTGAGAGGATATCGTGTACCTTTGATGGAACCTGGCGACAAAGAAGACGATTAATCAGAGATGGGCAGCGTGACTTGGTTGCAAACAAAATCTCGGAGTAGAATCGATGGCATAGGAGTGCATTCGGAGCGACGAAGTAATAGTGGTGTAGTGTGTTGGGTAGATTCGGTAGGAGCAGTCATTAAAGATGAATCATTGGCTTCTTGGAGGTCAACAACTTGGTCTTCTACATCTAACGTTTCCGACGATAGCCGTGGGCTTTCTATCTGTACTGGTGGTTCATTCAATTGATCAACAGGTGCTTGACGATTGATCATCGGGTTGTTTGATTCAATTTGGTAAGGGTCAGGTGTAGGAATGGTTGTACTGTGTAAAGGGCCTATAACAGGATTAACAATGGAATTAGACTTATAGGGAAAAACATTTTCGTGAAATATGACATCCCGACTAGTGAAAACTCAATGATTGGAGAGATCATACAGCTTATAGGCTTTTTGATAACCAATGAAGATATTTTTGGTAGCATGAGGAGCGAACTTATGGGAGATATGAGTATTAGTGGCATAAGCCAGGCAACTAAAAACTCAAAGATGAGAAAACGACTTGAAAAAAGTTTTGAAAGAGAGAAGTGAAGTGGGAAGATAGTTGATGATATGAACGGCAGAAAGGACACACTCCCCCAAAAATTTTGTAGGAAGATTGGCTTAAAATTTTAGAGCCCGTGCCGTCTCAAGAATGTGTCTGTGTTTACGTTATACAATCCCATTTTGTTAAGAAGTGTAGACACAAGAATGTTGATAAATGACTTCATGCTCATGAAAAAAAAAAATTGAAGAGAGGAAAATTCACCTATGTTATCAACATGGATGTTTTTAATTTTAGAGTTGAATTAAGTAGAAACAAGAGCAAAAATTATCTCAATAGATGTTGAGTCTCATGTTTGTGTTGCATCAAAAAAATCCAGGTGAAACGAGAATAATCATCTACAATAGTAAGAAAGTAGTGAGCGCCAGAAAGAGATTGATGCTTATAAGGACCCCAAATGTCACAATGAATAAGATCAAAAAGTTTAAAACTAGAAATAGAACTAACACCAAATGGAAGACGACTCTGCTTTGCCAATGGACATATATGAAAAGCATTATTACAAGAGATAGATTTAACATGTGTTTAGCCATGAAACCTAATCTGGATAAAGAGACATGTCCTAGAAGACGGTGCCAGATATCTGAGGAAGTTATGATGTTGTAGGAAGGTTTGTGTGGCGAGGTGTGGGATTTCTTAGTTGCGTTGCAGGAAGGTTTGTATGGCGAAGTATGGGACTTATTAGTTGCTAATGCCACCAAATAATAAAGCCTGCCATGCTGTTTACCCAAACCTATTGTCTTCTTCATAGCAAGGTCCTGCAAAATACACCAATATAGAAAGAAAGTTATTGAACAATTTAAACTCCTTGTTAATCTACTTACGGACATTAAATAAACTTTGAAGGTCGGCATATAAAGCACATCACGTAAATGATACGTAGAATTCAAGGGTAAAGTTCTTGTGCCAATAATAAGAGTAGTCTCCCTACTTGGTAAGCGGACTGGCGGTATAGATTGACGACCATTATTATGAACCAATAGTCTAGAAGAAGAGGTGATATGGTCCGTTGCTCCACTATCAATAATCCAACGCTGAAAAGGTAAATTTGACAAACCTATAGCTGCAGTAGTATTACCTTGATGAGATTCTTCATTCCCACCTTTATTACTCATGATAACGAGGATCTGCTGGAGTTAAAGGTCAGAAAGTCCAGGTACAACAGATTGCATCTTTTTCTTGTTTGGACCTTTGGCTTGATTGGCTGTATGTGAGTATGTTTGAGTTTTGGATCAGTTTAGCTTGTGGTTCCAGTGGCCTAATGGATAACTATGAAGCTTCCAACATGTATCAATAATATGACCATCCTCATTGCAATGGGAACAATGTGGACGTCCTCCCTTACGGTCGGTTGGATGATGTGAAAGACCAATTGTTGGTTTGACGATAAGTATCCGAACAGTTTGAATCCTGTCGGTTGGTTCGGACCACCATGGCTGCGTAATCAGGTGTACTCTTGGAAGCTCTGAGGGTACGTTGCTTCTCCTCTTGGAAAATTGAAGAATATGCTTGACGAACTATTGGCAACGAGTTCATCAAGAGAATTTGTCCACGAACGATGCTACAGAGCTCATTAAGCCTCATGAGAAATTGCATCAACTTTTGGCGATCTTGTTGAGCACCGCACATGCAGGATAATGCATCAGTATATGAGGCTAACTCATCCCATATATTTTTCAATTTGGTGTAGTAGGTAGCAACCAAAACTTGATATTGAGTGAGATAAGCAATCTCTCGTTAAATCTGAAAGATACGAGGAACATTGCTTTGAGAGAATGCGAAGATCTTCCTATATTTCACGAGCAGTAGTGTGGTAGATGACACTGTCAAAGATATCGGTGGCCAGAGTGTTGATGATTGAACCATATTGTTGCATCGCAACCGTGCTGCATGATCATTATGGTTGGTTTTCGACAAGGGTGGGATGATAGATCCATCGACAAAACCCAACTTATTTTTGCATTCAAAGTGACTGTCATCGCTCTTTTCCAAGTTGCATAATTATCCTCAACAAGAGGTTTTGTAACCAGGACCAAACTTGGATGATCGGAATGGTGAATGAAGAACGGGTTAAAAACATTATTTCCTCCCAAAGATTGGGATCTTTCGTCGGGACTGGAAACACTTTTTCCATCCACATTTTCACCCATGATGAAGAATAACAAGAAGATGTGATTTGAAAAAGAAAACGGTGATTTGAGAAAAAGAAGAAAAAAAAAACCTATATGAACTAGAAATCTTGTTCCAACTCTAATACCATGTAAAGTTTGATTTCTAATTGAATGAGTTATTATTGAATCAATACAAGAGGATTTGTACAAGAGATTTCCTTATTCTGCAAGTCTACTATACTACAATTCAAGAATACAAATCTTTTATAAAGAGGATACTAATCTCTAATAATAACATTCTTAATACAACATAAAGAGGTCAACTTTCCTAACATTTACCAATGATGATCGTGATTCAGATGACAGTTGTGTTTTACCAACGGTTTCTAAAAAAAGGTCTTTCAAACAGTAGTAACCTTAAATAATTTAGAGTTCAATTTAGGCATAAGACAAACAATTTTAGATGCATTTTTTTTTAGATGAACTGAATTAAGAAAAGATAAGTTGTAAGTAAGAAGTTGATTAATATATATTATGAATTTTTATGTGCTATTTATTTTGTGTAATTAACCAATTATTAATTTATATATTCGTTGGGGGAACGGGGAAAATTGGGAAAATAAGGAAAAATAGGGAAAAACGGAGAAATAAGGATGGGGATGGGGATACCTCACCTTAAAACTCCCCCATCCCCATTTTCCCCAAATGGGGAAATAGGGAGAGATGGGGAAAGGTTTTGGAAATGAAGATGGGGATGGGGGGACCTATATCCATCCCCATTTCCCCAATGCCCATCCCTAGTATACATATTCTTGCTCCATGGACGTAGCTTAACTGGTAGATGGACGAGCTTAAGGCTTGGATAAATGACTCCCAAGTCAACGGCTTGAATCCTACCAATAACAAAAAGTTTCAAAAAAAAAATAAAAATACCTGATTTAGATAAATGGATAGATAGATACCGTAAAAAAAAAAAAAGTATCCATATTCTTTAAAACAATATAGATGGGGTTAAGAGGAAAATGCACCGGTGCTCTTGGGAGACTTTGTGTAAGTCTCGCACTGACGGTGGTATGGGATTTTGTAATTTGGGGGTTTTTAATAAAGCGTTGCTTACGAAACAGTGGTGGCGGATTCTTCAAAATCTGAATTCTCTTACAGCCAGGATTCTAAAAGATTGTTATTCCCCTGATTCTTCTTTTGGAGAGGCTTTGGCTGCTAATTCTAGCTCTTTTCTTTGGAAAAGTCTGGTTTGGAGTAGAGAGGTGATCGACAAGGGTTCTAGATGGAGGGTTGGTAATGGGAGATCGATTAGTATATATCGTGATCGTTGGATTTCGAGGTTGTCTACTTTAAAGATTTATTCCCTCCGGTTTTGGGCATTAATGCAACTCTGGACTTTCTGAAATCAAACAATGGGTCGTGGAATGTTTCTCTGGTTAGATAGTCTTTCTCTGATGAGAAGGCTAACCTGATTCTAAGTATCCCACTCAGCAATTTCGAGCTTCAAGACCGTTTATTCTGGCACTTTGACAAGTTTGGTCATTATTCGACTAAAAGTGGGTATTGGCTTGCAAATTCTTTCTCTTCGAATCTTAGTGTTTCGGGTCTGAATTCTTCTGTGTCTTGGTGGAAATATTTTTGGAAATTGAATCTTCCTTCTAAGATTAAAGTTTATATGTGGAAAGCTTGCAATGGTTGGCTCCCAACGAAGACAAGCCTGATTGATAGGGGTATGGTGATGGACTCTCGGTGTCCAGTTTGTGTGAAGAAAGAGGAGACAGTGTTCCATGCTCTGTGGCAATGTTCTGCTCTCAAATGTGTGCATGATCTGTCTTGCTTGAGGAGCGCTGGCAGTTGTGCTTCTTTTCCCTATCCTTTCTTTGATTTTGTATTGTCTTGCCATCTAAAGTTGTTGAAGGTGGAGTTGGAGCTTCTTTGTGTGGTCTGGTGGAAAATTTGGCATATGAGAAATCAGGTGGTTCATAATTCCTCTGTGTTTCCTGCTGTGGAGATTCATGTTTGGGCTGATAGATTCTTGTCTGATTTTCATAAGGCTGCTGCGGCTGTTTCTTCTCCCCTAGTTTTGGCTCAGGTGGAGTCTTCATGGAAGGCCCCGGCTGGTGATTCCTACAAGATTAACACTGATGGGGCGCTGGACTGTAGAAACTTGACCTCTGCTGTAGGCGTGGTGATTAGGGACTGTTTTGGCAATGTTATGGCCTCCCTATGTCATAATCTGGGCAGCTATTTTTCCCCGGAGGTTGAGGTTGGCTGTGGAAACGGGTTTGACTCCTGCTTCTTTAGACTCGGATGCACTTTCTGTAGTGAATTTAATTTCGGCTAAGTCTATCCCTTGCTCTGATATTGGGTGGTTATTCATGACATTTTGTTTCTTTTGGATAGTCCTTTTTTTAGTTCTGTTAATTTTGCTCCTCGTTTGTCTAATAAGGTTGAAGGTTGCCCATGGTCTTGCTAAGTTAGCTCTTGGTTTTATGGGTTAGTTTGTTTGGTTGGAAGACTTTCCGTTATCTGTGGAGAGTCTGGTGTTGGGTGATTGCCCAACTCGTCTGTAATCCTTTGTTCTTTTAATGAAATCCACTTTAAAAAAAAAAAAAAAAAAAAAAAATTCTTTAAAACAATATTTTCAAACTTATAAATAGAAAGTGAAAAACAACAACTTATCATTTTCCATCGTTTTAAAAACTGGTTTTTAAAACAGACCATAATTCTTCAGATTGACCAATTCTTAAAAATAATATTAAACACAGTTGCATCCTTTTCAATTTTGAAAACCATTTTTAAAAATGCAATCAAACGCATCTACATTTTACAAAACCATAATTTCTAAAACATAATTTTATTTTTAAAAATAAGTTTCAAAAATACCATATTAAAAATAATACAAATCACATAATGTTTATTATTTTAATACATCGCTAAACAGTTTCTCTAGTTTTGAAATAATAAATATAAAATTGCCATTCTTTATATATATATATATATATATAAAAGGTGATCAACCTATATCAATTCAAATTTCCGACTCAATTTTTTATTTCAATAACTCAACTATTGGATTAAATAGCACATGAGCAAATGTGTGGTTGAGATATTAAAATAAAAAAATTGAATTGATATAGCCTGACTCATATATATATATACCATACTGCCATACAATCTTTAATTATTTGATTTAGTAGTGAAGATGAAAAACATTTAAAAAATAAATAGGTATATGATCATGTTTCATTGATCTAACATATTATTTAAATATATACAGTGTTAATAATTGCATCAACTTTTTCCCAGTTTCAATGAAAGTGTTTGACTGCCAAAAAGAAACTACTTTTTTAATTTTCTGAAAGCAAATGCAACACTGGAAAAGACCTGAGGTTTTTTTTTTTTTTTAATTTGAGTTTTTTTTTTTTTTTTTTAAATTATATATATAGACATGCGTGTAATTTAACAGGAAAAGAAAAGGAATCTGATTTTGTTGTTTTGTTTTCTTTTGTTGTACACTTATACAATGCAAGCTGTTAAGCTGCTGATAGTTGGAAAAATGGCTTTAAATACCCATTTCCTGGCTCTATTTTGAGTGAGAATAATATCATTAAAATGATAGGTTAATATTGATTCGTGTTCTTCTTCATGAGGACATCGAAATGGTATATTCATATACTGAAAATGATGAATGAAAAATTGATGCTCAAAGTGCACCTGTTGAATTGAAAAATAATGAATCACATATTGGTAGGAAACAAAAGCTTTATCAAGTATATATAATACCACTTGTATAGAAGCTTGCAATTAAGTGTAGCATAGAGACTCTATCTTACGTGCAGGGTGTAAATCATAGACATTTGTGAGACAAATGCTAAATACATACCTGGAACGGGTGAAAGTGTCTTAAGGAACCTCGATTATGGGTTCTTTTGAATCAGTTACGATTCATAAATTTATTTTTATAATTAAATAATTGTGTCCTTTTAAGTAATTTTAAATATAAATATTTTAATCATAATCTTTTTTTAATCAAAATATGGATGTAGAGAAAACTTTTTTGAGTGGCAATAGAACCACCCTCTAAGTCCAAGCTGGGTCTGTCAGTGGATCTAATTGACTATTTTGAGATTAATTTTCTATATCAATGCAATCAAAAAAAAAAAAAAACAAGTGTGACGAGATGAGGTTGGTCCGATGATATATCTTACACATCTATACTATTAGGTTGTGGGTTCGAGTCCTCTTTCAAAATTTATGTAATATTTCAAAAAAAGAAACTGTAAATGGTCCATCCGAGGCTATTAATTTTCATTCGATAAATAAAATTACTATATGTAATGTCTTGAACATATATAAATATAACATTTGTCTTGGAAACTTCTATGTACATTTATGAACAGATAAAATTTGATATTGTTTAGACATGGTATTGATAGTATTTTTTCTTCTTCTTTTAATTCGTGTCCTAAATAAACCTAATTTATAAAAAATGAAAAAGGCTCTTTAAAACTATATAATATCGAGGCCATTAAAATATTTTATAATAAATCAGGTAATGTTTGGTCTCCAAAATGGATGAATTAATGATAGTGATAAATGTACTTGGACAGACAGAAGCATACAAAATCTTTTTTGCTGCAATAATAAGCTCTAAATTAAAAGTAAAATTTTGTCTCAAAAGCAATTATAATAAATTAATTAAGGTTTGTTTATTATATATATTTTGTTTTGTTTTGGGTCCCAACAGTCACCAAACAAGGTGATTGTGTCTTTGGGAATTCATAAAATAAAAAAATATTGGAGGTCCCCATCATATCAATGGAATCTCAAACTTTCCATTCTTTGAAAAGAGGAAGTAACTTGACAAGGTTTTGTTATGGTTATGGACTTATGGTTTTGTGAATCACGAGACCAATGCAAGTTTTGTAAATCAAGGGATTGATATACTAATTCTGATTTCAAAACATTAGTGATAATCTGATTGATAGAGTTTTGTGAACCATATAAAACGGAATTAGTTAGATTAGCTTTGTGAATCTGTGACCATAGCAAAACCTAACATAGAATATTGGTCTTAAAATGTACCTAAATATCAGGACCACACGGACCTCTAAATTTCAGAGTTTGATAATTGGTCTCATTTTCAAGGGTTGTACTTGTAGGGAATGGTTGTCTGATTTTCGTACTAAAATTATATTTATTTATACCATGTGTGTTGAGGGTAAAAATGAGGACCTCAACCTTCGGTATATATTATCCATAATGATCGGTAGTCTGATGTGGTATTTTCTCAGATCTCTCGTTTGTAAATTATATAATGACCTGCGTGAAATGAAACAGAATACCGTTAAGGTGGCAAATGTAGAATCCGCTAGCGATCACCCTTTGATACCAAAGCCAGATCACCATTAAATAACCACGGTTAAGTTTAGTATTTTTAAGGGTTTACACACATTACCCTAATCTCGTGTGAGGAGGAGTATTTATGGGGTAGCTCTTGAGTGTGCAATTGAGGTGTTTTGGGCCTTTTGGCTTCTATGGAGGTGTGAATGTGTGATGGCATCGAGTGCCATGTGTCTTGATCATTTAACGTATGCGATATGACATATATTACTCCAAATGTGTCCATCGAATGGACCGTCAAGGGCATGCGAATTTTGCTCTTTAATTTGAACTTTGGTTTCGTCCACCTAAGGGTTTGTTTGGTATCGTTGAGTCAATTGATGAATCAGCACCAAGTGTAAACAAGAGTCATGTCATCAGTATACAACAAGCCTAAACATTTGTTGTATAGGTTCTAGTATTTTGTATTTATGCCAATTATAATTAGTCTCCAATTATACCCATTTTGTAAACTTACTGATATAAATAGAAAACATAGGGTCTCAAAATATTCATCTGAGCTAACCAACCCTAATTTCTTACAAACATTCTCTTAGTATCATAACAGTCATGGCGTCATCAGCCTCATCGATCCCAACCACCTCTTCCATGGTGACACAAGCTTCTTCTCGATCGACAACTGTTGGTTCCTAAATGAGTAGAGCCGCTTCAATATCGTTGATCTCAACAGGGACTTAGATCAAACAATCCCAGATCAGCAAATCGACCACTCTGATTGCTAACCAACTTACTGGAGCAGTGACTATCAAGCTCTCATGGACTAATTTTCTTCTCTGGAAAACCCAAGTTACTACTGCTATTCGTAGCCAAAATCTGGAAGGCTACTTGCTAGGGACAAAGACATGCCCATAAGAAAGCGTTCTTGGATGCGCTTGGACCAGACCTTGCTCAGTTACCTTATGGCCTCTCTCATTGAAGTAATATTTAGCCAGGTATTAGGTCACAACACCTTGTAGTCAATCGGATCTACAATTGATTTTTGTCCGTCGAGGTAGGCACTAGCAACCTGTAAAATAAGAGAAAAGTAGAGCGGTGGTCGAACCACATGAGGAGGTGTTCCCTTTGGGGGACTCTCCAACGTTTAAGTCAGTATTTGTTCAATATACGATGAATAATGAAAAAGGGAAAGAAACAAACCGTATTTGTTCGATATCGTCGAATCGAGCAATTGGTCGATCATGGCTTTGCTCGATGTTGATTGTCGAACAATTTGGTAGCTTTATCGATTCGAAGAACTCCTTTGCTCGACCTGGATCGATTAAGAGTTGGATTAGCCTTTGTTCGAGGGTGATAGTTTCGAATCGACCAAGGGGTGGATCAGTAATTAATGTCGGATGGGAACCACCGTAATAAATGCTATAAAAGTATAGTTGGTTTCAGAGAGATTGAGAGCTTTCACGTATGATGTGTAAAATCCGGACCCTTTCCTTTGAGAAAGGGCATGTTATTTATAGTGAAGACCAGGGATCCTTAACGTCTCCCTCATTCAAGTGAGCGTGTATCAAGGAGATATTATTTGCACGTTTTAGTTCGTTTGAACCTAGCAATAAATTCAGGCGTTGGGATGTGAGAAACGTCCTATCATGATTGTTTGATTTATGACTTGATTTGACCATGTATTTTGACTTGGTCTGATGGCTTGTGGGCCAATTTTTAGGCTTTGTGGGCCCATTTCTGACGGGTTCTTTGAAACATTCAACCTTTTGATAGTGGGTTTGTTTAATTGGGCCAGAGGCCTAATTTTGACCACTACCCACCTCTGCCTCTCTCTAGAGTGCCATTAATAGAAATTTTTGGCATGACAAGTCGAGCTCGTCTCAATACCTTGAAGGGTGAACTTTACTCCACTGCAAAATGTACCATGACCATTACTGAGTATTATGATACTCTAAGGAAAATAGCATATAATCTTGATGCTGTTAGAAGCCTAGTTAATAATGAAACTTTCTACTCCTACCTTCTACATGGCCTAGGACAAGAATATGAACTTGTCTCGGGAATTATCTCCATGAGAAGCGATGAGATTTCTAGTGAAGAGCCCATTTCCCTCTTACTTGGTCAAGAACACAAGCTTTGCCACTATGTCACCATGTCCCAAGGTGCTTTCATTGCCAACTTTGCTGCTAGAAAGAACAATGGTCCAGGTCATGGTGGTAGACAAGGTCAAAGAAGAGGAAGGGGTCATGGTGGAGGCAGATCTAGACCCAAAACTGTTTGTCAAATCTACAAGAAACAAAATCAGAAATTTGAGCAACCTTCAATCTAAGGGAGCTATTCATGGAATCAAGGGAACTCTAAATGGAATCAACATTTCAACTGAAATTCCCTTAAGTAGTAGTGTAAAATATACCTAGAGGGGGGTGAATAGGTATAGGTCCAAATCTCTTCCAATATAAAAAATAATGCGGAATATAACAAAGAATATGCATACTTGCTTAGATTTGACAAATGAATTGATTTAACTAAAGCAAGAGTAAATCAATTTACAAGATATGCAATCAATGTAAGATATGGAAGATAAAGAAAAGTAAAACAAAAATTGACACAATGATTTTTACGTGGTAAAACCTCAAAGAGGAAACATCCACGGGTTGATACCACAACCACCGGTAAAGCAATTCACTATACGAAAAGGACTTACATACTCAAGCTACCAACACAGGATATCCGCTCAAGCTATCACCTCCTAGTCTACCCACATGGCTAGTGAACAACCAAGCCTACTTCCTATCCAAGATGTGTCCTACACCTCTAGGAAGCAACTTCCTATCCAAGACGCTCACGTCTCTAGAAAGATTTCTTGCTTGTCTATCCGGATCCTCCCGACCCTAGACAAGACTCCTTGCTTGACTATCCGAGTCATCCTGACTCTAATCAAGACTTCTTTGCTCTATTCACAAAGCTTCACTCACTTTGCTAGAGACTTCAACCTTATACAAGATAATGATCTAAATGATGCAAATGATGCATGATGTGTAAAATCGTGTTATAAAAACCTAACTCGCAAGTGCACGAATCGTGAGATAAGTACAGTGACAAGTAGGGATTGTTCCCACGAGGAAAAGTGATTTACCAATTAAACTAGTTCTAATTCAAGCTAAACAATTAAAAGTAACCAAGAGATTTGAGATTGATTGATTGATGATTGATTAAAACTAAATTAAACTAAGAAAACAATTAAAAAGAATATATGAATGTGATCAAAAAGTGAGAGGACTAGGTCATCAATGCTCCCCAACTATGTTTGCTCAATGCTTTGAATTGACTTTGATAAAAGATGTAACTCAAGTTAAGGATTCGTTCTTATCTTATTTATGATTGTTACCGTATGATCCTAGGATGAATCAAGTGTTCTTAATCATAATTTACCCATAGATCAATGGTGCAAACTACAACCGAGAACCTATTAAGTGCAAGAACTAATGAACCAAAACCTACTTGCATAGATCAATGCTAAGATCAGTTTTACCCATTCAATTGAATATTAATTAAGGTTACGTGTAGATCAACACTCCAAACTTAATTGTTTAATTATCAAAACCCTAAATTCATGCCAACGTATGATCATGCATTAACACAAATAAAGAATTAAGATTTAGAATGAATTGAATGAATCAAAACTTGAATTAATGGAAATATAGTCAATTCTAACAAAGAGTATTCATAGAGGTTCACATTGACTCCCCAGTATGGAGTTAGTTACACATATTAGAAACAAAAAGACAAGAGTAAGAGATGATAAAACCCATTGAAAAGCTTCAACAAATTCTTCAAATCTTCGATGTTGAAATCTCCTTTGTCTTCGAATCTTCTATGCGTAAGATGAATGAGGGAATTTGTGTGACAAATTGTGAGAAGGTGAGGTGTTGAATGTCTGAAAGTGCAGGTCCAAGAAGAGAGAGCCAGCCCTAAAGACGTCATAACATATATATAAGCCTCCTTAACCCAGACGCGAAAAGATTCCTTAGTCACGATAACATCGCTAAACCGCTGCCATAATCGCAGCGGTAAGGCAGCGGTTTTGACGATACATGGGAAAACGCTGTGGCTTCGGCAGCGCTTGGGCAACGGCATCGGCAGCGGTGTCTACTGTTTTTAGACCACTGCTGCATCGCTGCTAATTAATTGGGAGCGATCTTGACAGCATTTTACATATTTGCACGAAAGCCCCTAAAGTCTTCAAAATAGCACTTTTTGCCTGAATTTCTTCAATTTATTCATCTGGATCCAAAATCCTGAAAAAGCTCACACACACACACATTAAATCCCAAAAAGACTCGAGAAACAAACAATTGACTGGCAGAATGGAGATAAAAAACATATACAATAAATGACCGATCAAATACCTCCAAACCTATCTTTTGCTAGCCCTCGAGCAAAACTAAAATAGAAACAAAACCTAAAAACCTAAAAACCTAAAAACCTAAAAACCAAACAAAAAGAACTAAGCCACTTCCATAGGGAACACGATAGCATTGAGCGTATGCTACAAGCCTTTAAACCTCTAGGTGTCCTTAGAGGAGGAGTTTTGTCTCCTGAGGGTTTACAGCTATGACACCTACAAACATATCCTACAAAAACCGGTCATCAAAATACCGCAATATGTGCCCATGTTGAGACAATGCATGCAAAAACCAATAAGTAAAGACTAATATTAAGTCACAAGTCTGAAAACATTGCTCAATTTTAATAGAAAAGCCCAAGCTCAAAACATTCTAGCTTTCAAGACACATCATCAAGAGGCCATAGATATAATTCGCATCGACTCTAATTCTCACAGGATTTCTCTCATTAGCGCTCTCAGAACCTAGGTTAAAATCACTCATCAAGCATATGCGATGGAATTTATGCACAAGAAATTCAAATTATTCGCATATGAATATAACATTGAAAGAACGCTTGATTTGTATGCAAAAGATCTCATGAAAAGAATCAAACATTATGAACAAGATAAACACACATCACAAATCTACTATCATAGCAAGGATAACCAGCAGATCAAATAGACTTCATTCAGGTTGTAATGGGGCCATTGAGTGATGGTTAAGAAAGAACGGAAAATTGGAATTCAAAAACCTAGGATCATACCATGAGAGTCTTCTATTACCTTTGCAGCTTCGCACAAGTCTCTTGGTCTCCTTTTCAAGTGGAATTTGACCACTTATTAACTAATTCCTCAGAATTTTCCTTTCTCCCTTTTTGCCATCTTCTTCGAATAAATTCAAACTTGTAATCTTCATTTGACTTAATCCCACCCCTTTACATTTTATTTTTCACACCTTTTTTCTTCTTTTTTTTTCTTTTTTTTTTAGAACAACATAAATACAACCATTGGATTACCTTCAGCTTCAGAACTTTTGGATTGAATGCAGCTCTTTGTTTCCTTGATTTAGCAGCAAATATGCACACAGTCACGTGCAAAAACAATACATCCTCTTCACCCTTCTCAAAGTATGATCCCAAGCTATAAGGTATGGCTAATCATTGGCTTATTTGGGTTGCAGTTAATGTGGTGAAGAAAGAAAAAGACTATCAGTGTTTGGCTTCAAACAGAGCTATGGAGCACACACATATAGGTAGGAAATATTTAAGGCCTTTTAAGTAGCTAAAACACATATACTCTATATCACTTCCACTGGTTCGACTTACTCAAGAACAAAATGCAACATGTGAAATCTTTTATGATGATCGTTCTATAATGCTCAATGTACAACCTATAGAGATCGAATCTAATGCTAAGACCCTACTGAGTGTTTAAAGAGTAGAAACAACAGGACCCTCATAGTATGTCATTTATGTACGCTTTTTGGCTTTGTAAACTCACAAAGGTAGTCTCCACTATTAATCATGGCAATTCAACTCAGCATTCTATCTACCATTACATCAAGAGCATGCCATAAATTTTGAAAAATGCAATGTATTACCCTAAATGGCAAGATGTTAGTGTAAACCCATTGATTAATGCACATCATCTCTAAGGCACACATCGAAGTGCTTCGTCTTGAAAGACGCAGGAACGACAGACTCTCAAAACAAAAACAAAAAATTGACTCAAAAACATAAATCACACCCCCAAACCTAAGTCCTACATTGCCCTCAATGTATAACATTAAAGCACAAGACAAAACGGATAAAGATAAGGAAGAGTAATATCGACACAAAAAGAATCATAAGAAACATAATTCATAATAAACTAAATCCACAATTCTAAGATAAAAAGAAAAAATAGAGTAAAGAAAAAAAAAGAAAAGAAAAAAAAAGAAAAAAAACATATCCTTTTGTAGACTCAGGTCCGTCTACAGTGCCTCTAGCTGTCATCCTCTCACTGCTGGCTTGGCCCAGGCCCAGTTTTGTCCTCTCCTTGCTGAGGCTGGCCTAGGCGGACTGTGGCTGCATGGATCTCATCAATCGATATCTCCAAGGTGTCCAGACGGGAGTATATATCATTCCTCAAACCTGTTATCCATGTATCTACATAGCCCCTCATCGTGGATAGCATGTAATCTACCTACTCAGGCCTCTGTTGTGACGACCCAGCTCCGGGATCTCCCTGAGTATGCTGCTTCAAAACCTGCTGGTCCGCAGCATCCAACGGCTCATCTCTATCATCGGCCTCACCTTCCCGACGTCTCTTACGCGTAGGGAAATCACCAATAGTGGGAAGGTGACGTATGCTAGCTTGAGTGTTCCACATGGCAAGTGATAGTGGCCTTTCCGGCTCTGTTGTCTCATCCCTGGCATTGTCATCCACTACTAACCCAGCTACGGCGCACATGGCCGTGATCAAGCACGGGAATATCATAGTCGCTCCTATCAGTCGCCCAACACCCCAGATCTCCTTCTTAATGAAGGTGGCCACATCATAGTATCTACCCGTCCTAATAGCATACAACACCTGAGACACCTCCTTGAAAATCTATCCAGTATGACTCGACGGCTTAAGAGAAGCTGAGATAAAATAAGTTCCAAAAGGCAGTATCCAAGTGCAAGTCACCCCTCTTAAGCTCTTGCCCATTCCATCCTGCTCCGCCCTCTCTGCGAAGCGCACAACCTAACTCGTACCTACGGGGGTACACTTCCTAAACCTCCTCATGTGGTGGTAAGCCATGGTATTCTCTAATTGCTTCCACAAAAATCACCACAGGCACTCCTCTGACCATAACTACACTATGTGCCCCGAACTGTGCATCCACCATATTCGCATAGAACTCCCTAACTAGGGTAATATTAGCATTACAGGGCCTACGCACATAACCGGCCCATCCTCTGGCCTCAACAGTAGCAGGTATAGGCGTCTCCCCCAATTCTTCCACAACTATTCCCCTTTCCAGAATGAAATTCCGGACCTTCTTCAATCTCTCCTTGTATTCTGGATGTCCTTTGAATTGCTGCTCAAACGGCCTCTTATCTCTCCTTCTGTTGGGATCCGAAGGAACATGGCCTCCTCGGATAACTGTCCTTGCCATAACTGCAAAGAAAATAACAATGAAGCAAGAAATTAAACAAAAATGGACAGCGATTGGCCAACAAAAATTCAGTAGCATGATGGCAATACAATCAATAAACCCAGGTGCCTACATTGCACAGATATCATCACTTTTCATTCAGCACATCACAACACAGTAAGATTTATAGAATAACAATTATTTGACAATATCAAACACAATTTCGTGTGCAATTGTTACACTATTCCATTGAAAATTATCAAAACACACTCCCACCTATTACCTAATCCCTATGTATTCATCAAACAATACATGCAATGAAATAAATTCATCCCAAATCCAAAAATCCCCAAATTTCGGTCCTATAACCCTAAATAATTCAATTGAAAGCAAATATGGGAGAAAGGAGCAGGAACGCACAATTAAAGGCAAAATACAAATCATAATCAAAGTACAATAGGTTAGAAGCACATACCTGGATGATGTGTGTGACCGGAACTAAGAAGAGGATAAGAAGGAAGAAAAATATTTGAGGGAGAAATTGATTGACAATGACAGACCTCATCAAAACAGTGCTTTTATAATTACGGCACGACTGCTGCCATTACCGCTACCATAGGCGCAGCGGTTTGGGCAGCAGTCCACTCCTATTGGCGGTCCAAGCGGCAGAGTGGAACGCATCGTTTCACTTTTAGTACCGCTGCCATTACCGCTGCCAATGCGGCAGCGGTTGTCCCACGATAGACCGCTGCCAATATTCGGCAGCGATTGGGCAGTGGTTGGAGGATAGTAGTTACCGCTGCCATGACCGTTGCCAATATCAACAGCGGTGTAGCAGCGGTTTGCCTAGTGAATTCTGCTCCTAAGACCGCTCCCAATTAATTGACAGTGGTTAGGCAGCGTTCTGAGAACAGAATGTAACGCTTCCCTTACTGCTGCCATTGCGCTGTGCATCTGGCAGCGGCTTAACCTGACGACTATTTTTTTTTTTTTTTTTTTAACAACAACACCCCTAAACCTTCTTGAAAGCAAGGGGGAACACTAATTAAAGACACGACAAAAGCAAAAAAAAATAAAAATGAAAAGAACATACCTGGTTAGGTTGCCTCCCACCGAGCGCTTTATTTAACGTCTGGGCAAGACGCGCAGGGGTCTTACGGCTCTTGAAGCACGGAAGACCTAACAAACACAACCTCGGACATGCTGAAGTATGGCTTAAGCCTCTGACCATTAACTTTGAATACATCGTCGTTCTGAAGATTCTGAATTTCAACAGCTCTATGCGGAACCACCTAAGTTACTCTAAATGGTCCAACCCACTTCGATTTTAGCTTTCCTGGAAACAACTTCAAACGCGATTGGTACAACAAAACTAGCATTCCTGGATGAAACTCTTTCCGAAGGATTTTGTTGTCATGTAACTTCTTTGTCCTTTCTTTGTAGATCTTCACATTCTCATATGCATTGTTCCGGAGCTCCTCAAGTTCACTAATTTGCAAGCTTCTTTACTCCCTTGCCTTGTCTAAGTTGAAGTTCAGCTTCTTTAGGGCCCAATAGGCGTTGTGTTCCAACTCTACCGGGAGATGGCATGCCTTGTCATAGACTATCCTATACGGGCTCATACCTATGGGAGTTTTGTAGGCTGTTTTATATGCCCATAATGCATCATTCAACTTGAGTGACCAATCCTTTCGATTTGGCTGCACTGTCTTCTCTAGTACTTGCTTAATCAGCCTGTTGCTTACCTCAACTTGTCCTGAGGTCTGCTGATGGTATGGGGTTGCCACCTTGTGCTTGACACTATACTTCTTCATTAATGAGGTAAATACCTTGTTACAAAAATGGCTCCCTCCATCACTTATGATTGCCCGAGGTGTCCCGAATCTGGTGAATATGTTCTCCTTGACAAATTTTACCACCACCTGACTATCATTCATCTTGGTTGCGACTGCCTCAATCCACTTTGAGACATAATTTACAGCAACCAAGATGTACAAAAACCCGTGCGAGGATAGGAAGGGTCCCATGAAATCAATCCCCCACACGTCAAATATTTCCACTACCAGCTAGCTTGAAAGCGGCATCTCATCTCTTTTGCCAATGTTCCCCATTCTCTGGCACTTGTCACAAGAAGTACAGAATGTGTAAGCATCTTTTAACAAAGAAGTCCAGAAGAAACCTGCTTAGAGAACTTTCAGAGAAGTCTTCTTGGCACTAAAGTGCCCTCCACAACTGAGGCTGCGGCAGAATTTCAAGACATCTTGCTGCTCTTCTTCAGGGACACATCTTCTAATGATCTGATCAGCGCCATATTTAAACAGGTATGGCTCGTCCCAAAAGTATTGCCTAGTGATGGAGATGAATCTTCTCTTTGCTTGCGAGTTCAGGTCAGCTGGTATGATGCCATTTGCAAGGTAATTCATGATGTCTGCATACCAAGGATCATTGACCCCTAAAGCCATCAGTTGTTCATCTGGAAAATTCTTATTGATTGGCACAAGTTTCGTGCTTTCCCCTACATTCTCATCCTCCACTAATCGAGAAAGGTAATCGGATACCACATTCTCGCTGCCCTTCTTCACCGGAGTAATCTCGGTTTCGCTTCCTTTTTTGTTAGCAAATATTTCAAAGCAACATGATCAGAATAAACAATGACCTTAGATCCAATTAAATATTGACGAAATTTTTCTAAGGCACTAACAACTGCAAGCAATTCTTTTTCAGTAGTGGAGTAATTTAATTGTGCATCATTCAAAGTGCAACTAGTGTAGTAAATAACATGTGGAACTTTATCTACTCGCTATCCTAAAACAGCACCTACAGCATAGTCTGATGCATCACACATTAATTCAAATGGTAAGGACCAATCAGGAGGCATAATAACAGGAGTAGATGTCAATTTATCTTTCAGAGATTCAAAAGCATGTAAACATTCATCATTGAAAACAAATGTAGAATCCTTGGTCAAGAGGTTACATAGGGGGCGACTAATCTTTGAAAAAGCTTTTATAAAACGCCTATAAAAACCTGCATGATCAAGAAAACTCCTCACACCCTTCACCGAAGTGGGAGGTGGGAGTTTTGCAATTACTTCAATTTTAGCTCTATCTGCTTCTATGCCTTTATCAGATATCACATGTCCTAGCACTATTCCAGATTTCACCATAAAGTGACTTTTCTCCCAACTAAGAGTTAAATTGGTCTCAGTGCATCTTTTCAAAACACTAGTTAAGTTATCAAGGCAGTGGTCAAAAGAATTACCAAAAACAGAAAAATCAACCATAAATACCTCAATATACTTCTCTAGCATGTCAGAGAAAATAGACATCATGCATCTCTAGAAGGTGGCAGGGGCATTGCACAGCCCAAAAGGCATTCTTCGGTAAGCAAAGGTCCCGAAGGGGCATGTGAACGTCGTCTTCTCTTGGTCCTCTGGAGCTATGGCAATTTGATTGTATCCTAAAAATCCATCCAAGAAGCAATAATAAGCATATCCCGCCAAACGCTCGAGCATCTGATCAATTAACGGTAAAGGAAAGTGATCCTTTTTAGTTGCCGTGTTGAGCTTGCGGTAATCTATGCACACTCTCCATCCCGTTGTCTTTCTTGTAGGAATCAACTCATTGTTCTCATTAGCTATCATCGTTATCCCAGACTTCTTTGGCACAACATGGACCGGACTCACCCATTTACTGTCAGATATAGGATATATAATACCCACCTTAAATAGCTTTAGGACCTCTTCCTTCACGACCTCTTTCAAGTTCGGGTTAAGTCTTCATTGAGCCTTTCTAGACGGCTTCATACCTTCTTCTAAAAGAATGTGATGCATACAGGTGGTAGGGCTTATTCCCTTAATGTCCGCTATGGTCCATCCAATGGCGGCCTTATGCTCTTGTAGCACCTTCAACAGTCTCTCTTCTTTTTTCGCCTCTAAGTCAGAGGCTATGATCACTGGTAGAGTATCATTCGCCCCTAAGAAGGCATATTTGAGATTAGAAGGAAGTTGTTTAAGTTCTAATACGAAGGGAGAACTCACAGATGGGATTAACGACTTGTTGATCTCATCTTCTATTTCAGCACTTACTTCCTCAATGTCAGAATCTTCTTCTGAAACCTCACCCTGTTGAATTTCTTCATCATCTTTTATTGCATCACAAATCCAATCTAGTAGTTCTTCAGATATTTCTCCAGTTAACTCATCTTGTATCGCTAAATTCACCACTTCAATTGAATTACATTCAACTGAGTAACAATCATCTGCTGCTTCAGGGAACTTAAGAGACTCAAAGACTTTAAACTCTACTGTTTCATTTAACACAGTCATCGTTAGCTTTCCATTCTGGACATCTATAAAAGTCTTTGCAGTTGCCATAAAAGGTCTCCCCAAAAAGATAGGTTTGCAGTTCCTATCTTTAGCTCCTTCATCCATGTCTAAGACAACAAAGTCAGTAGGAATGATGAGATTATCTATCTGCACTAATACATCTTCAACATAACCCCTAGGGTATCTAACAGAACCATCAGCCAACACAAGTGACATAGATATCTTATTCAGGTCATTCAATCCCAGTTGCTCATAGATATAGTAGGGCATCAAATTAATACTGGCTCCTAAATCTAACATGGCTCTCTCCAAAGTGGTACCTCCTATAGTGATGTTGATGCAAAAACTACCTGGATCTTGTAATTTCGGCGGCAATGACTTTTGAAGGACTGCAGTAGTACTTCCGGTCTTGAATTCTTGATGATTCTCCCCAAATCTTGTCTTGTATGTATGAAGGCTCTTGAAGAACTTGGCATATGCTGGCATCTTCTGAATCATCTCCAATAAGGGCAAATTGACATTGACTTTCGAAAGAATGTCATATATGTTATTGTATGATTTCTCTAACTTGCTCTTTTGCAACCTCCCTAGGAATGGAATTGGAGGAATGTATGGATTGGCTGACTTGTGGAGGAGCGGTGAAACCTTGGATTTTTTCACCACTATTTCTTCCTCCTAGGGCATGTTGTTATCTTTTGAAGGCCCTGAAACAGTAGCAAATTTATCAGAAAGTTCAGCAGGTCTATTATCAGTTAGAACCTTACCATTTCGAAGGACTGTCATAGCCTTTGCTTGCTCAGTGAAACTTGGAAATTTCCCCTGTTCCATCTTTTGTTGAGCTTCAGCTAATTGCCCAACTTGAGTTTCTGTCTTCCTTAGTGAAGCATGAATGTTCTGAAATTGTACCTCATTCTTTTGATTCATTTGCTGGATTTGTTGCGTTTGTTGCTGCATTTGTTGCTGCATATGTACAAGCATGTCTTCTATTGATAACTTCTTAGGTTGGGATTCGGCATTTTGTTGGGCCCCGGTGTTAAATTGCCTTTGATTCCCATTGTTGTTGCCCCATTGGTTCCCAGTGCCTTGAGTATTGTTGCCCCATTGGTTCCCAGAACTCTGATTGTTGTTGGACCATGAAATATTTGGGTGATTTCTCCAACCTGGATTGTAAGTGTTGGAATATGAGTCATTCCGTGGCCTAGGATTAAAGTTGTTCATGGCTTGAACTTCTTCTTCTTCTTCTTCTCTAGATCCAGAACATCCTGCTTGGTGTTCTCCCATAAACACTTTTGTTGCCAACTCTTCATTTGCCCCATATCAGTAGCTAAAACATCCATCTTCTTTATTATTTGTGTCATTTGAATAGAGCTTTCTGTATTGGCATCCACTGTATAGATTCCCTTCTTTCTCTTGGAATTCTTGTGACGGGAATTCTGAGCTAATTTCTCAAAGATAGAATATACCTCCTCAGGTTGTTTGTCATACATGGAACCTCCACAAGCATTGTTCACTAGAAGACCTAATACTTCCGTTAGACCATCATAAAACCACTGACAGAGTTGATTTGTAAGAAATCCGTGCTGAAGACAATCTCTGGTGTACTTCTTGAAACGCTCCTATGCCTCATAAAAAGACTCGTTGTCTTGTTGGTAGAAACTTGAAATCTTTGCTCGGATTTCACTAGTCTTCTGAGGTGCATAATACTGGTCAGTGATTTTCTCCCTTATTTCATCCCATGTTCTCAAAGATGCTGGAGGTAGTGTCAACAACCATGTCTTCGCCTTATCCTTTAATGCATGTGGCATGCATCTCATACGCAGCTGGTCTTCTGTTATCCTATGGTTGGGCAATGACTGTATTGCTGCATAAAACTCTCTAAAGAACAGAAGTACATCTTCATCTGGTAAACCTCGGAACACAGGCAGCTAGTTGTAATGGCTACTTCTCAGTTCATAGTTCCTAGCTGCAAGTTCTAGCACAATGCACAAGGGATGGTTGCTCACCACCGGCCTACTGTAATCCTTCATAGTTCTAATAGGCTCTGGTTCATAAACCAGATTTGGGACAAGGTTGGGCATCGGATCAGGCTCCTGGTTGAGCCTTTCTTGGTTCTGAATCTCCTCGTCTTCCATTGTTTGATTTCTAATGCGATAGATGTTATCGTTCAAAGGTAACAATTCTCCCTGTTGAGATCTTCTACCTTGCATCTACTGTCAACACCTGAAACAAGAAAAGACAAGTAACAAGTCAACTGTAAAAAGAAAGAAAGAAAGAAAAATCTAAAAAACTAAAAATTAATGAATCGACTACCTAAACTTAAAGTAAACCTATTAACTAAAACTAAAACTAGAAATAACCAATAAATTCACTAGTTCCTCGGCAGCAGCGCCAAAAACTTGATGTGTAAAATCGTGTTATAAAAACCTAACTCGCAAGTGCACGAATCGTGAGATAAGTACAGTGACAAGTAAGGATCGTTCCCACGAGGAAAAGTGATTTACCAATTAAACTAGTTCTAATTCAAGCTAAGCAATTAAAAGTAACCAAGAGATTTGAGATTGATTGATTGATGATTGATTAAAACTAAATTAAACTAAGAAAACAATTAAAAAGAATATGTGAATGTGATCAAAAAGTGAGAGGACTAGGTCATCAATGCTCCCCAACTATGTTTACTCAATGCTTTGAATTGACTTTGATAAAATATGTAACTCAAGTTAAGGATTCGTTCTTATCTTATTTATGATTGTTACCGTATGATCCTGGGATGAATCAAGTGTTCTTAATCATAATTTACCCATAGATCAATGGTGCAAACTACAACCGAGAACCCATTAAGTGCAAGAACTAATTAACAAAAACCTACTTGCATAGATCAATGCTAAGATCAGTTTTACCCATTCAATTGAATATTAATTAAGGTTACGTGTAGATCAACACTCCAAACTTAATTGTTTAATTATCAAAACCCTAAATTCATGCCAACGTATGATCATGCATTAACACAAATAAAGAATTAAGATTTAGAATGAATTGAATGAATCAAAACTTGAATTAATGGAAATATAGTCAATTCTAACAAAGAGTATTCATAGAGGTTCACATTGACTCCCTAATATGGATTTAGTTACACATATTAGAAACAAAAAGACAAGAGTAAGAGATGATAAAACCCATTGAAAAGCTTCAACAAATTCTTCAAATCTTCGATGTTGAAATCTCCTTCGTCTTCGAATCTTCTATGTGTAAGATGAATGAGGGAATTTGTGTGACGAATTGTGAGAAGGTGAGGTGTTGAATGTCTAAAAGTGCAGGTCCAGGAAGAGAGAGCTAGCCTTAAAGACTTCATAACATATATATAGGCCTCATTAACCCAGACGCGAAAAGATTCCTTAGTCACGACAACATCGCTAAACCGCTGCCATGACCGCAGCGGTAAGGCAGCGGTTTTGACAATACACGGGAAAACACTGTGGCTTCGGCAGCGGCATCGGCAGCGGTGTCTACTGTTTTTAGACCGCTGCTGCATCGCTGCTAATTAATTGGGAGCGATCTTGACAGTATTTTTCATATTTGCACGAAAGCCCCTGAAGTCTTCAAAATAGCACTTTTTGCCTGAATTTCTTTAATTTATTCATCTGGATCCAAAATCCTTAAAAAGCTCACACACACACATTAAATCCCAAAAAGACTCGAGAAACAAACAATTGACTGGTGGAATGGGGATAAAAAACATATACAATAAATGACCGATCAATGCAAACACAATCAAATAAAGCTAGATGATCAATCAAGCTAAATGTACATGCTTAGTGATAAACTAGAATTATGCTTTCAACACACAATCACAAATCTATCTAGAAATCAAAGCATGTGAATCAATAAGAACAAGATATGAATATTCAATATATCACACAAAAATATTAGTTCTTAGATGATGAAATTAAACCTAGAAAATGTCATTAGGCACAACATATATGATATTTCTAGAATCAATTTCAAGATAGGTCAAGTTTAGCAATATATGTTCAATTGAAATCAAATGGCTAAAACTCAAACAAACACTCAATCATAAAACCCTAGCATATGTACTAGAATTCTTCTCAACATATTTCATCAATCAAATAGAAAGAATAAAAGAGATGATCAAAAGAAATCGAAAGAAGAACAAGTAATACATACAAAGTTGAACCACGTACTGAAATCAGACCACTGGGAAAAATGACGAAGTCAACTACCTCTGCAAATACTTAGGGTTTGTAGCTCTCGTCGAGACCAACATTTTAGGCTTTTGGATCACTCGATTTCGAGTTCGTATGAAAACGTTATAATCAAAATAAGAACACTAAAATCATGAAAATTTCTGCAGAATTTTCTTTTCTAAATTTTTTTCAAGTTGTGTTTGGAGGGAAAGAAAATCATATTTAAAATGATTCAAGGAGGGAACAAAAATGACCCAATCGGAGGCGACCACATCACCCAACCCCGTGTGGGGCGCGTGGGCCACACGGGACCAGAGGGGTGTTCTGGTCGTGGGTCCCACGGCCTCCACACGTGGTGGCCAATGCATGGCCTTTGGCCATGCAAACCTCTCGCGCGCTCCTCTCACGTTCTTCAGCCATATTCGGGCATCCAAACTCCGATTTTGAATCTGTTTTCGGATTACGAATTGTGACTCCCTCACGCACAACGAAAACTACAAAACTTTGGCAAGTGGTTGAGAGATCATCTCAGAAAATGACGACAAAGACAACTCAACGAATGAGAATGCAAAGTAAAGTAGCTACATCGTTTGGACTTGAAACCTTATGAATGAGTAACCGAAATGACCGGGACTCAATAAGGAATCAAATAAGAACATGTTCAAGTCCAAAATACAAGAAACACAATGTCACACAAGTATGCCATATCTACGCGATAATCATAAAACATGCAATTCTACAATGTTTGTCTATAAGAGACTAATGCATGTGCATACTTAAAAGTGTGTGAATGTGTTATACCAAATGTTTGCACAATGATGCAGGGACATACATGTATGAATTGTGTGTGTGTGCACTTATGCCTTGCAAGAGGATAGAAGTCTAAGTATACCTTTGACGCTTTCGCCTCTTGAAGATGATATTTGCACTAGACGTTGCTCTTCAACTTTGAAGCTTCTTTTCTTCCAAGAACATCCTAAGCAATAACTATTACAAATATAGAGCATTTTGCAATGGAATCAAGCCAATACAAATCATGAATCTTACATCAACAGATATGCTTTGATCGTGTCTCCAGACTCTATTGTTGATCCCAATAGGTATGTAGACAGCGGAGCATCAAACCATGTCACAACCAAGCTAGACAATCTCTTCTTATAGTCAGACTACTAAGGCAAACAAAAGTTGGTATTAGGTAACGATAAGGGTTACAACAACTCCTAAAAGGCTCGAAGCATTTACTAATGAATGTGTAGGGAATTTCCAAATTTCTGAGGAGCCTACGAACTCACCCATGAACAAAGCAATTGAGGAGATATTCCACATAGTAATCAGATATGAATGAAGCTTTCCAGCAATGATTTTGTAAGTTGGAAAGAAACTGATAAGTTAGTCGATAAAATTATATAGAAATCAAATGGCACCGAACAAAAGAGTATTATTCAATAACTAGTTGAAGACTGCAACTGGTCCCAAAGCAATCAGTGCAATCATCTTGCAAATTTTAATGGTGCAATACATCAATACCAAAGACGGCAGTGGGTACAACATGGAATCCAAAAAAAGCTAGAAGGATCCCATAAATTCTATTCTTACTGTTATTTTCCACTTTCTTCTCACTGTTATATCCTACTTTCTTCTCACTACCATCTTCCACTCTCTTCCCGTGGAAAATTTGATATATTCCATACACAATTCATGGAATCACAACCCAACTTAATGTCCAAAAACCCAATTAAGAACGAAATTCTCACTAAAACATTAAGAGTAAAAGCACTAGTGTTAGTGTTGATGAAACTTACAAATCTATTCCATGGATCCGGAGATCTAGATGGCTCTCCACGAAGGTGGAGATCCCCCTTTTTTCTTTTTTCGTTTTTTGTTTTTTGTTTTCTAACTCTTTTTTTTTAATTGATTTTTTTCTTTTCATTTTCATTTAAGAAAAAAAAAATCAGATTTTAATTGTTATGCTATATTTTAATTTTTTATACACTTTTATGTTATTCAATATATTTTGACTTGTTAAGAAAATTAAAGTTTTATTTTTATTTTAAAGTCAAGAGTTAAAATATCTTTTTGTCTTTTCTATGAAGGTTGATCGTTAAAAATTTGGTTAGAGATAGCCAAATTGATGGATTTACGAAAACATAGGGATCAATGGCACTAAAAAAGGAACAACGATTAAAAAACAGATATTTCAAGAAAACCTGAGGACCAAAATGATATAATCCCTATATATTTCAAGCTAAAAGTTCATAAATAATCGAGAGAAAACAGGTGACACAGCAGAGTAGTTTTCTGCTCCAAAACTTTTTTTTCATTCATCCATTTTCCAAAAATTCAAACCAGTTTATATACCGGTTTTGTATAGATCGATATTTCAACCTTACATATGTTTAAATCTCATCCATACAAATTAACCATGACATGAATTAAACTAACACAAGTGCTCATTGAACTTGATAATATCCTAGATTTTAATCGTCACCGGACACTGGCGTAATATATATATATATATATAGACACCCCTCGCTAGTTGTTTAATAACTAATACAAGACAAATACTGATATAATGCATGAAAAGCATATAATCATTCTCCGATGGGAGATTCAAAAATTTCAAAAATTTGTCTTTTTAACATTTTTTTTAACCTAGAGATCAAATTTAAGAAATTCCATATCCCACTCCTGAAAAATTCAAGAAAGAATACAGTTATTCTAAAGTCTTACTATGAATATTATAAATTTATTGTTCAACTTCAAAGGTTTGATTACGGTTGCGGATTGTTGGATCGTAGTATGAATATTATAAATTACCCTTTAGAGTTTCATATTACACTTTTTTTATGAGAAGTTCAAATTCCATGACGTTCACACTTTAGAATTTTTATCGATATTTTTAACACTTGAAATTAAATACGTACACGGTGCCTCCTATATTGAAATCAATAATCTTTTTAGCAAAAACATCCACCGTTGCTTCGATCAGATGGCGGAGATATTCATCGATTTTGAGGAGATAGAAAAGGACGTTGGCAATGGGTTCAAAATTTAAATGTCACTATTTGGGGCGCTTTTTGGGGAACAGGCACCAACTTACTAATTTAAGTTTAAAATGCACCATTTAAGGTGACGAGACAAAAATACCCCCATTTGTCAGTTTGTGTCATTTTCAAACGTTAAGAGAAAACCTTAGAGAGAGAAAAGGCGACAGCGCAACAGTCCCAAAGTTTGATTTGTGTGTTTGATGTTGGATGGCATTTTCATCATGTAGCTTAGGTTTGATTTGATTTGTGGTTGATTATGTTTGTATGATGAGGTTAGGTTAGGGTTTTAGTTTCTGAAAAAAGTTGTTTTGAAGACGATGAAGTTCTGGGTTTCCGTGAGTTTTTGAACTGTTGCCGTGAGTTTTTAAACTTTTCCCGTGACTTTTTGAACTGTTGCCGTGATTTTTTGAACTGTTTCCATGAGTTTTTGAACTGTTCCCGTGACTTTTGAATTTTGATACACTTCCCGTGACTTTTGAAACACTTCCTGTGACTTTTTGTGACTTTTGATACACTTCCCGTGACTTTTGATACACTTCCCGTGACTTTTTATTTTGTTCTCCGAGACTTTTCAATTAGATTCAAAATTCACACAACCAGTTTAAGGTTTACAAAAAACTCGGAGAACAAATGAAAAGGAACCTAATTTGGGTTTTAAATTGAAAAAAAAAAAAAAAAAAAAAAAAAAAAAAAAAAGCTCAACGGGGAGCTCGACCCCCCGAATGCGTCTGCGTAGCGCCACAAAACTAATTATCCAATGAAGTTGCATTGATAATGTTCTGATATTCAACCTCCATTGGAGGTCTGTTATAGATGAATGCGAAAGAATAAAATATCAGAAAACTTCAAAGTAAGAAAAAAAATGTGTAAAGTAAGGGCAATTTTGGTAGTTCACCATAATAGGTACCTTTTAAATTTAACTTATTAAAGCAGTGACTTTGTCACCAAATCAATTAAAAAATGTGACATTTTCCATCAATTCCACAATTCCACCGTTGGCAATAGTGTTAGAGCAAACAAACGATAGCGATGTGGCCACAAATATAAAAGTAATAGATGCTATTGCATCATGTGTCCCTCCACAACAACACATCAGCACCTGCAAAATTCAATTAAGATGATGAAGTAGGAGATATCAGATAATCATTAAAATGCATATATAGTATATTGCTTGTTTAATCACAGTAAAATAATAAGACTGCAGCAATTAGCAATAATAGTATTATACACTTTGAATTATAGATACGAGGTTTCAAGTGCGGGATTCCGTATATTAGTTATGTCGTGTTATGACTTTGTAACATTATAGAGTTAGGATCCCATACGAAAAAAACTTACGGGATTTCACACCTGATAAAGTGATAATTAAATACATATACATATATGTATATGCTTCAAATTAAAAAGAGAAATGATTTGTGCAACTGGGGTCGCGCAACCTTTGCGGCCCAGTAGTGCATTTTTGAAAAAAAAACATGTGGGTCCCACGTATTAAATGCACGGACCCTACATGTTTTTTACAAAAATTACACTACGGGGCCGCAAAGGTTGCGCGACCCCGGTTGCTGCGCATAAAATCACTCTTAAAAATATGTTAAATAGTTACATACAAGATCAAGTTATATTGTCATATAGTTATATTCAGAAATTAATTAATATGCTAACATGTGTTAATACAAAAAATGAAGAATGATAGTCAAGATGATTCTGTAATTCTTGGAGATGAAGAATGATAGTCAGGATTATAAGTGTGGCAATCAAAAATTGTATTTGTTAATGGTATCTTACTTAACTCATAGTTGAAACTTCAATAAAATAAAATAAATAAATAAATACTGTTAGAAAATTTTGTGATAAACATGCATTTTGAGAGCGTTATTTGAGTAGGACTGATTTCATGAAAATGTAAGATCAAAGTATATTCAAATTCTTCTCCGTGAGAGCATCGAACTGGTATACTCAATCTCACAAAATGATTAATATGTGAATGAGAAATTTATATATCAAAGTAAGCCCATTGTGTAAGGAAAAATGTGAATCCCACATTAGTTAGGGAAAACACTTATATGCATGTAGTGTATAACTGAATGTGTAATAGTAGCTTATCATATGTGTGAAGCATAGGGGCTCTCTCTCGTGCGTAGGGAGGAGTGCAAATCACGGACCTCGAACCGTTTAACGGTTGGACGACTTGTGTGTGGGTGCGTCCCATGTATAGGAAATTAGGAATAGATCTTTTGGAGATTATTCCTTAATTAATTTTCATGATTATCAATTATTTTAATATCAATCCTCTTGTTTCGGGTTTTCTTTCTGGATACTTGGGAAGTTTAAACTCGATTTGAGTTCGTTAAAAGTGGTTTGTGCTTTGCACGGCCAATGTTGAAAGTGGTTTATCTTAAGGACAACGTGTGAAACACGGGCATCGACCCCTAAACTGTTTTCTAACATGCTGTTTACTTGTTTATTATTTTTTGTTTCTTCCAAATTCGAACCAACAAACACTACTTACATGTCATTTTAATATTTTATTGAATATCATACTACGTACGACGGTCGACTCAATTTCTTTAAAGAATTATTATTGAAACAGGATTCTTTTACTCGTTTAAACTTTTATTACTCGAATAAATATAAGATTTATAATTAATATAGCTGATAAAAAGGAGTACAAAAAATTAATAGATCTAGAACATAAATTTATAGATCTAATCAAATTAAAGAAGATAATCATGTTTGATAAAAGTTTACGAAGTTTGAACTAGCTTATATCCATGGAGGATTTTGGTTGATGTTTGTGGTGGAGATTGAAGTCTCACTAGGGTTGGAGCCAATAATTCTAGTTTGGAGGGGCCGGTACAAGAAAACAAAAACTTTTAGGGAGGCTAAAGTGAAAAAATTTAAAACTCAGTAACAATTTTGTATTTTTATACATATAAATTTTAATGTTTTTTGAGGGGCTCGTCCCTACGACTCATCGTACACATTTATCACCATATGTGAAAGAGATTGTAATTTGAATTGTGTATGTAGTCTTTGATTTTGATAAATCTCGGCAGCCTTTTGATCCGTTCATCGTCAGATTTCAATAATTTCATTTAAAGTAAACACTACTTATTGAGTTATTGGATTTGGAATTCATAAATAAATAAATAAATAAATAAAGCAATATCAGAGAATCCTTGTTTGGAATTTAAAGCCCCTAATCGTCCCAAGTCCACAACCCAATTGAACCATCCCAATATGGACCCAGCCCTACCCATAAAGTCACAAACCCAAATCAGAACAAAAATGAAAACCCTAATAAATTTAATTTATTTGTAAAACCTAAATTTGGAGGGTCAAGGATTCAATTTGGAGAAGCCATGAAGCGAGCTCTGCTGAGAAATAACTTTCTCTACGCTCGCAATTTTGTTGGATCTCCATCGAAATTGAAGACAAACCAGCCGAATATTTTATCTGTTCGACTCGCCTCTTTGGTTCGGCCCAGACACAGATTCTACTCTTCAAATTCGGCACCAACCCACAATAATAATGGCTCTGTAGAGTTTGATGATGTCAGCAACGAAGGTAAGAATTGAATTCGCTTCCTGTTTAGTAGCTAATAATAAAAAAGGTTGTATTGTTGAACTTAGTGATTATTTGACTATTAAAAAGATAATTTAATAGATGTTGGTATTGTTTTGAAGATGTGTTCTTGAAAACTTTTAGAAATGGTGAAAAATTGATGTTGAATTGATATTGGAAATGGAAACAGAGCTAAAAAAGAGAATAGACAAGTACTTGGATGGTGATGAAGAGGCAATACCATCAATCTTTGAAGCCATTTTGAGCAGGAAGTTGGCAGGAAAGCATGATGAGAGTGACGATGAGTTACTGGAAGAGATCAGACACAAAACTGATAAACATCAAGATCAAGACATTGATTCTGAGGAAGATTGATCATCATTTCTTTTTATTACATTGTTGATGATTTGATGCACCAAAACATGTTTGTTTTCTAGTTTTTTTTTTATTTTTTTTTTATTTTTAAAATTTTGATTCATACTCATCCTTGTTTCTTAGTTTTAAAGTTGTGATGTGATGATGTTATGTGCACAACATCCAAGTTGAATTTCCTTTTATGTTTCAACATGAGTGAATTTGGATACCAGGCCTTGTTTTGTTCTAGTGTGAAATAATATATTTTAAATTCTCAAAAACTAAGGTAATTCCCAAAATTTGGGATAAAACTTTCCCTTCAGTTTTAATCAATGTGACGTCCTTTAAATAATGGCGTAATAGTTAAAAGTCAATTGATAAATTATATGGATATAAAATTTATTTTTACAATACCATTTAGAACATTGAAAATTCTATACTTTTTTTTTTTAAAATAAAAATAATTTTATCAATTTCTTCCAAAATCATATTTTGTAAATACTTTTTTTTTTTAATTTAAATATTAAACACAATTTGTGTTATAATGATAATAATAAGATTAATATTGACAAATATTAATCAAACTCTTATTTTATTTTCTAGGATTAAAATCATAATTGTACTAAAAGTAATGATATAAGGAAAAAAAAAAAAAATGTTAAGGCGAGCCAAACAGACCGTTAAAATGCAAATAAAATTGAGAAAAACCCAGTAACCTAAAAACCCTAACAAGTAAAGTGTAAGTTAACAATGAGACGATTTTTGCTTCGAAATGCCAATCTCTACGCTCACAATCTCCTTCTGTCTCCTCCGAAACACATTTTAAACCCTAATTCACCACTCGTCCAACTCGCTGTTTCGACTCGGTCCCCACTCAGGTTCTTCTCCTCCAACTCGAACGACTCCTCCTCCTCCAATGACCAGAACTCCAACCCGGCTGCTGAATCTGTTGTGGCAGTGCAAACCCAGAAGAATGATGTCTCTATCGAGGTCGACGACGTCAGTAACAAAGGTAACGTGTTTTGGGTGTGCTTAAAATGTTGTGTTTGTTTGGTGGGAAAGTTTTGGGTTTTTGTTTGTTTTGGTTTGGATGGTGGTCTTTGTATGTTTTGGGTTTTCTGAAAAAAGATGAAAACTTTGATTGAATTTGATCATTTGAGGTTTATGGATCTGGACTTTTTGTATTTTTGGTATGGATGAATTTGGGATTTATATGAGTTTTTGTTTGATTAAAGGTTTTTTCTCTTCTGTGATTTATATGGAGTATTTGGAGTTCAATGATGTTTATAGTCTTGGGGTTTCTGGGTATGATTGATTATAATGTTGGAAGAGTTATGCAGAATCTCTCGGTTGAAGTTTATGTTATTTGATCGGTTAGTTGTTTGGTCTCAGAGCTGAAGACACAGATAGAGAAGTATTTCAAAGGCGATGAAGAGGTACTTCCATCGATTCTTGAAGCGATATTGCAGAGGAAGTTGAAGGGCAAGCACGAGGAGACGGATGATGAGTTGGTTGAAGAACTGCGGATGAAGCCGCTGGATGATGTCAAGGATGAAGAGTTTGAATCCGATTTTGAGGAGTTGTATGAGACTGATCAGGAGACTGAAAATCTGTATAATGCAAAGGAAGATATTGTGAAGAAAATGGCACAGGATGAATACTTCAACATGGATGACAAGAAGTGGGATGAGATGATCAGTGATGCAGTTCAAGATGGGCATCTAAAGGACACAAGAGAGTGTGAGCAAATTCTTGAGGATATGCTTAGCTGGGAAAAGCTCCTCCCAGGTATTTATTTTTCTATAGCTTTCTCATTTGTAATGTCATAATAATTAATATCATATGATTTTCGCTGGTTCTCTACAAAAATTAGTTTATTTCATTTCTCAACAATTTTTGGCAGTAGTTTTAAACCAGAAAACACTATTTTTTTTTTAGTGTTTCGTAGACTGGAACTATGAATTTTGATGATTTTCTTATGTTCAAGTTTTATTCAAAATTTGCTGAGAGCCTTGTACTATGATAAGAGTTGATGTATTTTATTATGCTACTGTGGATAACCTGCTTGATTTATTCATAACTGCCAGTACGACTTGGTGATGTGTTTGCTGGTAGACTAGGCATTGGCTTGCTGGTCATCTAGGTCTAGTTGAATGTATCCTTTAGTGCGTGTAGGTGTATTTTTTAATTATCTTGCACTATATACTTGCATGTTAAATTTTGCTGGGATGGTTGATATTTTAGCGACCTTACAATCAATAAAATCCCCGTGCAAAAAGTCTAGAAGATGCAAGTATTTAGTAATTAACAATTGGTAAGTTGGTAGAAAGACTTTTGATGCCAATATTGGATGATGTATGTTGTAGAGTCGATGCATTATTAATGGCTGACGTTTTGTTATTTAGATGAGTAGCTTAAGTTTATCAGAGAAAACAATGAAATTTATAGTGCCGTGAAAGTAATTTGTATTTTTCACATTTAATGACAGTCCTTGATTTTTTTAGGCATCTAAGAATTGGAGGTGTTAGAAAAAATCGTTTTGAGTAATGGAAGTAATCTTGACCGTGTTACATTGGAAAAAGTTAGTTTGATGGTAACATTATGAGTCATGAAGCAGATCTTGACTGTATTTGACTAAAAGAAATGGGTCGAGTGAAATGTAGAGCAATTGTATCATCATCTAAGAATTGGAGGTGTTAGAACTTAGAAAAAATCGTTTTGAGTAATGGAAGTAATCTTGACCGTGTTACATTGGAAAAAGTTAGTTTGATGGGAACATTATGAGTCATGAAGCAGACCTTAACTGTATTCGACTGAAAGAAATGGGTCAAGTGAAATGTAGAGCAATTGTATCATCATCAGAGTATTCTGACTCAGCACAACTATGGCTCGGTGTCATTATAATCAATGTGGTTTTGATAATATTGATGCTGGGTGAAGCTAATGTGGAGGAGATTTACATAATAAGTTATAATATTCTGGTATAAAAGGAAAGCTACATGTTGTAGATGTAATGGTTCTCAATTATTTTTGAGTCCATTCATACATGTGAAAACTGAAAACGATGCCAGTTATAGATGTAATGGTTCTCAATTATTTTTGAGTCCATTCATATATGTGAAAACTGAAAACGATGCCTGTTATGAAATCCTTTTTTCTGAACCTAGAGATTTTCAGGCTAATGGATTTTCCAGCTTTGCTATGTCATCTTTTCCAACAATTTTTCTACTATTATTTTCTTACTTCTATTGATTATATTTATTATAATGGTAAGAACTTTAGTGGGTCAATACTAAGCATTTTTTTTTTAATGAAATGTTCTTATTTTCTAGCTATTCAAGTGTCTATGATAGTTGCATAATTGGGTTTTTGACAACAACCAATTGTCTTATTAGATGATATCAAGAAAAAGGTGGAGGATAAGTTCAACGAGCTGGGGGATATGTGTGAAAGAGATGAGCTTGAACCTGAACAAGCATACGAGCTGTTTAAAAAGTTTGAGGATGAGGTAGTCGCTGAACATTTGAAAAATACAGAAGTGGATGTGCCACAGTTTGATTTGTCTGATGTCCCTGACAATAAAAAAGACAACGATGACCCACCAGGGAAGGGGCCGATCCTTAGGTGGCAAACACGGTTAGTCTTGACCCCTGGCGGCGATGCATGGCATCCCAAAAACAGAAAAGTAAAAATGTCTATTACTGTGAAAGAGCTTGGGCTTTCAAAATATCAATTCCGTCGGCTAAGAGAACTGGTTGGAAAAAGGTATCATCCAGGGAAAGATGAGCTTACTATCATAAGTGAGAGGTAAAGTCATTGATTTATTATTTTGTTATAACAATTTCTATCCAATCTATACTGCCCAAGGTGATTTTTTGAAAGCCCAGTTATGTAAACACTTCTTATGACTGAAATGCAACATCTTGGTCACCTTTAAATCTCAGCAAAATCAGATGGCATTTTCTTTTAGTTGTGAAATTTAATCATGAGTCACTATACTGTGTTATAATTATCAACTAAAAGTGTTTGTAAGAATAATGACATGACAATATTCCTTTTCAGGTTTGAACATAGAGAAGAAAACAGAAAAGATTGCCTTAGGACTCTCTATTCCCTTATTGAGGAATCTGGAAAAGCAAACGAGATGGTGGACGATGCTCGAGCTTCATATGTCAAGGACAGGCTCAGAGCCAATCCAGCATTCATGGAAAGGTTGCGTGCCAAAACAATAAGATTGCAAGGATGTAACCCTGTCCAAGGATGAGATTTTGAATACTAACCACTGGCTTGTGGAGCAATAAACTTCCAGGTTGAGAACATCAATTTCTGGTATTAATTTTGCAGCAGTTTCTGTTCATGTGAGTTTAGGGCCAAAACCTAATTTCATATAATATACAGGCATCGATATGTAATGTTATTTGCTGATCAAGCTTAAATTGCTTTCTAGTCAATGATTTATCACTGGGACACATTTCTTTCTTGTCAAGATTAGTGTAGTTTATGGTGAAGTATGAAGCTTTCTGATTTGTTTCTAAAGTTGAAAGATACTCGGATGTATATTATTTGATTGTATCAATTCAAGAGTCCCCATTTTTGTTGGAGTGCTAATATAGATAACTCACCGGTTGTTTTAGGCCTTTCGTGTTTTAATGGTATATCGGCTATTTAAAAGTAGGGAGGTGCGGGATTCGACCTATTAGAGATGGTTGTATTAGGATGGAAGGGATGTCCTTGTGGAATTTTATGAAAGCTTGCCCGAAAAAAAGAACAGAAAAGAAGGAAAAAGAAAAAGCAGAAAATTCCAGTAAGCTAAATGATTCCTTAGATACCAGGTTTGGAAAATAGATAGAGACTTCTTACAAGGGGGGTTTTTGTTAAATTTTTTAAAGATTTCTCGGGAGATTGTTGATAGTTCTCACAACCTTAAGTGAGGTTTCTGATGAATATGAAACACAACGGTGTCTTTATATTTTAATCAAACTTGGAGGGAGATTAATAAAATTTTCCTTACTCCAAATTTCCAAATAAGATGAGTTGAATATCATACAGGAAAAAAAATACGGTGGTAACCAATAGTGGACTAAATTCTTAAGGAATCAAAACATGTGAATAGCATTAAAGATTTATTCCACAACTTGGGTCACAAGTTGTTTAAAAGAGGGAAAGAAAAAGAAAGGAAAAGAAGAAGCAGCTACTTGTTGAGTTTTAGAAAAGCAAACCCTCAAAGTTTCTTCTACAATGATGCAGTTCTGCTGTGGCACCAGTCAATAATGGAAAACAGATCTCTCCTTGAAGACCAAGTAAAGGTCAAATGCCTGGATGGTTATGGCAGAAACATGAAAGGAAGAAGACCTGTTTCTTGTTCCAAATGCTATGAAAGAGTTGCAGAGCTTGCTTGTAGTGCTTGTTTGCTCTGTGTTTCTTGCCCTCTTTCAATTGTCTGGTGTTGCATCATGCTACCTTGCAAGCTTGCATACAGAGCTGCTCGTTGTGTGACTCACCGGACTTGTTATGGATCGGAGAAAAGGGTGTTTGGGGTGTATTCATCGTTTTCTGACATTGATTCTTCTGATAGTATGCCATGTAAATCGCATCCCTGCTTGAAGGAATCGAATGCTTCGAAGAGGAGGATAGCACAAAAGCAGCCTAAATAGCTGCAATGTCAAGCAAGCTTGTCTTCGATCATTAGCCGTTTAGGCCATATTCAGAATTGAATTGGATTATTTGAGTTGATAGTTGGGTTTAATTTTTGATAATATCGATAGATTATATATTAAGTGGAATTGATTCTCCTCTTAACAATTTGCTAATGGTTTTGATTTCTGCAAGTTTTAATTGCATATTCTCTCTCTCTTTGTTTTCTTTTTTTTGCACATCTACATTACAGCCAAACCATTCACACAGTAAGAAGAGGAAGAAAATTAAAGGAGAGATTCCTTGTTTAATTGCCAATATTCCCAAAAGAGAATTAATATTTATGTAATAAAAATGAAACAGCTATTATAAAAAAAATAAAATAAAAAAGAATTGTTTTGTCAAGAATGGGATTCGAACCCATGCCCTTTCGGACCAGTACCTGAAACTGGCGCCTTAGACCAACTCGGCCATCTTGACATTATTGAACATGTAAGCATGCATTAATATATTTAAACACAAATAATGAATTACAATTATATTCAAGAGACATTAAAAAGTCCCAAAAAAATAACCCAAACGCCTCTGGCTTCTACTTTGAATGCAAATTATCATATTATTTAAGAAAATAAATTTACATAAGTTTTCAACGTTGGAAATTCATGCACTTCACAATGGATGATCATCAAATTAATATGTTGATTTAATTGCATGTATTTCTACTTTAATTTTATTTAAAAGGTATACATATTTTAAATTTTAATGTATGCATTATTCTTAATAAATTAAAGGCTATAGAAAAAAGGAATTCATATAAATATGGAGTTCCATGTCTGTGTAATTGGCCATTAGTTGGATTGAAATTTAATAATATATAAAAAAAATTAGTGGATTTTGTACTACAATGATAATATAAGTCTTATATATATAAAATAGCATATAGCATATATGGAAAATAACACTATTTTTATGTTGAGTTTTGATCAAAATCCTTATATAATATACTTGACCGGAAAGAGAAGTCAAATAGTTATAATTAATTGAAGCATCTCTGAATGACTTCCATAATTTATTGGAATCTATTTCTCCATGATAAGAAAGGCATATTCACTTCACAATAATTGAAGAAAAGTTGGGCTTCACAATGACAGTAGATATACATGCATCAAACATTAAAATGGCCAGTCTCTCTTAAATCTTAATTGATATAATTAAAACCAAAATTGTACATTTACATTCATAATTATGATAGTTGTCAAATGTTTCTATGACACGTAAATTGATATTATAAACTCTTAATTTAATTAGCTAAATACCATAAGAAAGCAAGCTCAATTTTGATGAAATTCTAAGTAATATTTAACATAAAAGTTTTTGTTGTTCGTGTGTACATGAAAAAGTGGTAAGATATATGGAAGTTATGCACCACAACCTCCACCGCAGCCTACACCACAACCCGCCCCGCATCCTCCACCGTAATAGGCGTTGGAGTCAGCCGAAGAAGTTTTGTCTTTGGATGCACCTCCTGCGCAAGAAAAGATTATGGTGGAGATAAGAGAAAGAGTGAGCAAAGCAACCCACAAGACCACACAAACACCACCAAAGCCATCTCCATTAATTACTCTCCTCATCAACACCTCTTTTAATTCCCTCACCATCTCTTTCTCTCTAGCTAGCTACAAGCTGTGTGTGTTGTGTGTGGAAGAGAGAGAACATCCTCCACAGAGAGGCATTTATATATATACCACACGATAAGTTGAATGTGCATTGTCAACATAACAAAGTAATTAAAGATGTATTTGCTTTAAGGTCCAAAATCTTGCTCAGATCTCTCTCTACACATGTATATTAATTATATAGAATTCTTTATGTGATTCTTCTTGTTTGCAATTGAATTGGTAGGCAAAAAACCATGAGAATTTTGACATAGAGATAGTGGGCAACAGAGCCAATAGCTACAAGGCATGATGGTTGGTGTCACCACTCTTTCTTGTCACAAAATATATTTTGGTCAATATGTGTAAAGCTAACATGACAGTGTATCATCTTCTTAATTGATGACAGCCAAATTGCAAACCTGAGATAAATTAGATAAAAGTTTGTGGTCAAGCACTTACACATGCAACCATGTAAGCCAACAAATTTCTCACCATTCACCAACTTTAATTTCAACAAAAAAATATATATATTTAAAAAGTTGGGGACTCCAACCTTTTCCTTTGTATTGACTTGGGAAAGGCCAAAACTAGTCCACTCTTATCCTTAATTCACTGTTTATTTCAATAGGATTTAAAATGCAATATATATTTGTCAAAGTGGATTCCACTACCCCTACTCCACTAGTAGCCTCATAACCACGGCCAAAAACAACAACAATGATAACAATACTAATAATTCACTAGAAAATTATTAGTATTGTTATCATTGTTGTTTATATATATATACAGATTTTCTATTATCAGTTCGAACTGACAATAAATATATCAGAACGAAGAATGTGGACCACTAGATTTACATACTTTGACTCAAAGTGTATGCACTTGTCAAAACTTGTATATATATATATGATATAATGGTTCTCATATAAGGGATTTATTATTTTAATTTCGATAAGGATCTTGATGAAATCACATTTTTATAAATTTTGATCTGAATTTTTTTGTGTGGATGATATGTTTAATGAAATCTACATATGAATAAAATTTGAGAATTTTGCAAACACAACAACTATTTTTCTTGAATTTTCTTATATTTCGCCCATTTTCCGATGCCTTCATATTTAACAAAATCGTAATAAATAGTTGTAGTGCTTGAAAAATTCTTAAATTTTATGATAGGTAGATTTCATTGAACTTATCATCTACAAAAAAATTCAGATCAAAATTCATAGATTCATCAAGGTTCTTACTGAAATTAAAAAAATGAATCCCTTATAAGAGAACCTATATATATGTATATATATATATATATATATATATATATATATATATATATATATATATATATATATATATATATATATATAAAGTTCATGTTAAATCAATTTTAAATTTATGACTTTAATATCTATCTATTCACTTACTCTTAATCTAATTGTAGAGAAAAAGAGTAGATGATAATTCTAAGATTTACATCAAATAAATGGTTGGGTGTTAAAATTACAAATTTAAATCAAAATTTTTAATTGACTTAGCTTGACTCACATATATATATATATATATATATATATATATATATAAGTTATACAATATTTAGAGGGTGCTATAAGTTATACACTATTCTTTCTGATGAGGATTTGGGCAGGTTCTGCATGCTAGCTTGGGCTATTTGGGGCAACAGAAATAATTTGTATAACACAAGGAAGTGTAAACCTTCAGCGATGGTGGAATCAAGTGCTGCGTCTCTCTTGACAGAGTTTCAGAGGTCGAAGAGGGCTCTTGCTCCCCACTTGCACTCAGTTCCGATTAGTGGTGGGCTGGATTGGATAGTCCCTCCTCATGGACAACTCAAACTTAATACAGCTGCTGCTCGTCACAATCATGGGTTGTCTATAGGGGTAGGAGCTGCAATCAAAGATGATAAGGGGTTGGTTGTAGCTGCTCGGTCCAATCAGCTGCCAGGAAAATTTACTGCAAAAGTGGAAGAGTTGATTGGTCTTCATGAAGGTCTACAGCTTGCCCATTTTTACAACATGAAAGTGGATTTCGCGGAGGTTATTTCACCCAAAGTGGTTTCCATCCTTAACGATTCCATCCCTTTAGTAGGGGAATCTAAATTCATTATGACTGACATTAAAATGCTGGTTTCTGTTGTAGGTATTACTAAGTGTTTAGCTGTTTCCAAGTATGAAAATTCCTTAGCTCTTAACCTTGCAAATTCAGCTTTTGTTTCGTGTAGGGAATGGCTTTGGTTGGACTTTCGGTCCTAACATGGTTGTTCTGTGTTGGTAGTTTCTGTTTGTTGTATCTGTTCCTCTTATCTATCTAAAAAAAAAAGTCATTCACTATTAGATGATGTTATACCGTCTTTAGAGGGTGCTATATGTATATAAGTTATGCACTACAATAATGCTACTTTACCTAAATTTGGTGTCCAAATAATGTGGTTTTACTATAATCCAATAATTATATTAGATTTGCATGATTTAAATGAATGGAATAGAGTGATGCCAAATCATTTGGGCATGCACCAGATTTGGACACTAAATTTGGACAAAATAGCATATACACTATTAGATGATGCACCGTCAAGAGTTAAAATTGCATACACATATTTAATACGTAATTAAAGTACATTAAGAATAACACAATAGATTCAGTTTCAACCATCAAAATGGTACAATCTAACTGTTAAAAACTTGTATCACAATTTGTGTAAAAAAAAAAAAGGACTACCAATTTTAAACCATATATATTTTCACCCATGTATATTATATTATATATACAGTCTTTTTATTGTTAGTTTGAATTGATATAAAATATATATCAGTTCCTTGCATGTAGGTCATTGGATTTAAAAGATGCTTTGACAAGTGCATGCAGCCAAATCAAAGCATTTAAATCCAATGGCCCACATGCAAGGAACTGATATATTTTATATCAGTTCGAACTAATAATAGAAAAACAGATTATATATATATATATATATATAGGGTGGTTTTCTAGTAATTAGGGACATCCTGAAATTATAAGTTAATGACGTCCAATCATAACCACGCATTCATATTGGGTGTGGGTATTTATTAGTGTGGAGCTGTGGACCCACCGTGAATGTGTGGATGTGGTTGGACGTCCTAAAATTATAAAGTCAGGACGGTCATAATTAGAGAAGTGTTACATATATATATTGAAATATTACAATAATTCAGGATTTAGAGACTAGGGAGAGACTCAATCCCACATCCTTTTGGTGTAGGTATAATGAGCATACCACTGTACTAACCTTATATTGTCGGGTAGTTAAATTATAATATCTAAAGGGATATAATAACATAAAACTTCATAATTAATAAAATTTTATTAAATTAACAATATAGTAGATGATGTGAGTGATATATATGTATATATTTGGTCCAGCGGAGACTATTTTTAGTCTCCTCACACGATATACATGATGGGTGATTAATAATGCTCATTAATAATGAATCCGAAAAAGGTTCTGGATCTTGCCAATATCATAATAATCATCATCTCCTAATCTACCTTCCTCCATGTGTTTTATGACTTCAACAGCATCACAAAAGTGCCCACTCCAAAATTTGGATCCAACTTAATTACTTTATTGGATTCTGATCGACAATGAAGTGGTACTCCACTATGAGGATATATATGACTAATTAATATAATGTCTTTATTTGCGCAATATATTTTGAATTTGTGACATCTTTGCTTGCATGTATTCCATTTCATATATGTGTTTAATTTACTTTGGAGTAGTCAACCTCTTTCATGCCAAAATCAAATTACTATTGAAGTCCAGCTAACTTTGTGTTCTAGAAGACTTTTGCCGGGAAAATTCAGCGAATAGTTATTATTATTATTATTATTTTAACTAATTCACTTAATTGCCACATAAAAATGATAAAATATAGTAATTCAATCCAAATCAACTGGATTCTCTTACTTCCTTAATGAGCATCGAATGTAAACCAAACTCTACAAAATCTTCAAGATGTGTTTATTAACCGGGAATGAAAATCAAAGGGAAACTGGGTCCTATTGGAAAGGAAGTCAGGAAAGGGATTTCCAATAAGAATTGTAGTTAATTCATGATTTGTCTGTAGGGTTCATGTAACTTGGTTTCCAATTGTTTTTACTTTTTAGTTAACACTTACAAATCATGAATTAATTAGTTTCATTTCACTCATTAGAATTCCTTGTTAACAAGCGCGCCCTAAGTGCCAGCAGGATATCAAAATATTTCTTAAATAACTGTTGCTCAACTGGTTAACACCCACTGATCTTACTTTTATTGAGCTTACTCGAAACCCTAATTTTTTACAAGCTTAGAATAAAAAGATTACAAAGGGATGAACAGAAAATTTGTTTTTCATATCCAAGGTTCCCACCTTTTCTCAGTTAGTGATATTATATATATAATTAATTGGTGAGATCTCTTATGATTTCGTAATTAAAAGTCTTATAGAATCTCACTCACACTAAACTGATTTTGAGATGTTGAATTACTTCGTGTAATTAATAAAAATACAATAACATATTTATAATTTACATATGAACACATGAACAGCTCAAACATTACACAAATTAGCTTACAACATCCATATTGGGAAACTTGTATTTCTTTGAAAAGAAATCAAAGAAATATTTACACGAATGATATATATATATGAACTAGTATTATTAATTGTCATCTGGGGGTGGTTTTTAATATTTCTTCTTGTCTTTGATTGGACCTCTTGGTATCTTGTTTAGAACCTGCGAGTCAAAGCTATTGAACATCTTCCTCACTCGACGCATCGCTTTGTAAACTAGACGGTCAACTTCCTTCTCATATCGGTCGTACAGGAACGGCAGCGTTTCGATGCTCAGCAAAACTTTCAAACCAAAATTAACCAATAAGAGGAATAAAAATCGACATCATTAATTTAATGGGCAGTCAAGCTCGCAAGGTGACTAAGAATTATTTCTTACCAAGGAAAAGGAGATTTACGAAGCTGAAACAGGTTCCAATCACTGATAATATGTAGAGAGAACAGATTATCTGTATATCATATAGAACATATATAATTAAGTGCATTTTCATTCAGATTATTCTTGTAATACTTTTCTTTGTAAGTGTTTTCTGAAAAAAGTACATTTTTGTTAGATGGTTTTTTCAAAAATATTTTAATTCAATTGGTTTTATCTTTTATCATGAAGAATCTTTTGTTGAGTTTTTCTCCGTATGCCAACAGGTAGTATATAATTAAGAGAAGGAGAATGAAGATTTTTTTTTTTTTTTTTTTTTTTTTTTTACACAGTAGAGAATGATGAATTATTATACCAAAATGAAGTGTCCTGGATGATCTTTCCCACATGCAACGTTGATCAGCTTTGATAAAATTTGATCGAATCTTGCATGAAAAGTGGATGCAATTTCTCTCATAGTAGATTCCACTAATTTAATTTCAGGGATTCTGGGATCATTCCTGGAAATTAAAACAAATCAAACAGACATCAATCGAACAATTCTAATACTAGTAGTATCTACAACTATAAATAGAAGTTATATTGAAGTTGGCAATTCAAATCCATTGGATTTCATAGATGCGATAACCAATTCATTCCAATTAGGTTATCAAATTTAATCCAGTATAACCGGCCAGTTTAGTAATTAGATTAGATTTGATTGGATTTATATTATCATGTAAACTTTTGTTAGTTATCATAAAGTGAAGTATTATGTGTTGAAAGTAGTACCAATTGAAGAATTCAGCAACCCTGGACCATATGAAAAGCAGAAGCATGGAGGTCATGGAAATGTGACAAAAAAGAGTCACAAAATTGTACTCCGCAACCTCAAATAGAAACCATATCAATGTCACTCCGATCAGTAGCGCCGCCGATACCTTTGTGTTCTTCCATAACAGCACATCCGCAACTGTCATTAATTCAACATCAATGTAAATATCTCATCAATTTTTACATAAGACCAAGACAATGTTCTAAATTGAAAACCTTTCTTTCTTAATTATAGCAGAAAATATTGGACAACCTAATAGGGCATAAATAACACATCATCAACTATAATGGTACTTTGATGGCTCTCTCGTAACTATAATTTAATTATTTATATCTTGTATCTAATTGTATTTTAAATTATATAAAACCAAGATTAAATACAAACTGCACTACAATATTGTAAATTCAAAATACACCAATAGAACCAACTAGGTTAATTTTATATAAACTCGAAAATGGCAATACCTTTTCCTCCTCCAAGAACGGCATGTACTGGCCTTTTACGCCCGAACAACTTTGTCACCGGTGCGGTTTCGGGCTCGGAATCGGACGATGATGAGTAGATCGGCATGGTTGTACTTCAATATATGATCTGAAGTTAATTATGGTATATGAAAGGATGGTAAATGTGGAAAAAAATGGATATAAATATATGAAGATTGGGGAGGTTGTAGGAATAGAGTGAGTGCAATGATGAAGCAAGGAATGGCTTGGGGTTTGGCTTTGAAGGTTACTTTGCATGCCCGTTTTCTACAAATCTTTGTGGTGTGGTGTTGTGTTTTTTATTTTAATTTTAATTTTTTAATTTTAATTTTTTATAAATATTATAATAGAATTGTCGGGACCTGCAAAGATTAAACTATATATATGCGGTTCAAATAACTACTTCCACAAACCGGGAGAAGACTCTCCACACATGCTTTTTAAAATGCATATGGTGAGATTCGAACCCCTCACCACCATTATGGAAGGGAGGTACACTACCATCTCTGCTAAGAGGTGATGTGCTTGTGTTGTTGCATTGTGACTTGTGATTGAGCCTTTTTAATAATTATCATCATGCATGTGTTGCCCATTAAGACATATATAATTGCATTGTTTGTTAATTAATTATTATGAATATAATTTCTCAAAAACGTAAAGTTTGAGAGAGGAATAACTTTAAGCGCTATATGTCATGTATGCATATATGCATGTAGCAGCTACGAATATTTGTTTTTAAGACTTCTAAGAGGTGACTTGTTGCATTGCACCAACTAGGGCATGCTCAAGTGTTTGAAATTGATACCTTGCTGTAAAGTTTGAAATTATTCACTATCTTATAAAAGGTTTGATTTTACTCTACCATATTAAACAGTTAATAGGTGGGAAAAGTTAAGATGTTCAAATGATAAACCCTTCATAATCATACAAATGAAATTGTGAGTTCAAATTATATCTTCGTTTCTTTCTTTAAACTTTTAAATTTATAATATTAAAATTAAAAATAAATTTTGATTAAAATTATTGGAATAAGATAAAAAAAAATAAAAAAAATTAATAACAATAGTGTCCTCTCTAGACAGTGTAATTATACAAGTTCTATACTTCTATATAGTAAATTCCTTATGAGAGTTGCCTTTGAAATGTTATTTCAAGTCTTTCTTAAATGGTTTAATTTAAAACAAAAAGTTGTTCTTAAACTTATACATACATACACATGATATATATATATATATATATATATATATATATATATATATATATATATATATATATATATATCAGGCATTTTCCATTTGTTTCCCTTTTATTTTCCTACAAAATTACTAAATCTTCTTTAGAAATAATAACCTTTATGGTAAAATAAAAAATAAAAAATTGATAAAAAAAAAAAACGTTTACATACTTTTATAATTAAATTGTTATTTTTTATTCACTCTAAAATACTGTGCCGGTCAGTACTGCAGTGTTTGGCATCTTTTTTGTTTTTAAATAAAAAAAATAAAAAAAATAAAAAAAAAATAAAAAAAACAAAAGCTAGGTGTTACTTTAAACAGCTAAAAATTTAGATCGACATCTTTTAAGATTTGTTTGAATTTAAAATTCTTAGGTCCGATTTTAGTTTCATACAATAATTCAAACAACTACTAGATCGAGTACGTTCACACTTGAAAAGTAACTCATAATTCACAATCAAAAGTGCTTTATTGTTTATTTGAGATCAAGAATTAAAAGAAGATATTTCAACAAAAAAAAAAAAAATTAAAGAAGAAGGGATTTTGTTTTTTTAGTGATTTCACAACTAAGAGAAAAAAACTAATTCAAAGTAACCTTTTGCTAAGAACCTTTATCATGTTAGCGAACAAACGTCACTATACGCGTAAAAACGTTGCTAGATAGAACACAAACAAACACAATAACAAAGAAAAGATAAGATAAAGAGAAGTAATCAAATTCAATTACACACAACACAAGAATTTACGTGAAAACCCAAATCAAAGAAAAAACCACGGCCGCCAGGACGACAAGAGAAAGTTTCAATATATAGTAAATTATTACAACCACACACTCAGGATTCTCTCCAAATAATACCCCAAACCCGATTATACCCAATGCTCACTTTGAGATCTCTCTAGTATTTGCTATTTTGCTCTACACATAATAACCTAGCTATTATGGTCTATTTATATGAATTACAGAGAGTTTAAACCTATAAGGAAATCTATCTCCTAGTCATATAAGATTTATTTGTTTTACATAAATACTATTTCCTCTTTATGATAAGTCTTCTTATAAGGAAAAATTCATTTCCTATAATCATAAGAACTTCTAGAAACAACATATTTCATTTTCTATGAATATTTCCTGATTCAACGCATGCTCGTGATTGACTACGATTTAGGTTACGGTTGGCCATCTGCTTCCTAAACTGTGTTGAACTTGACCACTCAGAAAACTGTGATCCACGCACTGCATCATCGACGACCGTTGTCACTGCCGCTGTGGACTGTGAAAGCCACAACGCTTTCTACAACATGACTCACTGGAATTGGACCGTTGTCCATTTTGTTGTGAAAACCCACAGCGATGATCACCGCTGTCAAATCCACAGCGGTTGTCACTGTTCTTCGTTTCTTCTGTTCTTCAAGTCTTAAAGCCTCTCTCAAATATAACCTCATACTCCCAAACACTCTCACGTCTCTAGGAAGTCTCCGCATTGGTTGTATCTCATTTGGTAACCAATGGTAATTCAATCCATATCCAACAATCCTCTTTTATGGCGAGAATTCTCAAAACTTGTCCACAACTACGATACTCACCACCGAGAATCAACATACCCACCACTAGGTATATGTAGGGAGGTCGCGCAGTGGAAAATAGATATTGAATCAAAAGATTTAAGAACGATAGGTTTCAGAAATTTTATCGTCTTATTGGGACCTTTTTTGTATACACGAATATAAGGAAGAGATTTGTTTTCATACCTTTGAATAACACTCCTTCGTTTTTGTTATAGGTAAAAATCGTCATAAAGGACACGTCATCCCCATAAAGAAGCCACGTAAGCAGGAGTCAGGAAAAGTCAACTCGAAAGGGGGAAATCCCTCAAGTGACCCACTCGGCTGAAACCAAAGCGACCCGATCACAAACAAAGAGAATTAGCTCGGGCAACATCACCTACTCGGGCATACTCGGGCGTACTCAGGAATCAACAAGAAGAGATGGTTACGAAAAATCACTTCCCGAGCACATAGAAAGAATCAGCAGTGAGCACCTCCACAATACGTAGTAGTGCAACCCTTCAGAGGTTAACCAGGAAACAAGCAGGTCTCCCGAGAATAAAGGAGAAAGAATCCAACTAGGACTAGACAACCGCTTAAAAGACTTGGGCGCCACAACACTAAACCCTAGCGGAAGCCCCAAACCCTAGGAACTACATGTATAAATACCCTTTGTAACACGTAAGGGAGAGAGACTTTTTTAGCGTAAATAAAAGACCTGAGCGTATTTTTGTAATCAATTTTTATAGTAGATTTTGGCTTCGTTGCTTAGGCAACAACCCGTGGACGTTTCTCCGGTCATCGGAGTTTTACCACGTATCTCTTGCTTATTATCTTACGGTATTAAAATTCAACTATCATCACCCACAAACGTGATCTTAAATCACCGATTGAGTGTTGACGAAAAATCATCGTCAACAATTGGCGCTAGAAGGAGGGGGAGATCGAAGCACTTGTGAAGCAATGGCCGGCGAAGGAGATGGTAGCGATTCCAGGTACAGTCACGGATTGCCTACTAATGGGTTGGAAGATGACACCACTCCCAACACTGTGGATGCAACCTTAGCAACTGCAAATCAATCAACTGCCCTGGCTGGCCTCCAGCGCTTCCCCCCAACTAATGAAGAAATCATGCAAAGATTTTATGCTTTTCTACAGCAACTCATGTCGGAAGCGACAAGGCAGGGAGTTGACCTTTCCACCACGGAGGGTTTGACGTCACCTCATAATCTTTCCGCCCCGAATCAGCAGGCAACAAGATTGCGTTCCACGGTGGTGGTACCAACGCCCGATGCACCCATGAAGGTGGGCCGAGGTCCTGCAGACAAGCCAACAATTTTGTCTGAAAGGTTAGCCAGGGATAGCAGGGAGCATAGAGAGGAGAATGATTCTGACAGAAGGCATGATCAGGATCGGATGGCCAGGGATCGGGATCGCCCCAGGAGACGTGCTCATTGCAGAGCCCGGTCATCATCCTCAGGAGAGAGTGAGCAGAGTTATCATCGCAAGCGCAAAGGGGGCACAGTTCGGCTGCATGGCCTAAACCGAGAACATAGAGAATTGAATCCAGAGGAAAGGGGCCAAAAGTTGACCGTAAGTCAGAATTTTAATGCGATGGGAGAACCGAAAGGAGACAGGGACATACTCATACAGAGTTTGACCCGGGAAGTTCAGAATAATCGTCGACAGATGGATACGTTAGTCAGGCGATATGGGCGTAATGAATTGTCGGACGACGAGTCCGGAAGCCCTTTCACTAATGAAGTCCTGAGGACACCCTTCCCGGAGAGATTCAGGATGCCTCACGTAGAGCAATTCAAAAAGGACACTGACCCGAAGGAACACGTCAGAAGGTATAAGAGTGTCATGGCCTAGTATGTCTACAATGACGCCTTGCTGTGTTTGAATTTCCCCCAAACTCTCGGGGATTTAGGCTCCAGGTGGTTCGGTAGGTTACCAGCAGCGAGTATAGGCAATTTCAGCGAGCTGAGTAAAGCCTTCTCAAGGCAATTCCTTGGTAATGTACATAGGAAGAAGTCGGTGGCCCACTTGTCCCAGCAAAGACAGGGAAAAGATGAATCACTGAAGAAATATTTGGGGAGGTTCAGTCAGGAAGTGTCCGAGATTGGGAGTGCAAATGACGAAGCCATAATTACCGCGTTCATCAAAAACCTTCAGAACGGCCAATTGTCATTTAACCTCCGAAGAGCCCGACTAACCAGTTATGTCGATATGATGGACATGGCCAGGGGTTACGCCCTGGCTGAAGAGAAAGAAATTGCCACAGGAGGTTACTTCATACATGGCGATCGCCCAGAAGGACCTAAAACCAAAGACCAAGCAAGGGCACCCGATAACAAAGGTGACAAACAGAAGAATAAGGCGCGGGATGGTCGGGATGGACGTCGAGCATATGACCCAAAAACCGATCAACCGCGGTAGAGGTTCCAAGGCAGATATACAAACTATGCCCCGTTGAAAAAGGATCAAGATGAAATTTTGGCAATCCTAGAAGAAAAGAACATGTCTAAAGAACCGCATAAGCAATCAACGTATGCTCGGAAGGACACCACCAAGTATTGCAGGTTCCACAAGGAGAATGGGCACGAGACATCTAAGTGTTTCCAGCTAAGGGACCACATCGAAACCCTTATCAGGGAAGGACATTTGAAATACATCATCTTAAAAAAGGCTGACAGGGCGGACGGGCAAGAAAGCCTAGTCCTAAGAAAGCCGAGGATGAAGGAGCAATCAACACCATCTTCGGGGGACCAGCGACTGGCAAGAGTAACAGGGAAAGGACCTAGGAAATTCGGGAGGCCGTGGAAGCACGGAGAGACCTGGACGTCAATTCTGTTGAACCTGACCCGAAGAGAATCAAGGAAGGCTGGGATCCGATCATATTCACAGAAGCCGATTCACACGGAGTTGATGTTATGCCAAACGACGCGCTGGTGATCAACGCACGCATTGGTCATAGAGAGGTTCATCGGATTTTGATTGACAATGGCAGCTCAACAGATATTCTAAGTGCAGAAGTATATGACCAGCTGAGGCTAGATAGGAAAGACCTACAACCATTTCCCACACCCCTTAGAGGATTTGGAGGAGTCGAAGTAAGGTCGCTTGGTACGGTGAAATTACCCGTGAAGGTCGGGAAGGCTCCTTGCCAAAAAAACAGTGCTACTCGACTTTGTAGTGGTGGATACAAAAAATTGGCCATACAACGCCTTATTAGGCTGACCATTCTTGAATAAAGCCAAAGCAGTGACCACAACCTACGCCCTCATGATGAAGTTCCCGACAGAATATGGGGTAGGAGTGATCAAGGGGTTACAAGAAATGACCCGAAGGGCAAATTTGTCAGTGTATAAAGATAGGGAAGTACACCAAGTATACGCGGTAACAACCGAGCGGGAGGCTGGTGAACTTGAAGAGCAAGCAGAAGTGCCGAAAGAATTTGAGTTGGATCCCAAAGAAGAACCCGAGGCTAAGAAAGATTAGCCGACCGAAGAAGTGGCACTGGATCCAGAAGATCCGAGTAGGACAGTCAAGGTAGGGGCAAGTTTAAATGTACATGTCAAAGCCCAACTTGTCACACTACTGAGAGAGTACAAGGATGTTTTTGCTTGGAGCCACGAAGATATGTTGGGGATAGACCCGAAGATGATATCACATTGCCTCTCCATCAACCCGGAGTTCCGCCCGGTGAAGCAGAAAAGACGGCTGTTCAACCCCGAAAAGAGTACAGCTATTAAAAATGAAGTAAAAAAGTTACTTACCGTAGGATCGATAAGGGAAGTCAAGTACCCGGAATGGGTGGCCAATGTGGTGCTAGTAAAGAAAAAGAACAACCAGTGGAGGATATGTGTGGATTTCACGGATTTTAACAAGGCATGCTCGAAAGACAGCTTCCTACTACCAAGGATCGACCAGCTAGTGGTCGCAACAGCAGGGCACGAATTGTTAAGCTTCATGGATGTTTACTCGGGGTACAATCAGATCCGAATGAATAAAACCGACGAAGAGAAAACGGCATTCACCACAGACCAGGGGTTGTATTGCTATAAGGTGATGCCATTCGGATTGAAGAATGCCGGGGCAACGTACCAGAGGTTAATGAACAGGATATTCGCTCGGCAGATTGGGAAGAACATGGAGGTCTATGTAGATGACATGCTGACCAAGAGTGTTACGGCAGAGAGACACGCGAAAGATCTAAAAGAAACCTTTAAGGTTCTAAGAAGGTATAAGATGAAACTTAACCCGAACAAATGTGTGTTCGGGGTACCATCAGGTAGGTTTCTCGGCTTCCAGGTGCATCAGAGGGGAATCGAAGTGAACCCCGAGAAGATCAAAGCATTAGAAGAGATGGCTTCGCTAAGAACGCTGAAGGACGTACAGAGACTGACGGGATGTCTCGCATCACTTAACCGATTTATAGCAAAATCAACAGACAGATGCGCCCCGTTTTTTAAAGCAATAAAGAAAGGAAAAGGGCTCGAGTGGAACAAAGAATGTGAAGCAGCCTTCCAGAAGTTGAAAGAGTACTTAGGGCGAGCACCCATCCTCTCAAAGCCAGTGGTTGGAGAGACATTATACCTATACCTCTCGGTCACAGAAGTGGCAACAAGCTCGATGTTGATCCGAATGGAGGAAGGAATACAGAGACCAGTGTATTACACCAGCAAGGCGTTGCTACCCGCAGAGACAAGGTATTCACCGATAGAAAAGATAGCGCTCGCCTTGATCACGACAGCCAGGAAGCTAAGGCCATATTTCCAAGCGCATGTAATAGAAGTGTACACTGATTGTCCGCTGAAGCTCATCTTGCAAAAGCCAGAATTGTCAGGTAGGCTGACTAAATGGGCTGTGGAGTTGAGCGAATTCGACATCAAATACACCCTAAAAGCCGCAGTCAAGGGGCAGGCAGTGTCAGATTTTATAGTGGAATTCACTGAGCCAGATGCCGAAGTGAGAAGAATAATGGAAGGAAAATAGGAGAATAGTTTCTGATGGAGGTTGCATGTAGATGGATCATCAAACACCTATGGCAGCGGGGCCGGGATAGTCATAACAACCCCAGAGGGAGACGCTGTAGAGTGCGCCATGAGGTTCGATTTCAAAGCAACTAACAACCAAGCAGAATATGAAGCTTTGTTGGCTGGCTTGAGGGTTTGTATAGCGTTAGGAGCAGATGAGTTGGAGATTTACAGTGATTCGCAAGTTGTGGTTAACCAAGTATTGGATGAATACCAGGCGAGGGAGGAGTACATGATAGCTTACCTGGACATTGCAAAGAAACTGCTCAGAAAATTCAAGATGTACAAGATCTTTCAGATCCCTCGGGAAGAAAATGAGAAAGTAGACGCTTTGTCCAAATTAGCTTCAGCCACCATGAGTATCAGGTCCAAAGCGATACCGGTGGCGCACCTGACTAGGCCGAGTACAGCAGAATCTGAGGAAGTCATGGTGTCGGAGATCCGACCAGTTCAAGGCGACTGGACCACACAGCTCAGAAAGTATTTGGAAGAAAATATTTTACCCAAGGATGCTGTGGAAGCAAAACGTGTCAAGTACAGGTCAACCCGATACACAATTCTGAGAGGTGAATTGTATAGAAGAGGGTTCTCAAAGGTGCTGCAAAGGTGTATCGCCGGCGAAGAAACCAAAAAGATCCTGAAGGATGTTCACAGTGGAGTATGCAAGAACCATACTGGGGGTAAGAGTCTAGCGCATAAAGTACTTAGGCAAGGATTCTATTGGCCAACTTTGTTTGCAGAGGCACAGCAGTTCGCGGAGAGCTGTGAGACATGCCAGAGAATAGCAAACGATATTCGGCAACCCTCGGAGTTGCTCAAAAACTTAACTTCACCTTGGCCCTTTGCCATGTTGGGCCTCGATCTGATAGGACCAATGCCCACTGGAACAAAGGGGGGTGCGAAGCATGCTATTGTGGCACTAGACTACTTTACTAAATGGGCGGAAGCAGAAGCTCTCGTGCACATCACTGAGGCAAACACCACCAGCTTTGTCAGAAAGAAAATAATATATAGGTTTGGGATCCCAAGCATCATCATAACAGACAATGGGACCCAATTCGACAATAGCAAGTTTAGAGAAATATGCGAAGAGTATAAGATCGCAAACTACTATGCGTCACCTGCTCATCCTCAAACCAATGGCCAGACAGAAGCTGTGAACAAGGTGATCAAGCACACGCTGAAAGCAAAGTTGGAAGCCAAGAAAGGCAGTTGGGCGGACAAGCTACCAGAGGTGCTATGGGCATATCGAACAACTGTAAGGTCATCCACAGGGGAGACTCTTTTTGCATTAGCATTCGGGACGGAGGCCGTTATCCCAACAGAAATAAGTTTTACATCACCCAGGGTACAACTATACAGTCCCGAGCACAATGTTAACATGCTACAGCAAAACCTAGACGAGCTTGAAGAAGTCAGGGATGCAGCGCAAGTGCGAAACGCCGCATACCAGCAAAGGGCTGCGAGGTACTATAATTCCCATGTTCGCGTGCGTAGATTCCAGCTTGGAGATTTAGTGCTAAGAAGAGTGTCCCCGAACACCAAGGACAGGTCGGCAGGATCCCTCACTGACAAATGGGAGGGACCATACATCGTCAAGGGAGTCGCGGGGCACGGGGCATACATGGTAGCCTGACCAGGGGGGAGCCTAGTACCCCGACCATGCAATGCATAGTACCTCAAGATTTTCTACCCCTAAGGAACTCATCTCTATGTTTATGTTAATTCAGTTTGTTTGCTGTCGATTTGCTGCAGATGGTGGCCGAGATGTCCGGGGCTTGCCAGGCTGGTGAAGCCCAGGCAGAAAGAATAAGGCAGCTAGAAGCCCAACTGAAGGAGAGTGAGGACCATCGCTCTCTAGCTGAGTTAGCTTGTCAAGAGGGGGCTAGATCAAGTCAGGTGCTCCTGGATCAATGCCTGGCTCGTCAGATGGAGGCTAAACAGAAGGCGTCTTTTACTGCTGAGAAGGCCACAACCCTGCAAGATCAGTTGTCCTCCACTCAAGATGCTTTGCTCCAGGCCGAGCAGACCGCTGAGGACGCGAAAACCTCTTATGAACGCCAAATAGAAGACTTGGAGCGTCAGGCCTTGACAGTCAAATCTCTGTCAAAGGAAGCTAGGCTGGAGTTGGAGATACAGGGGGTCGACCGCTTTAAAAGATCTCCAGCCTATGATGCTTTGCTTCTTAGGGAGTTCCAACGAGGAATGGTCTCGGCTGGAGAATTCTTCAAGATGAAGAATAGAGCGACCGACCGGGCCAGGGCCAACTGGAGCCTTTCTATCAAGAAGCATGTGGATACGTCTCTGGAGTCTCTTCGGATCCAGATGAAAGAGTGGCGAGCATATTGCTGAAGTAAAGGTAAGGTGCCACATCCCATGTATCTGGAGGTTCCCACCGCCGATTCCTTCTCTACTTTTCACGCTTGTCAGAAAGCGGGGATTGATGGTGAGAATCCTGATGTTGGTCCCGTCTCCGGGATGGACTATAGCGCCTGGATGGATGACGATGACGAAGAAGATGTGATTGTGTGGCCCTCTGAAGATAGCCTCCTCAGCGAGTACGTGATGGAGCCTGACCTGAGTGTCGGTGGGAGCAGCTCACAACCCCCAGTGCCACTTAATAGTTGTTTTTTGTCCCGTTTTAGCTTTGCATCAACTGTTTCAGATTTATTTGATTTTCTAATAAAGTTCATTTGCCAATAAAGAGGTTGTTCATTGAAGTCGATGAGTCTTATGATCAAAGATATTCCATGGCCTATGAACAACAGCAGCCACTTAATAGTTGGCTAAACAAACGCAAAACAAAAAAGGAAGAATTCGGGCGCTACAAAGCCGCGAGAGAGCGGACGAGTAGTGCTTGAAGGGCAAAGAAGTTGAAGTAGCACGCCCACCTAGTTAAGATAGTGCAAACGCGCTTCTTGGCAAAAAGGCAAAACCGAGGCACCAGGGTAACTGGAAAATTGCTCGGAGTGCCGCTAGAAAGGCTGGTGAGATGCGCAGCTGTGTTGGCCGGTACATAGTACCCCAACGATTCGGCAAAACCTTGCACAGATAAAACCGGGAGACGTCCTAGGTGACTTGTGTAAGGACCTCATCGTATGGTCGTGGTAAGCCTCGACGTAACGTTTAGGTAAAACCTAAATAGGTCAAAAAGACAAAACGCCAGTTAAATAAGATACTCGGCCACATTAATGGCTAGTTAAATAAGATACTCGACCACATTAATTGCCAGTTGAATAAGACACTCGGCTAAGATCGGTTAGTTGCCAGTTAAATAAGATACTTGGCCAAATTAATCGCCAGCTAAAATCGCCAGTTAAATAAGATACTTGGCCAAATTAATTGCCAGTTAAATAAGATACTTGGCTAAACTAGCTAGCGACCAGTTAAGAAAGTACTTGAAAATTAGAAAGCAGAACGGTAAGAATGAAAATTCATATATATATAAGGATAATACAAAGAATCGTTATAAAAAAGTACAGAAGAAAAAATCAAGAAGATGGCGCTGGGGGTTGTGAGCTGCTCCCACCGACACTCGAGTCAGGCTCCATCACGTACTCGCTAAGGAGGCTATCTTCAGAGGGCCACACAATCACATCTTCTTCATCATCGTCATCCATCCAGGCGCTACAGTCCATCCCGGGGACGGGACCAACATCAGGATTCTCACCATCAATCCCCGCTTTCTGACAAGCGTGAAAAGTAGAGAAGGAATCAGCAGTGGGAACCTCCAGATGCATGGGATGTGGCACCTTACCTTTGCTTCGGCAATATGCTCGCCACTCTTTCATCTGGATCCGAAGAGACTCCAGAGACGTATCCACATGCTTCTTGATAGAAAGGCTCCAGTTGGCCCTGGCCCGGTCGGTCGGTCGGTCGCCCTATTCTTCATCTTGAAGAATTCTCCAGCCGAGACCATTCCTCATTGGAACTCCCTAAGAAGCAAAGCATCATAGGCTGGAGATCTTTTAAAGTGGTCGACCCCCTGTATCTCCAACTCCAACCTAGCTTCCTTTGACAAAGATTTGACTGTCAAGGCCTGACGCTCCAAGTCTTCTATTCGGCGTTCATAAGAGGTTTTCGCGTCCTCAGCGGTCTGCTCGGCCTGGAGCAAAGCATCTTGAGTGGAGGAAAACTGATCTTGCAGGGTTGTGGCCTTCTCAGCAGTAAAAGACGCCTTCTGTTCAACCTCCATCTGACGAGCCAGGCATTGATCCAGGAGCACCTGACTTGATCTAGCCCCCTCTTGACAAGCTAACTCAGCCCGAGAGCGATGGTCTTCACTCTCCTTCAGTTGGGCTTCTAGTTGCTTTATTCTTTCTGCCTGGGCTTCACCAGCCTGGCAAGCCCCGGACATCTCGGCCACCATCTGCAGCAAATCGACAGCAAACAGGAGTGAAGTAACAAAAAAAAAAAAATTACAAAATTATGCATATAATCAAGGCGTTACTCACATAGGAAGCACTGTTGAAGAAGTTACAGAGCCGGTCGGACACGGTTCCAGCCCTTAGGTGACTCCAATGATCCTCCCCAATGTAGGCTCGGCCTGAAACCATGGCCCTCAGCATAGTCTCGGGGGTAGGATCGTCTGTCTGGGTCGAAGGGCCCAAACCGCCAACACAAGTTTCAGGGAGCCCAGCAGTGGAGGCCACCCGAGGAGAGCTAGCGGAGCCGCCAACATTGCCCTTGATCCGGTCCCGTGGAGGGGTCATACTCGTTTTTCTCCCAACCTCTGCTCCCCCCTCATCACTCGAAGATGAATCAACATATGCGACTACTCGGGGGATCTTGGGGGTAGGGCGACCAGGAGAAAACGAGGCTTTTCTCTTTCCAAATTACCTCCCATGAGAAATCAAGTCAGCCGCAGGATCTTCAGAATCCAGATCGGGATGCCTCATTTCAACACCGCTATCCCCGGGAGGAGTAGGAATTGGCTCGGTAGAAGTCAAAATCTCCAAAGCCATCACACCCGAAGGTTCCCCGACTGCTTTAGCACCCTGGAGTGTAGCACTTGGCATGTTCGCAGCGGAGTGGGGAGAATTAGTTCCACGGGAGAAAGCCGTTGGCTCAGGATCAGAGGAGTGCCCAGCCTTCTCTTCCCCCTTAGAAGAAGAAGGACCCGCTTGATTGTCCTGCCCAGCAGCGGTCCTACTTACTCCAAAGTTGGTCCTACTTGCTCCAAAGCCCTTCGAATCTCCCACAGCCTCTGCTGAATATGCGGTCATTTCTTGACCGTGGGTCTCCTCAGGCACATAATCGGGTACTCCTTCTTTATCATCTCCCTCGAGGGGATCCTCGGGAGCACTCTCATCAGAGTCACCTTCAGGATGGGGTATCCCAGCATCTCGCTGGCGAATAGCCGCTTTCTACATCGAACACTTAGTCTACATCGAACACTTATAAAAAAATAAAAATAAAAAGGGAAAGGAAAGGTGTTTCTCCGAGCCAATAAACTGATTTAAAAGCCAGAATGCAAGAACAACCAGGGAAAGCTTATAAAAAACTTACGGCGTTTGCGGCATGCAGAAATCTGGGGAAAAAGGCGAGCTTTAATCATTTTCTCCTCGTTGAAGAGATAAGGTCTGCCCCTCTTCTCCAAAGGGCGAACGGCTGCCCGAGCCAAAGTCTTGAGCTCCTCGTCAGTAAAGGCAGGGGTCATATGGTTCCATTGGGGCGAACAAAAGTACCGAGGAACCCTGCAAGTCACCCGAGTACCATCAAGATCAAAACTGATTGATTGGCCCCAGCGTTCGCCCACGAAGAACCAGCTGTTCTTCCAAAATTTATTTGAAGTGGGGAAGCCCCAAACAAATCCCTTCATCCTCTCGTCCGTGGTCGGTTCGATTTCACTCTTAACCACTACGTCTTTAGGGATCCAGAACTCGGGCTGGTTCGATTGAAGAAAATAAACCCCAGTCTTCCCCACGGGCCTTAGCGTATAAAAGTGCCGGATTTCGTGAGGTGTGGGAGGTGGCCACTTCATCCTATGCCACATGTGCCACATGCACATCAAAATCCGGTAGCTATTCGGAGTTAGCTGCGCTGGGGCAAGTCGAGCCTCAGCCAAAAACCAGGTGATGAAGGGCTGAAGAGGAAGAGTAACACCACAAGTAAACATTGCCCCATAGATTGCCACGTGGCCAGGTGGGAGGTTCCATGTAGCTCGACCGTCAGAAAGAATCAGCGAAACCATGTTGCTGTCTAGGTCGAAGCGTCGCATATACTTTTTTATCTCTTCAGGGCCGACCACGTTCGGCTCGATGTCATAGGCACATATCCGCTCGGGAGAGAAAGGAATGCGAGCGGCCCTATGCTCCTCTTCAATGTCACTCTCAACTACCTTCTGGGTCCCGACTCGGCTCTTCATGGAATCCTTTTTACGATTACTCATCCTCTTCCCCGTTCGTCTCCACGGCCGAGTATCAACACGAACGAAAGTAGAAGAGTTTGACTGATCTTCAGGCTGATAAGAGTCAAGCTGCGACGAATTTGAAGAAATGGAGGGAATTTCTGAAGCAGGAGGAACTTCGGAAGTAGCAGGTCCTTCACGAAAGAGCCCCGAAACGTCGGCGTCTAAATATTGAGGTTGACCAGGGAGAAGGTCTCTTAGCAACCTGTGGACAACCGTGGTAGTAAAAACATCACCTTGTTCAATAGCAATCATACCAACAGTAAAAAGACGTTGTCTAGCAGCAGGATCCATAAGATCTAACCTTGATGTATCAGAAAGCTGGAGATGCGCGAACTGTAAAGGAAAACTTCAGAGATGGAGGAATGGTCTTCAAGGAAAGATCCGGGTTTTGAAGTTGAGGATCTTGGCAGGACTGAGAAACGAACGTCTAATTCCAGATAACTCGAAGAAAAATAACAGATGCAGGCGAACTTCTATCAAGAAAAGAAAAGAAAAATGGCAGGAGATTTTTGCAGAGAAATAAGGATTTTCCCCACGAAGCGTCGAGTTGATATATATAGGCGGTACCGGTTTTAAAAAAAATCGAAACCCTAGAGAGGGTAGGTGAAGAAGCGGGAAAACAGAGAGGCGGGGGGAGTGATGTGGGTTGCGTACGAATGAACAGAAAGGTCGTGTCCCATAAATGCCTCCTACCACAACCAAGCGAAAGGAGATAGGTGGCAAGCAGAGAGAGCCTTGAGCCGTCAAGAAGTCAGTGTGTCACTATCAAAAGATTTTTGAATAGTGGGTGGATCAAGCATGTGCGGACATAATTGAGACACGTCAGTAATACTTCGAATCAAATGAGGATACTGAAAACCAACATTAATATGGAAGACGACAAATGAAAACAAGTCGTGAGAAACGAAGCAAACATGGGTTAAACATTTGTCCCGAGCAAGCGGTATTCGGCTCAAATATTTAAAGGGGTATTGTTATAGGTAAAAATCGTCATAAAGGACACGTCATCCCCATAAAGAAGCCACGTAAGCAGGAGTCAGGAAAAGTCAACTCGAAAGGGGGAAATCCCTCAAGTGACCCACTCGGTTGAAACCAAAGCGACCCGATCACAAACAAAGAGAATCAGCTCGGGCAACATCACCTACTCGGGCATACTCGGGCGTACTCGGGAATCAACAAGAAGAGATGGTTACGAAAATTCACTTCCCGAACGCATAGAAAGAATCAGCAGTGAGCACCTCCACAATACGTAGCAGTGCAACCCTTCAGAGGTTAACAAGGAAACAAGCAGGTCTCCCGAGAATAAAGAAAAAAGAATCCAACTAGGACTAGGCAACCGCTTAAAAGACTTGGGCGCCACAACACTAAACCCTAGCGGAAGCCCCAAACCCTAGAAACTACATGTATAAATACCTTTTGTAACACGTAAGGGAGAGAGACTTTTTGAGCATAAAAAAGAGACCTGAGCGTATTTTTGTAATCAATTTTTATAGTGGATTTTGGCTTCGTTGCTTAGGCAACAACCCGTGGACGTTTCTCCGGTCATCGGAGTTTTACCACGTATCTCTTGCTTATTATCTTACGGTATTAAAATTCAACTATCATCACCCACAAATGTGATCTCAAATCACCGATTGAGTGTTGACGAAAAATCACCGTCAACAGTTTTCTTTTCGATCTTTCACCACTAAGCCTTCCGAGCTATGTCCCGCGATCTAGCAACTATGTGTGTGGGCACGTCATAGATTCCAGGAGCAATTGAATGGAGGCTTGAGAGAACCGGAAGACAACTCTTTTCTTCCTCTTGTGAATTCAGCAACCTTATGGGGGAGAACAAAAAACTCTTTCTTTTTCTCTCCTTGTTGCCGCACCTCACTTGTCTCTCTTAGGGTTTCAATTGTTTATTTTTCCTTATAAGTATATCTTATATACTAGGATCTTAGGGTTTAGTAATCCAAGTTAAAATAAGATTCTAAATTCTTTTTAATTCAGTCACCACTAGGATTTGAACTTTTGACCTATTTAGAGTAAATAAAATAATCATTATTATTTTATTCTTTTGCTCTTGTCAAGATTCAAACTTGAAACCTCCATATAACAATTAATAATTCTTAATTATTAATATGTCAATTAAATAATCATATTATTTAATAATATTTAATTAAATAATCACATCATTTAATTAATTCCCAAAATATATTTAAGTTACTTTTGTAACACAATTAATTGGACCATCCAATTCCGTGAGCCTTGTTACTATCAATCGTTAAGGGCTAGCAAGGGGACCTAATGGACCCACAATTTTGAGCTCCAATAATATTTAGAAAAATTAATTAAATTCTTTAATTCCTTTACGGAACCTCGGAGTTATTTCACTAAAAACTCAAGGTTGTACTCTCGTAACTGTAGATGTTTTACACAACCAAATTATCAGTGTCAATCGATATAGCTATTACATATGGTATGATCCTCCACAAGTAGTTCATAATTAGAGCTATGTCATAAAGTCCATTATACCTCTCTAATTATATCTTTTCCTTTAAATACTATTATTCTGTAATGAATGATTATATCCTTCATTCCTTTACGGAAGAAGGAGAGCGCTCTTAATCGTTCAAGTCTCAAATCAACCCTTAAGCACAAGAAGGAGTGGATTCCACTATTATGTGCATACCTTCCCAGCCACAAGTCAAACTGTGATTCCAAGATACTAAGTTATTGATCGGGAATGATGCTCCAATCTCACCCATAGTATTTCAAGAAACACGATCTAACTCAAAAGAGTCAGTAAGACACTTAGGATTTAGATCACCCATATACAACCATCATTTGTCGATATATATGAATCTTTTCAACTAACGGATCATAGTGATAGATTCATATAGATCGTGGCCCAGTCCTATATGATCACATCATATAAGGTACCTCCATTTTCATAACACCATATGAGTAGTCTAGGATAAGACCGCCGTACATTTACGGAATGGACCACAGCTATAGATTAACCACAAATAAAGTACCCAACTTTATTTGCTTTCTATGGACTTTTTAGATTGCATGTATCAAAATGAATTCCTCTGTATATGACATTCATATACTCATTTTGAGATTACATCTAGAAATCTTAGATGTTAGCATATATAATATAAACGTATGAGTTATGTTAATTGAATGAAATAACTACTTCTTTTATTAATGAATTTATAACATTTTCAGGATGGAATGGAGTGTGTCTTGAGTTTTGTAGTTGTAATTTTGTTTTGTCTCTTCTTCTCTGCTGTTAAGGTCTCGTCCTATGTTTATGCTTCTGCTGGTGTACCGCTTTGGGTTGGTTTTGGTTTGGCTTCTATCTGTTTGTGGTAGTTTGGACGTTATTTTGTTTTGGTTTGCTGCTCGGCTGTTTTGCCCTGGTGGCTCTTTAATAAATATTCAGTTTTAAAAAAAAATAACATTTACAGAGTCTTCAGGGTTCGCAGGGGTTGACTTGCCCTTCAACGCCTTGTGTAAACCGTATTGGATTAATAGATCTTTGACTTGAACTTGCCACAATCCAAAGGTAATTTTTCCTTCGAACCTCTCAACCTCAAATCTCATCATCTTTGACATAATAGTTTGTTAAGACCACTATCAAACAACTGTGGCTCTAATACCAATTGTTAACGAGCAAACGTCACTATACACGCGGAATGTTACCGGATAGAACACAAACAAACACAATAACAAGAAAAGATAAGATGAAGAGAAGTAATCAAATCCAATCACACACAATACAATAATTTATGTGGAAAACCAAATCAAGGAAAAAACCACGGCCGTCAGGACATTGTTACAACCACACACTCATGATTCTCTCTCTAAATAATACCCCAAACCCGATTACACCCATTGCTCACTTTGAGATCTATCTAGTATTTGCTATTTTGCTCCACATATAATAACCTAGCTATTATGGTCTATTTATATGAATTACAAGGAGTTTAAACCTACATGGAAATCTATCTCCTAGTCGTACAAGATTTACTTGTTTCATATAAATACTATTTCCTCTTTATGATAAGTCTTCTTGTAAGGAGAAATCATTTTCCTATAATCATAAGAACTTCTAGAAATGACATATTTCCTTTTCCATGAATATTTCCTAATTCAATGCATGCTTGTGGTTGACTACGATTCAAGTTGCGGTTGGCCACCCACTTCCTAAACCGTGTTGAACTTGACCACTCAGGAAACCATGATCCACACGAAGCATCATCGACGACCGCTGTCACTACCACTGTGAAAGCCATAACGCTTTCCACAGAGTGACTCACTGGAATTAGACCGCTGTCCTTACCGCTGTGACCCACAGCGATGACCACCGCTGTCATTATGGCAACTAGTGGTCATCCCATGAGGATGTTTTATGCCCTTTTAGAGGGCGTCACTATAGTTGTCATACTCAAGAGAGGCGATTGCCGAATCACCCTCTTTGGAGCCCTTAGCCGCACTTGTTTTCTTATTTTAACAATCCTTCTTTACATGTCCAGACTGTCCACATCCCCAACAAGTGACATTACATTTGGAGTTCCCCTTTTTCCTATCAACCAAAAGAACAGAGTTATCATAAGATTTACCTTCACTTTTTAGCCTTCGTTCCTCTAAGATTAGTTTGTTCACTACAATCTTCAAAACATATGATTGAACTCCCATGCATCAAGATTAGCTTCATGTGCATATAGGATGGTGGAAGGGACCAGATGAGTTTTAATCTTTTGTCTTCTTCATCAATCTTTACTTCAATCGATTCTAATTCGGAAACTATCCCATTAAGCACTCTTAGATGATCAAAAACCTGCATACCTTCAGTCATCTGTAGCATGTGGAACTGCTCCTTCATATAGAACCGGTTGCAGACGTTCTTTGACTGATTCAATTCTTCAAGCCTCTTCCATAGTTCTTTCGCTGAATATGTTCCATGAATATTTGCAATAATGTTCTTGGCTAGGCACAATTGTATCGCACTCGCAGCCCTTTCATCCAAATTCTCCCAATCATCATCGCTCATCATAGGTTTTCCAGAACTAGTACTAGTCGTTTCTTTAATAGAATCTCCAGACTTTAGGGTTCGTAGTGGTTGACTTGCCCTTCAATGCCGTGTGTAACCGTATTGGATTAATAGATCTTTGACTTGAACTTGCCACAAGCCAAAGTTAATTTTTCCGTCGAACCTCTCAACCTCAAATCTCATCAACTTTGACATAATAGTTTGTTAAGACCACTATCAAACAACTGTGGCATTGATACCAATTGTTAATGAACAAACGTCACTATAAGCATGGAAACATTACCGGATAGAACACAAACAAACACAATAACAAAGAAAAGATAAGATGAAGAAAAGTAATCAAATCCAATCACACACAACACAAGAATTTACGTGGAAACCCAAATCAGGGAAAAAACCACGGCCATCAGGACGACAAGAGAAAGTTCCAATACGTAGTAAATTGTTACAACCACACACTCAGGATTCTCTCTCTAAATAATACCCCAAACTCGATTACACCCAATGCTCACTTTGAGATCTCTCTAGTATTTGCTATTTTGCTCCACACATAATAACCTAGCTATTGTGGTCTATTTATATGAATTACAGGGAGTTTAAACCTACAAGGAAATCTATCTCCTAGTCGTACATACTATTTCCTCTTTATGATAAGCCTTTTTGTAAGGAGAAATCATTTTCCTATAATCATAAGAACTTCTAGAAATAACATATTTTCTTTTCGATGAATATTTCCTGATTCAACGTATGCTTGTGATTGACTAAGATTCAAGTTGCGGTTGGCCACTCGCTTTCTAAACCATATTGAACTTGACCACTCAGAAAACCGTGATCCACGTGTTGCATCATCGACGACCATTGTTACTGCCGCTGTGAAAGCCACAACGTTTTCCACATCATGATTCACTGGAATTGGACCACTACCTATACCACTGTGAAAACCCACAGTAATGACCACTGCTGTCATTAACGCTGTCAAAGCCACAACGGTTTTGACAGCGGTTGTCAATATTCTTCGTTTCTTCTGTTCTTCAAGTCTTAAAACCTCCATCAAATATAACCTCATACTCCCAAACGCTCTCACGTCTCCAAGAAGTCTCCATATTGGTTGTATCTCGTTTGGTAACCATTGGTAATTCAAGCTATATCCAACATATCATTATACTAGTTTAATTGGTGAGGTTTTTTTTTGTGAGATTACTCCAATTTAAGTATTAAACTAGTACGTTATCCGTGCGATGCACAGACTTTGTTACAAAAATTCTCGTACCGTATAGTTAAATAATCGATAAAGGACTTCACTACTATAAAAATACTTTACACCTATATTCATAGGTCTATCACTACAAATGTAAAATACTTATGTAACAAATATATAAGAAATAACTACTGAAAAAGAATTGAAAAGACATACGGGTATATGATATTAGAGTTCATATTGGAAAAGCAAAAGCCAAATACAAAAGGACACTTAACAAGTGGGAAGAAGCTATTTGATACGATTTTATTATAAGCTATAATATTATAATATAGGGATATTATTGTTTTTACCCAAACTTTTGAGGTATTAGTCATTTTACATCAACGTATTTTAGTATATATTGGCCATTCTACACCTTTTAATTGAAATTAATTGTCATTATATCCCATGTCGTTACTATTCCATTAATAAAATAGAATATTCTATTACGTAAGGGTATAATTGTAACTCATTAGGGTGGTTAATAATTATTAAAAGATATTAAAAAATAATTCAACTCAAACCCTAATTCTCTTTCTTTCTCCCGATTATCTTCTTTCTCTTTCTCTCTCCCCACCGCTCTCTTCATCCCTTTCTCTCTCCTCGATTCTCTTCTTCTCTTTCGATTATGATATATGAATATTAATATAAGTTATTCTATATAATGAGTAAGTCTTTCCTAAGCGATCCCTTATTTTAATATAAAGAAAAGACCGTATTAAAATCCTTCGATTTTAACGAATTTTGATCTGGATTTTTTTTTTTTTTTGGATGATAAATTCAATGAAATCTACTTGTAAATAAAATTTAAAATTTTTTTAAGAACCACGACTTTTTTTTTCCTATTTTTCGTCCCATTTTCCGATGCTTGATTTTCATTAAAATCGGGAACAAATAGTTGCTGTCTTTGAAAAGATTTCAAATTTTGTTTACAAATAGATTTTATTGAACTTATCATCTATATCAAAATCCATATCAAAATCCATTAAAATCGATGGATTTTAAGATGGTCCTTACTTTACATTAAAATAAGAGATCCCTCATAAAAATTCACTCCCTATATAATATGTGATATGATTTTTGTAAGCATTAATGGAGGTACAAATGACATATTTTGGTTGAAAGAAACTATATATATATATATATATATAATGATATGAATATGATATATGAGTATATGTAATATATGATAAGCTATTTTCATAATATGATGAATTATTATTATAATCTATTTTATATAATATGTGATATGATTTTTGTCAGCATTAATGAGGGGACACATGTTAGCTTCTTGTTGAAAGAAGCTATTTTTATATTATTATTATATATATATATATATATATATATATATATATATATATATATATATATATATATATATATATATATATAGGCTCATTCTTGGGTGCAACATGACACCATACAATTTTAAAAAATAGTATGTGATCACATATGATTACATGTGATCATAAATATATATAATGTTATTGTATATGAATTGCACGTGATCACACAATTAAATTATTGTGATCACATGTTAGAATATACAATCACATATTAGCTAATGTGGTTGTACCAAAGAAGACATGATCACATTCAAAAAAATTTCTTTGCATCATGTAACGTTGCACCCAAGGGCAGTCCTATATATATAATGAGTATCTCATAAGTGATCTTTTATTTCAATTTCGGTAAGAACCTTGATGAAATCAAATCAATTTTTATGAATTTTGATCTGAATTTTTTTTTTTTTTTTTTTTTGTGGATGATAAGTTCATTGAAATCTATGTATGAATAAAATTTGAGAATTTACAAGCACTAGAACTAATTTTCTTGATTTTTCTTGAATTTTCCTATATTTCGCTCATTTTAATGAAATCATCATATTTATAAAAAAAATCGAAATAAATAATTCTAGTGCCTGAAAAATTCTCAAATATTATTCATAGATAGATTTCAATGAACTTATCATCCACAAAAAACTTCAGGTCAAAAAAAAAAATAAAAAAAAAATGATGTGATTTCATTAAGGTTCTTACCAAAATTAAAATAAGGATTCCTTATGAGAGACTCATTATATATATATGAACTTTCAAGTGAGGGTTCCCTTACTTTAATTTCGGTATGGACCTTGATGAATTTACTTCGATTTTTATGAATTTTGATCTGAATTGTTTTGTGGATGATAAGTTTAATGGAATCTGCATATGAATAATATTTGAAAAAATTTCAAGCACTAAAACTTTTTATCCCAATTTTGTTAAATATGGGGGACATTAGAAATATATATAGTTATAAAAAATAAAAAATAAAAGTTCCAGTACTTGAAAAATTCTCAACTTTTATTCATAGGTAGATTTCATTAAATTTATCATCTATAAAAAAATTCAAATAAAAATTCAAATAAAAATTCATAAAAATCAATGTGATTTAATCATGGTCTTGACCCGAATTAAAGTAAAAAATCCCTCACTTGATAGAAATTTTCAAGTTAGTGCGCACTGATATAACTTACATCAGTGCGTTGCACGTAGACCACTAGATTTATACGCTTTGACTCAGTGTGTATGCACTTATCAGTGCTTCTCCATAATCAGTTACCCACATGTAATGAACTAATGTAAATTATATTAATGTGCACTGACCAGAACCGGACTATATATATATATATATATAGTTTTTCTATTGTCAGTAATATATTTTATATCAGGATGAACTGACAGTAAAAAGACTAGATATATATATAGCTTCTCTTATGCATATCACCTAACATCAGCATATATCCAATCATGTTTAATAATCATTAGATCAATCTTGTGGCCATAATCAAAAGTAATAAAAAATAATTTTAAATTAGTATTTGTCTCTCCCCTCTCCTATTTGCACCATATTTCAATACAGACCAATTTCTCTCACCTACCACATATTCTCTCACATATGTACCTTGTATCTGAATATTCATATCTAGCTCTCCCATACACAAACTTTACATGATAAAAGCAATTGTCATTCTTTTTGTAATTTGTTTATTTATTTATTTATTATTATATTGTTATGTTTTATTTAACAAATATATTGATATGCTTTATTTTCTTGTGCAATATATCTTCAATGAATAACAACGAATAATCAAATTTGTTTGATACAAATGATGATAGTTTGCCTTCAACATGTATTATTTATAATTAATTGTACAATGATTTTTTTTTTTTTTTTTTTTTTAACATTTATTTTATGATTTGGTGTAGGCTTGGATGAATCTAGTTGATGGACACAGATGATGTTTGAAAAGAATATAGTTGATGGATACAGATGATTTGGATGAGAATGAAGTCTAAATATTAAAATATGGGTATTGATAGTCAATTTGAATTTTTTTTTTTTTTTGAAGCAAGCGGAACATTATTGTTACCGGAAAGCAATAAATTTATGTTAATTTCCTATAGCTTTTTGGGTGATATACAGTTTCCCCTTTTCTTTTTTTTTTTTTTTTTTACAATATCTATTAATCCGGAACCAGGTATTTTTTTTGAAACTTTCGCCATTGGTAGGATTCGAGCCGCTAACCTGTGAGTTATTTGCCCAAACCCCAAGCTCGTCCATCTACCAACTGATCTACGCCCCTGTTGGCGATATATAGTTTCCTTAACAATGTGATTGAAAGCTATTAAATAATTCATGTAAATTTGGATCATATTTTTATTATGCAATGTTATACAACTCAGTTTTTTAGATTTTGTTATTAGTCATATATTTTTTACTTTTTCTTTTACACTATCTATGCACTTATTTAGACCAAATTTTTTTTTTTTGAAGCTTTTTGTTATTGGTAGGATTCGAACCGTTGGCTTGAAAGTCATTTGCCCAAGCCCCAAGCTCGTCTATCTACTAGCTAAGCTACGCCTATAGGGGCCACATATTTTTTACATTATTGATAACATTTTTTTTTTTTTTTGTAGAATGTATACAGCTTACTTGCTTATATACCAAATTGTAAGATTTGTTCATATTATTGTGTGAGATTGTTGTTAACTTTCACATCCAAATTACATGATTAGATTTTTTAAAAAGAATTATATTACTTAGTTAAAATCCAACACATAAAAGATCATCTCTTAAATAAAACCAGACAAAAATCAATATTTTCCAAAATTCTTAATTAGTATTTTTTTTTCTTTTGACTCTTAACAAAAAAAAAAATACCCAAATTTTGGGAAAAAAAAAAAGAGGATTTGAGATTTAAGAACATGTTCCAAATGAGAGGAAGAGATGAAAACCAGAGTTTTTTTTTAAGAAAAATAGTAGACTTTATAGAACTAGAGTGGAGAGCTGGAAAATGTAAAGGTAAGAAGTGAGAGAGAACGCGTGATTGCAAAGAGGAGAGACGGTGTGTCAGGTGAGAGAAATTGGATATGGTACAGATAAGAGAGAGGAGAGAGAAATAATTATTTAAAATTGTTTTTTTTTTATAACTATTACAATGATAAAATTGATTTAATGGTTATTAAACAGGTTTTGATATATGCTTATATCACGGGGTATGCACCGGAGACTCTATATATATATATATATATATATATATATATATATATATATAATCATATGATATGACAATATGAATATGATATAATATGATATATTATTATTATTAGCTATTTTATTATATAATGTGTGATGATTTTTGTAAGTATTAATGAAAAGACATATCACAGCTTCTTTTTAAGAGAAGCCAATATGATAGATGACATGATTTAAATTATGATATATGAATATATGATAAGCTATTTTAGTAATATGATATATTATTTTTCTTATGTTATTAACAAGGGGACACATGGGATATATATATATATATATATTTTGAAATAACGGTTTCTCATTGGAAGAAGCTATATTATAATGTAAATATGTTATTTGATATAATTTAAATTATGATATATAATAAATTTTCATAATACTATTGTTATAAGCTATTTTATATAATATGTTATATAATTTTTAAAAGTATTAATGAGTTAACACATGGCAGCTTCTAGTTGAATACATATTTACTCTTGTATATAAAAAACAAAAGTATATATTTACAAAGAAATTTGACCTCAAAATGATAGAAATATTTTTTAAGGATAAAAAATTAGCGCATTTAGTATTATTGAACATGAAATACAAAATGAATTAATTGTAACAAATATTGATAATTATTATTAATAACCAGTGTGTAGCCCGCACGATGTGCGGGCATTATAAAATATAACAAAACCATCATATTTATGTTATAAAAAAATTTCGTATTCATTTCAATCTCTAATTTCTTCAAATGTCTCCCATATATAAACATTTTCAATCCGGATTGTAACCGTTTTTGATCCTTTCATTTACAATTTATAGTGTAAATAGCTTGATTTTGTGAAAAGGAAAAGAAATAAAAGATAACAAATATATATATATAAAACAACTCTAATTTTAGTAAACTAAGGATATATAATATAGTAGATATAATTTTACAATTGGAATTAAGAAATGTCAAAAATAAAATAAAAACACTAAAAACAATGACTACATATGAACCTCTTTTTTGGATGATATATACAGTACTTGCCCATCATCAACTAAATTACAAAAATCTACTGATTTTTTTACATTTGAAATATTCTAAAATTGTTCTCACATATTCACTTCATATGTTAACTTTAACTATTTCTTCTAATATATATAGAGTGCCAGTGTCTTGAAGATGAATACATGATGACTCGGCGTTTCCAAGAGTTTTTTAATTTTTTTATTTCTATTTTTATTGGCTTTTACTTCTATTCCTGATTGGCTTTTGAATATAGACAATAATGATGTATAGTCTTGTGCTTTTGTTTCTGCCGAATGAAATTCTTTTTACTTAAAAAAAATAAATAAATAATATGTAATTACATACACAAAATTAAAATAGAAAGAATAGTACCTACCTGCTGAAGCTGCTTTTTATACATATAGAGATTAAAAAAGAACTCGTTCAATAGAGATGAAAAGATGCTAAGTAGGTTGAGTGTGATAGTTTGTCACTTGACATATGGGAAAGTGGGAAACTGGTAGCTGCAATAAGACACACAATTAGATTATTGTACTAAAAACCATCACTGTTTGGAATTACGGAACCATCAACCATCTATATATAATCGAAATATTGTCTTCGGCACTACTTCAAGACTTAGATGAGTGGCTACATTATATAGGATTAGAGTACATAAATTGAGGCTTTTTAAGTTCTCAAGTTTTTTGAAATTGTAAGTTCATTATTAATTAAGTACATGCATTGATATAATTAAGGCTTTTTTGAAATTGTAACTTCATTATTAAGTGACATTTCACTTTACTTTACTTAAATAGATGATTAATTAGTAAATTTGATTATTTGTTAACGTACTATTTTTGAATTTATCAAATTATTTTATATGATTAATCAATGAATAAGAAAAATACCAAGAGACAAATCATATATATATTCTATTATTATTATTATTATTATTATTATATTTAATAATAGAAGATATTAGGAACAATTATATTTAATTGATTACATTTAATTCCAAAGCTCTCATACGGCGACATGTGATACCTTGAAACTCTATTATTATTATATTTATATATATATATATTTTGTTACTATAGAATTTGTAAGTTAAATTAGTAGTTAACCCTTTGAAAATACGCCTCCGAAGTCACCTATCTCTGGTCAGGTGTAGCTATGGCTTATGATAATGCAATGTTCAACCGGTCACATATCTACAGTCAGGTGCAGCTAGGGCTTGTTATAGTGCAATTTTCAACTGGTGCAATTTTCAACTGGTTCAAGTTATGATCCATTTGAAATTGCCCAACGTCCACCAACATTGCCTCCAAAACCATGGTTTAAACAGGTTGACCAAGAACGACTCTTATGCTTGCGTGAGTATTGTCCCAATAAACTTTGATTAATCATAACTTTTTATTCTTTGATTTGACATAATTTAAGAATTTTAGAGATCATAATATCTAAACAACTTTAATTTTTTTTTTTAAATAACTGAAGTTGGATCTCATGTATAATAATTTATTGTCAATAACACGAAAATATATGCACACACTTTTACCATATCTTTAAATCAAATCTCTATAATTACCATTGATTATCTCTTTTAAACCGTACGATAGAGTAAAAATAAAATAAAAACTCATATGCAATCAAAGATATATAAACATAAAATATATATGGGAGAAAGGGAAGAGGAATAGAGAATTACCTATGATAAATCTGGTAAGTTATTGAACCATTTGTGTGTTGCTTATTCTATTAGAATGTTTCTTTGAGAAATATGAATTTTCTCTAAGAATCATTTTATTATTGGTATGAAAAGAATTAACAAAAGAAATTTCACATTACAAGAAAACTATTTGATTTCTGAGTAGGAATGAGTGAAATCAACTGTGAATTTATATTACCAATAGAAGTTATTAACATTAAAGTTTGAATATTTTAATGTTATTTTTTAAATCTCATTTTGAGGAAATGATCCAGAGGCGATGGTCCGCCATTAAGTATAATGGTTGATCATATAGAAGTAATTTAAGACAATATGTATTAGAATTGAAAAATATTTATATTTCTATATATATAGTAGAAATGTGGCTGTGTACAATCACAACTTTGTAATAATAAATTTCATGATTTGATATATCATAATTAGATTTTTTAAATCTTAATTATAATTGCATATTAACTTTCCTATTTATATTTCTACATACGATAGAAAATGATTCAAATTTAGTTAAATTTACGTACATATTTATATACAATTCTATATACAGTTAAAAATGATTCCATATTTTATTATATTTATTTCCATACTTATTTATACTTCTATACTAGTTTGCAATTTACACGATGTGCGGACATTGTAAAATATAACGTAATCATCATCAGATTTATGTATTAAAATTTCTTTGTATTATTCTATTTTTTTTTTAATCTCTAATTTCTTCAAGTGCCAATCATATCAATCTTTTCACCCGGATTGTTACGGTTTTTGATATTTTCATTTCCAATTTACGGTATAAATTGCTTGATTTTGTGAAAGGAGACAAAAAAAAAAAAAAAAAAGCCATTCTTCTTTTTAGTAAACTACTGATATAATATAATAGATATAATATTATAAATTGACTAACTTCTACATATGAACCCTTGATGGGACCAGTGACAGATCCAAGAATTTTAACCGGGTGGAGCACTTAAACAAAGTACAAATTATACATAAAAAAATAATGAAAAATTAAGATCATAATAAAATGAGATTTAAAAAAAAATAAAAAAACAAAAAACAAAATAATTTTTTTATATAAAGAAAAATCGATGGTATAATGAAGTTTAGATAAAATAAAATAACTAGAACACTTATTCAAGATGAACTAAATAATTTTACCTTAATAAAAACAAGAAACACAATATTAAAAATAAAAAATAACAAGAAAAACAACATAAACAATGAAAAATTATAATTATAATATTTATTTTTAAAACAATAAATTACAATCTAATTTTATAATAAGAAATTTTATTTTGTATTTATAACTAATTCACTTTAAATTTATACAAAGATAATTGATTAATAAATATTACTAGACATGTTTTTGAATTTTTTATTCTTCTAATTATTGGTAAATTATTGATTCTAAATAAATTAAAACTATAAAATAAAGAAAATAGTAAGGATAAAATAAAATGAATCATAATAATAGATGGACTATTTTAATAAAATAAATTAAAATTTGAGATTTTAAGGTTTATTGATTTGATGTGTTATGTATGTTAAACTAAAACTATTGGAAATAATAATAGATAATTTAATATAAGCTAAAATTGAATTAAATAACCATAAATTGAGGGTAATTAAGAAGTTGATAATAATCAAAAAGAGAAAGTAAATTGTTTGGTTTCATGAGAAGGTGAAAATTAGAGAAAGGAATGGGAAAAGAGGGTAAAATAAAAAAGACATAAAAAATATTATTAAAATCACCGGATAAAATTGAATTTAAAAATAATAAAATATTTAGTTTGCTTGAAAATGGAAATGGTAGGAATTGAACCCAACACAACAAACTATTATGGAATGGAGGTGACCATCTTTGTTGAGGTGAATCACTGAAATATCTGTTAACATATATATAAAACACAAAATCAATTTTTTATTTTGAAAATATGAGATAGGACACGAGCCCCACCTGGCCTTAAGGTAGGTCCGCCCCTAGATGGGACGATATACTTAGAAGATCAAATGATAAATCCCATAATCAATTATAATGACTCGATGTCTCCAGAAGCAAAAAAAATAATGCCCTCATATAATAAAACCAACCAAATATGATTAATTAATTAATTAATTAATTAATTTTGATAATCATATGCTTTATTTAAACAAAACACAAAGCTAGAAGCTATTTGGGCAATTAGCCCTCAGTAATCTGGAAACACAAGGAGGGTAATCCTCCATCCAGTATTAATCATCCTCACTAGATAAAGCCATCTTAGTTAAATAATCCGCTACACGATTAGCCTCTCTAGGAACATAATGCACAGATAAAGAAGACAACCCTTGTATCAAATGCTTAATATCATCTAAAACTAACCCAATTTCAGAATGAAAATGCCTACCACCATTAATCCAGTAAACAGATGGGACTGCTTAGCAAAAAGGAGACCCCCGCAGATTGCAATAGCTTTCGCCAATTGGGGTGAGAAAGTTGCCGTAACCTGTTGAATACTCAAAGCAATCACTTCACCTGCGGAATCATGGACCACAATACCCTCACCCACCATCCTTCCAACAGAATCAATAGATGCATATGTATTAATTTTATACCTCCCTGAACTTGGTGTCTGCCAACCAACATCATCTCCTTGAATTTTTCTGGGTCCCTCAATCCCTTTCGAATTTGCATTGCGATAATCTGCAACAAATCCTAATAAATGTATTTCAAAACATTAAAACATATATGAAGTTGTGATGTGCATGCAACTAAGTTACAAATTATGTTTTTACACCTTAAACATGGGCTGTTGGCATCCAACTAATCTAAGCTATACTTTTTCTTAATTCAAACATATTATGATGCATAAAAATGTCCTCAAAATTTTCAATTTCTTCCCCAAAAAGAGGGTTACTTGTTGGGAAGTAATTACATCATAGTTTGGTTTCTTTTATTAAATTGTACTTCTTAGTTTGGTGGCTTCTTTTTTGTGTGTCATGATTCTCTCTCTCTCTCTCTCTCTCTCTCTCTCTCTAAGATTACAAAACCCAGCTTGGTATCAACTATTTTTATCATCCGTATCCGTTAACGGTGTAACCATTAAGAATGATAATAACCATTAAGAGAGCAATAATGCAGGATCCATAGCCCCAATGTTTTACACAATTTTTACACCGTTTCTTAGCCATCAGATTATAACTTGTTGAATGGCTAGGATTTACTCTTTTTAGATGTAATAAATGCACAATCACACCAAATCATTTGTGATGTCTCCTCATTCTCTCTCATCTTCACTATCTCCCCTAGATTTATATTTCTTTTATAAAAATGATTAAACCCTTTCTCTCTCCTATTTATCTCTACTTTCCAACATATTTCTTTACTTCTCTCTTATCTCTCCTCCAAACATTTTCAAAATACCAACAAAAGAAAAATTAATGAATATACAAAACAAGTGACAAATCAAGCTATTATTTGACAGATATGAATAAAAAATAACCCCAAAAAAAATGGCAGATAGAAGATAAAAAAAAAAAAGTAAGATTTTAAGTGGTTTTTATAGAGAAAATTGAGGGAGATGTGACCACTCCTAAAGTGGCACTCGCAATTGTACGAGGCCGGGAGTGTAGTACAATAACAAGTAAAGTTCGTTCCCACGAGACTGAGTGATTGATTACCAAAATTGATTAACCAAATTGCTATTCAAACAATCGATAAAAGATGATTTTCATATTTAAAACCTATGATTAAACTAAATTATACTATTCAACTAACTTTAAGCTAAGATGGTAAAATAGTGACAAGTAATGAAATCGAATACAAAAATGAGAGATAACATGCTAAGACTAGAATCCACCTAACCCTTTCCAATTAAAGCCCTAGACTCACCTAAATACCCAATTAGTGCAAATGTGAATTGTAGACTCCTGCACCTAACAATAATCTCTACTCTCGGTCGAGTTATAGAAATTACATTCACACATACCCAAAGCCTATCTCTCGATTACCCTGGAATATATGTATGAATTCATTAAGAACTTTGGTGCACTCAAAAGAGCCCTATACGCTAGCCTAAGTAGGTCTACCTTTCTAGACATGCATAGAGAACATTTCATCAAACACGTTGTGTGCGTCTTCGGTCGGTTCACAACTCACAACCAAAAATCATTCAAAAGGTGATCAATCTAATGAAAGCATTAAGTACTCAAAAACATCCATACAAAACATAAGCATAAATGGATAAATTCGGTGGTCTATATATATAAAGTCAAGGGTTGGGTTTCATCAAGCCTTAACAGTAGAAATTTAGCTCTTGTTACAATATAAAGCTATACAACATATATAAGCAAATAAATACATGGCTCTACAATAATATTGAAAGAGAAAGAATTGTAGAGAAAACTATGTGGAGAGCTTTCTCTTCTACTTGGATCTTCTTCTCCTTCGAATATCTTTAACTACCTATTGCCCAAAAAGATGAAGTCATGATGGATGTGGTGGATGTGTAGGATTTTTTGTTTGGATTATGCTCGATAGCAAGAGTGCAATAAGTTTTTGACAATCTTTTCATATTAATAAAGTGATTTCTGGTTTAACAAGAGTTATAGCATTTATAGTTTAATTATTATAATTGTCAAAAGTAAATAATCATAAGGTTAAAAGACTATGAGAATAGAAGAATTGTTCGTACATCTGGATATGTATGAGGTAAACACAATTATTTAGTTAGTCTTGAATAATGTTCACAACTTAAGGTAAAGGTTGGGCACCTTTATCTTGTTAAAGTTGTATATTCTTTTGCTAGCATTTGAGTGGGATCAAATGTGGTATGATGAGTCTAAAATCATCAAAGTGGCTTTGAGTAAAAGAATCTAGTGCACTAGGTGCATTGAATAGAATCACAATGAAATACTTTATCTAGAACCGTCAGTAGATAAAAGTCTTTTCATTATGAGGACAATCGGAGAGTCTATCTTAATCCTGAGATAAATGATGGACTTATGGTTGCAAGTGTTATCATTTGAGCTATCAATGAGTACGATTATATAGCATAGTCTATCCTCGATAGTTTGGTGGTAATCATTTGTTAATCGATAGAGGACTTCATTTATAGATATGGACATCGTGGCTCCATTTATTAAATGAGAGTAGAATATCTTCATATGGATGTTTTGAGATTTTGGATATTAAATCTTAACGTTAAGTTTTCAATAATGTCTATTGAAACATGGCTTCTGGACAAGTCAAAAATATCCAAGTTCGAAATGTGGTCATATGAGTAAATATGGTAACTTGGAGAGCTATAGGCAGTCTATGAATTCTTGGCGATTACTGATGTTCTTCACGAGGATACACTATCTCCAATAAGATTGTCTAGGGTATGAATGAGAAACATTTACTTATTCTATTTTTATTTAAGAGTGCAATTTTAGTTCTTTAGTGGAATGAACTAAAATTAATAGATTGAAACCTAAGTGAATCATTTGTTGATTGTGATTGGGTTGTGTCTATTGAAGCTTAAATTTAGATAGCCCGCCAAGATCCCCAATCCACATGGACTTGCATGGATCACTTGATATATTCTACTGAACTGATTATGTGTCCATCTAGAATTGTATTTAATATATTAAGAATATAATTTGCACATTATTTATTTAATGGGCTGTTCAATTATATTAATATATTAATGAAAAACATGTGGGCTTGTTTCTTTTAGTAAGAATGGGTCTAGTTCACATGTGGGCTTTTAATTAAGGTCCAAATGGATTTAATAAAATAGAAAAATAATATTAGGCCCATGTTTTGTATATGGGCGGCAAGGCTATAAAACAGTCTAATATATTATTTTATTTTATTTTATTATTTAATTAAATGGGAATTAATTAATTGATTGATTAATTATTTAATTAAGAGTCAAAAGTTTTTTCTGACTAGGAAATATGTTTCTTAGTATTATATTTTTGTTGGTAGTATAATTAATATTAAAGACTTTATTTGGTAAGTAGATAAATGAAATGAATTTATTTATCTAGTCAAATTAGGAAGTCTTTGATATAGTCACAAATACACTAAAGAGTTGAATTAGGGTTTGGAATTCTAAAGAAATCTATCTAGGGTTAGGATTTAGGTTAAAAGGCATAAATCCTATTTTGGTAGAAGATTTTGGCCACTAATATATATTATAGGTGGAAATTAAATTTCGGTAACTTATATATATTATATGTGGCATGCAGAATTCGCGATATATATATATATATATTATTAACATGGCAAGAGAATTCGGTCAAATATATATATGACAAATGAATTGGCCTATATTAAATTCGTTGACTATAGACATACTATACTGAGCAAAGAATTCGTCATATATAGAAATATATATATATATATTAAATTGAGCAAAGATTTTGGTCAGAGATATATATATTATTGATCAAAGAATTTGATGACCCTAAGTCTTGCTTGAGAGTTATTTTTCTTTAGCTTGAAAAATAGAATCCAATTCTTAGACATAATGATTTTCGACCAAGAGGGAAAGAGAGAAGAATTGTTCTTATTTCAATAGTGCACTGCTAGCTTTGATATCAAAAAGGCTTTGTGCACATCTTCGAATAAGGTTCAAGTAAATTTCGATCAAATAGATTGTGAATTCACAAGTGACCGAAACGTTCTTCGTTCTCTCTTAAAAGATTAAAGTGACTAACGAAAAAGAAAAAGTTTTTGTTATCCATTCTCAGGTTTACAATTCAAAGAAAAGGGAGACCACGCTCCTAGGTGATTCACTTTCGTGATTGGATTGGAAGTTCTTGCGGATTACTATCGACGCAACGTCAATCAGATCACGCAACAAAGGTACGATATCTTTTGTTATATATTAATTGATTAAAGGGTTAATGTTCATCTTTAAAAAGGAAAATTTTTTGAAATATACTAAACCTATTTTAGTCTCGCTTCCACTGCGTGCAATCGTTTTTCCCTACATTTTTAAGGAAATGTGGAATCTTGGTGGATTTCTTTGGTAAGGAATGGTGATGTAAGATGAATATGGAAAGGTGATGTCTTGGTGAATATTCTTGGGTAGGAAGTGAGTGTTTTGTTCTAAAAATATAAAAGGTTATATAGGGGAATGAATTAGGTCAAGGGTAAGGAGGTAAATTCTTGAATTTAACCATTTTTTGGGTAAAAAGGCGACCTTGGGGCAACCTGGAGGTGACCTAACATTGAAAATCCGAGAGGAAAGCGACCTTGGGGCGACCTTGGTTGAGTTCGCCCTGAGATTGCTCTTTTTTTCAACTTCGCGCACCGTTACGAAAACGGCCATAACTTTCTCTAGAGAACTCAGAATCGTGATCTATAAAAAGCGTTGAAAATTAGACATCTGGGGTTTTCCATAAATAGGCTACAAGAAATGTAGTTCAATCTGAGGAGGGAGATATGACCTCTACAAGTTGAATGTTTTACACAAAGATTTCCAATTTAACCTCTGAAACTCTTCAATTGAGCTCAAACACCTTATTTTAGGGCATATAACCTACACATGGCTCACAAAATGCATTATATACAAAAAACACGCTCGAAAATGAGCACAAAAACTAGGAAATGGAGACCTCAAATAGGTATGAAAAATCGTCCGATAAAGATGATAGGGCTTTTGAGTAAAGATTGAGATTGACATGTAATTGTGTAAATTGAAAGGTTGATTTAAAAGAGAATATGATGGAATGATGATAATATTACATAAATAGAAGAGAAGCTATAAGAATATAAAAATAAATATTATTAATAAAATTAAATATATTATTGATCATATACAGTTTTGATCAAAAACTGAGGCAAAATATATACATTGATCTTTTGGATCTAGTGGTGTTGGGCGTACTCAAAACTGTCTCCTTAAAAACCTTGTCAGGAAATCGCAGTGGAACAAAAACCTGATCGAAGGGAAAATAAGCTTGTGATGAATTTGGTTATTGGACAATCTCAAATGGCTTTTGTAAGTAAACGGCAGATTCTGGACAGTTTCGTCATCGTGGAGGAGGTCATCCATACTTGGAAAAACGATAGGAAAGGTGGGTTGCTTGTGAAGTTAGATTTTCAGAAAGCATATGATTGTATTGACCATGTGTTGACGGTGAAATTTGGATTACCACGCGACCAACAATTAAATCAAAACAATCGTCAATTAAGAAAGAAAATCAATGCATGCAAGAGACCAATTTACGTGGAAAACCTTTGAATGGAAAAAAACCACGGCGTCCCGGAGGACAAGAAAATATCACTATAGTTCCTTTATTTCGGTTACACACTCAAATCTCTCGAATTATTGCCTTTCTCTCTTTCGAACCCCTTCCTCATGGGATAGATGGTTCTATTTATACATGTTAATTAGGGTTTTTCCCTTGATCCTTGTCGTGTTGGTAGTAGGACTTCCTCTTGGATTTGTATTGGGAGTCCCATATTGTATTGGATTAGGACTTCTTCTCTCCGCCCTTTCCTATGACTCCTGGTTATCGTGGGTCTTCTGTGAGTTTTAGGGTTTATTTTCGTGTTTCTGCCGAGTTGGTTTGTACCTAGTACTCTGATGTGGCGAACATCTCCCTTCCTGGGTATTAACCTTTGGCGACCATGTTTCTATCTTTGACGAGTACATATCTAGCTCTGGCGACCATACCTTTGACTTTATTGACTTGACGTTTACATACTGACTGGTCCATGTTTTCTCCTTTGACCTGGTCGATGAGTGACGTGGCAACCTGTTCTTCAACATTTATTGATTCCTTTGATGACGTGGCTGTTTGGCGAAATTATATATACAACAATACCCCCCTAAATACTTCGAGCTGAGCGCATATTTTGGGTTTTCAATTTGTTTGTTTCTGCGAGCAGTATTTATATCCATGCTTTAAGATTTTGGCGCATTCTGTAAATAACTTCCCTCTTTTTCCTTTTCACCACGTGCTGTATTAATTGGTTGATTCTTCCGGTGCAAGCTTTTAATTTCAGCCACACAACCTCTGGCGCTTCCACTTACTTCACAGGTGAAGATATATTTTGACTGCTTGGTGATCCCCGATGTGCCACATGTCTGTTACTTGGTGGTGACTGTTGCGGCCAGTTATTGTGACCGTCGCTCACTTTAACCAAATGTCTTTTATCTGATTTTTTCTTTTTGAATTTCAAAAACTCCCCTTTTTAATGTCCGATCGTTTCTCCTTCTTCTCTATCTTCTCACATCTCCATTAATCTCTTCTTTCTCTCAAAGCAGAGTTCCTTCATTGTCTCTCATTCTTCTCCCTTAGAAACTTCTGCCATAAATTTCTTCTATTTGATTTCATTGTCGAACAGCTCATCTTGAACTCGATCGTGCTTATTTCTTGGTGTCCCCAAATCTCCTGCTCATTCTCCGAACCTAGGGTTTTTCTGGTGAGTTTTCATGGATCCCTCCTTACGTTCTTCTCTTTTTAATCAAATGATGCAAGCTATAGAGCTTGGTGACAAACGTACTGCGGACAAAATCGAATCTTTGATTCGTAAATTTCACCTGGATTCTCCGGTCCCACTTTCTATTTATGTTCCATCTTCTGAAGATGATTCTATCCCTAACATTTCTCCTTCGTCTTCCGATAGTGATTCTCTAGTGATGCCGAGATCTTCTAAACCAGGTGGCAGCAAACGACGCGCCTCTAGGGTTCCTCGCGGGTCCCAACTGGATGCGCAGACAACTATTGATTCAAACGTTGAAGACCATCGACGGGATAGGCTGCACTTCTCGTTTGATCGTCCGTGTTCCTTCGACACCGAAGTTAATGTGGTAGGCGAGGATGAACTTTGCAAGTATAGGAGTCGCTTTAAAATTCTCGACTCAGTAACTTTGATGCTACCTGGTAGTCGAGCAGCATGGAATCCTCCCGAAAATGCAGTCGCCATTTATGGTGCCATGCTCAGCTGTGGAGTAACCTTTCCTCTTCAGCCTTTCATCGCTAGGTTTCTCGCAGAGGCTCGAATCGCACCCGTTCAACTTGCCCCAAATAGCTATAGGATTCTTATGTGTTTGGGATTAATGTGGAAGTTGAAAGGTTATGACCCCCCTACGCCTTGTGAGATTCACCATTTCTATACTTTAAGGCAGGCGGGCAACAGTGGAACTTACTTTATTCTTTCTTCGCCCGTGGAGAATTGGATCCCAGAGGGAGTGGCGAATCCTGGGCAAATAGAGATTTCTGGTGATGAGAAGAAGAAAGGATTTATTTGGGGTTTCCCTACCTCAAATAAGAGATGGAAGAACAGCTGGTTCTTTGTTGGCGGTGAGTGGGGTAGAAACGTGTCTGCCCGTGGTCGCCTGAATCTTACGGCGAAGAAGGTACCCCGGCACTTTACTTCTCCCGACACTTGGTCGAAGGCCATCCCAGTATTATTAGACGGAGAGATATCTCATCTCGCTGCTGCGGCCATCCTTCCTCTAGATGAAAGGGGCCGTCCATTTCTTTTGGACGAGGATAAAATGATCGCTCAACGACTTTTTTCGCGCTTACCCACCAGACTTCCTCGCCGTAAATTTTACCTGCTTTCTTTTGGTTTCATAGCTTTGCTTTTCCCATTGCTAATACTTGGTGATTTTTCTTACAGTGTGTGACTTTGATACTGTCTGTGACTTACAAGCCCGGGCAGTGAAAAATTTTGAGGCTACTAGTAAAAGACATATTGCTGGTTTGGCTAAGGAAGGAGTTGCTAGCCCGGATGGTGGTGATCCCTCAGATGGCGAGGATGCTGGTGATATTCCTGAGGGAGGGGTCGAATCGGGACAACCCCCTGTGTATACAGAGGCTGCTGTGAACACTCCTGCTGCGACCACTCCTGCAGCTACCTCCAGCCGTAAGGGAAAAGGGAAAAGAGAAAGTTGGAGTTTCAGGGTCAGTCAGTGACACTCCTATTTTTGACGCGGATGTCCCTGAAACTCCCTTTGATCCTGCGAATGACCTAACCCCTAGGACCGGTAGAGGCAAACGCCCGGCTGAGGGCACCTCTGATCATACTGCTCGATATTTGAAGCGGGCATCAAGAGTTGTGCAGTATGTTGTTTCTTCGGACGAGAAGGGTGCTGATGGACATGTATTCGCCGAAACTCCCTCTACTCAAACAACTGTTCCTGAGGCTCCTGCTGGTGGGATAAGTGCGGTGGTGTCTCCATCTTCTGAAGGAGTTAACAAATTGAATGCTCCTGCCTCCTCCCCAACCGGTGCAGCTTCTCCTTCGGAGGCTGTGGGTGGGCCGAGTATGTCTTCTGCTAGTCAACCTGGGCCATCTGGTCAGTCGGAGCCATCGAAACAACCTGGGGCTTCTACATCGAGTTCGGGCGCTGATACTCACTTTTTCCGTCGTTAAGAAATTGCAAGGATCAAAAGATTATTTCATTTAAAAATGGGGTTTCCTACGCAATGTGCTCTAAACTAACAAAAGACTAGTAAAGCGGCAAGCGAGGGTATCGTTCCGCAGGGAGGTGTGATTCGTAACCATATCAAGTTCTAGAGTTTATTGTAAGCATGTAAATAGAATGCGGAAAGGTAAGAATGATGTGTGTGAAATGTATGTACAATGCCGTGTGTGTGTGTGTGTGTAGAGAATAAAAATAAAAATAAATAAAACAAAGAGAATATGGAAGGGTGAGAATGGTGTTTAAAGCAATAAATAAAATGGTGGATAAGAGAGATGCAAGAAAATGGTCACACAAGGTTCAACAAGTTCACCATACATAAGTGCACAAATAGTTGGTTGTTAGACATTAAGTACATCCAATTTTAGTTAAGGGTTCGTTCTTGCCTCAATCCGATTTATACCCATTCATAGAGCTAACGGTTGAAGAGTGTGCCGAGAACCTCTCAAACACGAAACCGCAACCAACATATGTGAACCGATTCTACAAACAAAACTACATTGAGCCCCAATAATAGATTCGTAATATAAAATGGCAACGTTAAAGTCTAATAAATGTGGAAAGAGTGATTGTATCTCCGACCATAACTCACCTAGAGCCCCTAGCGTGAGAAATAGCCAAAGACCAATAATTGTAACTCTAACCATGACTCACCTAGAGCCCCTAGAGTGAGAAATAGCTAAAGTCCAATTGTTAACAAGAACATTGAACCAAACCCTTATAATATGGCAATTTATAGGTTTACCCACTCTTCCTAGCTAATTAGCCAAAACTATGCCCGGAGAGCCCCTCCAAAAGTCACAATCCTAACTCTAAGTCACTCAAACTCATTCATGACATGCAATTTTGACCTTCCAAAGACATACATACACAAATGGGATATTTGATTACAACTACTCCTACAATTAAGTTAATCTACTCCTAATCCCATCCATGAACACATATCAATTTCCAATCATCCATAAAAATGCATTTCAAGATAAGAGATATATTCAATAACAATCAAGAATGAATCAAAACACAAATTGGATATAAAAACAACCATATATATATTGAGCACAAAATAGGTTTACAAATATTCTCAAGTGGGGATTACACATTCAAGAAAACAAGAAATACATAGAGAGTGAGAAATAGATACAACCCTTGAAGAAAACCTCCTCCAAGAGCTCCTTCCTTTGCTAGCTCGAAATTGACCAAAGCTCACTCCTATCTCTATGTAATCTACTCCTAAATGTGGTGGAAGATGTGTCGAAGGTGAGATGGGGAGCATCCATGGAGGAAAAACCTCCATGGATGCTCTTGGAAGCTTCTCTCTCTCTTATTTGGTGAAGAAAATGAAGAAGAAGAAGAAGAGGAAGTTTGTGGGGAGTGTGTTCTGATGGTTGAGAAGAGAATAAGGTGTTTATATAGTGTTGGGAGGTTAGGGCACGAATTGGGGATGAAAGGACGAAACTGTCCCTGAAATTCGCCCAAAAAATAACTTTCTGGAGTGATTCGGCGGTTTAATTCGGCGGCCTAGCCGCCGTTTTAAGTAGCCGTTTAGACCTGACAGCCTTCCAGCGTTTTCAGCATCACGCACCGTTACGGAAATGAGCATAACTTCCTGCAGAAAGCTTGGAATCACAATCTGTAAAATTTTCTGAAAACTAGACTTCCGGGGCTTTCCGAATATATAAAGATATCCATGTGGTTCGATCTGAGAAGGAAGATATGATCTTCGCAAGTTGTACGTTCTGCACGCGTATATACAATTTCAACTCTTTTTGCTCCATTTTGCCTCCCAAACTAATCTTTAAGCTCAAAACCTTATTATAAGGAATATGTACCTACACAAAGCTCAAACAAAACATTATACATAAAAATACGCTCGAAAACGAGACAAACGATCGGAAATGGGGGACCTCAAATAGGTATAAAATAGTTCGATCAGGCGCTGCTCATGAAGTTCCTCCCGTGGATCCAACTGAAGTTGGTGAGGGAGTTGAGTCTGTTTCCCTTTCAGACTTTTCGGTTGCTGAGATTTGTTCATACCTGATGAACAACGATGTTTATGTCGATGAGGGTTGGGAGCATGTGAAGAGTAGGTCTTGTAACAGAAAGATGGAATTTTTCTTCAACTGCCACTCTTTGGTGAGTCTTTTGCAGTATTCGTTTTGTACTCTGATTTGTGTGTTTCCTAACTTGCCTGTTTTTCATTTCAGATGATGTCTGAGATGGCTGACAACTACAGGCATGGAAATTTCCTTTCTAGGGATGTGAAACGCCTGTGAGAACAGGCCTCTACTTTGGCAGCTGAGAAACTCTCTGCTGAGGAAGTCCATACTCAGCAACTTGCTCAGTTGAGGGAATCCGCAGATGGTTATCTTTCAGCTCAACTGGTTACTGAAGAGAAATTGGCTGCTGCTGAGGATGAGATTCGTTCGCTACGAGAGCAACTCTCCGCTAATCAAGAATCGTTCGCAGTACGTTTCGAGGCCGAGCGACTAGCTGAGGAGGCAAAAGAGAGAGCTGAGCGTGAGGCTTTGGACCTGCGCAACTAGTTGTCCTCGCATGAAGTTATCTTGAATGATCTCAAGGCCGTGCTGGAGGTTGAAGCAGTTGATCATTTCAAGAGATCCCCCGCCTATGATGCGCTTTTGCTGCGTGAGTTTGAACGGGGCATGAGGCAGTCAAAGAAGTTCTTCGCCATGAAGGACCATTCGAATGAAAAGGCTTTAAATCGCTTTGACAGGTCTCTTAAACAGCATATAGCCAGCGGAGTGGGTTCGATTAAAGATCAAATAAAACGATAGAAAGCCCACTGCCGTTATAACAGGACTGAGCCTCATCCTATGCATTTAGAAATTCCCAGTAGGTGTGTCTTCAACACTTACTACTCCGGTCAGAAGGGCAGCTTTTCTGGTTCTGGTGCTGAACCTGATTTGGGTCCTGTTGCCGGTAGGGATTATGGACCTTTTATACCTGATGGGGACGAAGAAATTACCTGGCCTTCTGAAGAGGAGATCAAAGATGAGGAAGACAGCGAGGGACCTCCTGCAGCTAGTTGAGATTAGGTCTTCAATTGTAAATATTTATATCTTTTTTGCAGCTCCAATTGTAAATGATTTTGTTTATAAGTTAATTTATAACTCCTTTAGTTTTTACTTTAGTTCAGCTGCCTATGCTGAGTTTTCGGCTTGCTCTGTGTTTCACCAAGTCTAGCATATTTTTGTGTATTCAACTGCTATTCGCTGAATTTTTGCTTAGTGTTTTACTAAGTTTATAGCATATTTCGTTGTATTCAGCTGTCGTTGTTGGGTTTTGGCGTACTCAGTGTTTGTCAGGACGTATCCGACCATATACCAAGTTTTTAACATGTTTTTATTTATTCAGCTGCCATTGCTGAGTTCTGGCGTACTCGGTGCTTTTCAGGGCGTACTCGCCCACACCAAGTTTTTCTCTGGGGATCTTATTCTCCTTGTAGTGGCAATCACCAATTTTTATAGCTTGGGCTATGGCGACGTAGTCGCCTTTGGCCTGCTTTGATTTCGAGGGTCGCTGCTCATTCTTATTGCTGTGAGTATGAAACTCGTCTTTACGCAATGGTATTTTGTGATATACGACGGCGAACGCCCTTTGTAACCGGCGAGTCAAGTTACGAATTCTTAGTAATAAATTATTCTTTATTGGGTACTTCCTGCAACTTTTATCAAAACAGCAACACAAAAAATGCTAAAACGAAAACTGCCTAAGAATAAAAACATTGAACTAAATCCTAGAAGCAATGAAAAAATGTCAAGGGTAATATATTTTCAGGTACTGCGCATTGCATGGCCGAGGTAGTTCGCTAAAACCCTCTCGAGTGATGCGATATGCCCCGTGACCAGCTATGCCTATGATTTGATAAGGCCCTTCCCATTTGTCTGCGAGTGATCCTACAGCTTTGTCTCTGGTTCCTGGGTTCACCCTTTTCAGCACCAAGTCGCCGGGTGCGAACCTCCTTTCAAGCACATGCGAATTGTAATACCTGGCTACCCTCTGTTGGTACGCAGTGTTTCTTATCTGTGCGCGTTCTCTTCTTTCTTCTAACTCATCCAGACCGTATTTTAACATATCAACAATGAGTTCCGGTTGAAAGAGTTGTACTCTTGGTGAAGAGAAAGATGTTTCTACGGGAATGACAGCTTTAGCTCCGTAAGCCATGGAATATGGGGTCTCACCTGTCGAACCTCTTTCTGTGGTTTGATATGCCCAAAGTACATGTGGTAATTTTTCTGCCCAACTACCCTTCTTCACTGCCAATTTGGCTTTCAGGTTGTGTTTTATGATCTTGTTCACCGCTTCAGTTTGGCCATTTGTCTGCGGATGTGCTGGGGAGGCGTAGTAGTTGTTGATACTATACTTGTCACATAACTCCCTGAACTTATTACCATCGAATTGGGTCCCATTGTCAGTGATGATGGTGTTTGGTATCCCGAATCTGTACAGGATATTTTTCTTCACAAAGCTTATAGTGTTTGCTTCCGTTATGTGCATCAATAGTTCGGCTCTACCCACTTGATAAAATAATCCACTGCTACAATAGCGTGTTTTGCTCCTCCGGATGCTGTTGGCATTGGGCCGATCAAGTCAATTCCCCACATGGCAAATGGCCAAGGCGAGGTGATGTTTTGCAAGAATTCAGGTGGTTGGCGGATGTTGTTTGCAATTTTTTGACACACCTCACACCTCACACCTTGCTGCCACCCTTTTAGCATCGGCGAACAGTGTTGGCTAGTAGAAACCCTGCCTTAATATTTTGTGGGCTAGGCTGGCACCCCCAGCGTGATTCCCACAATTGCCACAATGTATACTCCTTAGGATACCTTCGGCTTCTTCTGGTCCGACACATCTCTGCAATGCCCTTGAGTACCCCCTTTTGTACAGTTCTCCATTGAGTACTGAATATCTCCTAGCTCTGTACTTTAATCGTTTTGCCTCTAACGGATCACTTGGGAGTACATCATTAACAAGGTATTCTTTGATTGGTGTAATCCAGCAACCTTTATCACCAAAGATTGCCCCGACTTCCTTTAATCTGACTATACTCGGTTGTAGTAGGTGGATCATAGAAATAGTTCTGGGCCAGATGTTGATTGTGGCGGATGCCAATTTGGCCAAGGCATCGGCCTGCTCGTTTTCTTCTCTGGGGACCTGGACAATTCTGTATTCTTTAAATCTTCCCAGTAGCTCCTTTGCTAATTCTAGGTAGGCGATCATGTTTTCATCTCTTACCTGGTACTCATCTAGCACCTGACTGACAACAACTTGAGAGTCGCTGAAGATTTCCACCTCATTTGCTCCTAGAATTGTGCAAACCTTTACTCCTGCTATGAGTGCCTCGTATTCAGCTTGGTTATTAGTAGCTTTGAAGTCAAAACGCAAGGCACATTATACTGAATCTCTTTCTGGGGTTAACACCATTATCCCTGCCCCGCTGCCGTGCGTGTTTGACAATCCGTCAACGCGGAGTTGCCATTTGAATACTTTCTTATTTTGTTCCACCATCATTCTCTCCACTTCTACACTTGGCTCGGTGAACTCTGCTACAAAGTCTGCCACTGCCTAGGCTTTAATTGTTGTCCTTGGAAGATACTCTACATCGAATTCACTTAACTCGATCACCCACTTTGTTAATCGGCTGGATACTTCTGGTTTCTGTAGAATTAATTCTAACGGGCAGTTGGTGTATACGATTTTATGAGCCTGGAAATATGGCCTTAGCTTCCTTGCTGCTGTTATCAGAGCGAGTGCCATTTTTTCGGCTGGCGAGTATCTGGTCTCAGCTAGTAATAGTGCTTTGCTGGTGTAGTATATTGGTTTCTAGACCCCACCCTCCTAAGTACATGTACAGTGTTTCTCCCGTTTCTGGTTTTGATAGCAGTGGTGCTTGCCTGAGGTAATCTTTTAAGGCCTGAAAAGCCCTTTCACAGTCTGCGCTCCACTCGACTCCCTTACCCTTCTTTAGAGTTTTGAAGAATGGTAGGCATCGATCCGTCGATTTAGCTATGAACCTGCTCAGCGATGCCAGACACCCCGTGAGTCTTTGGACATCCTTCAAAGTTTTTGGCGAGACCATTTTTGCCAATGCTTGGATTTTTTCGGGGTTCACTCAATTCCCCTTTGATGTACTTGATATCCGAGAAATCTTTCTGATGGTACGCCGAACACGCATTTTGCTGGATTCAACTTCATTCCAAATTTCACCAACACATCAAATGTCTCCCTCAAGTCATCTATATGTTTATCTGCTATGACGCTTTTTGTCAGCATGTCGTCAACGTAAACCTCCATATTTCTTCCTATTTGTCTAGCGAACATCTTGTTGACTAAGCGCTGGTAAGTCGCTCCAGCATTTTTCAGGCTGAACGGCATGACTGTGTAAGAGTATAACCCTTGGTCCATGGTGAATGCTGTCTTCTCCTCATCTGGCCTATGCATTTTTATCTGGTTATAACCTGAGTAAGCATCCATGAAGCTCAATGTCTCATGTCCGGCTGTTGCATCGACCAATTGGTCAATTCTTGGTAGCGAGAAGCTATCCTTGGGGCAGGCCTTGTTTAGGTTGGTAAAGTCGACGCACATCCTCCATTGGCCATTCTTCTTCTTCACTAGAACTACATTCGCCACCCATTCCGGGTACTTAACTTCTCTGATTGACCCTGCGGCGAGTAGTTTGGACACCTCCTCTTTTATCGCCGCACTTCTCTCTGGGTTGAAGCTTCTCCTTTTTTGCACCACCGGTTTGCATTTTTCGTTCACAGCCAGGTTGTGTGAAATAACGCCTCTATCAATCCCCGGCATGTCCTCATGGCTCCAAGCGAAAATCCCCTTGTACTCTTTTAGCAAGCTTATCACATCTCTCTTGACTCATTCAGCCAACCTTGCTCCGATCCTGACTGTTTTATCCGATTCTGCTTCATTTAGAACAATTGACTCAGTTGGCTATTCTTTCTCTCTGCTCGCTTTGTCCCTTGGGTCCAATTCGAATGCTTCTGGGTTTTCTTCATGTACTTCTTTATTTACCTCGAATATATTTAAGGTCTCCATCCCTGCCTTATCTTTAAAGATTGAAAGGTTGGTACGGTGAGCCATCTCCTGTGATCCTTTCAGTTCTTCGACTCCAAATTCTGTGGGGAACTTTACCTTCAACGCGTGGGTTGAAGTGACAGCTCGGGCTTTGTTAAGAAACGGTCGGCCAAGCAAAGCATTATACGGCCAATTGTGGATGTCGACTACAACAAAATCCAAGAGGATTGTTCGTCGACATGGTGCTGTACCAAACCTCACCGAAAGTTTCACAGTTTCCAAAGATCTCACTTCTATGCCCCCGAAACCCTTTAGCGGTACATGAAAGGGTTCTAGATCTTTCCTATCCAGTCGCAGCTCATCGTACACTCTAGCACTTAAAATATCTGCTGAACTTCCGTTGTCAATCATTACCCGAAGGACATCCCTGTGTGCAATTTGAACTCCCACTACGATTGCATCATTAGGTTTTGCATCAATTCCGTCGGAGTCTTCCGCTGTGAATGTTATGGGGTCATGTCCTTCTCTTCCTTTCTTGGGGTTCATTTGCACAGAATTAATCTCTATGTTTCTGCTGTCTTGCATTACCTCTAGGACTTCTGACATCCTTTCTCGATTGCTTTTCCCAGTATAGGGCCCCCCAAAGATGGTGTTTATAGTGGCGTTAGGGCTGTTTCTCCTCGGACTCCTCCTTTCCTGCCTGTTCCCTTGGCGGTTGTCTTGACGACCACCTTACTTGTCACCTTTCAAAGTAAAATCTTTTAGATTTCTATCTCTGATCAAGCTCTCAATATGGTCACGCAACTGGAAACACTTTGAAGTTTCATGCCCATGATCTTTATGAAATCGACAGTATTTGGTTGTATCTCTCCTGGCATTAACTGATTGTTGCCGAGGGTATTTGGCAAGTCCTTTGCCTTCTACCACAGAAAGTATTTCCTCTTGATCGCCAGCTAAGGGGGTGTAATGGTTGTACCTTCCTTGAAACCTACTGTCTCGGTTATTTCCCTTGTTTTCCCTTGGATGTCCCTTTTGGCCCTTTTCGTCTCTCTGGTGATCACGCGACTGCGTCTTCTTGTTATCCTTATGCTCTGATTTTGAGTCAGGCTTGTGGCCATGTACGTAGCTACCCCCTTGCGCTACTTCTTCCTTTTCTGCCAATGCATAATCGCCAGCTATTTCCATCATCTCCTTATAAGTTTTTGGCATATCCCTTCACAAATCAAAGGATAGTCGCCCACTTTGCAACCCATTGGTGAAAACAGCGATAACAGCTACATCACTGGCGTCCTCAATTTGGGCAACCTCCTTCCCGAATCTTGCTAGATACTTCTTAATCGACTCATTGCACTCCTGCTTTAGATTTGATAGATGGGCGAGTGACTTCCTTCTCTGTACGCTCCCCATGAATTGTCTTATGAACACTTTGCTGAGGTTTGAGAAATTGCTTACACTTCCGGGTGGAAGTCTTCCAAACCACCTGGAGGCGAGGTCGCCGAATGTTTATGGGAAGGTAAGGCATAGCAGTCCGTTATTGGATGAATACTGGGCCATAATATTACGGAATCGGTAAACATGCTCCTTTGGATCTCTATTTTCCTTATACTGTTCAATGATTGGCATTCTGAATCTATCTGGGACTGGGTGCGAGCAATGTGATCGACGAATGGACTCTCCGACTCATCATCTGAAGACACGTTGAGTGATCCTGTGGAGTTTCTTCGAGGGTCTGCCTCACTTGAGCATCAGAGGTTACAATGTGGGTTTCTGACCGTAACCTCCCGAGTGGCTGGATTCCAGGTGTGGCTAATTTGTAGGGAGAAGAGATTCTCGGGCCTATAGGAAGTGAGAGTCCTATTTTGTTAGCCTCGTTGATCAAATTCATCAACGCAGTTTGGAAGTGCTGCAGAGTTCCTGGGTCGGTTGCCCTAGCTCTTGGTGTTGTCGCCGATTATTCCCCGATTGTCGTTGCCCCATCGCCTATTAGTGCAGTTGCCTCAACAATCTGATCTCCGCTCGAGTTGCCATTCTTGTCGCTGTTCATGTTTTCAAGTCGCAAGGGTTCTTCGAAGTTTCTGTTCAATCACCCCCTCCTTCTAGCGCCAATTGTTGACGGTGAAATTTGGATTACCACGCGACCAACAATTAAATCAAAACAATGGTCAATTAAGAAAGAAAATCAATGCATGCAAGAGACCAATTTACGTGGAAAACCCTTAAATAGGAAAAAACCACGGCGTCCCGGAGGATAAGAAAATATCACTATAGTTCCTTTATTTTGGTTACACACTCAAATCTCTCGAATTATTGCCTTTCTCTCTTTTGGTTTTCGACCCCCTTCCTTATGGGATAGATGGTTCTATTTATACATGTTAATTAGGGGTTTTCCCTTGATCCTTGTCGTGTTGGTAGTAGGACTTCCTCTTGGATTTGTATTGGGAGTCCCATATTGTATTGGATTAGGACTTCTTATCTCCGCCCTTTCCTATGACTCCTGGTTATCGTGGGTCTTCTGGAGTTTTAGGGTTTATTTTCGTGTTTCTGCCGAGTTGGTTTGTACCTAGTACGCTGATGCGGCGAACATCTCCCTTCCTGGGTATTAACCTTCGGCAACCATGTTTCTATCTTTGGTGAGTACATATCTAGCTTTGGCGACCATACCTTTGACTTTATTGACTTGACGTTTACATACTGACTGGTCCACGTTTTCTCCTTTGACCTGGTCGATGAGTGACGTGGCAACCTGTTCTTCAACATTTATTGATTCCTTTGATGACGTGGCTGTTTGGCGAAATTATATATACAACACCATGCTTTCTTACTTGAGGTGTTGGCTAAAATGGGTTTTGGTTCTACTTGGCAAAGCTGGATTCGGTGGTGTATATCCTCTCCCTCTCTTTCGGTGCTAGTCAATGGGTGTCCGACGGGGCAATTTTCTATGGAAAGGGGTTTAAGGCAGGGAGATCCCCTGTCTCCATTTTTATTCAATTTGGTGGTTGAAGTTTTGAGTTCTTTGTTAGAAAAAGCCAGAGGCCTGCAACTGATTAAAGGTGCTGTGTTTGGTGATGAATCTCTTCAGGTCACACATCTACAATTTGCTGACGACACGATTCTGTTCATCGAACCAAATATGGAATATTTAATTAATGCCAAGCAAATATTACGTTGTTTTGAACTTGCTTCCGGACTGAAAATCAATTATTATAAATCTTGTTTAGTGAAGGTGGGAAAGATTCGAAAGGTTGAAGAAGACTGGGCCAACATGTTTGGATGTATGCAAGCAAAGCTCCCTATTACTTATCTTGGCCTTCCACTCGATGGTAATCCGAATAAGGAATCTTGGTGGAGTCCGATTCTGAATAAGATGAGGTAAAGGTTGGCACCATGGAAAAGGAACTTTATGACAAAAGGAGGCCGGTTGGTTTTGATAAAATCTGTTCTCTCAAGCTTGCCAACCTATGGAATGTCGCTCTTTAGGATTCCGGTTGGAGTTGCTAGTCGCATGGAAAAACTACAAAGAGAATTCTTTTGGAATGATGGAATTGCTAAAAAAAGATTACATTATGTCGACTGGAACACAATATGTTTGAGCAAAAGGAAAGGTGGTCTCAGGGTTGGATGGATTGCGGTTAAAGGCTCAAGTCTTTTAGCAAAATGGATTTGGAGATTTGGTAGGGAGGAAGGATCTTTATGGAAATCAATCATCTGTGCGAAATATGGTGTTGATGTTAGGTCGCTTTTGTGGAATTGGAATGTTCCAAGGGCTACTTCCTTTTTTGTTAAATCTGTCCACAATCATTTCTCTGATGGTTGTAGCTCAAATGAAATTATTGAGAAAGGTTTTCGTGTCGTGGTTGGCAATGGTGAGAAACTGAGATTGTGGGAAGATTTACAGCATGATATGATGCCTTTGCGCTTAATGTTTCCTCGAATTTTTGCTTTGCCGATCAAAAAATGTGGTAGAGTGATGGATTTTGGGAGTTGGAACGGGGAGGTTTGGTCTTGGAAAGTGCCTTTGAGAAGGCCTCCTTTTGACTAAGAATTGGAACAATGGAGGCGTTTTATGCAGGTGTTGAATGATTTTCCAATTCGACAGGGCTTTCAGGATGCTTTAGGTTGGTCATTTTGTCCCAACGGTATGTTCTCCGTTAGCTCGTTTAGAAGATGTTTGGAGGAAGATAATGGTTTAGAAGATGTTTCTCACAAGTGGTTTTGGCAAGGTATTTGCCCACCAAAGGTGGAGATTTTCGTTTGGCAGTTGGTAAAAGGTAGAGTTTTGGTGAGGGAAGTAATCCAGAAGTTTGGTTTTGTCAATATGGTGAATGTCAACTATCCATTGTGTAACAATTGTATTGAATCTGTCAACCATTTTTTTTTAATTGTCACTAGTCTTGGAGGTTGTGGTCGGAATGCATGAAGTGGTGGAATGTATTTTCCTGTCAAAACAGTTCTGTTTATAATTGGATGCTTGCTTGGAATGCTTTATGTCCGAAAAAAGGAAGTGGGAGAGCATGGAATTCGTTGTTTCATGCTGTTGTGTGGACAATTTGGGAGGTTAGAAATGATTTGGTTTTTAAAGGAATTGTTGCTAATCTTGTGAAGGCTATAGACACAGTAAAATTTAGAGTGGCTTTTTGGTTTAAATATCATGGTGGTGGCTCTCAAGATGCTTTATCCTTAATTCTTCTTGACATTAGTGAAAGGTGTGTAGACAACAAGGTTGAAAAGAGGTCTATGAGGGTATCTTGGGTTCCTCCTGGTGGAGAAGATCTTTGTTTTAATGTCGATGGTTCGGCGTTTGGTAATCCCGGTATGGGTGGGGTCCTTCGAAATGTGGTGGGTAGAATATTATGTTTGCTTTCTTCTTCTTTGGTTGTACTGGATGCGATCTCGGCTAAGGTATATGCCATCCACAAGGCTTGTGCGTTGATTGCTTCTAATGTCAGTTTGGCATCTTGTAATATTTTTGTGGTGAGCGATTGTATTGCTGCAGTATCTTGGGTTAATGGGGAAGATTTTGGAAATTTTCAACTTGTGCAACTGATCTATGATATTCGAGACTTTCTCCACAAATTTGTGCGGGTTTCGGTGATCTACAAGCATAGGGGATCGAATTTCCTGGCTGACAGTTTAGCAAAAAAGGTTGCTCAAGGCTTAGGAGATAGGTTGTGTTTGGGTGATTTGTAAATTTGGTTCAATTAGTTTTGTGTTCTGTTTTTTAGTCTTTTGGTTTCAGTTGGTTTGCTCTGGTTGCGTTGCTTTCTTGTTGTCGTCTTAGTTTTGGGGCTCTGTTTTGTTTTGTTTTCTTTCTTGCTGTTACCACTGCGCTGGTTTTGTTTGTTTAGCTATATATAGCTGGGTGTTGGTTTTTTAGCTCTATCTTTGTGGGGTTTTTAGGCGGCTTTTCTTGCTTGATTGTACTCTGGTTGGCCTATTTTGGTATTTTTTTCAATAATATGGTTGCTTCAAAAAAAAAAAAAAAGTACAATGCATATATGTCTAGGATTAATGTTTTCTTCAAAACTTTGGTCACATTTACATTTTGCTAGGAAAACATAGTGGGACAAAAAACTCGAGTAAAGATATCCATTGATCAGCTAGATCAAAGTATAATGATCTTCTGGATCAAAGAAACATATATATAGTGATTTGTCGGATTAAAGTAATATTTATGATGATGTTCTGGATCAAATGGTTTTTAGGTGTGTTAAGAGAATTTCCTCATTAAAAACCTTATCAGGAAAAGTGGAAAACCCAATGGGACAAAAACCTGGTTAAAGGGAAAAAGAGTACAATACATATATGTCCAAAATAACTAATATACTTCATTCAATATGCTCCCCCTGATGGAACACTCTCCCTCATAAAAACTCTTATGAAAACAATCTTCTAGATTGTTGAGCTGACCCATACTGATGTTTATTTTATAAAGCGCAATAACATCATAAATTATTTGAGGATGTAGAAATAGAAGTTTTGTTTCTTGTAGCGCTAAGAAATTGTTGTGCCATTATATGTAAAACATATCTCGTTTGTAATGAGTTTTATGTTGATAAGATAAATATCTGGCATTAGTATAACCAAGTAAACCTGAAAATTTATTAGATTTTATATAAAATAATCATAAATCTTTTGTCCATGAAGGTAACGAAAACGATGTTTGCTCTCATTCCAATGTCTTCGAGTTGGTGGTGAGCTGAATCTAGCAAGTACATTTACTGAGAATGCAATATCTGATATAATACATTGAGCTAGATATAATAAAACACTAATTGCATTAAGATATGGTACTTCAGGACTAAGTATCTTTTCACTATATTCTATTGGTCGGAATGGATATTTCTTAGGATTAAGAGTTCTAACAACCATAGGATTACTTAATAGATGATCATTATCCATATGGAATCTTTTCAGAACATATTCTGATTGATGGATAAACATTCCGTTTGATCTATGCTCGATCTTCAGGCTGAGACAATATTTTCTTTCCCGTGTCTTTTATTTTAAATTCATTATGCAAATATTTAAGTGTTTTCAAGAGCTTTTCGGGAGCTCCAATTAAATTCATATTATAATATAAACTACTACAATAGAATATCCATTTTCTGATTTCTTTATGAAGACACATGTGTATATAATATAATTAATATACCCTTATTTTATTAGATATTCACTAAGACAGTTATACCATATCAATCCATGTTGTTTTTAATCCATACAAGGATTTTTGTAAGTTTATCAAATACAAATTATGAGATCTCGATTTATATGTTTCTGGCGTTTTAAATCCTTCAAGGATTTTCATATAAATATCTGCATTGAGTGAACCATATAGATAAGTGATCACTGTGTCTATAAGACACATTTCAAGCCTTTTAAAGGTAGCCAAACTTATCAAAATTCGAAACGTAATCGTATTCATTATTAGTGAATGCTAAGTTTCTGTGAGAAACCTTGTACTATGAGTCATGCCTTATATCTCATGATCTTGTTTTTCTTATTACATTTCCGTGCAAAAACCAATTAGTATCCAACTTATTTGACGTCTTCAAGCATTTGGACTAATGGACCAATACTATACGTTTGGCTAATGAAGTCAATTCCATTTGAATTACTTCTTTCCATATAGGCTAATCACATCTTTTATCTATAATCATCGATATTAAGAGTTTCATAATCATCATTTTTAATTTTAGTAGTTACTGTATATGAAAATATATCACTAATAATTATTTCTTCACAATTCCACATTTCTCACGTATGATTTATAGAAATTTCTTAATTTCTATATTCTTGTTTCTCTTTAAGGATTTCAGAGGGATTTTCTCACTTCAGAGACTTATGTCTCTTTAGGGACATCTAACTCTTCTGGAGTTGACTTAGAGAAAGTAGATTTATTTATAACTCGAGTTCTGCTTAAATTAGGATCCTGATAATTTACTTTCATCTTCTGGGGAACAATACCTTTCGAAAAAGGTTTACAAACTTATGATATGCAATAGATGATTTATTTGTTGCCTTTTACCCCGATCGTTCTTTAGGAACAATCACCCGGGTTCATAAGTTGGCAACTTGTAAAATTTACATACCTTTAAACATATTTTGTAACTGATTAATAATCATCTGATGATTAATTATCTTTTATATTTGAGCGATATGAAGATTGAGTGAGACATATTTATTACATATATAGAGAACTAAACTGATACCTCTATTTTGTACAAGAGTAACATTTCATTTACTTTTCTCTTCTGGAGAAACTTTCCATTCTATAATGGTATGAAAATTAATCAAAAAATGTAATATTGCAATAAGGATATAGACAACACAATCAAACAATTTTAAGAGAGAGCAAGTCAATGACCAAATCCAAGTTATAATGGTGAATAATGATGATAAGCAGTGGCTCAAAGACGAATGCAATAACAAGTAAAATAGCATGTCCCAATATATAATTGATAATTGTGTTTGAAATAATAAAGTTCTTGCAATTACCTGGAAACGTTTGTTAAGTGATTCCACTAATCCATTATGAGTATGAGTATATGTGAAACTGGATGTTCAACATCAATCTCAACTACTTTGCAATATTTATCAAATATCTTGGAGGTGAATTCACCAATATTATTAGAGCGCATTGACTTGATTAGATAATCTAGGAATTGTGCCAAAAACCTGATATCTGTGCAAGTAGTCTGAAGATGTTTGATAATAAATAAATATGTGACCATATGATAGATACATTAATTAGAACCATAAAATAACGAAATGGTTCACTTTGTGAATGAATAGGTCCACATATCCCCTTGAGTTATTTCTAAGAGTGATGGGGATTCAAAACCAACTTAAAATAAGGTAGTCTTATTACTAATTGCCTTTGTAAACATGCAGTGCATATATTCTCATGGAATTAAAGAATATTCTGGCTTTTTAATTAATGTCCATAAGAATTTTTTATAATCCTATATATTATTGTAGATCTTGGGTGACCAAAACGTTCATATCAAAGCATAAGTTTGAGAACTTCTAGTTCATGACTGTATAAATCTATACATTTTAATAATACTATAATATAATCCAGATAAGAAAGCATGCAGCTTCTCAAAAATAAACTTCTGGCTCAAATCATTAGAAGTAATGCACAAATATTTAACATTTTTATTACTCATAGTCTCAATATCAATAAGGTTATATGCCTTTGAACTAAGCAGATTTCTCCTGGATATGCTTGAATAATATAAAGCATTATTGATACACAATTTAGTACCATTTGATAACAAGATTGTGGCTCTTCTGGAGCCTTTAATCAGATATGCTGGGTCTGATCTGGTATTAACCTTTAGCAAGACAAATTTTTGATCTTCCACTATCAGCAAGACATATATATTCATCTTGTGTTTCAACAATAGGTAATTCGTTATTCAAATCCACATTATTTAGTAAAGACATATATTTTTCCTTTTAGGAATTTTATGGGCATTATGTGTAATGCCATTTTATATCTCATCTGAAATGATAATCTTTTCAATAGATTTATGTTGTAGGTCTTTTCTCTTATCATTTCAAACATCCACTTATGTGGTATGTTTTGCTATCTCAAGAATCAAGTTAAAATATAATACATTCAAATTTACTCTCTTTATATTGCTTCTTCATGAGCATAAAATGGATAAAATGTAATTTCCAATTTTATTATACCACATAATTCCAACTATGTGATATCCTCGGGATCTTAAATCTTTTATGGCATGCACAGCATCAAGCTGGTGTAGATTTCTTCATCAAATGAATGACATGTAAACATATCACTTGATAAACACGAGATAAAATAAAATCATTGATCTTATTGAATTTTAGAAGTTTTGGTTCATTCATGAACTGCATGTTCATAAATAAATTTAGAAAAATCCAGAAACTTCAGGTTCCGAATTACAATTTGACTCCCCAGATTAAAGAATTATAACTTGATCAAATTCATAATTTCTTATTCCGATAAACTTTGATATTAAAAATTTTAATATCACAATTTAAATTGAATTTAGAGCTTTAAGTCTTAATAGTTTGAAATTGAGAACATTATGCTCAAATAGAATCAATATGCTGAACTTCAAGTTCTATATTGTATTCGAATTTGGAACTTTAGGTTCTAAATAATAATGTATGGCATTCATGTGTATAATAATGAATCTAGAACTACAGGTTCATAATGAAATTGAAATTCAGAACTGCAGATTCTGATTGAATACTTTATATTGGAATTCATAACTTCAAGTTATATATTAAAATCGAATTTAGAATTTCAAGTTCTAAATAAACTATTGTAAACATGTATGAATCCAAAACTTCAAGTTCTTAATGAAATTAAAATTCAGAACTTCAGGTTCTGATCAGTTGACAAACCCGCGCTAACTTAAATATAATAATAATAAATCCAGAAACTTTAGGTTCTGGTTAGTCGGTCTAGCCCGGCTTAGTTAAATTGCACAATAATAAATTAGGTGCAAATAAATCTAGAAACTTCAGGTTCTGGTCGATTGGCCTAGTCAGACTCAGCTCATAATTTGCATATAAATACATAAATGCAAATCCAGAAACTTCAGGTTATGGTCAGTTGGCATAGTCAGGCTCATAAATTGCATAAAAGTATTTAAATGTGTAAGGATTCCCGTTGTTTTTAATTGGCTTATTTCGTGATCAAACCATATGTGGGAGTTCTTTGTAAGGGTAGCCTAAGTATCGGTCTTATTGTTCGAAGCCCTTTGAAGTCCTCATGTTGATAAGCACCGAAGGTAAATTTCTATGTGCTTACTTTTCTTTGAAGAGATTAGTTGCACACACACACTTAACATTCATTGCATATGTGTGCATTCTCTTCATTTGTCACATTTCACACTTGCACTTATTTATTATATTTTGTTGTGTGTAATTGTGTCATGTTGTTGTGTAATTCGTTTCCCGATAACTTTCGGAAACGTCCGCGCATGCACGAGAATGTGCTTGGTTTAGCGCGAGGACCGCCTATGGAGAATGCCCTTGGCTTCTCCTTGGTTTTCACCTATCTAGGTGATCGGCGGTTATGATCGGCGGCCTGGCCGCCGAATGAAACCGCCGTTTCAGTCCAGATTGGTCTGAATCATTTCTACGGTTCAGATCGGCGGTCACGACCGCCGTTCGAAACCGCTGTTTCAAGACCTGATTGATTTATCTCTCAGTCTAATTCGGCGGTTGAAACGGCGGGCATGAAACCACCGTTCGAAACCGCCGTTCATACCTGGTTGATTTTGATTTTGATCTCTCTGTTCTGTTTCGGCGGTTGGGATCGGCAGTCACGAAACCGCCGAATGAACCGCCGTTTATGCTCTGTTCTTCACGAGCTCAATTCGGCGGTCATGAACGGCGGCCTGGCCGCCGATTGAAACCGCCGATTGGCGCGTTTCTTTGAAACTTACTTAAACGACCTCACTTTGATTTGGCCCCCTATATATATGCCACTTTGACTTTATGTCAATTAAGAGAGTTCATATTCAGAATTCATACTTAGGATATTTTTCAAAGAGAAGAAAAATTCCAAGAACTCCATTCTTGATTCTCAAACACTTTTTCATGATCATCAATCATCATCTAGCATCATCTTAGATCATCTAGATGTCATCTAGCATGGAATCTTCATCATACTTTGCTTGGTAAGCTTTTCACTAATATCTTACATGTTTTGTGTTTCTCTTATCTAGCAATCTCAATTAATTACTTGTTTGTTATTTTGTATGCTTTAGATACAATATTGAGATGAGTATGATGTATGTTTGAGATTTTATATTGTGCTTGCATATTAGGTTTTGTGCTTAATATTTATTAGCTAAACTAATTGACATGTCATTTAGTTTTGATATCTAGGATTGCTCTTAATTGAATATTAATCATCTTAGATAAGCATATAGGGTTTCCCTTGCTCTATGTTGCATTTTGGATATTCACATATATTCACTTAGGGTTGTATTCTCTTCATAGAGAAAGTAAGTCTTGTGTGTAGCATCCGGGATTAGGTTGCTTAGAACGCAAGCAAATTGGACTAGGTTCACTCATACCGGGATTAGGTAGGTGTGTGATTACTTCCGGGATTAGGTTGTAATCGTTTGCACATTTAGTGGATTCGAGGTTCGAGTGTGGCTTACTAACATAGCCCGTGGTTTTTCCCGTGAGGGTTTCCACGTAAAAACCAAGTGTTGTTTTAATTTCCGCACCATATTACACTTGCTTGTTTATATTATCTTGAGGGCATTTTCGTAATTTTGACTAACACGAAAAATTGGGTAAAAAGCGTAAAATCTATTCACCCCCCCTCTAGATAGCTTTATACACACCGTGCTATAATTTGTTTCAAAATGCATAATAATAAATAAATCTAGAAACTTCAGGTTCTGGATGAGCGAGCAAGCAAGCCGCTCTAGTATAAAATTGCATAAAAGTAAATAAATACGTAATAATAAATAAATCTAGAAACTACAGGTTCTGGAAGGGCAACCAAACCGCTCTAGTATAAAATTGCATAAAAATAAATAAACGCGTAATAATAAATAAATCTAAAAACTTCAGGTTCATGATGGTAGCATTAGCCAATCTCATATATTACATATAAAAAAAATAAATACGAATAAATAAATCCAGAAACTTCAGGTTCTGACCGGATTGAAATCAGTTCTTTTATTTTGATTTTACAATCTTCAGGTTACAATTAATACAATATTGAACTATAAGTAAATCTGCTAGAGATCCTTTTTACTTGTTTACAATCGTATTGATAACGTGCTATAAAACAAAGCATAAATATATAAATAAACTCAGAAATGGAGAGGATATAACCATAAAATTGACGAAGAAAATGCTCTCTGTAAGCTTTCCATTGATTCACGTTAATTTTTTTTTATTATTATAAAATTTATTAATTGGAGACTAGGTATTTTTTTTGAAAGCTTTTACTATCGGTAGGATTCGAGCCGTTGACCTGAGAGTCATTTATCTAAACCCCAAACCTATCCACGTTAATTCTTACATATACAAGAGTTGTAATTTATAGGAAATGGCAACCAATTATATGAGAAATTGAGAACAAACAAAGGGACATGTGTCTCACAAATAATGAAGCAGAGGGGCATATGTCACAATTCAAAAAGATGAAATCTAGATGGCCACATGCTTGGAGTATGTAGAAAGCTGGGAATATGGTGCAAAGCCACCGATTATTGTGTTCTTTCATTTTTTATTTTTTATTTATTATTTTTATTATTAATGATTATTTTAAGAGCAGAGGTTAAGACTATTTCAAACAAAATGTAAGGTTGTTTTTTACTTTTTATATCTATATCTCAATCGACCGTTAAATGGGATGGAAATCAACCATGGATATGAGTGTCTGTTGCAAGTTGCAACAATTAAAGCCTTGAATATTAAACATTTTTTGAAAACCTCAGGTATGCCATTGTCAATGCAATTAACACTATGTTTGGTTTGATGGAAATGAAAGGAAAGGAAATGATAGTGAGGAAATGAAAGGAAATGAGAGGATAGTGATTTTAATGATTGTTGTTTTGATGGTTATAAGTGGAAAGGAAATAAAAGGATAATGGTTTTATTTTATTTATGAAAATACTCTTATTTTAACAATATGAATAACAACAATATATAGGGTTATTTTTGGGATTTTGAAAAAATTATTAATGGTGGATTCCTTTCCTTCCCTTTTTTCTCAAATTTGGATGGAAACCAAAGTGTATAAAATAGGAAGAAATTATTCCCCCCATTTCCTTCCATTTCTTTTCTTTTCCCTCTCATTTAACCATCTAAACAAAAAATTAGAAATCCTTCCAAATTCTTTCATTTCCTTTCCTTTCCTTTCTCTCCAATTCCTTCAAACCAAACATAGTGAGTAATTAACCCATATATAAATAATAATAAGTTAATAACACACACAAGTGACAAGACACGACAAAAAGCATAGAAAAACAGAGTTTGATCGTTCATGTATTAGACACGCACGCACCCAACAAAATAGGAAAAAACAAAAACAGAGCCGGCTTTCTTTTCGATTAAAAAAATGCCTATCACTACCATCGACATTCGACAACAATGGTGGTTGCTCCCATTGGCGAAGCCACTTCAGTGCTGCAGCCCAGCCCACATATGTTTTAAAAAGTTTATTTATATTGTTTTTATCATTTTCATTTTTCTATTAAAAAGTTTGTAATTGTTCAAATTGGCCCCTAGATTGATATGCCAATTGATGGAGATGGCTTCGCCGGCTGCTCCTATCACCACTCTCTTTCACTTACTCACAAAGCAATCATAATCCACAAACCCAAATGCTTTCACTTGGATTATCTCTCCTTCCTCTCCATGTCAACCCATCTCCAAAACCCCACAAGCAGCCACCCATTTGTCAAATGAACACTGATCACATCGCAACAGGCTTTGGCTTCAAAAGCTTGAAGCAGACTTTTACTGTTGATGTCCAGAGAGCAGAGAACAGACCCTTGAACGTGCCCTTAATTGCCCCTTTCACGATTGCTTCTACGAGGCTTGATAAGGTGGAGAATGTAGCCATCAGACTAGAACTCAATAATGGGTGTGTTGGGTGGGGCGAGGCCCCGATTTTGCCACATGTCACGGCTGAGGATCAAGAAACTGCGATGCTCAAAGCCAGAGAGGCATGTGAGTTCTTGAAGAGGAGTCCAGCTATGGCTCTCGGTTTGGTGTTTCAAGAGATTGGTGCCTTTCTTCCAGGTCATCAGTTTGCTTCTGTGAGTTCCCTGTTTTTGGATCTTGTGTTGTTGTTATGGTTGAGTGAATTGTGATTTTACTTATAAGGCTGCTGGATTTGTGTAATTAGTTTTAATTATGAAATCTTTCATACATGTTTGATTGTTGAAGGAACGTAGTATTTCATGATATCAAAGGTTAATACTAGTATTTAGCTTGCTTGCTCAGTTTCTCATTTCCATGGAACCAAATAAAAAGCAAGCACAAAATTTGATCTCTCTTTTATCCGTTTATGCCAGTTTGTTCCACTTAGGGATTGCTAATTAGGTTCTCGGGCAGGTTTGAGTGTTAAATTCAAACCCGAAGCAGGTTCAGGTTCAGATTTGAGGAAAAAAAAAAAAAAAACCCTAACCTGAACCCCGTGAACCCACTTGATTTAAAAAATAATATAATAAATTTTATTTTAGAGAAATCTAGATTTTTAAAACGATGTCGTTTTAAGTAAATTAGAGAACTAAACTGAATATGATGTCGTTTGGAGTTAAGAATCAAATATTATTTTTAGTCATTGTTTTTTTAAAATTTCGTGGGTTCACGGGAGGGTATAAGTGAAGCCAATACTCGCCGGGGAAACCCAAACCTGCTTAATTTCGCGAGTTCATAATCGGGTTTGGGTGTTAAAATTTGTCACGGGTTAGCGTTTGGATTTAGCAAAACCCCCCGAACCCAACCCGTTGTCATCCGTAGTTCCATCGGATCAGCTTAAATGATGTAATTTCAGCTTTATTGTTACTAGTTCAGAAAGACGTTTTTTCAATGAATTTAAAAGTACCACAAGGGCAATTTCTTAATTTATTGAGTGACCAAAATGTTAACATGCGTATTAGTTATTACTTATTTCCAAGTGTGCATTAAGAAGGTACTCTTATGGATACCCATTTGATTCTTCTGAAAATTTTAAGAATGTTTTAGTTGACATTGATTAAAATGCCCGATTATGCAATGATACAACCACATATTTAAGCATGTTTAGTATTTTTCACTTCTGTCAAGAGTTTATGCTTTATTGCATTTTGTTATGTGGACTGAAATTCTTGTATATCTGTAAAATTGAGTTTGCTGCTTCCTGTTTTATTTTCCCTTTTGCTCATTAAATTGTTCATGCACTGAAGGTCAGGGCGGCAGTTGAGATGGCATTGATTGATGCAGTTGCTAATAGCATCAACATGCCTCTATGGAGACTCTTTGGCGGGGTTTCAAATACAATCACCACTGATATAACAGTTAAGCTCCTGCTCCGGTGATTCTAAAAGTGAAAACAAACCTATTCTTCTCTTGCTTTTTTCATATTTATCTTGTAGAAATAGAAGTCACACACCGGTGCTTTTGATTACATTAGAATAGAATCAAGAAATATTTAGTTAGTGCTTAAATATAAAATTTTGTGCAAAAGTTTGGCTCAGCTGTTTTTTATCTACAGATTCCAATTGTTTCCCCAGCCGAAGCAGCTGAATTGGCTTCGAAGTATCGGAAACAAGGATTTGCTACTTTGAAGCTTAAAGTGGGAAAGGATTTGAAGTCAGACATAGAAGTTCTACAAGCTATACGTGCAGTCCATCCAGATTGTTCCTTCATCTTGGATGCCAATGAGGGTTACAAACCTGAGGAAGCTGTTGAAGTTCTTGAAAAATTATATGGTAAAGCATGAACATACATTTTTATGACTTACCTTGTTGCATACTTTCCACAAACAATTATATATGAGCATAAAGCACATAATATTGACTTGTGTTTTAGGCTCTTGTCTTTGTCTAAGCTTACTTGTAAGTAATTTGTCTTTTTTTTATAGAAATGGGGGTCACTCCTGTTCTGCTTGAGCAACCAGTACATAGAGATGATTGGGAAGGTCTCGGTCATGTTAGTCATATAGCAAAAGACAAGTATGGAGTATCTGTTGCAGCTGATGAGAGCTGTCGGAGTTTGGATGATGTCAAGAAAATAGTCAAAGGAAATCTTGCTCATGTCATAAATATTAAGCTTGCCAAAGTTGGAGTCCTTGGGGCCCTTGAAATTATTGACGTGGCAAGGGCGTCAGGATTGAACCTCATGATTGGTGGTATGGTTGAAACTAGACTAGCCATGGGCTTTGCCGGCCATCTTGCTGCTGGCCTTGGATGTTTCAAGTAAGTATATATCATGTTCATTCTTGAAGAACTTGTAAATGTAAACTTGAATATTAATGTACTAGTTCCAATATAAGTTGGTCATCTTCTGAATTATAAATTTTTTGTACAGATTCATTGACCTGGATACACCAATTCTTCTATCTGAAGATCCGGTTGTTGAAGGTTATGAAGGTATTCTCGCTTCTCAGTACAGCTCCTGAACTTTGCAATGTATATGCCTTGGTTTTTTATATTCAGCAAATTGACCAAGTTTTTATTATCTGTGACCAGTTTCTGGTGCTGTTTACAAGTTCACAAATGCAAGAGGCCATGGGGGTTTCCTTCATTGGGACAATATTGCATAGTAAGAATTCTTTCTAGATTTGTTTGAATGTCTACTCTGCTTCAGCATTATCGTTGCAGTAGTTCTAGATGGCATGTTGATTTACATTCATTCTTGTTTACTTGGATCATGGAAACTACCTAACCTTTTTAGTTTTTATATATCGATGTTCACATCAGGATGCTATAACAAAATTTAAAAAAATTTAAAACTTGATAATTTAATTGAATCATGGTTAATGGATGGTTTTAACAATGAAAATGAAAAGAAAACTCAAGGGTCCATATGGAGGCTTGCCTCTGAAATTCGTAGTTTTCACAGAAACTGAAATCGGAAAAAGACAACAATTAAACGAGAAACAAACATGTTATGAATCCACCTTAAAAGCTTTGATGTTGTGTCATGCAATATTGCCATGGTTTGAAGATTAAAAGTCATCTAACATAGAACCTGAATCTATAACTTCGATGTGTTCTCTTTCGATGAAGAGAGAGAGTTATGCAATATCCATGAAACTCGTCCTACATCTTGTTGCAGATTGTTGTTTTGATAAATTTCTTAGTTGATTGAATCCTTTTAAATTTATATCTAAGTTCTAATAAATTTGTTCATGCGAATTGGGTGCATTTACATCCATACCACAAAGATCACATTTGTGCATCATTATATCACTTGAAATTTGATGAATTATTCCATGTCTAACAATCTTGTACTTCTTAACATCCCCAGCAATGTGTTACTATCAATTAACTAACATCTAGTTGCTAACAAAAAGAATGTCAATGACATATTTAATTATCATTTCAACTTTGCCAATGTTAATCATATCAAATTATCTGCAGAAAATTTTCAGTTGCTTCCACGCTTTTGGAACAATGAGCAGTCAAGGAAGACTGGCAGGCCCTGAATTTTTAGGGGATTGCTGATAATTGAATGAGCATTACATCAAAGGTTTCTAGCGTTAATGTGTTTGCTGGTAAGAGTTACAGAATTGATATTGCAATTTGAGAAGAAAAATATTCATTCATTAATAATCGCGATTGAAGAAACTCTTGCTTATTGAGTTTTTCTGTTTAGATAGTGTTTCTACAGAATAATTGTATTTTCCTTTTTTTTTTTTTTTTTTTTTTTTTTTTTTTTTTTACGTTCCTTCTCAGTTGAATGTTCACCAAAAACTTAGCTGACAACTGATGTTTTCATTTGAATGTAAAAATTTGAGAAGCTTGCCTTCCATGTTCCCTATAGCTCATGTAATCATTATACTGTGGTCAAAGAGGAATTTTGGCTGGGATGCAACTAAAGGAAAATTTGGAAATTTGGTCATGAGGTTTGATCAAATTCCCTCTTGGAGACTGGAGTCTTAGTAGGGGGATTTCAAGCTAATTAATAGCAAGGTTTTGTTGATTTTTAAAAACCACAGGGGACATGAATGAAATTCACCTAGAAACTATAAAATAATGAAAAAGAAAAAGAAAAACAGAGTAGATCAAAAAGAAGAAGATTTGTATGAAACCCTATGCTTTCTGATATTAAATTACATGAATTTTTGTAAATGATAATTAATACTCTTGGTGCAGCACTTTCTGCAAAGCATATTGCCATTCCCATAACTATAACATGATTATGATAATGTAATAAAACATTCCCACTTCACTTTGTTTTTGAACTATTACAATATTTTAAGATTGGGAGAGGGACATGACTCGAACCCTCAACATCTTGGATATATGTGTGAGGGAATTGCCACTGAGGTAACCTCATTTGATCGCTTTGTAACACCCATATCATATTCTTTTTAAATAAAAATACTTTTTGTTTTGCATTGTAAGCTTCCCATGCACCAAAACACCTCTATTTAGTTGAGGTTTTACTAGATTCAAAATTTGTAGACAACTTTAGAGACTTCCACCTTAAAATGTGTATCTATATCACTGTCTACTGTGATTTGAAGGGTTCAAAAATTATATAGCACCTTTGTTAGGGTGCATTTTAAGACTATCACCATTTTAATAACTTGAGTTTAAATGGCACATATTATCTATCCCCCGCCCAGTAACCTTCTTCACCGTTTTGGTTTTTTTTTTTTTTTTTTTTTTCAAAAATCCTCCATCAACCTCCGATGCAAGTCAATTAAAAAGAACAGGAAAAAAAAAAAATTAGAGGCCATTTCCAAGACTTTTCAAGCATTTCTGAGACTTTTGATAATTTCCGAGATTTTCAGGGCAAAAATGAAATTTTTTGAGACTTTTCATTTTTGCGCAGAAAAAAGTCTCGAAAAATTTTATTTGTACCCAAAAAGTCTCGGAAATAACCAAAAGTCTTGGAAATTTTCATTTTTCTCAGAAAGTCTCGAAAATTACCAAAAGTCTTGGGAATACTTGAAAATTTTCAGAAAAAAATTGAGATGAAAAAATGGAAAAAAAAAAAAAAATTGGAGGTCATTTTCGAGACTTTTCAATCATTTCCGAGACCTTTGGTAATTTCTGAGACTTTCTGGGAAAAAATGAAAATTTCCTAGACTTTTCATTTTTTTCCTAGAAAAAAGTCTCAGAAAATTTCATTTGTACCCAAAAAGTCTCGAAAATTACCAAACGTCTCGAAAATGCTTGAAAAGTCTCGGAAATGACCAAGAGTCTCGGAAAATTTCATTTTTACCTAGAAAGTCTCGAAAATTACCAAAAGTCTTGGAAATGCTTGAAAAGTCTCAGAAATTACCTGAAAAGTCTCGGAAATACTTGAAAAGTTTTGGAAATTACCTGAAAAGTCTCGAAAATACATGAAAAGTCTCGGAAAAATATGAAAAGCCTTGGAAAATACTTGAAAAGTCTCGGAAAAAATATGAAAAGCCTCGAAAAATACATGAAAAGTCTCGAAAAATATAAAAAGTCTCGGAAAAGTGTGAAAAGTCTCGGGAAAAAATAAAATTTTCCAAAAAATAAAAATGTCCAAATTTTTTTTCATCTTCTTCTTCATCGACCTCCAATGGAGATCAATTTCGACCTCCATTAAAGGTCAATCGACCTCCATGGAGGTTGAACAGACTTCCAACAGAGGTCGAACGACTTCAACCTCCATTGGAGGTCGATTCCGACCCCCATTGGAGGTCTGTTAAACAGACCTCTATAAAGAAGATGAAAGAATAAAATCAAAAAAAGAAAAACTGAAAAGTAAATAAAAAAATAAAATAAGGGTATTTTTAGAAGTCACTTACTTTGGTACCTTTAAAACATAAGTTATTAAAGTGATGATAGTCTTGAAACACCAACTTAAAAAAGTGACAAAATCCCTATTTCTCATGATTTGGTGGTATAATGTCTAAGGTAATATTGTGTCAGAAATATACGGATCAATTATAACCGAATCAAATTACACAATAATAGAACATAAATAAAATGTTATTTTATAGCTTTTGGTAAAATGAGTAGAGGATAGCAAGTGAGAAGTGGCAATGGTGGGTGGTGTATATAACAACAACACAGTATAGTTACGTGAAAAATGATGTAATCATTGTGAAGCCACTTTGAAACAGGAGCCTTGACTAAAGTTATCAATCATACAACATTAGTGAACAAGTAAGCGTGAAGATTAAAAGTTAGATTACCATCATTTTATTGCCCCACATAATCATGCCCATTAGCACTCTAATTTTGACTCAAATTGTACCACAACAGTATCCTTGATTATGGCTTATCAAATTCAAGATCCATTCTGTTTCTTCCTGACTGAGTTTATAAAAGAAGAATACAAAAGCTAGATTTACCAATTTATGCTCTTAGGGTCTATTGGTAGGGAGGAAAGAAAATAGGAAAGATAAAAAGATTTGGAGGGATAAAAAAGATGAGGGAAATAAAGGAAAATGATTTTCCCTTAAACTGTTTGGTAAACAAGAAGGAAAGAAATGATCTTTTTATCAATTTTACTATTTTACCCTTACATTATATTTTATATATTAAAAATAATGGACAAAATTATAATTTTAAGTCAAGCCAAAAAGCAAGCTTTCTTTCCCTCCCATTTCCTCCCACTTTTGGAAGGATTAAAATTGGTGGGTTCCACCCACAAATCTTTCCTTTCTCTTCATACCAAACACATATTTCTCCATTTTCTTCCCCCTTTTCTCTCCACCTTTTTCTTTTCTCTCCCTTTTCCTCCCTACCAAACACAGATTGGGGGGGGGTATCAAAAAGTGTTTAACATATCCAAAATAATCTAAACATATTCTAAAAAGTCTTTAGAATTGTTGTTGAGATGGAAAAACCTTCGTACATCCCATGGACTGCGCAATTATGGATCAAAAGTCATTTAATCTTATCATGTCTGTTTGCTTGCTCATTTCCACTGACCATTTGACTTTTGCACATAAATTATAAAAGTTGAATGAAGAATCACTGTTGTATGGATTTATACCATTTTGTGTTCAAATGGCACATTAAGGAATGGGTTATTCAGTACTGATTAATTTAGTTGGTATATTCTTGTAACAAGAAGTTTGAATCTAATTACATCATCTAATCTAATATGATAAACAAGAAAATGAATGAATCTAGCTTCCAAAAGGCATAAAATATCAAAATGGAGGTCAAATTAGTGATGATGATGATTATAACAGGTGTCTTGCATAAGGAGTTGTGAAATTGCAAGTTTGCAACATCACCGAAAGGAAAAACAGTGCTGTGAAAAGTGGGCACCACCAATTTCATGCATTGCTGTAAAAGGGTATTTCCACTCAGTCGATATTAACTTATGCTTGATCAATGACTCACATGTATAAATATATTAGTCCGTACTAAGGTGAATACCAATATATATATATATATCGGTGGTGTTCATTTCAATACGTACTATTATATTTATATCAGTGTAATAAATGTGATCCGTAGGATTTAACTACTTTGACTTAGGCAACGTTAACTTATGCTTAATCAACGACTCACATGCATTGCACTATATAAATACTTTAGTGTGCGTTGAGGTGAACACCACCGTATATTATATATATATATATATATATATAGTGGTTCTCTCATAAATGATACCTTATTTTTTATTTCGATAAGAACTTTGATGAAATCATGTCGATTTTTTTATCCAATCACATACCACACCAAACAAGATATAGGACTATTTTATTCCAATCTCATAAGCACTAAACACATGACTACACTAATTTTAGTCCAATCCAATCCAATCCAATACTATGAAAATAATCCTATCATATCCCGATCGCGCACACCAAGCGAGTCCCTAATGATTGAGGTGTGGGATTAGATCCACTTTCATACTTTTTCACATTTTTATAAACATAAACATAAACAAATAACTTTTCTTTCTTTTTTCCAGTACCATCTGTTGTGAGTTGTGACTGACTGAAATTCTGCTCACTTACTAAAGAATGTGAGGTACAATACAATTATACAATCATATCATGCTAATAATCATTGTTGATGCATGCAGGCAGGCTTGCCCTTACGAAAATGCTTATTCTGTAAACTAGAGGGATCTTTTGAGGCGTGTCAAAGGATACACGTTAAAAAAATTATTGTCAACAAGAGATCTTGATAAAGAGAATCATTTAATCTAATCATAATTAATTATATCCCTATAACTCTTTACAACTCTTATGAACAATAATAATCTTTAACTTGACATGTTTTTAGTATAATCCTTAATTAGAACAGTAACTACATTGGGAGTTGTAATCAAAGGATGGCCTACTAATGCAAATCATCTTAATAAGCTTTTGAGATGTACATACTTGATACTTATGATGCTAGTATACATTTCACAAATCTAGAATCTAGTACCCAAAACTAATAATATGAACTGAGTAAAGAAAATTGAATCAAATAATATGAAGTTGGCTCAGTAGTATGTTATTCTCTAAATGAATGCAGTGCAGTGCATTTTCTCTAGCATAAATTACCAATGAAACTGAGTGAAGAAAGATTGGATCGAAGTCACAATTAAAGCTGCCTACTTTTGTTTTTTGAAGAAATAAATAGATATGATTGAATGAATAAGTTGAATTGCATGCTGGTGGCTGGTGGTAGATAGCTTTTGCAGTAAATTAAATGATTTCCCTGTTTTAGTAATGCGCCGAATAAGTGGGGACCAATTACCAAAACTTGCTTTTACTTTGGTAACTAAACCCAAAACCCAAAGTGAAACCCCACCTATAAATTCAGACGAAACCCAAATGCATAACACAACCAAGAACCAACCATCTCTCAGATACTCTTTGATCAATGATGAAGAAGGCATCATACTTAGCAGTTTTCAGTCTTGTGGTGGTGTTTCTTGCCACAGCAGAGGTGTCAATGGCTGTTACTTGCACCCCAACAGAGCTGAGCTCGTGTGTGGGTGCAATCACATCTGCATCTCCACCATCTAAGTTGTGTTGCAGCAAGATCAAGGAACAGAAACCTTGTCTTTGTCAGTACCTCAAGAACCCAAACCTCAAGAAATTTATCAACACCCCAAATGCCAGGAAGGTTGCTAGTACTTGTGGAACTCCCTTCCCCAAGTGTTAGATCGATCGATCACTACTCTCTAATACTATTATAATTAAGCTTCTCTTCTGTTTGTTTTATTAAAATTGTGGTGTGGTGTTAGAGGAGGCACTAGTAGTGGGTGATGGGAAAAATAATGTTGGGTTATGGTGTTACATGTGATCATTACTATCAGTTGTGTCTGTAATCTGTTGTTGTCTATTGTACTTATATACTAGTTGTTGCAAATGCACTATTTATAATGGAATCCACTCTTCTCTTTTTCTACCTGTTATGTGTCATATGAGCTTTTACACTCTTTTACATGACCACAATGGAAACTTTAACTCAATCACCAGCAACAAGAATTATCAACTTCTATTAGGCCTTTCAGTTTCCTTTACAAAGATCTTTGAGAAAATTAGATTACCAAGAACAGAGTTATACAAGTTGGAATATTTTTCGGTCTGTTTATATCCTACACAGAAACATAACAATGAAGTTCTCAAAACAACTGCCAGGAAAGTAGATACCTTTCAATGAAGTTTTCAATCAAATTCTATTATTGAAATATGAGGATTACAAAACACTCATTTTCAAAAATCCACGTTGCAATCAATCAGTCACACCATATTGAGAAAAACAAAATAGAAATTTGGAGAAAGAACTCCAAAATTCATTTACGTGTGAGGCTAATAATTTTCATTTCCTATCTCATGGAAACCCTTTTGGCTATACCTAACCCTATCCACCTCTAGGGGTATTTTAGCATTTTACTAGCAGGGCCGGCTGGACCTCTAGGCAACTGAGGTAGTTGCCTAAGGCCCCATATTTTTATTATCAATATTTATTTTTTAACAATTAATATCCAATATTTTTCTTTCTATTTATTATTTTAAAAAAATCTCTTTAAACTTATAAATTACCGTTTATTTATATTTTCAAGTCAAAGATTCTTATTTTCAAGTAAACCACATTTAAGTGGACTTAAATACTCATTAATGTTTTCCTAAAAATAATTACACATTAATGTTATTCTTTTTCTTTAAAAGGTTAATTTTTTTTAATTATATATACACACTAAAATCTATTATTTTATTTCTTCTTTTATATCCAATCAAATCATCTTATAGCAAAATCAAACTCTCCTACCGCAATCAAACTCTCTCATTATTTCTCTCCGTACGTACTCTTTTATAAACATTCAAGGTTCAATTGTTCCAAACTTTATTACTTTAATTTTATTTATTTATTTATTTATTTTGTTTTCAACCGTAACAGAATTATTTTTGCTTTGATAACTGATAATCGGATATTAGACATGTCTTCGTATTCGAAAAACAAATATATATATATATATATATATATATATATATATACGGTCCCGTTTACATTGGTCCCGTTCACATTAGTGCGCACTGATGTAATTGCATCAGTACCAATGCATGTGGACCAATGATTATGAAGAAGTTTTGACAAGTGCATACACTTTCAGTCAAAGTATGTAATCTAATGGTCCACATCCAACGTACTGATGAAGTTATATCAGTGCGCACTGACGAAGTTATATCAGTGCGCACTGACTTGAACATTTCTGTATATATATATATATATTATTTGAATAGCAAAAAGGAGTTCTTGATCAATTTGTAACCAGTAGCAAGAAAGGGGGCTATGGAATCACAAAGCCTCATTTTAAATTTTCGCCTAAGGCCCCGGCTACCCTTGAGTCGCCCCTATATTTCAGTGATAGGTTCTATAGGAACTGGGTGCTCCCATTTGGTCAAGGGCGTAGCCAAAGGTAGGCTACCCCCTGGCTGTAGCCCGGTCTAAAACTAGGGAAAAATAAATAAATAATTAGTTAGATAAATTATTTATGAGTTAATTATAAGATTATTTAATATAATCAAACTAAATTCTTTCAAATCGGTACAAACATTTTATAGTACATTCTATATTGTAACCCAATTAGTTAATTATAAACCCACTAGATTATCTAATAAAATAATTTTATAATTCAAATTAACCGTTTTCAATACTGATCGTTTAAATTATTTTATTTATGTTGATTGTTAAACTATTTGATCTCTTGTTTTATTAGCACGAGTGCACGACTCTCTTACTCTCTTATAGTCCTCACATAAGTAATCTCAAAATATTAATTTAATTATCAATGTATATGTATATCAAAAAAATTAGAAAATTCTATTTTTTTTTCCCTTTATTATCATTTATTTTTATTTTATAATTTTGTACAAAATACAAAATAAATTAGACTTCTAACATTTCTTATTTCTTTTAACCAGGTGTATATGTTGTTATACTATTAAAGCTTTTATGTTTTTATTAAGTTTCGTTTATCAAAATAATAAATATGCTCAGCCCACCCATAGAAAAAATCATGGCTATGCACACCACTCAAACTCTTATGTTTCCTTTCATTACATTATTTTTGAACAAATTCCAAGATACCAAACCTAAAGGTTTTCTTATTGAAGATATCGACATTGATGATAGTGACAAATTCATTTAAGGTACAAAACACGAAACATAACAATGAAGTTTTCAAAATGCAAAAACTCAACTGGAAAGTAGATATCAGGATTCAGGATGAAACAAATTAATCAAAATCTATTATTTCAAATTCTATTATTGAAATATGAGGATTACAAAACACTAATGTTCAAATCCATCAACGTGCATAGTGCGATCAATCAGTCACACCATAATGAGAAGAAAAAAAATAGAAATTTGGTGAAAGAACTCCAAAATTCATTTACATGTACAGAATGGGAAGTAGTTACAAACAAATTTTGTAGTTTCTCACAAGTTAAGAAGATTTGAAATGGGGTTCCAGCCCATAATCCATGACCTCTTATCAGCTGGTAGTGCAAAATTGAGCTCAAACATCTCCTTAGACATGTTGCCACCTTCACAAAATCCTACAAGCTTTGCCACTATCTCAGCACTCTCTTGTACATGCCTGGGATCATGAGGATCTGTCCAGAGCTTGTTCACAAACTGCAGCCTTCGTTGTTTCCCGTCAAGTGGGACATCCCATTTAATGTACAATGAATCTCTCTCCTCAAAGGTCAAACGTGTGGTCAACCTCTTCGCAAGGAACTCTCTTTCGCGCTTCAAGGCTCTAATACTGCAAGTCAGAACAAAAAATAAAAAAAAAATTACATTTCTTAGTTATTTCGAACAACTAAAAGAATTGTCCAAGCAAGTGAGTAGGAGAAAGACCTTGACGCGAGAGAGATGGTAGGCTCGCCTCCCACATGAGGAGCCGGGCTTGCATTTCCAAGTTCTGCTAAATGCTGCTGTAACCAAGACAGGCGCCTAAGCTCCACTTCCATATATATTTGATCAGCTGGATCCCCCTTGAATAACAAATAAAACTGTGTCCTGTGAATGATGGAGACATAGCACACATCCCATAACTCAATTATCTGTTGCCTTTGCTCTCTAAAAGTTATATGCCAAGAAACTTGAGGTTCCTCTGGCTCAATTGCAATCTCATCATCCTCCAAATTGTATCCAGCTGCTTCATTTGCTTCCATCTCCAGCACCTAAAGGCAAAAAAAATGTGATTTCACCAATAAATGGAACTAAATTTAAGATAAAACTGACATGTGTTTGATATTTAGAGGAAAGCAACAAAATCATACCTGGCAAACAAGTAGCTGTTTTTGGTATTGCAATTTCGCCACACGTTCTTTTAGTTCTGTTACGTATGCTCTTATGCTTCTTACATTCTCCTCAGCTGCATTCTGAAACATTTTCTGCATTTTCTTCATATTTACCGAACTTGAGCGTCGATAGCCTGGAGAGGCTTCCTTTGATGAGACATCTCCACCTTCTTCACTCTTTGTGGGAGTTTCTTTCTCAAACTCTGGCAGAGTTTCATCGGATACCATGTTGTAGTCATTCTCTGGAGCTCTATTTTCAGTCTCAGAGTCCAAAATTTGCCGAGATGTTGAGAGAGGTGAGCAAGGCGATTTTATAAAATTTTGGCGGTTAACAATATTACTCGAAGCCAATGGGAGTAACTTCTTCTTTTTTGATTGATTCTTAGCCTTGGGGATTGCTTCAGTGTCAGGATGTTGATTATTGCTTGGAAGAGACATTACCAGTTTGTCTATAGACTTTTGAACATTTTCCAATTGCTCCTCAAGATTCGCAATGGTGCTGCCTTGTGAATGAAGTCTTGTTATCTCTTCCTTGAGGTTGGCACTAATACTCCTATTAGGAGCTATTACACTTCCAACTTCAACTTGTTCAGGAACTGATCGAACAGAACGCATTTCCCTTATTTCTGCTTGCAGCTTAGCAATTGTCTCCGCTGCATCTTGATTACCGAGTCTATGACAAGCGACTTCCTTCTGTAGCACTTCCAAAGCTCGATTTGCCTCTTCTCCAAGCGCCTCCTGAAGGTGTTCAAGTTTGCGAATTTCATGCATGAGTGTGAACGGAGCAGCTGATGATTGCCTCACAGACTGCCTTAACATTGTTTTCCTTGTTCTATCACCACGGCCTAGTTCCTTGCTGTCAAGTTTTGGTGACAGTGCATCAGAGTAAGAAAGACACTTCTTCACTGATGGACAGGGCAACTCAATGGGATTTGAAACCTGAATCAATTTTGAATAAAAATGAATAAGTAAATTCTAATTGATCATGAGTAAAAGAGGGATGAGAGTGTGAGGGAGTGAGACCTGCAGGTCATCCTGAAGTTTCCTGCGTAACTCATCCACCTGACATTGTGCCATATCTCTTTGGCGCCTAAGTTCTTCCATTTCCATCTTCATCTAGACATAATAAGATAAAGATACATAGGTAATCCAGTTTGTTATTTGCATAGAATGTGGATGAAGCCAAAACTTAATGGGGTGTGAATATTCACCTGCTGAATTTTCATATCTTTTTCCCTTGATGGATCAGGAGTCCGCAGTTCTGCTTCCAGCCTGGCTACTTCCTTCTGCAGATGCTTAACTAGCTGCTTATCGGAAACAACCTAATGAAATTTTTAAGAGGAAAATTAGAATTCAATATGTGATTATATGGAATTCTTTATAAGATGCAAATACAAGGTAGTAGAATTAGTACCATATTGACATGGGCATTATTTGTCACTTCCTTTGCTCGGGTGGCAAAGAAGAGAGTATTTCGAGATTGCTCACAGTGGCTGAGAGCTGGACTTAAAGTACAAATGATGGCAGTCCGTGCATTCCCACCAAGAGAGTGCTGCAATATTCGAGTAAGCTTCGAGTCTCGATAGGGTATGTGGCCACTTCTTTTTCCAACACTTCAAATGAAAACAATCCACCAAAGCCAAAAGAGGAAAATCAATTACAGTTTTAAGAAATTCCAACACGATGTAATTTGGTTTGCAGCTAATTAACAGCCCACAAAGCTCCCAGTGGAACTTTTTTAAGATTGAAATCCTGATTTGGTTGGTATACTTTGTCTAAGCTCAGAAAATATTTCATGAGGATTGGATTAAGATGGAGAAGTTGGCTAGTGAATGGTTAGTGCGATTTTTCAAGCCATGTACATGACAATAAATATCAATTTGATCCTGATACAAGCTTGAGATTTGGATGAATTTCAGTGAACCAAGCTTGAACAGTCCAAAAGAGCTTAGTGTGGCCCTTATTAGAGTTATTATGTTATTATTTTCATTAAAGCTGATAACGTGTTGTAAATAAATGAAATAATAAATAAAGAAAGAGAGAGAGAGAGAGACGAGAGCAAATATTTACTTCACCAATTTACAATGAAATGAGTCCTCTGTTTATAGGTTTTTAAAGTAGAGCACCACTTGCATCACTTGCATAGTTGTATCACTTGCCCCCTTGCCTTGATCCTCCACTTGTCCCCTTGCTTTGATCCTCCATTTGTATGTGTATTTACTTCGTGGGTATACAAACTAGGTGATAATTATAAAACATGTTGTAGAAGGTTTGAGAACAAGGTGTTGGATTTCCCACCTTGTTCTCAACACCTTGTTCTCAAACCTTCTACAACATGTTTATTTCTTAGGTTTAAACATGTTGCAGGGGGAGTGTTTGCTTACAACACTAGTTTCGAAGGGGGAGTGCTTACACCTTGGATTATCACCTAGTTTGCTTACACACTAAGTAAATACAAATGCAAGTGGAGGATCAAGGCAAGTGGACAAGTGATACAACTATAATTATAATTACACCTTGTTCTCAAACCTTCTACAACATGTTTTATAAATACACATGCAACTATGCAAGTAGAGGATCAAGATAAGTGGGCAAGTGATATAACTATATAAGTGATACTCTACTTCAAAAGCCTATAAATACACATGCAACTATGCAAGTAGAGGATCAAGGCAAGTGGGCAAGTGATATAACTATACAAGTGATATTACACCTTGTTCTCAAACCTTCTACAAAATGTTTTATAATTATCACCTAGTTTGCTTACCCACTAAGTAAATACACATGCAACTATGCAAGTAGAGGATCAAGGTTAGTGGGCAAGTGATATAACTATACAAGTGATGCTCTTCTTTAAAAGCCTATAAATAGAGGGCTCATTTCATTGTAAATCGGTGCTCTCAAAAATCGATACAAAAGTAAATATTTTCTCTTATCTCTCTCTTTATATATTTATTTATTTATTTATTATTTCATTTATTTACAACATAATTGACTTTTTATCATCTTTTGTAACACTATATATATTCTTTATTTCTTAGGTTTTATTTTGTTGTACTCTTACATTCTTTATATGTAAAATGAAACCCTAGCCACCATTTCTCTCTTATCTTTCCTCTTTCTCTCCAAAAAAAAAAGGTGGCTAGGGTTTCATTTACATACAAAGAATGCAGGAGTACAATAAACCCATAAAAGAAAGAATAAATATAGAGTTATAAAAGATGAAAAAAAGTTTATTCTATCTTAATGGAAATAATAACAGTTTCTAGATTTGTTGTGTATTTGAGAATATGTGTTTGGGCTCAAGACACATGGCAAGCTCATTGGTCCTGCGCATAAAAGGGAGTGTTAGAGTACTTAAATACTATTGTTTAGCCTTTTTCCTATCAAACCTAATGGTTTTTAGGTTGCTAGGAAAGCAACAATAGTATTTAAGCACTCTAACAGTTTGCAACCTCACCCATTTCACTACTAATTCTAGTAACAAAGCACTTTGCCAAGGAATCAGGCCCATAATCTAGCTTCTATGTAATGTCCAGCCCCAAAAATATACCCAAGTCCATAATCCAAATCCAAACACATGACCCAAGACCCAGTTTGATAAGCCAAGCCTACTAGAATATTATATATATAAGAGCAACTGGGCACTGCTCTCTATACCATATGCTTGTGACAGGCAGCTGCTTGGGCTGGACTTATCAAACTAGATCTTGGGTCATGTGTTTGGACTTGGATCATGGAATTGGGTATATTTTTGGGGTTGGACCTTACAATCTAGTTATATATATGTGTCCTGGTTATATGATAAATTATGCAGTTGACATAAGCAGTTTGTTACAACATGAATAAACTCTTACATTAATTTTATATAGGTTGAGATAATGTAAAACATTCAAACTGGTTTATTAGAATTAAGTGCAGCAAGACTTCATATGTGCATAACATAAATTATTCTAAAGCAATCTGCTGTTGTCATCAGTTCATTTATCTTAGAATCCATTGAAATATGCTCAAGCAAGTCAAAAAATTAAGAAAGATGCTCAAGCAAAATCAGAATGGAAACACAAACACGGATGAAAGTATGCTTTAGATTCTGACCTAAGCTTTCTTATTACAGTTGTCAGAGTCATCAAACTGAGGTTAATATGGCAGCCTTCTCTGAGCCTAGCACCGTCTGCGTGAGTCTGTGAAGCTCTCTCACTTCCGGCTAAATCTACAAAGTTCTGCAAGTCATTGATCCCAATAGTTAATATAACAAAAGAAAACATATATATAACCGGAAGAAAGAAGACGAAGATTTCATGATCTTTACCAGGCTTGCAACAAACAATCTCACACAATCTGAATTTTCTCAAAGAGTACTTTCTATTGTCTACATTGTTAAACAAAAATTCTTGTCAGTTTTGTAGGGATAAATTAATTTCCAAGTATGACAAAAATTGTGATCCACCAAACTTACCAGCCTTATTATTTGATGTGATCGTGAGCTAGTATCATTTAGGGTTGTTTCTCCGACTTGCCTTTGAGCTACAATACAACAATATTTAATCAATACTCAGCACAATTGCCACAAGCTAAGCAAAATCATATCAAGCGCTTCACTAAATTACCTTCACATATATTGATCAGTTGTCTTAAGTGCTGACTACCATTTGCTGTTTCTTCCACTAACTTTTCGACCACTGTACCTTTCTGCAAACAGACATTGCAAGCAATCAAAAGAATTAAGGAAAGAAGCATATATAGGAACTTCATTCTAAGAGTAAACAAGGTTCACATAAGCAGTACCTCTGGATCGTCAAGAAGCTTTAGACTGCGGCCAGAGTCTGAATTTAATAGGTCCTTTACATTCTCATTATAGATTTCTAGTCCAGAAATCCTAATAGTGAAATCTCTCTCTGGGGTCTGCAATCATAACAAAAAAGCAAAAGATAATAATGCATTAATATAAGCAACAGAATTGGATCGACTTAAGAACTACGATCTTATACTAACACATATACAGCCCAAATTAAATCAGTTACATCATCAATCATAGTCAAAAGCCTATTGTCCAAAACATGAAATAACAAGATTATTAGATAGTAATAAAATCTTACATTCATTATATGGTTGTAGATGTCATTAACAGCTTTCTCTGTTATTCCTCTCATCGTGTATGTCTTTCCACTGCTGGTTTGCCCATATGCAAATATTGTTGCTACAATAGACAAACAAAGTACATAAATAAATTTGTTCCAAACATATAAAATTAAAACAAACAGAAGATATGCAATACCATTGATGCCATTCAAAGCAGACAAAGCAACATTCTTTACTCCATCATATACAGTTTCGGTTAAACACGCAGGACCAAAAACTTTATCTGCTCATCAAAACAAATAAAAACCCTCAACAAATCAATATCGGCAAAAAAAATTAAAAAAAATTAAGCCTGAAACATAGACCAAGTTGATAGAAAATAAGTTACCAAATGTAAAAGAGGCCGGTTGAGTGACACGTTCATGAGGAGGAGGTTTGTAGACAATGGTGTGATCATCAATACACTCCCAGGACACTTGGTCTTTGGCCAACTGTTCCCTTTTGTTCAGAGGCCTTAACCGAACAGTAACGACAATCTTCTCTTCCCTTGCTTTCGGACCTCCAGGGGTCGACACAGGCGTCGTCCTATCGATCTTCGAAGCCGGTGTTCCTGGAGTCCTCACAGTCATTTTCTTGTTTAACTGTAACAGTAGCTGCCAGATCCAATAGAAATGGAAAATCAGTTTCTACGAAATGTAATTCAACCAATTTTTAAGATAAAATTGACAAAATATTTCCAGACTAATTTGCTAATTCATAAAAATCAGATGCTAAAAAGGAAACAAAAAGGAGCTTCAATTAATTAAATCTGGTGTATCAAACAAATCAATCGAATGAAACCATGTTTTAGAAGGAAAGTTCATAAATAAATTAACAAAAAAAGAGTTTAATTCATTTTTATTCCATTTCAATCAGCAAATTATCACCTGAAACTTATCCAAAAAAAAACATATAAACAAAAATGAAGTTCATACTCACCAGAAATCAGAAGCGAAATCGAGATCTCAGCAATTTTCCGAGCAACCAAACAGAGGGAGGGAGAGAGAGGGAGAGAGAGAGAGGAGCGGAAAATACACAGAGAGAGAGAGAGAGAGAGAGAGGGCTTCGATTTTTGTCTTTAGGAGATGATTTGAAAAGCTACTTGTATTTGTGTTGTGTCTGTGACCAATGGCGTTTGAATTTTACGTTGCCAACGGCTAGTTTCTGTTTCTCGTGAGATTTGTTCATTTTATCGTTGGGTTCATTGATTAGTCATTAGTGTGAATGTGATACTGTGATTTTTAATACGTTTTGTCATTTTATCGCGGGACCCCACCCGGGTTTCAACTTTTAACGGTTTTCATTTTTATAAATTGTATATGAAATATTAATTTATTGATTTATCCCGACAAAAAGGAAAAGAATAAATTAGATTGGACCCACTAAATTTTGGCCAATAATTATGGAGAAAATAAAATGAAATTTCTTTAGTTATTATTTGATTTAAAATATTTAAAATATATATATATATTATGAACAATCTATTTAACTAAATATTTATTTTGAAAAACTAATTCATTTGCATTTCATTGAAATAAAAATCTTCAATTACTATAATGAAATGCAAAAGTATTCTTTATAGGTTTTTTATTTTATTTTACGTATTCTTTGTTAAGTTCTTAATCTTAATAAACTTGGCTTGTCTAATGTGCAAAACTTATAAAAGGTAAAGTTTGAAATAAGTGAAAACCTACCTTACAAATAATAATAATAATAATAATAAGTGAAAACCTTGAAATATACCGTATCTATCCATTTTAAAATATGTTGTTCTACATAGAATTATTAAGTTATTTACATATCCTCCTGTAAATTGTTATTATTCAATAGAAACAGCTTCTAACGTATAAAAACCCTTTTTAAAATTTGATACCGAACATTTAGGGGTTTATCACTACCTACCGATATCAAACAATATATGTACATTCCTGATATCTACTCCATATAAAAAAATATATGTTCTCACAACACCAAAGATAAAACTTTGTACACTATCACCTGTGCAACACCCATTTTTATTTTAATCTGCTTTTGACAGATGCAGCAATGTAGTAACTCAATAACATCATTTAACCATGAAAAATTGCAAACAGATAAGGTTTCTAATATTCCAAAAGATAGCAAATTAACCTGAACAGCTAAATAATCTAGATTTTTTTTTTTTCTTATTAAACTAATAATAAACAACACAGAATCTGGTACAATAAAGGAATAACCCAAATTCAGGCTTGTTATACATCAAATTCAACCTCAAAATCCCAAATAAACCTATAGATATACCTGTTCTTTTTCTTCTCTCATACTATTGATATATATATAAGATAGAAAGTCCAACAACCAGAAGATCTTAATCAAATTGGCAGAGTGTATTCAATTTGCTCCTACTAAACTCTCCTTCATCTTCATGTCGATATCTGTCTGTCTTTTTTCTTTTCCTCTATAGAATCTAATCGGCTTCTTCTAATGCCACGAAATATCCGCTTCTTTTTATCACTCTTTTGTATTGTTTTCTTTATCATTTTTTTTTTCAAAAACTGTGAACATTTAATTTTTCTTTGGGTTTCACTCGCAAGTAACAGGAAATCCAAACCAGATGGACTTCCACGAATATTATGTCACCATAAACATCAAAACTAAGAAGGCACTTTAATCTCAGTTTAACCACTTATTTTGAAATCTTATGACTTATCTTTTGCACTGTCTGCAAGTAAGTAATTGAAGCAATGATGTAATCTCATGATTTCACCTCTGGTACATCCCATGCGAAGCAAAGAACTGGAAATCCGGTTGATTGACATGAAGCAGTCTTAACCAGTTGTCCGCAGCCTGCATCAGGGAGTTTGCCGGTTGATGCTCGCTTACCCCATTTTGTGTCCACATGGATCCTTTGAATTTATATGAAGCCATTCCGAAAGTAGGTAAGGAAAGTTTTGGGACATCATCAATCTCATTGGGATAGACCACAAATGGAGTTTGGTTACTTCCACCACCTGCAAAAGTAGATAAGAGGTCAATTTGGAGAAACGAATACCCAAGAACAACAAACTGATTGTCTTATACATCATACATTCTAAGTCTAACCATTTGCACAAATGCCGAATGGCAGATCATAATGATCTTCGGTGCTAAGGGAAATAATGTGCAATGTTTTTCCCAACTGAGGATCTCTCATAATTGTATATATCTAATGTGTCATGAGTTTTAAGTATATATATATATATATATATATATATATATATATATATAGAGAGAGAGAGAGAGAGAGAGAGAGAGAGAGAGAGAGAGAGAGAGAGATGAATAAGCATTTGAGATGAAATAAATAATCAACAAACCTAGGGGAATATAAGAATAAGAAAAATGAGGCAAAATGAATCCAGCATATGCTAGAGAGGATATCAAATATCAACATAGTAAGAATCTCTTGGCTAGGAACTGAAGATTCTGCCAAAATGTCAACATCTAGATTCACATAACAAATGCCCATAAAATATTACCTGGCTTTTGCAAGTTTATAGATGTTCATTAGAAGGTACAGTAGTGAGAACAAAGTTTGTTACTAGTAGATAAATCTGTGTCAACTACTCATAAACATATCTCCTGCAGTCTACTTTCAATGTTACTTGAGACGATGCATGTCACACTGAATATGATACAATAAGTAGAGTGTATTTGGGCATTGTTAAAGAACCCACATGTGGAGCTATAGAAGATGAGATTGAATCCTACGTTGAAAACATATAAAGCAAGAAAATGGTATATATATCAATGGATTCCACAACCCAATAGAATAATCTTTTGGAATGCAAGGCTATTGACAAATATAGTCGCCACTTCTCATAAACACCAAAATACACCAAGTATTGAAATTTAACAGGCACATAGATACCAATAATTGGGTCAGTATTGTCCAAACCAAATCTTTCCAACTATACTGATGGTGAATTTAAGCAAACCATGGTAAGCAGATAAAGAGAAAGCAAGGCAGCGAATGTGATTAAAATTTGAAATAATATCTAAAGACTGGCAATATAACAGTTAGTAGATACTGCTGCAAAAAGCAATCTATTATCGGCCATTTATTACTATTGACTATGACATAAGAAAGTTTTATTCAAAATTGGACGAAACAAGAGATGCTTGAATCTTTTCCTTCAACAAAGGGTAGTAGTTATTACACAACTAAATCAATTGAATTTGACTTTGGAGGTACCAGGAGATTCTCTCTTTTTTCTTTCTTTATTCAGTTTTTGTGACAAAAAGTTAAGATTTATTATGTAGCTACTAAACTAAGGCCAAGCTTGTGAGTAAGAAAGGACGGAGGGATTAAGCTTCAAGAAAAATATTCACTATCCACCATGATTATAGTAAAAAATTTCATGATTACCTCTCATGGGTGTGGAGAGGGTATGGTAGGTCAGAAAGCAAGCATCCAAATCTTTTAAAGTTGGTCCTGTGGGTATTCTGTATATAGGATACCTACAAAAATGCACCAGTGGAAATTAATTCATGTTAACTACAAAGCAAATCTTAATCATATTGATCAAGCTAATCCTACCATGCAACAGATATCCAACTGACTGGCAGCAAATCACAACTTCTTAATGTCTTCAGCCCAGGGTATTGGCGTGCAAGTTCTAATACCTGCCAAAGATATACAACAATTCAACATACAATATAAGGCAACTAATATAGAGGTCAAACCAAAAATTTACCAAATAAATATGTACTAGGCAAATAACTAGCCTTGTCAGCTAATGTTGTACGGCTATAAGGAGGATCCTGCTCCATATGTTCAAAAAGCAGTTGACCTCGATTACTCCCAGTATCACCCTCATCACTAGAAAAGCCTTCCTGCATCACACTATTTTCATCACTTATTGACAAACTGCCAATTCTAGAGGAGACGTCATTTGTTAGATGATAGCGACCCTGCTGCACCCCTGAAAATTTCATGCCTTTTTCAATTTCATAATCACTGCTTCCATCACTACTTGAGTCCCTGTAGTAATCACCATCACTATCCTCTCCAGCTTGCCTAGCCATATTATAAAACCAAAATTGGTTTGGGCTGATAAACTAAGAAATTCACTTGATTCTAAAGGCTATATTACCAAGTATCACATAACTTGATTACTTTTACATAATTTTGATTAAATCGTCACAATTTTAGATACATCATCACATTCTTAGGTATCCAAAAGATATCCATAGTTAAAGGGTTACAAGTGCTACATCATGGATAAGGCAAATAGCAAAATACAATAACAGATATAATATATTAAAATGATGACCTTTTTCAACAAAAGGAAAAATAATAGGCCTAGTACAATTGAAGAACCCATTTTTCAAAGTAAACCAACAACATTACTGCACCACCAACAGTATGGACACTTAACCTGTATATGGTGGCTTCTCAGTAACAAAGAAAATATCTGCTCAGAGAAAGTCAAAACCATGCTCTCTGTCCAGGACCAAGATACAACTCAAAGCTCAAGTTACCATACTGTTCCCTAATTTGGCAGTATTCACTGTCTAGTCACTATACAGCAACTAATGTCATCGCAATTCTTGAAGTTTTCAGAATCAAATAAATCTTTTATGAAACGCTGACCAAATTTCAAGCTCCAAATCCATTTTCCAATATATCTAATTACTTTTCAATTTCTAAGCCTGTCCAAATTATTTAGCTGGCTATGATAAAAAAAAATGTAATAAACATCAAGTTCTGAAGACTCTTTCATTTTTAAACATTTCCACTGATTACAAGACAGTGCGTTCCAATCATTCTCTGGAGCAAACTAACAAGCCGAATGCACACTTTATCTATACTCACATTCTTACTACGTTAAATTCAAACTTAACAAAGTAACAAAATCCCAAGGACAGCTATTTTCACTTTTCAACTATCCTCATAAGCTCAATATCCACATTGTCAACCGGAGATCTTAAAGACACATGATGACAACTAACAAGAACACAATTTATCTTAAGATTCAAAATACAACTCACCCTTCACATCTTTTGATTCCATCAAGTCTCAAGCAATACTTAGCTTGCTTGTCAACTCCAGCTAGGGATGGGCGTTTCCCCATGGGGTTTTGGGGGAAAAATTTGCCCCCAAATGGGTTTTGGGGGTGGGGGTGGGGGCAAACTTGGCCCCCATTTTATAAATGGGGGAGGTGGTGGGGGAACCCTCCCCCATTTCCCCCAAAAAATATATATATATATAATTTTTATCTTTATTTATATCTAAAGTTTTAACAATTAAAAAAAAAAACTAATATATTATAATATTACCTTAGTTAGTACTTAGTACATGAGTATTGATCAAAGATGTAAACTTTAAATTTGATTTGTTGTGTAATACTCTATTAGAAATTTAGAAGTATTTGTATTTATTTTGGATTTTTTAAAACTAATTATATATTTTAGAACGAATATTTTGATTACTTTTTGGATTGAATATTTTAACAGGGTCAAACTAGAAATTGGAATGACCGGATTCTAAATTTCGAATTCCGATTTTCGGATTGGGAATTGAAAATTTAGAATTGGAAATGAATATAAATGGGGAAAATGGGGTTTGGGGGTGGGGGAGGGGGAACCTTCCCCCAAATGCCCTCACCACCAGTCCCCCCAAATGGGTTTTGGGGGAGGTGGTGGGGGAAGGGTTGAGGAATGGGGTGGGGGGACCCTCCCCCGCCCCATTGGGCCCCCACGCCCATCCCTAACTCCAGCAATGCATTTATGCCTTTGCAGAACCTTAATAGCCTCCAAAACTTGAAAACCACTTTATACTTTATCAACTCCAATACTAAAAACCCTTACGTGTGCCTTTTCATAAATAGAAAAGTTCTCATCTCTCCAACCTATGCAAGAAAGAAAACTATTTTTCAAATTGAAATGCTCTAGTCGTGATCACAATATCTATATCCACAGCTATATCATATTTCAGTTTACTGTGCCTTTTAACTAATCTGCCAAATAATGTGATGCGTGATACAATAGATTTTTCATCCTTCTCCCTTCAGGCAGGCATAAAGAAATTACACTATCAACTATTCTTTTCCAAACAGGAAATTTTTGGGATGATGAAGAGCAATATATCAGACTGACTTAATTGCTGACTACAGCTGTAGAAGCACCTACATTGAACTCCCTAAAACCAGATACAGTGAGTGATTGCACCAAGAACTAACACCATGAGCATAGTTGTTAAAGGGCGCGCAGCGCGCCTAGGCCACTACTAAGATGAAAATGACTACTTACTGAACTTTCTTTTAACTAGAAACATAACTTACTAAAAAATAAAGTTTGCAAAATTAAAATTTATGTTTCTTAATCAGTGGAAATTAACATACAATCAAATATATTGAACGCATGAAATCAAAGAATACAAAACATAGTAGATTTAAGGTCCTCGTTAGGGAAGTTGACTAGAAATGCAAAGCGATGTACATAAGCATTTATTTGAGCAGGCGAGCAGAGGACAGCAAGTGGGTCGCGCAAATACTAAAGCAGGCTAAGCAAGTGAGCAAGAAAAATTGAATAAAAATTTTTTTTAAAAATGACGCTGAAGTTGATTACGTTCCACAGGAATTAAGACCATGACACATCAAAGGTTCAAAAACAAAGTCAAAACTGAACTTCAAACACTAACATAATGAAGAGCAAGCGCAATGAACAAACATACTAAATAAAAAAGTATCATCGAGGAAGCCTTACTATAGTAAGAATAACAAATGAAAAGATGTAAAGTCCATAAAGAGAAGACTTATACCTTAACTTATCAGATGACTGTGTAGATTCACCAAACAATTGGATGCCTGATAGATATGGAACATAATACTGAACAACAGAATCACTCCCATCAAGTACTAAAGGCACTCCTGCCCCGTAAACACTCCATTCCTTAAAAGAATCCCACAAATCACCCAGTGTGAAATAGGGCTGAAACTCTATATCACAAGTCCTCAAACCCCTAATGGTTGTCTGCACCAAAAGAAAACCCAATTCTATTCAAAATCTAAAAGATAGAAAATCGATAACCATAGCAATTAGCAACCAAAACACATGCACAAGCATACACACACAAGCAGAAAACAACTGGAACAACTAAATTTAATAAAAATCAAAATTAAACTAAATTTATAAGTTCTGGGCCTCACTCTTTCCACTGATTACAACTAAATTTAATAAAAATCACAATTAAACCACACGCATAGATTATCATATGCCCAGTTGATCAGAGTATAAACTTATATGTCAACATAATATGAAATAGAGGATTCAATCAAGCCAATCTCGGAGCATAGTCAATAAACTAATCTCTCTGCATAAAAATAAAAGCACAAATAGAGCTTGTTTGGTTGGGCTTTTAAAAAACCTCTATTGGTAAAAATAGCCAACCCAAATTATCAGTGAACAGATTTTATAAAGGCATGTCTATATATATAAACAAAACCACAGGTTCAGCAACAACCAAACTTCTGTATGATGATTGCTTGAGCATAATAATTCATCAATAATTATATGATACACATAACAATGACATGATTGAATTAACCCAAACCAAGCATTATAAACACGATTTATAAAAATTAAAAAAAAAAAAAAAAAAAAATCAACACGAAAAAAGGAAAAAAAAAAAAATCAACCTTAGAGAAATACTGAGCTGGTACCGAAGGCGTAGTGGATTTCAGGAACCTATCAAGATTACTAACAGAGTTACCATTCACAGGTGGCTCAGGAGCTGAAACTGTTTTACTTGAATTTGAAACTGGCTTCAACACTTTGCTCTTCGACGATACAACACTCTCTTTTTCATGGCTTTTCGCTGCGGCCGCTGCTTGTTTTTGCTGTTGTTGTTGTTTTTGGTTCTGATTCTTCCTCGCCTTCACAGGTATGTAAAACCGATCATCACCGTGAATGCGACCGAACTGTAAATTAGTCCCTATCATGTTTATGTGTTTTTTTTTCCCTTTAAAGTCCTAAAATCCTTTGTTTGTTTGGATTACGAGAAAACGCAACGGAAAACAAAAGAAAATGAAAATGTATTATCACAATATTAACAGGTCTACAGTTAAGCAAAGACGCAAAGTTTCTCAAAAGATTTAAAAACTATTAAAAAAAAAGAACTCAAAATGTTTCTCGACTTTCTCTCTGATTCCTGGACCTTTCTCACGAACCAAACAGAAGAAGAAAAATAAATTGTAAATCTAGATTTTAGATTTTGAATATATTGTCACCGAATTCCAATCTCAATCCAGTAGAAAGTTAAGAAGAGAATCGAAGATAAGATAACCAAAGATGATGATTTTTAGAGAGAGAACGAAAGCGAATGAGAATTGCTGATTTTTAGAGAGAGAAAGAGAGAAATTGGCGTGAGAGATGAGGAAGAGTGAACCAGACTGTGTAATTTTAAAAGTGAAAGGGAATTATTTTTAGGCTAATTTCCACTTATTTTTATATTATGCTTCCAAGCACAATTATTTTATTTTATTTTAAAGTAATTGGTTATTTTAATTTAATTTATTTCCATTTATTTGTAAATGAGTAAATGACTATGGGCCTCTGGGGAGGAGGGTGAGTTATGTTTTGAATGTTAATCCGAGATTTGAGAGCTGTTCTCTGATTGGTGGGTTTGTTTGGTTAGAAGGAAATTTATCTGGAGAAGATTAGGAAGGCACACGTGTGGTTGTACGAGTAGGTGAGAGTCACACGTGCATGGAAGATGGTCAAGATTTCAAGACCTACTCCCTACTATTTTATTTCGTTTTTTTTTTTTTTTTTTAAATATTGTTGGGTTTTCTTTTAGGGTTAATATTAAAAACCTCCCCTCACCTTTGAACTATTATTGGATGTATAGTTACAAATGCTTTTATTTTAGAAACCTCCCCTATGGACTAACACCGTTAGCATTCCGTTAGTGTTGACTATGTTTGACCATTATAAAGTCTAAAATGTCCCTATTTAAGCTTCAGTTGTATAAATTGACCATTATACCCTCATCTTTTACTAAATAAATTAATAAAATAATACAAAGAAAATATTTTGTGGACAATTTTATCCCTAAAAATAACAAAATTATAAATAAACCAAAAGCATTTAAAATGAGTATTTGTTGCTTGGCTTGATCAATATAATGGAATTCTCTTTTTTTTTTTTTCTTAAATTTTCTTCGCATTTTTTTCCCAAATAAAACAATGCTTGTATATTCAAATTTGCAAAAAAATAACTTAGAGTTTGTATTGCATTTTGTATCATGCAAAGATAACAAAAATAAAATAAAAAAATACACTGCAATGAAATTGTTGAAATAAAAACTAACATTAAACATTCAATTGTAGCTTCAAAAGCAGTGTGATGGATTTGTACCATGGCATAAAACATTCAAGTCAATCTGGTACATTACCAGCACACTAATTACAAGCCAATTGCAACACAAGAAACTAGCCTATCACATTTTATATTTTCTGAGTTCCATCCCGATAAAATGTAGTTATCAACTACATCTAGGCAATAATACTACAGGCTAGCACTTACACTAAACCGACCAAAGGCCTATTTTCACAAAAAGAGAGAAAGCAGTTGTGAATCAATTCACAGGAGGTCATCCCAATTTAAATCCAGCCTACCATGGCCTGCAATAACACAATTAAATTGCATCAACAACTACAAAACTCAATATCAATACATGTATAACCATAAAAATTAAAATTATAAAAAAAAAGTCCAATGACAATTTACACTTACTTGGATTATCTTCTGCATTTGTTGTTGTGTTTTCACCGGCACCATACACATATTGCTGAGAAAAATGAGCCTCCATTTCTTGAGATTCATGTTGGGTCACAGATGCAACTGGCTGAGATGACATTCCTACCACAGTATTAGAGGAGTTGCCAACCTATGGTGACATATCAAATTAATATAATACAATTTATTACAAAAACATATTTAAATGTACAAGATTTAAATGAAAGATACAAACCTCATATGACATTGTTCTTGTTAACGACTGTGATGATTTTGAAACAACATTTCTAGAATTTCCCCGCTACAAATTAAAATGACAGCATTAACATCATAAAAATAAATAAATAAATAAATAAATAAATAAAGACAAATAAATATATAAATAGATAAACACTGTTAACATCAACCTTAGCTCTGATCCTTGGATTTATTACTTCAGGATTTTTTGTACAGGTCATTTTATTGTGCCCCAAAACATGACATATTCTGCATCTCATACTAGTTACCCTTTTATGAGCTACAGACTCTTCTGGCTTTCTTCTCCTTGCAGTTTTAGACCTACCAAGGCCTCTTTTTTTGATAGGTGGCATTATAGTAGTACCTTCAACTTCAGGCCATGCAATCTCATCGGGAATAGGATGGATCATATGTGAGTATGTTCTTAAAAAAGCTTCCTTTTTCAAGCGGGGATCTATGAAATTCATGACATTCATTCCCCAAGTGTTGATACAACACATAACATGTTTACATGGAATGCCTGAAACTTGCCACTCCCCACAATCACAGTTCTGTTCATTCAATTTAACGCAAAAATTTCTTAACAATTCTTTCACCTCATACATATCAAACCCTGCCTTAATTGGAGAGAGTTCCCTAGCCTTTTCTTGCAATGTCTCTATTTTCCTGTGTATAACAGGTGGTAATTCAGTCTTCCATGCATGAGCCTTTGTTCTTCTTTTTTCAAGCTTCTTCATCAACTTTCTCCTTATGCTTTCAAGCATGGTCAGTATCGGTTACCTTCTAAACTTGTTGATAACCCCATTCCAACACTCTGTAATGTTGTTTGTAACATGATCAGTGCAAATGTACGGATCAAATGCATGTCTAGACCAATGCTTAGGGTCGTATTCCATCATATAATTATATGCTTCATTATCTAGATTCCATATTTTCTGCATTGTGGCTTTAAATTCGTGTACATCGCAAGTCTTCACAGCAGCATAAAACAATGTCTTGTATAGAGATCCTTTCCATTCTGCCTTGAAATTGGCATACATATGCCTTGCACAATGCCTTATTCCAGCATCTGGCCAAAATAACTTTACAGCTTGGAGTACACCTTTCTGATGGTCACTCATGAAACATGGCATTCTTTTCCCCTCTATGTGAAGATGCCGATACAAGTGTTCAAGGAACCACCCCCAGCTCTCAGAAGTTTCTCCTTCACAAATACATACAACAATAGGAAAAATACCACAGTTAGCATCTATCCCCACGGCAGACAATAACATCCCACCATATCTATTCTTTAGATAACATCCATCTATGCCGATGAATGGCCTACATCCGGCCAAATATCCATATTTTTGCGCTTCAAAGCTCAAGAAAAACCTTAGAAAGTGTTGTGGTCCACCAGGGAGTGGTTGGTGCAACTTCAACATTGTCACTGAACCTTGATTTTTAATCCTCACAATATTGCCATACTTCCAAAACTTATTGTATGATTCCTTATGGTTTTCATTTGAACCTTCAAGGGCTATTGTTCTTGCCCTATACAACTTCTATTCAGAAACAGCAACCTTGTAATCTTTTAACAATTCAGCAGCCAATATACTTATTTTGATATCAGGATTTTCCATTATGAAAGTCTCATACTTTCGAGCTATCCATGTTGCTGTCACTTCCAATTTTTTTGTCTGTCTATTGCATATGTGAGTATTGTTGAAGGATTTAATTTGGTATGTGAAATGATTAATTACGGGAGATGCATGGATCCGCCAAGTGCAATTTCTATTAGCCCCTTTGCATTTTCCAGTCCATCGAGACTTCTCATTTTTCACTCTATCCAAGTCAAATCCCTCTTGTATTACATAGTCACTAATCACCTACCAAAAGTGTTCTAGATCATTGAATAACATCCCAACCTCTAGTGTGATTTTACCACATTGATTCTCCCTAAAAACCCTCCCTCTTATCTGGCCTGAATGAGCACTCTTATCAATATCACCATCATCATCAGATGATCGTATAGGTGTTTGGGGCTCATCTTCTGATTCAATATCTGACATCTCATCTTTATCATCCTCTTCCGACCCACTACCACGCTCTTGCTCAACAAACACATCCACATCATCAGATGACTGTAGTATGGGAGCGGTATGTGGTTGTCCATTTAATGACAACGGTTCCATATCAAAATGTATGATATAGGTATCATGTTGCCCAAATTGGTAGAAAACTTCCAACAGATCACTATCTGATTCCACTAACCTCATTTCACCACTCCAAGGAAGATAAGCATGAGTTATGCATTTGTCATGTTGTGGATTAAAATCTTTACCGGCATCTCCCATTGTAGCCTCCCATAACATGTAAAGGTTGAAATAATCAGGATCAATGCTACCCAATTCAAGTTCTTGGCTATTTAAGTTGACGTACAGTGTATACATCTCCAACCTAAAAAAAAAAAAACAATATATAACATATCCACCAAACAAAATGGTTACAAAGCCATAATTTACATTATTAAGCGATCTCTAACAATTTGTATTCAAAATCAAACAAACTCAAGGATTAAAACACAACAAAACACCAAAAATTCTGTTCACAACATGAACCCAAACCCAAACAAAATATATCATTTCTGTAACTATTAAACAACAAATAGTATAATAAAACCCTAAAGTCTATAAAATAGTTTTAATAACAACAACAACAACAACAAAACAGAAAAAAAAAAAACTTTTAGTAAAAAAAAAAAAAAGGCAAATATTTAAAAACTAATTGTTCAAAACTTTTAGCAATGCAGACGTACAAAATAGCCAAAGAAAAAAAAAACAATTTTTTCTTCAATAATTCGAACTAAAACTTAAATCATTGTTGTAAACAAAAATAACTGTGCAGATTATGACAAATTCAAACAAACTTTTCTTATAAACCAAAGAAAAAGCAGCATAACTATAACATATCCACCAAACAAAATGGTTACAAAGCCATAATTTGCATTATTAAGCTATCTCTAACAATTTATATTCAAAATCAAACAAACTCAAGAATTAAAACACAACAAAACACCTAAAAAATCTGTTCACCACATGAACCCATACCCAAACAAAAAGACAACAAAAAAAGTCTAACCTTTCAAAGGAGAACACATTAGCCTTTGTGATAGAGAAAGATAAAAGCTTGGTGATTTTGAAAAATGGAAGCTTTTGGGGTTTGAACAATCTGGAATCGATTTTTGAGAGTGGTAGAGTTTTGTTTACCGAAGAGTTTTTCTAAGAGTGGTGTCTGCTCAAAAGGTTGGCTGATGGAAGTGAAATGATGTTTTAGGCGGCTATTCACATTTCCCAATTTTTTATTTTTTATTTTTTATTTTTTTTCCAAATATTGTAAAAGTCAATTTTGCCCTTAATACCCAAACGGAATGTTAACGGTGTTAGTGCATAAGGAGGTTTCTAAAATAAAAGCATTTGTAACTATACATCCAATAATAGTTCAAAGGTGAGGGGAGGTTTTTAATATTAAACCTTTTTTAGTTACCAAAAATTGAAGGGAGACTTGCACCCAGTTCCCTTAAGGTTTGGCATAATGGCAGGTATATGAACTGAAATCGTTTTTCGACATTCACACCCCCTGGAATTAAGAAACGTTAGGGATTGTTAGAATGTCCAACTCTAAATCATGAAATGACAAAATTACCCTCATACATAAAAAATAATATACAAAAATTAAATTATATCAAATATAGTTTTAAAAAAAATGTAGACCACCTTTTGGTGGTCTCTCTTAGTTACTTCATCACCAACATTAGTGGACCCACTACACATCTCATTTCCTAAATCACCACCAGAGCATCGGTTTACTACCTCCACCGCCTAGCTTTATTAATTATTAGTATTTATTACCACCACATCCGCCCAAATACAAAGATCCACCCCATCCACTTTTACCACCGGACTCACCTCCACCCAAAATCAAACACCATCCATTAACATACAAAATCTCACCACTCAAACATAAAAAAATTTCCTCTCAAATTAAACTCTACCTCCACACCAAATCTAGTCATATAGTTACAAGTACTCAATTCAAACTAAAATATGAACCATTTCACATTCAAAACTTTAGCTAAACATCAAAACCCATCATACTCATCAACAAAACCACAATATCAAACATCACAAACCTCACCCAATCAAAGACCACATTGTACTTCGGAGGAGGCGCCAGTGGAGGAGGCTGGTGAAAGAATAAGATTCCTTCATTGATTCGGTTATGGAAAGGTGGGAGAGGGGTGGCCGATGGCAACTGTAAATCCCGCACACATATGTGGGATTGTGGGAGTGTGAGCAACTATAACCCTGTGCTCTCTTCGTTTTTTTATTTAGATTTTCTTTTCTTGTTTTTTCTTTTTTTAATAAATAAAACGATGAAAAGGACAACAATACCCTTACACTATCGAGAGATAACGAAACCAAGTTAAATCCAGGGGGTGTAAGTGTAGAAAAATGATTTCAGTTCATCTAACTACCATTGTACCAAACCTCAGGGGAGGTGGGTGCAATTCTCCCAAAATTAAATCTCATATATAATATGATTGGAAAATTATTTCAGCTTTAGGAAAATAGATAGATATTTCTCTAGGAGGGAATTTTTGGGTGATACAAATAAGTTTTTATTGAAATTATTACATTATCTGATATGAGAATTGAATGCGATTGATACGTATCAACATATAAATTGGGTGGATGAACGTATTATGTATATAGTTTTCAAATGTATTTTTTCTTTGATAAATTTTAGGAGGTCATTTATAATTTTTAAAGAAATTTTCAATAAATACTTCAAAAAAAAAATTTACAATAATTTAAAATTTTTGAAGAAGTTTTTGGCTAATTTTAAACTAGTGAATTTTGTGTATAATATCAAAGGGAAACTTTCAGATTGGGCAGAGATATTCTTCCTAAAATAAAATTGACCATAGTAGAGATTTATTTACATTGATTGACATACTATATGTTGTGATATTTGCGTAGGAATTGGTTTGGAATTTGGATGTACTTACCATAAACACGTACTAATCATTTTTATAGAGGGTAAATTACTAAATTGTTTGACAAAAAATATACAGGAGAATATTCTGAGTGAGATTCCATCATTTTATTAACTATTTTTTAATTACTTTATTTAAAAATATAAAAATATTACAATTTTGGTAGTTAGGATATAATTTGAAATCATAAACCCAATAATGTAAATGTAGGAGACTTTACTACCCGAACACCTAGACTTCCGTCAAATTTAGAAAAAGATTTTGTCTATTTTAATCAAGGGTAAGATCAACAGTCCCACTAATTTCATACAAATTATTATACAAGTCCTACATCATTCGGACAATAATCTTCCCCTTGCCTAATTTTTTTTAAAAATATATTACAATAAAGGGACTCTAACTGGCAACATTTTAGTATAGGTGTAAGGGATATTATCCGACCTCATATTGCCGATTCCATTTTATTTTAGAGTTTGTGATTGTTGTCTATAAAACAACAAATGGAAAAGAAATCAATTCTGATCACTTTTTCAGAAGAAGAGCAGTTGTTGCAGATCTGTATCATTATGAGACTAGATGAGTGTCATTTTCACCAAATCAAATTGTATGGTGGTCACAACCGTGATATATATAAATTTTCAAATAAGTGCATCCTCATATAACTTTGTGAGGATATTGAATATGAGCCATTTGTTATATATATAAATTTTCAAATAAGTGCATCATCATATAACTTTGTGAGAATATTGAATATGAGCCACTTGTTTTACATACTTTGACTCAAGTGTGTATGTACTTGTCAAAACTAATGACTCACATTCAATATCCTGATAAAGTTATATCATGATGCACTGATTAGATCGAGACTGATATATATATATATATATATATATATATATATACACCAAATACGATGGCAACGATACTAATCCAAAACATTGCTAAATTGAATTAACGTTCTTACCACCAAGCTATGTTAGTCGGTGCTATTATGAATATTTTTTTATCGATATCAAAAAGTACATGTAAAATTTTCCTAATTTTTATATTATTTCTCTTTAAATTAAGTAACCTGTGTCACCCTTGGGAGCATATTTTTCACTTAAAAACTTGGTATTAGAATCATGTCCCAGACTGAATTATTTTTGGAAGATGACTTCAATAACATTTTAGCTGAAACATTCTATCACTTTACATGTATAGAAACCATGATTAGAGAGAATCCAACAATAAAACTCATCAAGTTGAATTGGGTCTATAGAAAGGTAGACTAAATGAATAATGAAAAAAAAAAAATCATACAAAAACAAAATTCAACAAAGTTATATAACTTAACCAAATCATCAATCAATTTTATTATTAATTTTTTTTCTGCAAAACTGTTTCCAAAATTTGTTTAATTTTTATTTATATATATATTAAGAATATAATTTTTCTATTGTAAGTTCGAACCGATATAAATCATTTCATATGGGTCATTGGATTTAAATGTTTTTATATCAGTTCGAACTAACAATAGAAAGACTGATTAAGAATACATAAATAACGATGGACATTACCTTTCAAGAACCCACAACATAAATAATAGCATTAATTTGTAACTAATGAACCCATATTAAAGAAAGAGTCAAAATACAAAACATTACTCAACAAATTTCATCTCGTCTACGATATCAGTTGTATTAATCAAGAAATGAATCCGAATTAAAAACCATTCTAGGTGAAAAGGTAATGGTGGGTCCGAAGTCCGAACCCAATTAGGACCCTCCACAAACACAACTCACAAAACGCTAACAATGGCTGGAGAATGGAGTGATCATAACCGATTGCCTTTTAACACTTTCTAGGAACAGCACACACCACACAATTACACAAACAAATCTCTTCACTATCATATATGTATGTATGTATATTTGCTTCACATCATTCAGATCCAATAATTAATATAACCAACTACCAAGTGTCGGGGCGGCAATTTTGGGAATTGGACTATCCATTTTGGGGTGACATAAAATGACAAATTCATATCATTTAATATAACATCTACACTAGATACAACAGTTTGTTTGATCTTGTTTTAATTTATGTACGTACCTACAAGTTTAGGTCCTCGGCCTAAACAATTGGGCTGGCACAACCAATCCTTTATAGTACTTAAATGCCGGCTTACCAAATTTCGGATTGGTTGTGCATTTTTATTAACTCATTTTAATAAAGAAAAATATGATTAACACAAAACTAGAACCAGAACCGGATCGGAACCTCCCAAATTGGTTGTGCATTTTTATTAACTCATTTTAATAAAAAAAAATATGATTAATACAAAATTGGAACTGGAACAGGATCGAAACCTCCTAGAAGGTTCCAATTCTGGTTCATCCGGTTCCGACAGTTCGGTCCTTTTTATTTTATTACACCAATAAAAAAAAATTATTAGACATGTAAATGCAGTTTATTGGGTAACCCGAAATTAAAATAAAATAAATATATGAAAAACTAAAAAAACAAATTAAAATCAAACTAAAAATTTTAAATTGGCCTTACACTTAATTTTTACCACAATTAAACCATCTCCAATGCATATATGTCAATATCAACGCTAAATTGGGCACAAATAATAGTAAAATGCTATATTTTGTACATCATTTTAGTATTGTACTCCAATGCATAACTCTATTTGAAATGCTATTTTTTATTTTTTTATTATTTAAAATTATAAAAGTCAACAAATATAATTAATGGATTCAATTTATATAATATTTTTTATTATTTAAAATTACAAAAGTAACAATGAATGCATTTAATACAAATATAAAATGGTATTTTTGTAATTAAAAAAGCATCATTTATTGTTGTGCTAAATTTGGGCACAAAGAATAGCATATGTCAAATTTAACACAACATTTGGCATTACATTGGTGTATATATTTTTTACTTTATGTTAAATTATAGCATTAGCATACTAAAATAACATTGCATTGGAGATACTCTTAAGTTGCCTACGTATCCTCTTGAGGTTTAGAGGAATCAAATACCACGTAGTTCTCTTACTTTTTATTGCCGGTTTGGTGATGTGAGTTGGGACCGTAACTAATCACTGCTATCCATTCTAGTGGTAGGGGTATGGTCACCGTTGAAGAAATTGTAGAGTGCTTCTTGACCGATTTCTTGTTGTTTTCTTTGCGCCTTGGTCCAATCATCAACACAAACTAGGACTTGAATTGATTCCGGACTTGAATTGATTCCAGACTTTAAAGCAAACGTCTTGCGTCTAGAATATTTCCACTGACACTAAACTCTTGTTCCACAGCCACGGTAGAAACTCGTGTTGCAAGAATTTGTTTGGCTATAATAGCTAAAATTGGAAAGTACCTTTCATGCTCCCTTCACCAATGTAGGATATCAAATTTATCTAAATCACCGTCTCCCATAAACTCAAAAGAGGTACTTAGATAAGTTTGAACCTCGGAATTCGAGGTAGAGCTTGATGAAGAAGAACCTCGTAATTTTTTAGTTTTTTGGGATAATAGTTGATACCCTAACCCCATTATTCCAGAGGATGGAGTATGCTCGTAATGTTTTGGTTTTGGGGGATAATAGTTGATACCCTAACCCCATTATTCTAGAGGATGGGGTATGAGATATAGTTTGAGTTTGTGGAACATCAATGCTTAGTGATGGACCATAAACTCTAAGATATTCATCATATAACTCACAAAATAATGTCATAATTCTAGAACAATAATTAGTAATATCGACTTTTATTTCTAAACATTGATAATAAAGAGATAAATATTCAGACAAATTTTCTAATTTACAACGTGGATCAAAATACAATGCAAGCAAATAAACAGTTAGAAACTCCTTATAATAGTATAACCATTTTTTTTTTCATAGCATCAATGCAGTCGTGTAATTTTACATCTGATGTACACTTAGAAAATGCACCAACAATATTAACACTCTCAATAATAAATAAATTAGTAGTAGGATAATAAATACCAGAAAAATTGTTAGTAGCATTATTAAAGACTTTTAACAAATTACATTTTTTTTGTACAAACATCCCAATGGTGTGCATAAAGATTAATGTCACTAACATTATATTGCATAAAAGTAACTAATAAATCTCTATAATCATAACTTCCAGCAAGCAATTTATAAGAAAAATTTCAACGTGTTGGAACATCACGAGGAAATCTAATGGGACACCTACTATTTTGTTTACAAAATTTTACCTATGCTTTCATTGCAGAAGAATGTTTCCACAAATAATAGAGAGCATCTCTAATGGGTTTAATAAAAGTTAGAATAATTGTTAATCCATTTTGAACACATAAATTTAAAACATGGCAAGCACATCTTTGATGAATAATTTACCATCAAAATAAGGTTTGCATAAATCAAGTAAAACAGGAATAGCTGCGGTATTGTTGGAAACATTATCAAAACCAATTGCAAGATTTTGTTTTCAATTTTATACTCTTCAAAAATAATTTTAAGCTATCTATCTAAAAATATTAGCAGCAGTATGTGCATCATCAAAAACTCTAAATGCAAGATTTCTTTTTTGTATAGTCCATAAATTATCCATATAATGGCAAGTGACACCTAAGTATGAATACATTTGCTAATAATCACTCCATATGTTGGCATATACGGAAGCACGACCTTTATAATTATAAAAAAAAAAATTGCAAATTGCTTTTTTCTCTTTTATAAATGTCATTAAGTGCACATGTGAGAGTGCTTCTAGGAATACGACATGCAGCATGATTTAATGTTTTTTTGACTATAATTAACAAAACCAACTTTTTCACCAAAACTAAATGGTAAGTGTTCTACTACAACAATTCTAGCTAATTCTTCTTTATTTTTTTCATCACTATATTTAAATAATTGATGGTTAGAGGTAGCGTACCTGAAAATTTGGGCTTATGAACTCGATCTGGCATGTTCAGCTACATGGTGGTTCGTTATATGCTTTCGAAATGTGCCATATCCTCCAGATTTACTCCACTTAAATTCTTTTTTGCAGTTATTGCAAGCCACTACGGTGCTTCCATCTGCTTTCATGATTTTTTTCATATGGAGCACGAAGAAATCAGATTTGGGCTGCTTCTCTAACTTTTCTTCAGTAGGTGATACAAAATCTAGAGGGGGATCAAGCATATTTTCTGATTGACTTGTGAAATTAGTGGTGGCATTGGGTTCAGAAATTATTAGAGGGGGATTAGGAGAGTTTAGGGATTCAAGATATGTTTGATGTTGTAGAAACTCATGATAAATGGTGTCGTCATAACCGACATAGTCCGGCATAGCCATAGGACCCTTACCTTTGTTGTAATGCCTTGAACCATCTCCACTTCCACTTGTCATTGAAAAATTTGAATTGTAAAAATTCTTCAAAAAAAAAAATGTGAAAAAATTGTTGAAAATAAATTTGAAAAAACTGTAGGAAATGAATTTGAATTGAGTAAAAAAAAGAAAATGTAATTGCAAATAAAATAAATTTCAATAATAGAGCAACTGAGATAGAATTGGAGAATTGAGACTTGAGAGAGAATTGGAGATTTGGAGTGAGGAGAAATGTAGGGGGAAGTATTTATAGAAATAAAATAAAGAAAAGAGAAAGAAATTAAAAAAAAAAAAAAAAAAAAAAACCGGTGCCGTTGGACCTCAATGGCTCCCAATTGATTTTAAAAAAATTTCAAAAAAAAAAAAAAGATAGTGGAATCGCCGGTTCACTCCGGTTTTTGGGGTGGCGGTTCCAATTCGGTTTTACGGTTGGAACCAAACCGCAGTCATGTCTAATACATGGAGTAGTGGTGACTCAAACCTTTTTTTTTTTTTTTTTTTTTTTTGTATTATATAGGAGGACTCGAACCCACAACCTCATGGTGTAAGTGTGAGGAGTATACTACCGAACCAACCTCATCTTGTCTGCAAACCTGGAATATTACCAAGCTGAATGAACATCCTTACCACAAAGTCACATCGAGTGATAGTGTTATTATTAAAGGTTCAAATTATAGATTTTTTCTTTCCCCTTTTTGAAGGATGGAAGGGGAAACGTGTCTAGTGATATATAATGAGAATGAATTAAATGATAATGCGTGGAATCATTTAATACATAATTATTAGGACTAAAATTTTTACAACGTTGAACTATTTCATATGATAAATACCGGGAGTATTAGTTAATAGGTAGTGTTAATCTGTGCTCTAAGAGCACATGTTAACAACCGCTTTATTTCTATAAAGAAAAATAAAAACACATATCAATAACTGCATTTATTATCTTAATATAATAAATGGCCATGACTTTTTTCTTTTTATAGCAATATAGTGACTGTGCCCTACAGATTAACACTAATCTTAGTTAATTAGAGGATCAATTTTGCCAATGATTATGAGCTCTATCGGCCACATGACTTAATTCGTAGTTACATGAAATTAAAAAATTATTAATTTTTTGTTATCATCTTTAAATGTGATAGTGTTTTATTAAAGGGATAATGACTCCGGTGGCTATCAATTCGATGACACAATACCAAAACGGCCACTAGATTGAAAATTGGTTCCAAAATGGTCATTTTTAGTGAAAAGTTTGATATTAATGGTCATTCCATCCAATTCCATCCAATGAGTGGCATTTTGGTAAATAAGAGGATCACATTAATTTATTTTAGATTTTTTTTCGAAATCAATTTTTTCTTTTGATTTTTGAAACGAATAATTATATTTATTGTGTGTGTATATATATATATATATATGATAGTTCTCTAGTCGTCCAACAACAGCCATATGTTTTAATAAGTTCAAATGTTATATATATATATATATATATCCAGAAATTTTATTATCAGTTCGAACTAACAAAAGTTATATCAGTTCCTTGCATGTGGGCCACTGGATTTAAATACTTTGACTTGACTGTATGCACTTGTCAGTCAAAGTATTTAAATTATTTAAATTATTTAAATTCAGTGGTCCACATACAAGGAACTGATATAACTTTTGTTAGTTCGAACTGATAATAGAAAGACTGTATATATATCACACACACACACACACACACACACACACATATATATATATATATATATATATATATATATATATATATATATGATAGTTCTCTAGTCAGGACGTCTTGAAATTATAATTTCATGACGTCCAACCACAACCACATGTTTTAATAAGTTCAAATGTTTATATATAACACACACACACACACACACACACATATATATATATATATTTCTTTTTTTAAGAAGATTAAGGCTACACGTGTTCAAATGTTATATATATCACACACACACACATATACATATATATATATATATATATATATATTTCTATTTTAAGAAGATTAAGGCTACACGTGTTCAAATGTTATATATATCACACACACACACACACACACATATATATATATATATATATATATATATATTTCTATTTTAAGAAGATTAAGGCTACACATGTTCAAATGTTATATATATCACACACACACACATATTTCTTTCTTAAGAAGATTAAGGCTACATGTGTATTGATCTAGACCCTTTTTTTTGTTTTTTTGAAATGAATAATTATATTTAGTGTGTGTAAATATATATATATATATATATATATATATTCTCTTTTTTGTTTTTCAGATTTTTTAAATTTTATAGCCTTAATCTTCTTTAAAAAGAAATATATATATATGTGTGTACAAAAAAGAGACACGTGTATTGATTTAAACCATTTCTTTTGCCTTTTGAAATAAATAATTATATTTAGTGTGTATATATATATATATACACACACTAAATATAATTATTATTTTCAAAAAACAAAAGAAAAAATTAATTTCCAAAAAACATCTAAAATAAATTAATGTTATCCCCTTATTTACCAAAATGTCACTCGTGAAAAAATTGATTTCTAAAAAACATCTAAAATAAATTAATGGCATCCCTTTATTTACTAAAATGCCACCCATTGGATGGAATTGGATGGAATGGTCATTAGTGTCACACTTTTCGTTAAAAATGACCATTTTAAAACCAATTTTTAATCTAGTGGTCATTTTGATAGTGTGTCATCAAATTAATGGCCACCGGGGTAATTATCCCTTTATTAAATTATCTTTTTAATTAAATAAATTGACATGATAAATTTCTTTCTATTGCTATACGTGATATGATCATTCAACTCAATAATTTTTTGTGCACATCAATTCATAGTAAATGTGGTTGTGCAACTCCTTTTCACAACGGTGGTGAGGAGTTCTAGTCCCATAAGTTTTCTAGTAAATATTTATAAAAATAAAAAAAATAAAAAAAAATAAAAACCCAATAATTTTTGTTATTATACGATGCTATTTGAAATCATTTCTAGACGATAAAACCCACAAGCTTATAATATGTCAATGTTAAGAACATTGGATTTGTTGACTTGAATGATTCAAATTGTGAAGTAAGTTTTATGTTGGCCAAAAATCATTGTTGTTTTATGTCCCAAAAGCCAACCCAACATGGCCTAGCTAACTTGATCAACTATTTTATGTCCCAAAAGCCAACCCATTGGCCCATTCTGTCTTTACTCTCAGTGTCACATTATTATTATTAATATTATTATTATTATTTTGAAGTATTACGTAAATTCAGGGTTTTGGGAAGGAGTACTTGAACCTACAACCTTATGGTATGGATGTGGGGATACCACTGGACCAACATCACATTGTCCTCAGTATCACATTATTGGTTTCAGATAAAATTGCATTTAAAATTTGTCTATGAAAAAATTACTACTAGTGTGATTTGGATAGTTATTCCCTCTACACATCAATGAAAAGAAAGAGAACCAAAAATAGCCATTGGAAAAATTAAACCTTCGTTTATAATTGTTAATAACTATTTTTTTTAAAAAAATTCAGTGTATGTCTATAAATTACAAAAGTACCCCTGAACTTAGTTTATTTTTTAAAAACCTGGAAGCAAAAATGAAATTACGACTAAAATATGGATCAAACTTGAAATCATGACTAAAAACTTGAATGTTGAAACTTGAAATATTAAAGCAAACTAGAAATTATGGCTAAAATCTGGAGCAAACTTAAAAACTTGAATTTTTGAGACTTGAAATCTTGTAGAAAAACTTGATTTTTCAAAACTTGAAATCTTGAAGAAAAACTTGAAATTTTTGAAACTTGAAATCATGACCTGTTTCCCTTATTCCCCAAATTATGTTTTTTTTTTTTCTTTTTCTTTTTTTATAGTTTTTTTTTTCTTTTTTCTCTTTTTTTCTGCAGATCATAGCCTGCGAAGGGGAAGCACGGAGCTGCCGGACGTTGTTGCCTGGTCGTCACCCATCACCGGACGTCGTCACCGAGTTGCCTGGGCTGCGCCGAACGTCGTCGCCGAGCTTCAAGAACCAGCAGTGCCGTGCTTGAAGAACCTTGGCGCCTTTGGTTCGTGAAGCTTAGCGACGATGTCCAGCGCATCCCAGACAGCTCGGCGTCGACGTCCGGCGATGTTTGATGGGATGGAGAGGAGAAAAGAGAGAGAGATTGGGGGGAGAGGAGAGAGAAAGAGAGAGAGAGAGAGAGAGAGAGAGAGAAAGAGAGAGTGTGTGTTTAGAGATGGTTTTTATATGAGGGCATTCAAGTAATTTCTCAAAAAAGTGGTTATTAACAATTAAATTTTCGTTTGTGGTTACAAATAAAATTTTCATGTTGTATGTGGTCATTTCCAACAACTTCCACCAATGAAAAATCTCTCCATACTTGCTTGATTTTGATTTATATTGGTGTGATATGATTAGTTTTGTATGAATGGCTTATTAATCACAATTAGGTAAAGCCAGGTTCACTTGCACAGAATGAGACATATTGCTCTCTGATGAGAAAATCTCAACTATTTTTTTTTTGTTTTATTGTTTAGAGATGTGATTTTATTCTATCTTGATCTATACCATTGATAACACAAATTACATGAAGTATCATTTATCACTAGTGACGCTTCAAGTGCACTGAACAGTACGTGCTTTTGCGAAAAGCACTTTTGATTTTTTATAAGGGCAAATTGCACTGCACCCCTTGAGGTTTGGGCAAGTTACACTTAGTTGGAAAAGTTTTGGCATTATACACTAACACCCCCAAGACTTAAGTTTGACATTGAAAATACCTAAAATGCCCCTAGTTGTATTATTTTATACTTTTTTTTTTTTGCCTTTTAACCAAAAATTTTATAAACTTCAATAAAATAAAAAAAATTAAGGGCAAATTTCACTGCACCCCTTGAGGTTTGGGCAAGTTAGACTTAGTTGGAAAAGTTTTGGTATTATACACTAACACCCCCAAGACTTAAGTTTGACATTGAAAAGGCCTAAAATGCCCCTAGTTGTATTATTTTATACTCTTTTTTTTTTTTTTTGCCTTTTAACCAAAAACTTTATAAACTTTAATAAAATAAAAAAATAAAATAAAACATATAATTCATTAAATAAATAAATAGTTTAAAATAATTAAAAAACTTAAATAAATAAATAGTTTAAAAAAACTTAAATAAATAAATAGTTTTAAAAATTTTAAATAAATAAATAGTTTAAATAAATTAAATAAATAAATTGTTTAAAATAAATAAATAAATAAACTGTTTATAAAAATTAAATAAATAAATTGTTTTAATAAATAAATAAATAAATTGTTTAAAAAAATTAAATAAATAAATGAAAAAAAAATTAAAAACAATAATTTTTTTAAGGATATCTGCTAATATGGACAAGAAAATATCTAAATATCCAAACTTTTACAGTAAGAATGATTGTGAGAGAAGCTTCAAGATTCCCTTCAAGCTCTAAATATCCAAACACTAGGGGAACCTTGAAACTTCTCTCACCATCATCATTACCGTAAAAGTTTAGATATTTAGAGCTTTTTTTTTGTCCCTATTAAAGGATATCCTTAAAAAAAAATAATGTTTTTAATTTTTTAATTTATTTATTTAAACTATCTATTTATTTAATTTTTATAACTATTTATTTATTTATTTAAAAGTATTTATTTATTTAATGAATCATATCTTTTATTTTATTTTATTAAAGTTTATAAAGTTTTTGGTTAAAAGGCAAGAAAATAAAATATAAAATAATACAACTAGGGGCATTTTAGGCATTTTTAAAGTCAAACTTAAGTCTTGGGGGTGTTAGTGTATAGTACCAAAACTTTTCTAACTAAGTGTAACTTGCCCAAACCTCAAGAGGTGCAGTGCAATTTGCCCAAAAATTAAATAAAAGATATGATTCATTAAATAAATAAATAGTTTAAAATAATTAAAAAACTTAAATAAATAAATAGTTTAAATAAATAGATAGTTTTAAAATATTAAATAAATAAATAGTTTTAAAAAATTAAATAAAAAAATTGTTTAAAATAAATAAATAAATAAATGAAAAAAATTAAAAACAATATATATATTTTTTAAGGATATCCATTAATATGAACAAGAAAAGCTCTAAATATCCAAATTTTTACGGTAAGAATGATTGTGAGAGAAGCTTCAAGATTCCCTTCAAGCTCTAAATATCCAAACACTAAATAGTTTAAAATAATTAAAAAACTTAAATAAATAAATAGTTTTAAAAAACTTAAATAAATAAATAGTTTAAATAAATAGATAGTTTTAAAATATTAAATAAATAAATAGTTTTAAAAAATTAAATAAAAAAATTGTTTAAAATAAATAAATAAATAAATGAAAAAAATTAAAAACAATATATATATTTTTTAAGGATATCCATTAATATGAACAAGAAAAGCTCTAAATATCCAAATTTTTACGGTAAGAATGATTGTGAGAGAAGCTTCAAGATTCCCTTCAAGCTCTAAATATCCAAACACTAGGGGAACATTGAAGCTTCTCTCACCATCATCATTACCGTAAAAATTTGGATATTTAGAGCTTTTTTGTCTCTATTAAAGGATATCCTTAAAAAAAAAAAAATTTAATGTTTTTAATTTTTTCATTTATTTATTTAAACTATCTATTTATTTAATTTTTAAAACTATTTATTTATTTAAAACTATTTATTTATTTAATGAATCATATCTTTTATTTAATTTTTTTATTTTATTAAAGTTTATAAAGTTTTTGGTTAAAAGGAAAAAAAAATAAAATATAAAATAATACAACTAGGGGCATTTTAGGTATTTTTAAAGTCAAACTTAAGTCTTGGGGGTGTTAATGTATAATACCAAAACTTTTCCAATTAAGTGTAACTTGCCCAAACCTCAAGGGGTGTAGTACAATTTGCCCTTTTTATAATACCACTTACAATGGTAATGACTCAAACGTAAGATATTGTCGGACTGAATGATCGCTGTTACAGTTAATCTATATTTAAAAAATAAAATAATCAAGTATTATTTTTATAAGCCTAACACTTTTGTATGGAACATCATCTGAACATAGTATATCACTCAGAACCAACACTCCTCTATTAAAATTAAAAATTTACAAGTAGTCCACTATTTTTTTTCTGTTTTTTTTAACGGTATCTATCTGTTTACCTATTAAAAGTATGCATTTTTTTTTTAAGCTTTTTGTCATTAGTAAGATTCGAACCGCTGACTTGGGAGTCATTTACTCAAACCCTAAACTTATCTATAGAGAGACATGTGCAAAGTCGAAATCAAGATGGAACCCTACCCCACACTAGAGATGGCAATATTCCCTGTGGGGCCGGGGCCCCGCCCCGAATATGGCTGGGATGGGGGATAATATTCGGGGATGGGGATAAAGTTTTATCCCCGAAGGTGAAGCGGGGCGGGGACGGGGGAAACACTCCCTGCCCCATCCCCGCCCCGATATATATATATATATATATATATATTTGTAATATGAAGCAAAGGCATTGGTAAGATGTGATAGGAATCCGCCGCATTGATGGTGGTGGTCACCGTCTTTACACTTCCTAATTAAATTCAAGATTTCAATGTTGTCATGCATATTTTTGGTTATAGCAAAACAATTAAACATTTTCCAAGTTTCTATATTCCCATAATAATATCATTACTATCATAAATAATTAGGTTCATAAATTCTCCGTAATTTTCTTTCAATGTACCTAATAATCATAATTTTTATTTATTTTTATTTTTTTGTAATCAATGTTTTGGGAAAATGTAAAACTATTTAATGCTAAGCCTTTTCTTTCATCCAAGAAGTCAAAGAAAATGCTCAAATACCCACCTAAATATCCAAATTTCAAAAATCATTATCAACATTAATTACTCAAACAATTAGAAAGAAAAGAGCTGTCATTAACAATAATATTAAATGTATAGTTATATTAGACGGGGAATGGGGTGGGTATGGGAAAGGCCCCTCCAACGGGGAATCCCCACCCCCGACTCCGCTCCTCTTAATGCGGGGATGGGAACGGGGATAAGAATAGTTTTGGGGGGCGGGGGCGGGGATGGGGATGGGGATGGAAAACCATTCCTCAGCCCCGACCCGCCCCGTTGCCATCCCTACCCCCACACTATTTAAGTTTAGTGGTAGAAATGAGAGGAAATGGGTGATCCCCTATGAGATGGACACTTGGGCCAATTTGTGCAGCCAATTTTGGACACAAGAACAAGATAAAAGGACACCTCTTAAAATATGCTTATAAGATCATTGAATTGATTGATTGGGGGTGGGCTCCATGGCTTTTCGGTTTGTGAGACTCATATTTCTCTATCCATCACAACTTATAAGAATTAACATCTTAATAGCATATTCGTCCCCCCGAATTAACATCTTAGCTATAAAAAATAAAAATACCACACAAGTGGATACATGTTCACTTAAGATTGTTGAGAAGAGTCAACCGAAGCGATCATTGTACCTAGTTAGCACACCTCTACGAGCAATTACTCATCAAATATATCACATATATGATATGGGAGCCGATATTGACACTCATAAATATGAAAAGTACACCTATATTTTAATAAAAATTTTAATTACAAATATATTACAATAGGAATTTACCAATAAGGACAAATAATTTAATTAAAAAATAAACAAAATACTATTTACACCCATTAATTACACTCATATCTTCAACTATATCAATTTATTAATAATAATAAAAAAAAAAAAAGATAAACTGTAATTAAACATTAATTCTATTTTGTTTTTTTTTAAGAACGAGAAGAACAGAAGCCCAACGGAGCTTGCCAGAGCAAGAAAACACACGAACCAAATAAACAGAGGCAATAAGACAAAAAGAAAGAACAAGCACCCCAATTACAAACAAAACAGAGGAAAAAAAAAACCCACTTTATGTAATAGAACAAAAAACTTAAACAAATGAGACATATGAACTTTCTATTATGTAGTTAATAACATAAATTGTACACAAAAAGTACCAGGCCATATATTTCAGTACACTTACTCATCAATGGTAGCACCCGACAAATTGTTCATTTCATTCTAAATTGCTTGCTACTTTTACAGGCAGTCTCGGCCTTAATTCACCTGATCCAACACATCCCATTGCATGGCATCAGATTGATGAAATGTCATACATGTTTGAAACACTATTCTTCTCTCGTATTGTTTTTTTTTTGTTTTTTTTTTTTTTTTTTTTCCGATATTGTGATGGGGGATGATCAAACTAGCATTTCATACTAAAATGGTTAACTTTCACGTGACAGAGAGTCCTGGAGCATTGTGATGATGCAAAAACTCAGCGTATAATGATGTATAATGATGGATGAGATTTTGTTGTCAGTTTGCATACTACCACAAGATCAATATGGAAATTACGTTGTACAGGTTTGTTGTGATCTTTGGAAGCTTTTTTTTTTTTTTTTTTTAACAATCCTGGTCCGATGATATTTCTATGTTGTTGAAGATGTGACTTCGTTTCATTATGACATTTTTATTTCAAGAATGGGCATTTTCAGGATGCATAATATATTGCATCTAAAAACTGCTCCATATTTATTCATTTGGTCACAACTCCAACTTGTATGCTTGTATTTCCATGGGAGAGATAATTATGTGTCCCTCTTGGGCAACATCTTCATAGTAGGAAATTGGCCTGAAGTGATTCTCGAAATTTAAGAATTTTCAAGACTGTGTTTTCGAGTCTAGAGAACTTAAAAATTTATCATTTGTAAAATTAGGTGTGTTAATAACTTATGAGGATTTATAAATAAATTGTATTAAAATGAAAACATTCATTTAAATAAGGGCATTGTTGGTATTAAGATGGGTGTTTATAGTAATGTTTTAATTTTAAATTTTAGACATTGGTATACTTATAAATATGAGTGTTCTTATCATATTTATGGGTGTCAATATCCGTACCCATATGATATATCTATCATGTAATTGATAAATGCTAGATACAATGTGAGGGTATATTTAATACGTCTCTATTTTATCTTTATTTATTTATTTATTTATTTTTATTTTTTTGGGGAAAATTGACAAATGTAGCCAAATAGATTATGGGAAAATTGTTTTTAGTCTTGTTACATATTTTAATGAGCAAATTGCAGCCAATCTCCCTGAGGTTTGGCTTTTGACAACCAAAAACAACTTTATCATTAATTAACAATGACCTCCCCTACCGTTAGTCAAGTTTAACCCTTGACCAGATTTGGCCGCTACAAATACCTAAATGCCCATGAATAAAAAATAATCTGATTTTAAAAAATATATAAATATATGAAAACAAATTTAGATCTCCACTATAAAAAAAAATTGAAAATTACAAATTAAAAATAATAAAAATAAATAAAACATGGAGATATAGGTTGTATCTCTATATGTTTCTTTAAATTCTAAATTCTAAAAATTAATAATCTGGATTATCAAAATCCAATCCAACAACATTTTCTTACGATAATTTTATCTTCTTCTATACGGATTCCCGAATTTTTCTTCATATTCAAGTTTTATAGATTTTTCAAAACTAAAAAAATAAATAAATAAAAAATTGGCTCTTTTAAATCTAATCTAACAACATTTTCTTCTCCCATTGATGTATTTCCAGATTTTTCTTCAGATTAAAGTTTTTTAGATTTTTCAATAATAAAAAATAAAATATGTGGTGAAGATTTAAAGCTTTTGAATCTATTTTTTTAATAAATAAAAAGGTTTGAAAGGATGAAAATACCCTTATCTCTGTTAAGTTTGACTAACTTTGACTAATGGCAGGGGAGGTCATTGTCAATTAAGCATAAAGTTGTTTCTGATTGTCAAATACCAAACCTTAGGGAGGATGGCTGCAATTTACTCTATTTTAATTGTTTATAATCATTTTGTAATAAATTCTTTTGATCCTTAGCCGAAATTACAAAAATACCTTAGCCAATAATTTTTCAATTTTAAAATTTTTTTTTTTCCTTTACTCTTCTTCTCTTCCACGACATCTCTTCTTATCTTCTTTCCTTCTTTCATGCTTTCTCTTCTTCTCTTCCACGACATCACCACAACATCTTTGCATTTTTTTTTTATATATATTTTTAAGTATTACGATTATTACAATATAACTGTCAGAACCTATCAAAATCAGACAATACATATGCGGTTCGGATATCTACTTCCACAAATCAGGAGAAAACTCCCCACACATGCTTTCAAAATGTGTATGGTGGAACTCGAACCCCTATCCACCAAAATGGAAGGGAAGCGCTCAACCATCTGTAATAAGAAGTGATGTACTTATTTCATCTTAAACCGGATGATTATGTCAAAAAAATGAGAGAAATTCATAAGTAGCCATAACACTTATCATACTTTTGTTTTTAACCACTTTTGAATTTTTAATTGTTAATAACCACTTTTTAAAAAAAAATTCAATTTAGTACCATGAATTACCAGAGTGCCCCTGAAAATAGTGTTCTTTAAACCTCGAAACAAACTTGAAATCACGACTAAATTGAAATACACAAACTTGAAATCATGCCTAAATGGAAATATCAAAACTTGAAATCATGCCTAAAATAGAAATATTAAAACTTGAAATCATGCCTAAATTAAAATTAGGATAAGTTTTTTTTTTTTTTTCCTCTTTCTTCTTCCTCTTCTTCTTCCCCAAATTCGATTTAGGTTTAGGGTTCAGATCATCGCCGGCGACCTGCACGAACCACGTCCGGCGGCTCGGTGTGCTTCGCGATCGCCGGCTGCACGTTGGAACCAGCGACGGACGAACCAGCCGCGGACGATGCCGCCTGGTCGCACGTGGTTCGTGCGACGAACCAACAGTGAGCGAGGGATCGGCGACCAGCGTCGCCATCCCGTCCGGACGTCGCCCAGACGCACGCCGGAGCTCGACGACCGTCAACCCACGCCGGCGAGAGAGATATCGGTGAGAGAGAGGGAGATCGGGGAGAGAGAGAGAGGTAGATCGGGAGAGAGAGCAGAGGAGAGAGAAAGAAAAAAAGAGAAAAAGAGAGAGAGAGAGCTGATTGGGAAGTTTTTCTATGGGGGCATTCCAGTAATTACTCAAAAAGATGGTTAAAAACAATTAAAAGTATGGATGTGGTTAAAAAAGAAAATCCTATAAGTAGTTGGGTCAGTTTTGGCAATTTCCACCAAAAAAATGGTTTCTGTGAATAATTCTTGTATATTCTTCTTCTCCAAGATCGAGACCATATATAGATACAATTACAACCTATAAAAATAGGAAACAACCTGTTCTAAGGGAAAATAAATATTCCTACATTTAAACACAAGATTGGTCAACTAATCGGATTCCTAGGACTAATTACAAAATCAATATAATAATTATACCTCACCTATAGCTCATGAGTAGAGATGCACGTTTGGGGAATGAGGACAAATTAAACTAAAAAGACAAACATTCCATTACAAATACAAAATAAAATCCATTAGTGTACTATAAATACAAAAAAAAAAAAAAAAAAATGTGTATATATAGTTAGGGTTTTCAAAGAATAAAAAAAAAAATTAATATATATATATTATAATTATATTTATATATGTTTGGGGAAAATGAGGAAATAGGGATGTGACCTCTCCCCCATCCCCATCCCCATTTGAATATATTTGTGGGAAAATAGGATCCCCCATCCCCATTTGGGGATGATAATCATTACCATCCCCCCCATATCCCCCATATCCCCAATTACCCCCCACAAAAAAAAAAAAAAAAATCCCCGAAGGGGGATGGGGATGCGGGGAAATTGGGATCCAGGGGAAAATGTGCAACTCTACTCATGAGACAGATTATTTTTAATTAATTACAAAAGTATTATTCCAATATATATATAATATACTTGTCTATTTCAAAACCAATAATTGATTTACACAACGATTAAACAAGCTTATTGAGCATGTGCATTTCTCCAAATTATTAGGGCCTAGTGGTAGTGGCAATGAGAGTATGAGACTCCAATATATATACTGGGGCAAATTTTCAAAAACGAAAACGATTTGAGGTCGGTTTCAAGCTTCTAACGTAGTTTAAAACTGGTACGATGTAGTTTATGAGATTTTCTTTGTTCATGTTTATAAAAACAATAATGCTAGAGGACCCAAAAAACGTGACCCAATTTTTTTGGGTCCTCTAACATTATTGTTATAAAAATGAGTCTATTTTGTATTATCATAGATTCTAAGCCAATCAATTTAATGGACTACAAGAATTTGAACGTATGAGTCTCAATATTAGTGGACCGCAAATTTTAATTAATATTATATAGCATAACTTCTATAAATTAATAATAGACCACATGAAATCTATTAATCGATATATCAATTAGGGCCAGTTTGGTATTGCTTTTGAGAAGTTAAAATCAGCTTGTTTTATAATTTTGACATAAAATAATGTTTGGTAAAACTTCCAAAAGTGATTAATTCATAATCTGGCAAATTTTGACAGTGATTTTGAGAAGTAGGTAGGGGGTTACTTTTTGAAAGTGATTATGGAATAATCTATTTCAGCATTTAATGAATCTTTTAAAATATCATAATTATCCTTATAAAATCAAATTAAAATCATTTATATACCTTATTTCATCTTAAAATTAAAGATTCTAATTAAATATTGATTTGATTTATAAAACCTTTTAAAAATATTTTTATTATTCTTATGGTTTTTTTTTTTTCTAATTTAAATATTCTACTTAAATATTGATTTAATATATATAATTAATGAAAAAAATAAAATAAGATTCTAAAATCATGTCTATTTTAGTCATTGTAATTAATTTCAGCACTTTTGAAATAAAATTACCAAACATACGTATACTGCTTTTGAGCTATACAGTAGTTTTAAAAATATTATCAACCAAACATCTGCTAATTAACTTCACAGCTGATTATTCCTTCAGCACAGCTAACAATGATTATTATAAAAGTTACAGCAATACCAAACTGGCCCTTAATCGAGATATTTAACGTATATTATTATTATTATTATTATTTTAATTATATATACACACATCACTTCTTAGCACATGTGATAATGCTATTCCCTTATTATTCCCTTCCATATTAGTGGTGAGGAGTTCAAATCTCATTATACACATTTTACAAGCATGTGTAGGGATGGTAGTTCAACTCGGTCAGACTGGGTACCTGGTCATACCCGGGCAGGAATTTCAAGTAGTACCCGTATTTTCTTTACCCGGCACCGGGTAGGTAATATCCAGGTATACCTGGATACCCGGCAGGGTACCCAGTTTTTTTTTTTTTTTTTTTAATTTTTTAAAAATAAATATGCTAAATTAAAAATAAAATAAAAAACAACTAAACCATAATTATTTTTAGGTTTTCAGACAAGTAGCTGCTAATAAATATCACCAACTCAAACCCACACATCCAAACTTCAACACATCACCACCAGATTCAATGGTTGTTGGAACCACCACCCAAACTCAAACATACCCACCCATGAACCCACCGCCGTTGACCACCAACCCGAAAAACCGCAAAGAATCATATAGAGAAGAGAGGGAAGAGGTTTGAGAAAGAGATAGATTTGAGAGATGGAGGGTTTGAGAGAGAAGCAAATTTTACAATGAATATTAGAAAGGAATCTGTCAGGGAGAGAGAGACGGGAATGAGATTGAGGAGAGAGAAATTTGTGAGATAATGATAAAAGATTAATGGTGATGACTGATGAGAGAATGAGTGGATGGTATTTAATATTTATCTGGGATTTGAGTTCTAATCAACAGCCATTAGTCTTGGAATTAGTTGTGAGGGTTGTGATATTTAAAAGTCTTGGAATTAGTTGAAAGGGTTAATGTGATATTTAATATTTGTCTGGAAATTAAGTTTTAATCAACAGCCACTTGCTTGAAAAAGAAAAAGAGTGAAACGTGGATTAATATGATATTTAGCCCCCGTCCTGCAGGCTGTTTTCAGCTGTTTTTGTTTTTGTTTTCCAAAAATGATTTCGAATTCGTGTCCTGTAAACCGTTTTTCATTTTATTTTCAGAAATCAAAAACAAAAACAAAAACAAAGCCAAGTGTTAAAAGTGGAAATTTTGAAATACAAAAAAAAACTTTTTTTGTTTTTGTTTTTGTTTTTGGTTTTGTTTTCCAAATGTTGTGGGTCCCATATCATTAATATATATATTTTTTTAATAATTTTTTTTTTTTTTACTGACTTCTTCTTCCTTCTTCTTCTTCCTTCTTCTCCTTCTTCCTCCTTCCCACCGCCGCCGATCTGGGTCGATCAGTCGGTCCTCTTCCTCTTCCTCTTCCTTTTCTTCTTCTTCCTCCTCCTTCCGCCGCCGATCTAGGTCGATCGATCCTCTTCCTCTTCTTCCTCCTCCTTCTGCTGTCGACTTCTTCCTCCTCCTTCCGCCGTCGACTTCTTCCTCCTCCTTCCGCCGTCGATCTGGGTCGATCAGTCCTCTTCTTCTTCTTCTTCCTCTTCCTTCCGCCGCCGATCTAGGTCGATCGGTCCTCTTCTTCTTCTTCTTCTTCTTCTTCTTCTTCCTCTTCCTTCCGCCGTCGATCTGGGTCGATCGGTCCTCTTCTTCTTCTTCTTCTTCTTCTTCTTCTTCTTCTTCTTCCTCCTCCTCCTCCTCCTCCTCCTTCCGCCGCCGATCTGGGTCGATCGGTCTTCTTCTTCTTCCTCTCTGGGCCGATCGGTCTTCTTCTCCTTCATGTTCCTATTCTACTGTTAAATTTGGTAAACTCTAAATTAAATTAAAAAATGTTTTTTTATTAATTATTTAATAATTTATTTATAATTGTTATTATATTAAACAAAAATTAAAAATTGATATTTCAATTTTCGAAAGTTTTCGATTATCCTACCAGACGCGTTTTTTCCGTTTTTATTTTCAAAATACGGATTCCAGTAAATGCTACCAGACGCATATTCGGAATTCAAAAATGAAACCAAAAACACTGTTTTCATTTTCATTTTCATTTTTCTTTTCGAAAAACAAAAACAAAAAACTGCTTGCAGGACGGGCCCTTAGGTGCTGTTTGGAACCGTTTTTAAAAACGGTTTTCTGTTTTTAAATATAAAAAACAACTTTAATGTTGTTTGTTTATACGTTTTACAAAACTGTTTTTCAAAACAAAAAAACAACTTTTTAAAATGTATAACTAAAAAGTTAAAAACAACTTTTTATTGTTTTTCACAATTTTCAAAAACATCATTTCAAAACAAATCAACTTTTCCCTCCAAATAACTATTTTACCCATTTAAAAAACAATAACCAAACACTTTTACATCGTTTTCCGTTTCAAAAAACTACTTTTAAAAAACAATACCAAACATATTACATTTTAAAAACATCATTTTTAAAACATGATTTCCATTTTTAAAAAAAGCTTTCAAAAACACCATTTTAAAAACAATACCAAACGCGCCCTTAATGTTTGTTAGGGACTCCAGTTTCTATTATTAATATTGCTCTCTCTCTCTCTCTCTCTCTCTCTCTCTTCTGTGGTTCGATCTAGGGGTAGACCCACCTTAAGGCTAGGTGGGTCCCGTGCCCTACCTTAATTTGAAAAAAAAAATTGATTTAGTTTTTGTTTATATATGTATTAATTCTTAATGCGGATAATGACTAATAGCACAGCTGGTATTGTGTATATTTTCTATGTTGGTGAGGTGTTCTACTTCCACCATTTACATTTTTCAAGCAAATTAAATATCTTTTTTCTTTAATTCAATTTTATCTTGTAATTTTAATATTTTTTTAATTTACCATCTTTTCCAATTTTTTTCTCAAATTTTCATCTCTTCTAAAACAAAATAATTCACTTTTTCTTTCTCTGCATTGACAACTTCTTAACTACCTTTAATTTGTGTCTACTTAATTCTACTTAATTCAATTTTATTTTATATTAAATTATATATTATTATTTTTATATTAAATTATATATTATTATTTTGAACTTTTATTATTTCTAATAATTTTAGTTTGACATACCTAACACATCCAATCAATACAAAAATCTCAAATGTTAATTTATTGTATTAAAATAGTCCATATATTATTATGATTTATTTTATTTTATCCTTAGTATTTTTCTTTATTTTATAATTTTAATGTTTTCAGAATCAATAAATCAATAACTTACCAATAATTAGAAAAATAAAAATAAAATCAAAAATATGTTTAGTAATATTTATTAATCAATTATTTTTGTATAAATTTAAAGTGAATTCATTATAAATACCAAAAAAAAAAAAATTCTTAATATAAAATTACAATGTAATTTATTATTTTAGGAATAAATATTGTAAATTTTAATTTTTTATGTTGTTTTTCTTGTTATTATTATTATTTTTAATATCCTGTTTCTTGCTTTTATTTATTTATTTATTTAATGTAAGATTATTTAGTTCATCTTAAGTATGTATTCTATTTGTTTTATTTTATCTATACTTCGTTATACCATCAATTTTTCTTTATATATATATATATATATACAATTTTTCTATTGTTAGTTCGAACTGACAAAAGAAATATCAGTTCGTAGCATGTACACCACTGGATTTAAATACTTTGACTTGGCTGCATGCACTTGTCAAAGCATCTTTTAAATCTAATGGCCCACATGTAAGGAACTGATATATTTTATATCAGTTCAAACTGATAATAGAAAGACTATATATAAACTCATTTTAGTTAAAAAAATAAAATAAAATAAAAAACTCATTTTACAATTACCTTCATTTTTCAGTATTTTATTGTTATTTTGTTCAAGTGCCCCACCTGATTAAAATTCCTGGGTCCGCCACTGGTTCAATCCATCTTCTTCATATAATTGGTGTGTATAATTCATATTGATCTATGTTTTTGGTTTGTAATATTTTTTTTTCCATTTATATATGTTGGATCTATGTGTGACTGCTCCGTTAATGGATAATTGTATGGCATGTTCACATATGTTATTTATTATTTATAATTTTTTGATGAATTTAGACTCCATTGAACAATTCTTGACTAATGTTGTGTCTATATGACTAATTCAATAATTCATCGATTTTCTTGTGTAGCAAATCTGATATTTCCAGTGTTTCAGGAGAAGATAGCCTTTTTTTAATTTTTTTTAATTTTTTTTTATCCACAGAACCCGTCATCACTAGATGTGTTGTTATCTTTTCTCCTTCTTAGAATATGTTGATATGTGATAATTCACAATTTATTTATTTTTAATTAAAATGACATTGATCAACAATACAAACAGCATATACAACCCAGTTCAAAAAATTGAAAAAAAAAAAAAAATTGATCAAGCAACATCAACAAATTCTACTGTTTTACACTGAGTTTTTTTTTTAATCCAGACAAAACAAAGTTCAAAAAAAATATTTAATTAAAAAAATGAAATGAAATGAAAAAAAAAATCAAGTAAAATCCGGGTATGGATACCCGGATACCCGGCTGGGTCTTTCTAGGCCCGGTACCCGGATTGCAACATCTGGGTTTTTCCCGGGTGGATACTCGGACTCTCTAAACCCGGGTACCTGGTCGGGTCCGAGTATACCTGGCTCGGACCTGGGTTTTTGCTGTCCTTAAGTATGTGTACGAGTTTTCTCTCCGGTTTATGAGAGTAGTTATTGTAATATTTTTTAAAAAAAATTTAATTAAATACTCATTGTGTTCTAGTAATTTAATCAATTAAAGATGTTTTAATCTATTATTGATACATATTTCAAGAAAATATCATAGTCAATCGTATATGTATTCTTTATAAAAGTATAAATTTATGAAATGAATGAGATCACATGTTTATATAAAGGTTTTTTTTTTTTTTTTTTTTTTTTTTTTTTTTTTTTTTTTTTTTTTTTTTCTAAGTGTATTATCTTATAATTTAATTGAAATTATTAACTTATCTCATTGGCCCAAGTCGGGACCAGCAACATTTATTATGTTAAAGAAATTATTAATTTATGCATATGCTGTATGTATATAATAAATAATGAGAAATTAAGTGTAGAATGTAGGTATTTATATTTTTTAAAGTAACAATTATTTTGATGAGAAGAAAGATCTCCAAGACTCCAACTGCTAGCCAGCACTTGACGTGAGAGATTAATAGGAAGAAAGAAATAAAAAAAACTATGAGCTCAGACTATGTTCTAGCTTGGACATGGATATGTATAGAGGCCCATTTATATCCATTGGCAGATTGACTTTTTTTTTTTTTTTTTTTCATTGTGTTACACCGTCTCCGATACATACGCTAATCGCTAATACTAAATTTAGTAAATTGTTTTTAGTAAAATGCTATGACTGTATTTTGTTATCAAGTCTTATCACAATTGTTGCCGATCGCATCAACCATAAAGTCAACTCTACATTCATGAGAGTTTTGCGCTCCAAGAGTCAACATCTTCTACTTGTATTATTAAATGATAAATGTATTAACTCTCCACTCTATTATTTTTTAAAAAGTTTCCATTCACTTGTGACATTATCTTTCTCATTTGCCAACCATTTTACATCCTTCAATTTCTCTGGATGAAGTCCACTATCTTCCCAATTACTCTTCTCTTCTTCTTTATCACAAACCTCCTACTCTCAATAATCTTTCCAGGTTATGTTTACGGCATCGACGATCGGTATTCCAAATGTTCTTCTTCATTCAACTGTGGAAAATTCAAAGATATTGGCTATCCTTTCTGGGGAAATGACCAACCTGAATATTGTGGGCATCCAGGCTTTAAGCTTGAAAATTGCAAGGAAGCAGATAATGTCACAATGGATAGCTTGTCCTGGAAGTATCATGTCATCAATATCCATTCAGAAACTCAGGTCCTGAAACTTGCAAGAATGGATTTTTCAGCTAGTATTTGTCCTGAAACAATTGCTAACAACTCTTTAGATGAAAAACTCTTCAGTTACACAATCAACAATGAATATGCAACTTTACTGTACGACTGTGATCCAACCGAAGATCCTGCAGCCTATTACGGGCCGTTCTCTTGCTTGATAAACAACATTCCTCGGAATGCTTACTTCAATTCTGATCGGTCAATATATTCGAGTAGTGATGTAACAAGCTGGGGATGCAAGATCAGTCTGGTAATGCCAGTCCTGGTGATTGCAGCTCAAGGATTTTGGAATCATTCATTAAGTATTAATCAAGTTGTAATTGAAGGTTTTGAGGTTAGGTGGATTATAGACGCTCTTCAATGCAAGGATTGCATTAATTCTGGTGGCAAATGTGGATATAACATTACTCTTAATGCATTTAGTTGTTTTTGCCCTGACAAAGTTTATACAAGGGTCTGTCGTAGCCCTCAAACGACACCGACACCGACACCGACAACGAACCAGCAGGATGGTTCTGCAGATGCACCTTCCCTTCATCATGTGAAAGGTATGCATACATCTAATTCTATTTATTTATTATCAATTTATATATATAACATGAAGCAACCATACATTTCTCTAGTATTATAATGACCAGTTATAGTTAGGATCCTGCCAAAGTGGTTGCCCAGGATGCATATTCCATAATCCATTTGCCTGTAAATTGAAATATTGATTCCAGTTGACTCTAAGGATCAATTGGCTGCTTATTATATGACCTCAAAAGAAAAGCGTTGTAGAACAGAAATTTGTAAAAATATATATATATATATATATATCTAGGTGCAATTTTAATGATTATCATGATTAGTACGGCTGAGGATTAGATAGATATATTTATGATAAATAAAACATTACGATAATCTTTGACAATTAGTTCTTTTTTATATATATATACGAAAGGCAGTTGACAAGGGATATCATTGATCAATTCTCAAATTTTCGAGTTTTCTAAACTTGAAAGTAATTTTCAAACATTATATATATTTCTATACAAGAAGGTTAGATATTAAGACACGTTATTTGAGACCTGTACTAACAGTGTGTCTACTCATCGAGAATGTTAATGAGAGATTAATAGTTTAATTTATGATTTGTTATTAAAATTCTTAGGAACTGGCACATAAATTATGAATGCAATTCTGGGCCGCTGTGTTCCGTCATGTGAGACTAAGAAAGTCGAAGTCAACATTAGCCATCTCATTCTCAATCTCTCATAGTCTCATCTCATATCATCCAGCAGACAAAACTACAACTATTGATTAAACTTTGTAGGTCAAATTTAATTAGTCTCTTTAATTATTTTAAATTATATAATACCCACCACCACTTTCATCATTAATTTCCCTGTTTAATTAATCAATTGTTACTCCACCAATCCGACACTCTCCATCCATCCACCATACAAGTAAACAAAACCCCTAATCTCTTGATTGTATCTTCTTGGCCATGAACACCATCTATCTTTTCTTCTTCTTGTTGGTCGCCGTCCCTCCATCTTATTGCGTTGGCTACGATGATCAGTTATCTGCTTGTAGTGGCGAATATCTTTTTCCGTGTGGGTCGGCCGCCAGATTGAATATATCGTATCCTTTCTGGGGAGGCGATAGGCCTCAGTATTGTGGTCGCAAAGGATTCGAGATCAGATGTCAATACAATCAGTACCATTTCATAGACTCTGCTGCTCAAGAGTTTCGGATTTTAAACATTAGTTACCTTGAGCCAATAATGACCATTGCTCGAGCTGATATTTGGAATGATTACTGTTCTGCAATATTCAATCAGGAAATCGATTTCAACCACAATATCTTTAAGTACGGTCAAAACGTTCGAAACATCAGCTTATTCCATCATTGCGACGGAGTAATCTCCACACGGGATTCGAATTATTTTAGTTGTAAGATGGGACTGGGAGGTGAAGAGATTACTACTGGCTTTTACGCAATTGACATACCAGAGCTTCGAATTTCAAATCTCTCTAATACATGTCCATTGGGTATCAAAGTTCCAGTTCTATTGGCTGCTCTGGATGATCTTCGACGGGGAAATTTGGAACAGGCTTTGAAACAAGGGTTTGAGGTTGAGTACATCGCAGACAGTATACCGTGTGTTCAGTGTATAGCTACTGGTGGGATATGTGGAACGAATATCTCAAATACAGAACAATTTATATGCCGTTGCCATGATCAACCTCAACCTCATACCTGTCCTCTTGCACATCCTGGTATGCACGCTCTTCATTTTACATATTACCCTCCGTCTCACTCTCATCTTCTTATAGCATATATATACATATATGTTTTGTTGTTAGTCATGTTAAGAGATGATAGCAGAATATAGTTATGGTTTCTACTTTCTATAGTTAATTAATTATAATGATGAATTGGGAAGGAGAGGAGAAGACTCAGTCCTAATAGTTGTTGGTACTCTTGACCAAAACATTAGACCGTCTCAAATGGGCTAAGGAGAAAATACGTAATATTTGTATTTCCATGTAAAATGTGTTGACTTTTGAGTTTTAACATATTATGTATTTTGCAATTAATGCTTGGCTTCAGATTTATCAAAATTATCATATTATTTTTAAACTAGGTAGACAGACTTCTGGAATATACCACTAGATATTTCAAAAAGAAAAAAAGAAAAAAAAAAAAAAAAAAAAAGAAAAGGAAATTATTAAAATATTCCTATAGTTTGGGGTATTCTCCACAATGCACCATGTAGTTTAGTTTTCCCCAAACTTTCCCTGTAGTTTCATTGAATCTCCAAAATCCCCCTCCCATTAGTAATCCGTTATTAAACTGTTAAATATTTGAAAAACTAGTAGGGTAAATAGGTAAATTATTAAAATTCTTAAACAATTTTTTTTTATTTTTTTTATTTTTTTTATTTTTTAAACAAAATCTTAAATTTAAAAAAAAAAACTAATATTAAATTTATAAAAATTTAAAAAACTAGAGGGAGATTTTAGAGAAAAGGAAAATTACAGGGGCATTTTAATAATATCCCCTTATAAATTATTATAGTACATTAGTAGTTTAGTACTCACTTGATGCAGTTGCACAGCCACAAATTTTAAATTGGAAACGTGTCCACTTGGACCATTTAGTAATTAGATACAAAATTATGGACAGTTGTTAATAGATACCTCTTATTGATTTTGTCATGATCAGCACCGAAGGTGATAATAGCGTGACTGTAAATTAGGGGCCAAACAGGTGGTTGTGATTAAGCTGATAAAGTGCTGTTTTTTTAACTCTAAATTCAGGTTGTGTTCTTCTTGCCAACATTTTCCAACCCCTTAGAACAATCGTGTAAGAAATCAAATGATAGAGGTTTTGTCATCTAACCCAATTCAAATGATGTGACAAGTGATTTGTCTATATCATAAAATTTACACGGCATGTCATTTATGTTGATTTTCGAACTAATTTTTTGAATGTATAAATTTTGGTTTGAAACTCGACCATGGACCCCTGTTGTCAGTCCCAGAAAATGTTAGGAATCTGGCTAGTTAGTTTATTCAGCTGATGAGAAGCCTGAATCAATTATGCAATTTCCTTGAAGCTTCAATTGAGCATAAAAGCCTTTGTTTTTCTTTCCAACAAACTTTCTCTTTGTGGAAGTCAGCAGCCATCGATTTCTGTTTGTATCTCTCATGGAAAATTCTTCGATAATAGTTGTAACTTTCTTATTCAAAACTGTTGTACGTTAGTCTCTTGTTTTACATTATAAAACGAAGTTTCCTCCATCTCTTTCATCATTATTTTCATTTATTTAAAACCAACCTTCATCCATCTTATCTTCGCTTGCAAAAAAACATGAATAACAACCATGTCTTCCCAACGCCTACTCTCCACTTGGTCATCACCATATCCTTCTTCTTGATCGTCGTCCCTGTATCTCACTGCCAGGACGTCGACGACGACCGGTACTTCTCGAAGTGCACTATCCCCTATCCTTACTGGTGTGGGTCGAGCGAATTGAATCTATCGTATCCTTTCTGGGGAGACAAGAGGCCTCGTAATTGTGGTCGTGAAGGATTCGAGATTAAATGTGAAGACAATGAGTACAGTTTCATAGAATTTGAAACTCAAAAGTTTCGGGTTTTAAGCATCGATTACTCTCATCCAACGATGACCATAGCTCGAGATGATCTTTGGAATGGGTATTGTCCTGGAATAGTATCCCAGCACACTTTTATCGACCCTTTACTCTTCAAGTACAGTCCAAATGTTCGACAGCTCAGCTTTTTCCATCAGTGCGAAGAAAACTTCTATTCGCATCATCCAAATTACTTTAATTGTCTCCTACAAGATAAAAATATCTCTGGTTTTTACAATGGTCCCGAGCTTCCACTTTCGAATCTCAGTAACACATGTAAAACGGAAATCAAAGTTCCAGTTCTATTGGCTGCTCTTGACGATCTTATTGAGACCGGAAACTTGAGCGAGGTTCTGAACAAAGGGTTTGAGGTCGAATATAACGCAAACGAAACATTCTGTCCTGCTTGTGAATTGTCCGGAGGGAAATGCGACCCCAATCACTTAAATGCAGGGCAATTTTTATGCTTTTGTGGTGATGAATTTCACAAGCTTACCTGTACTTCTGGTATGTTTATGTTCTTATCATATATCACATTCTATGTCTGCTTTAAGGATAATTCTGGATATGTATGTAGCACAACTTAGTTATATATAATCTCTCAAATTTAGCAATTACGTTAGTGATGAATTTGGATGGAGGAGAACTCATCGAACCCTAGTTCTTGCTAGTGTTAGAGCTGTTCAAACTCAAATTAGTTGTTAGAATAATTAGTTGGATGAATAATAGGATTAGTTTAATAGCACCAACAGTTAGACAATCATGTAAAAATATTGTTTACAGAATTACAGAAAATGCTTTTTAAGGCTTTTAATTTAAGATTGTGAATTTGTGATCACTGAGCAGACTCAACCTTGGGCCACAATAATTAGATTTTAATGTTGTTAATTAGGTTTAATACATCATAAAACTGGACTTGTTAATTTGTGATTTCGAATGCTGTTTTTATAATCATTTACTTTGTAGTTTGTACTTAGAATCTGAAATTCCTATTATTAGACATCGGTTGTGAGATTTTATTTTATTGACGGATTATCTGGCCATGAATCATTAACATCCATTCCAGTTGACTTTGACTTTTATAAGTCTTTGGATTGGTGGGCCCCCTGCTAGCTAGAAAATATAAATAGGAATAATAGGATGTGTGCTCTATTTTCTTGTTTGCGTTCTACGCGGGTGACTTTGAAGTTTGAACTAGTCAAAGGTCCACCAGGGAAAAGAAAGAGATGGGTATTTGCCTTCTGTCCACGTAAATATTTTGCATCTACTCCCTCTCATCTAATTACTTTCCAACGTCCTGAGATGGGTATTTTCTTATTATAAGATTTTTCTCACTCTTTTTTTTGCAGATGCACCTTCCCCTAATGATGTGAAAGGTATGCATACATCTAACTCTATTTATTTATTATCAATTTATATATATATATAAGAACCAAACATGAAGCAACCATACATTTCTCTAGTAACATTTTGATCAGATATAGTTAGGATATATCCTGCCAAAGTGGTTGCCCAGGATGCATATTCCATAATCCATTTGCCTGTAAATTGAAATATTGATGCTAGTTGACTCTAAGGATCAATTGGCTGCTTATTATTTGGCCTCAAAAGAAAAGCGTTGTAGAACAGAAATTTGTAAATATATATATATATATATATATATAGGTGCAATTTTAATGATTATTATGATTAGTACCGCTTAGGATTAGATAGATATATTTATGATAAATGATTATTATGATTGGTCAGGAAATGATTATTTGATGTTAGAATTAGTTGGATGGATAGTTAGGATTAGGATTAGGATTAGAGTATGACTACTTAATTAGTTTAACAGCACCTACAGGCTACTTAATATTGTTTAGCCGCCTTTAGAGGAAATGCATTTTAAGGTTCTGAATTTATGATTGTGACCACCGAGCAGACTCAACCTAGCTAGTCCACAATAATGTTCCACTACCGTACAGTAGATTTAAATAATGTTGTATATCAGGTTTAGACGTTTAGTACCTCGTTATTGTGCATATATACTTGAATCTTAACTTCCCCTTAGACATATAATTGAATCTGTTTTTTAATTCAACTTTCTGCAATAGTTATTATTAATGAAATAATTAACGAGAAATGTCACATATATTGACCAATTGTCTGGTCATGAATCATGAACGTCCATTCCAGTTGACTTTGACTTTTATAAGTCTTTGGATTGGTGGGCCCCCTGCTAGCTAGAATGTGTGCTTTGTTTTCTTGTTTGAGTTCCACGTGGACGACTTTGAAAAAGTCAAAGGTCGACCCGAGAAAGGAAGGAACTGGGTACTTGCCTTCTAAATTCTAATATGAAGACCTTTCTTTCCAAGTTTATTCTGTCCACATAAATATTTTGCTTCATCTCCATGACTCCATCTACTCATCCATATTGATTTCACTTTCCAACCTCCTGATCTTTTCTTATTATAAGATTTTTCTCACTCTTCGACCTAGTCCAAATATTGTTCAACCCTATATATATATATTTTAAAAATCCCCAAACTAAAATATTTAAAATAAAAATTAGATAAATTTTAACTGTATTTTGTAAAATAATATGAGCCTTCGAGGCCCATTAGTGGCTCAAACTAAAGAAAATGTTTTATTTATGTTTTATTATAGTAAAAAAACCAAAAATGTGATGGAGATGAGGAGTTCTGTTTTTCAAACACAATTTGTTCACCCATGAGTCATGACCCAACCAACCAATCACTCGCTCAAAGTCATCTTGTAGCAATCACTAAACCTTTTGTATCAAAAATGCGCCTACCACTACCTACTCCTTTCCACTTATTTATTTGGTACATTTAATTGTCTCTATGATTCCAACATTCTTTACGATCATAAATATATTTTTTAACTATTTTAATATTTCGGGACCAGAGAGGGACATGACTTGAACCAACAACCTCTTAGATGTAGCTTGTAGGTATGAGGAGCTTACTACTAAATCAACCTCATCTTATCTTTACGATCACAAATTGAAAAACTATTCTAGATAAATTTTTTTTTTTCCATGAACATAACATAAAGTGGTAAAACAACCAAGGCAGCCGAGCTCTCCACTTGAAATAATTTATTTTTGCTTTAGCTTCAATCTTTGTCTTGCATTTTGTTTCTATTCCATTTTCCAAACAATCACAATCACCAACAGAAACTAACCTAAATTACCAATAAACTCAAGACTCCAATGCCAACTCCTACCAACTACTTAGAATTTTCCTCATATACTTTCCTCCTCTTACAAACTTTATTTTCTTCTCCTCTTCTCTCATTTCTCTCCTTCATTTTCCCACCCAAAATGAAATCCAAGAACTCTTTCACATTCACAACTGTCCTTCACAAATGTACCATCATCATCATCACCATCTTCACAAGCTTAGCTAACCACACTCTTGCTCTTGACCCACACTTTGAGGCTTGTGCACCAAAAACCTGTGGCAATGGCCTCAATATCAGCTACCCTTTCTGGATTTCTGGTAAACAACAATCATATTGCGGCTACCCGAATTTCGAGATCACCTGCGGAGATGAAGAACCGATACTCAGTATTTCTGATGAGGATTACATCATTAAAGACATCTTCTATGCTAACAGTTCACTTCTTCTAGCCAGTGCCGCGGCCTATGACTACGGGGACACATGTCCAACTCCCCATCACAATCTTAGCCTTAGTAGAACTCCATTCGATCTTATTTCTACTGATACAAATCTTTTCTTTTTTTATAATTGCACCAAGAAGCCTCCTGATTACTACACATCCTATAGATTGTATTAGCAATTCTACACATTATTCTTTCGCTGCTTTTCATGAAGAAGTGTTATTGAAAGCAAACTATTCATTGGATTTGTGCCGGAATTCTGCTTTCGTGCCTGTTGATGTAAAAACTGGGATCAGTATAGCCAATTTGTGGCAAATGAATTATACTGAAGTATTGAAAATGGGGTTCCTCTTGAATTGGACTGCACGTAATTGCACTAGTTGTGAGGCAAGTGGTGGGCGCTGTGGATTCAAAGATACTAAATTTGTTTGTTTTTGCACAGATAAACCTCATGTTGAAACATGTTATCATGGTAACTCTTTCTTAATAAGTGAATGTTTCATAGAGTTAGAGTTAAACTCTATGAAACATTCACTTATTTCTTTGCTCTTCATAGCAATATTTTCTCTCTCTAGTATTTTTCTAGTTCCATTTCAGCTTTTTCTGATCATGCAACGATTTCTCTGCTCATTTCTTTGTGCATTTGTATTGATCCACTTGGGGCAGTGGGTATCGCAATCAGAGTTTGCCAGCTCTATCTTCAAAGATGATGAAAGAAAATTTGTTCATATTCAAATTCTCCTTTGTTTCCATTGCTTAAGAATGTTGCTACTCTGTTTGTTCTGTTTCCTCTGTTTGAAAAATATTCGATCTGTTGGCTTGAATTTTTTTATACAATCCTAGAAACTGCTAGAGTAGTCCAGACATAAACTCAGTTCCTAGAGTTACAATTTGATTAGAATTAGGGTTTCTACCATTACATTGAAATTATCGATCACAGTCTCTATAAGTATAATTTGATTAAGACTGAAACATTTTGAATGCAGCTTGATTCATCTTGCAGATATCAGTTGATCAACTTTTGAGTTTTGACATACCAATTTTTTTGGTATCATTGTCACAATTTTGAGTCGATTCAATTGAGATTTTAAGTTCAGTATTAGAGTCTGATTTTTGCACAAGAATACATTTACTAGTGTTCAAATAAATATTTCTAACTTTTTACTGCCTTGAATGATACAGAAAAACAAGAACCGAACGTGAAACTAAAGATTGGTATAGGTAAATATAACTCGCTCAATCTGACTTTCTTGTTTTTCACCTCGGTGTTCCACATCATTTCCTGTTCATAACATCAAAAATTTCATCATCATCAAACTGCTATTAAGAATTGCTCATTCATCTTACTTCTTAAAACAGGTTTTGCTGCAGCTTTCACGGGCATGGTTGTGACGGGCATCTTTTCCTTCTGGTATTATCGTCGTTATAATAATAAGAATGCTCCCCCACCGTACACTTCTCGGAACATCTCTTCAGATCGCTCTTCGATGGCTGATCTTGAGAAGGCAGATAAGCTCCTTGGAGTTCAAGTTTTTAGTTACACTGAACTTGAAGAGGCCACTAACAATTTTGATTCTGCCAAAGAACTTGGTGAAGGAGGCTTTGGCACTGTATATTATGGTAAGAGCCAACAACCTTTGTCTTCAATATTAATCACTTGAATAAACAAATTTCACCATAACATTTTTCATATTCATTAACCAGGCAAGCTCCAAGATGGGCGTGCTGTTGCAGTCAAGCGTTTATACGAAAACAATTGCAAGAGAGTTGAGCAGTTCATGAATGAAGTTGAGATCCTAGCTCATTTGCGCCACACAAATCTTGTCACTCTTTATGGGTGCACCTCTCGCCATAGCCGCGAACTCTTGCTTGTATATGAATACATTTCCAATGGCACAGTTGCTGATCATTTGCACGGTGAACTTAGCAAACCCGGTGCACTCCCTTGGGCTACTCGACTGAATATTGCCGTTGAAACTGCATGTGCTTTGAAGTATCTTCATGCTTCTGATATCATTCACCGGGATGTCAAAACAAATAACATTCTCCTTGATAACAGTTTCTCTGTTAAGGTTGCAGATTTTGGACTTTCCCGTCTCTTTCCAAACCATGTCTCCCATGTTTCGACAGCTCCACAGGGGACTCCCGGCTATGTTGATCCAGAATACCACCAATGCTACCAGCTTACCGACAAGAGTGATGTCTTTAGCTTTGGGGTAGTCCTGGTTGAGCTAATATCATCCATGCCTGCAGTTGACATCACTAGACATCGACACGAGATCAACTTGTCGAATTTAGCAATCAATAAGATCCAAAACAAGGCATTGCACGATCTGGTAGACCCGAGTCTCGGGTTTGAATCGGACTACAAGGTGAGGAAGATGATATATTCAGTAGCAGAGTTGGCATTTCAGTGTCTGCAAAGTGACAAGGACTTGAGACCTTGTATGGCAACTGTTTTGGACACTCTAAAGGACATAAAAAGTGATGGATGCAGTAAAGAAAAAGCAGAGGAATTGGATATAACAGATGATGTTGGATTGTTGAAGCATGGTCCCCCAACACCTTCTCCGGATTCGCGAACCAGCTGGAAGACAACGCCTCCTTCCAGTAATTAGCAAAGTTTTTTATCCATCTCATGCATTTTACTAAATTTTGGACTATGTAGGGAAGAAAATATGTAACAATTAGCATCAGTCATATGCGAAGATCAACTGGGTGACTGTAATATATATATATATATATATATATATATATATATTTTTCTGCTACATATATTGCTGTTGTCACGAATGCCATGTACATATATAAAAGCTGTCATGTATGATGGGGTCTATTTTTATTTTTTTTCTTTGTGTTAATCTAAACTAAATGATTGTTTAATTCAATTTCTTATTCTGATTATAACTTAGGATTGTGTTTTGTAATGCATTTCGCTTTAGTCTGGATTCAGCAATTCCTGAGGAAAGAAAAAGCTCATGTTGGACTTCAATTTTTCTCTCATGAACACATACTGTGAGCATATCTTGAGGATATACAAATCACCGTACTTTTGCCATATGTATTATTATGATTGAAGTTTAGTTGCTGACATGGTAAAAGTGTGGTGATGTGTATTAGTATGTTCAAGATATGCTCACGGTGTATGCTCATGAGAGAAAAACTGTGCTAGACTCCATGTTGTTTCAACATTTTCAAACTATTCAAATGTTCTAATGAAAAATTTATAAATTTTAATTTTTTTAAGAAGTTAATAATTTATGTAAGTGAAAATTGTTAAAAACTTATCTTTTGTTTGTGATGCGGAAATGTAACATGAACTATACAAAATTGAAAGGTAGTACGAATGGTTTTTAGTGATCGAATTATTAAGTGCCTTCATAGTTGCCAATTATCAATAGGTTTGAAGGTAAGTCAAAAATCTTCATTGTTGAACAATGCATTATAGCTTTTAGAAGAGTTGGTGCTGTTGGGCGCAACAACACGCAAGAGCTCACTTGAGAATGTTATCAAACATCTTGTAGACAATTCTCTAAACTAACACATACATCTTCCAAGAACTTGTTTCTAATGCATAGGAAAACACAATCAACCAATGGCAAACAGACCATAACAAAACACAAGCAATTTTTACGGTCAATGAGACTTTTGTTTTATTTGAATTAACTATATAAATAATGAATGTGCTATAAATTTCTTTAATTATGGCTACGTATGTCAGTATGTGCATTCCTTTCTGTGTTTTTGAGGAATGTATGCAGTTAATTATTTTATCATATTCATTGATGGGCATATAGAGGAAGGGATTTGCTTGTTTTAAGAGAGTTAATTTGAGATGCTCAATCTCATTCAAACTAAAAATTAAATAATCTCTTGGTCAAAACAAATATATATATATATATATATATATATTGATAAGAATACACATTCTGTGAGTATGATGTGTTGTAAACCAGAGCATCACAGTGGCAACCGAGTTGACGCTAATCACATCAGCTGGTTAGAGCATGGTTAAAGTGTGGTTAGTTAACTAGTGGTTAAATAACAGGATGCTGATGTAAGAATTAGTTTGCTGATGTAAGAAGTTTGTTACAGAATTCCTTGTGTGATAAGGTCACACGTTTTGTGTGTAATGACTGGTATATAAAAACCAGACACTGTAATTGTTCTAATAATCTTTGTTCAATAGATTCAATGAAGAATAATCTCCATTAACGGAGCTTCATAAAACTTAGTTTCTTTTCTTCTCTGTGAGGATTTACATCAAACACTTTACAGCTTTGATCAAACACCTTCAATCTTCTTCTCTGTTTTTCATGATATCAGAGTCGAAATTGACAAACGTCAATGGCTATTCAATCTTCTTCTGAAAATCGATCACCAATGGCATCTCAAGTTCCGATTCAGAATCAAGTGCCAATTCAACCACAAGTTCCGATCCAAAATCAAGTGCCAATCCAGAGTCAAAGTGAAGATCACTCGGCAGTGGAAAAATCCAAGGAGTTCTCATCGGTGTCAAAGTGTATGAACTTCAACCTTCCAATAAAGTTGGGGAAAGACAATCAATTTACTGGAAAGCACAGGTATTGGCCGCAATTCAAGCTCTTGATTTAGAGGATTATGTATGTGGTTTAAATCAGCCTTCAAACAAGTTATTTCTGTCCAAGTTATAAACGAATCTAGTGAAACTAGTGTTGAACAAAGGATGAGTCAAGAATATAATAACTGGAAACGCATAGACAAATTGCTTATTAACTGGATTTATTCAACAATTAGTGAAGGAATTATAGGACAAGTCATAGGTTGTCAAACATCTTATGAGGTTTGGAATCGACTTGAGCGACGTTATTCATAGCAGTCTATAGCTAAAACAGCTTCACTTGGACAACAACTTCAAGGTGTTAAGAAAGGATCAGATTCTATTAATGATTTTGTGTTGAAGATTAAGAACAAAGGTGATGCATTAATGGCTGCAGGAGAAGAGATAAAGGAGAGAGATCTAGTTACAAGTCTAATTAATGGTGTAGGTCATGAGTTCGATTGTATTGTTGCTATGATCACTACTCAGAGGTTTATCACTTTAGAAGATGCACAGTTCATGTTAATGATGCATGAGCAAAGAATTGAGCATCTTAACTCTCCAAATCAGCTTGATGTTGGTCAAGCAAGTGCCAATTTCATTTCTAACAATCTTCAAGATAAAAAGGGCTAGAGATATGGTAATTTTCAAGGTAATAGGGGAGGCTACCGTGGCAGAGGAAGAAACAACAGGTTTGGTGGTCGATCTAACAGCAGAATTCATTGCCAATTGTGCAACAAACCAGGTCATGGTGCATTAAAGTGCTATCATAGGTTTGATCAGGCATTTAGTGGTCCTCCAGCACAACATCAACATCAGAACCAAGCTTTTTACAATCAGAATCAGCATCAGAACCAAGCTTTTTTCAATCAAAACCAAGCATTCTACAACCAGCCTCAGCATCAAAATCAGTTGCTTAACAATCAGCAACAGATGCAGCAGTTCAATGGTCATATGTTTACTGGATCAGCACCTCAACACTATGAGAACCAAGGTGCTTCAGATCATTAGGCATGCTTCCATCAGAATTCCACCTTTCTTGCAACACCAGAAATAGTCATAGACCCAGCCTGGTATGTTGACAGCAGAGCAACAAATCACATAACATCAGATCTTAGCAATCTGTTAATGAGGAGCAATTATAAAGGTAATGACAAATTGATAGTAGGCAATGGTGAGCAGATTTCTATTTCTCATATTGGTAATACCCTGGTAAAAGCTCACACAGCACCTTATCAACATCTGCAGCTCAAAAACATATTGCATGTGCCTCATATTACTAAGAATTTGCTTAGTATCTCCAAGTTTACTTATGATAATCATGCTGTTGCTGAGTTCTATGCTAATGAATGTGTGATTAAGGATATCAAAACGAGGAAAGTTTTGCTTCGAGGAATGCTTAAGGATGGACTCTATTGTCTAAAGCTTGATGCTGTTGAAGTATTAAAACTTTTCTAGAAACTCTCTAGCTTATGGTTATGGTATGGTTATGGTAATTTAGTTTCATTAGGATTAGTTGTACTATTTAGTTATATGTTTTTAGGTTGCTTGTAATATGATTAGTTTTACTTTAATTTGTAATGATGGTTTTCTGGTGGCTGTGCCAGTTTCTTGTAGCAGTGTATTATACACTGTCAAGTATGGGTTGATGTACTCATTTTGTTTTGACAGCTCTTCTTAGCTGTTCTGCACTTTGTAACTGATGTATATTTTGTTCAAATGGAATTTGAAGAAAATGTAAGCTAGTTGCTTCAAATGGTTTTTACGTTATTGATGGGATGGATGACTATTTCAAATGGTTTTATATCTGCTTATGTTTATGGCATGTTAAGTGTATGAAACTAGCAAAGTTGGTTTCATGTGTATGAAATTAGTAGAGTTAATCTACTCCACTGGTTTCACGTGTATGAAACTAGTAGAGTAAATCATTTCCTCTTGTTTCATGTGTATGAAACTAGTTAAGCAAGAGTGAAAATTCTAACAGTGGTATCAGAGCATTGTTCTTGAGGGGCTGTGAGGTTTTGTTTTCAGTTTATTGAGTGTTTGTGAGGTTTCAAACACTAGAGAGTGAGTGTTAAACACCTATGAGTGCTGACATGGCTACTGGAAGCAATGCAGGCCTTCATGTTCCTCAGTTTTCTGGGGAAAACTATCAGATATGGACTGTGAAGATGAAGTCCTATCTAAAAGCCTTCGAGTTATGGGAGTATGTAGCAGAGGACAAGCAAGTTCCTCCATTGAGAGCAAATCCTACCATTGCTCAGTTGGATGCATCCTAACCCTTACAATTTCAGATTTCTTAGAGTCTAGGATGATACATAAATTTCCCTCAAATATCAATGAATAGCCCTTCTTCAATAGTTGTGCAACACTAAGTAAGTTCTGTACTAAATCAGGTATGTATAATACATTATTAATAATCTTAGGGCCTGATTTAGTTTGAATCAGAACTTTACCTTTTCCAACAGCCTTCACAAAGTCACCATTCCCCAGCTTCACTGTTGTTGTTGCATTCCTATCAAGTGTGGTGAACATGCCTTCATCTCGAGCCATATGGCTTGTACACCCACTGTCAACATACCATATCTCTGTAGAAGCTGCCATGCATGCTTGTGACATCGTAAACAAGTGCTCATCACTGACATGATCATCAGTGTAGTTAGCTTGTTGCATAGGTTGTTGAATTTGTTGTTGCATAGGCTGCTAAATTTGTTGATTTTGTTTGAATCTGCAGTATTGTTTTTTATGTCCCCATTTTTTTGCAAAATGTACATTGAACTTGTGGTTTCCCCTTGACTTCAATCAAGTCAAACAAAATGCCTCTATGTCTAAGCATGATATGGTCAGAGACATGCAAGCAATAAGTCACGCATATGACTTATGTGATGCTTGTCAATTGGGAGATGTGCACAAAATTGAGGGTTTGTGTAGTTCATGTCAGATTGGAAAGCTACAAAGGAAGTCTAATATGAATGAGGTTTTTGATGGAGATTCAAGCAATGAATCTGTTATGAATGATGGTGCAGTGGCTAAGTCTGATTCTTTAATTTTGAAGACAAGGTCATCTGCTGATGTTTATGATAAATGCAACATGATGGTCAATGAGCCTGCTTGCAATAAAGAAGCTGCTCAAATGGATGTAAGGAAGCTTGCCATGGAGGAGGAGCTGATAATGATGAATGCATCTACTCCAAATAAAGCTAAATGGATTGGAAAGGTCTTAACAGACCTGAATTATGTGCAAGAGAAACCTACTGGGTTATGGTGCTACAATTCAGCAATCTCTATGGCCAAAAATCATTTCCAACATGGGAGAACAAAGCATATCAATTTCAAGTTCCATGCCATCAGAGAAGCTGAGAAAAATGGTAATGTCAATTAATGCATTGCAGGTATGAATAGCAATTGGCAGACATACCTACAAAGGCATTAGATGGTAACAAGTTCAGTGTATAAGAAACAAAGCTTGGAGTCTTTAAGAAAAGTTTCAAGGAGGAGTGTTGAAGTATTGAAACTTTTCTAGAAACTCTCTAGCTTATGGTTATGGTATGGTTATGGTAATTTAGTTTCATTAGGATTAGTTGTACTATTTAGTTCTATGTTTTTAGGTTGCTTGTAATATGATTAGTTTTACTTTAATTTGTAATGATGTTTTTCTAGTGGCTGTGCCAGTTTCTTATAGCAGTGTATTATACATTGTCAAGTATGGGTTGATGTACTCATTTTATTTTGACAGCTCTTCTTAGCTGTTCTGCACTTTGTAACTGATGTATATTTTGTCCAAATGGAATTTGAAGAAAATGTAAGCTAGTTGCTTTAAATGGTTTTTACGTTATTGATGGTATGGATGGCTATTTCAAATGGTTTTATATCTGCTTATGTTTATAGTATGTTGAGTGTATGAAACTAGCAAAGTTGGTTTCATGTGTATGAAATTAGTAGAGTTAATCTACTCCACTGGTTTCACGTGTATGAAACTAGTAGAGTAAATCATTTCCTCTTGTTTCATGTGTATGAAACTAGTTAAGCAAGAGTGAAAATTCTAACAGATGTAGTGTCTCCAGTCAAAGGTGCAGGATAAAAGGCTGGTGGATTCAACAATATTCAAATGTCAAGTTCTTGCTTTTTTAATTCAGCAAATAAGATGGATTCTGGTTCTGCTAATAGGACCAGACCAGGTGTTACTCCTTTCAGCTCTTATGCTACTGTAAACTCTTCTATATGGCACGTAAAATTGGGGAATCCTGCTCCCTTGATACTGCAGAAAATGTTGCATCACATTCACTTTAATAAGAAATTTGTAGTTCTATAGTTTTGTGATTCTTGCAAGTTAGGCAAACTCCACAGGTTACCTTATTCTTTAGTACCAATTAGTGTCAAGGAGCCTCTTGAACTAATGTACTCGGATGTATGGGGACCGGCTCCAACCCTTTCCACAGATGGTTTTCGCTACTATATCTCATTCATTGATGCCTCTACAAGGTTTACTTGGCTCTTTCCTATGAAACTGAAATCTAATGCACTTGGTATATTTGTGCATTTTCAAAAGCTTGTAGAGCTGCAATTTGGTAAGAAAAGCAAGGGTTTTCAAACTGACATGGGATGAGAATTCATTGCCTTTCAATCTCATCTTGCTAAGAGTGGCATACAAATTCATTTTTCATGTCCTCACACTTCGCAGCAAAACGGGGTTGCTGAGAGGAAACTTAGGCATGTGGTGGAGACCGGCCTAACACTTCTAGCTCATGCACATCTTCCTCTCACGTATTGGTATGAGGCTTTTAGCTCTGCCACTTTTCTGATCAATAACATGCATATTGCACATTTTCAGTTCAAATCGCTTTTTGAAAAACTTTTCAATAAAAAACCAAACTACCATTTTTTCAAGACCTTTGGTTGTAGTTGCTTTCCTTATCTTAGGGACTACAACAAAAACAAGCTTAACTTTCATACCTTCAAATGCCTTTTTATTGGATACAGCCCTTTGCATAGAGGTTATAGATGTTTACATCCATCTGGAAAAGTGTATGTATCAAGAAATGTGGAGTTCAATGAGTTAGAGTTTCCTTTTCAATCCTTGTTTCCTAGTAAATCAGTATCTTCTAGCTGTCCACAGTCCTCTAGCATTCCCTTTTCTATTGTTCAAGAGGTACTGTCCACAATTCCAACAAATGTAGCTGCTCCAAATGCTGTGACTAGGCCAGTTACACAAGTTCCTGTCACACCACCTATTTCCCATACTTCCTCTTCTAGCTCTACTTCTTTATCACCTTAACTGTTAGCTGTCCTCTTACCTAATATTGAACCGATCCAATTACCTCTACCAGCTTATCAACCTTTTCACCCGATGCAAACAAGATCCAAAAGTGGCATTTTCAAGCCTAAAGTGTTTCAATCTACTGTCAGTTTTTACCTCACTGAAACTGAGCCAACATCATCCAAGTTAACCTTTCAAGATCCTAGGTGGAAAAAGGCAATGGTTGAAGAGTTTGGGGCCTTACATGCTAACCATACCTGGACCCTTGTTCCATATCATCCTTCAATGAATGTTGTTGGGTGTAAATGGGTGTTTAGGATCAAATATAATCCAAATGGGAGTGTTCTCAAGTATAAAGCACGTTTAGTGGCCAAAGGTTTTCACCAAACTCCCGGCCTTGATTTCTTGGACACATTTAGTCCAGTTGTAAAAGCTTCCACCATCAGAGTTTTCTTTTCCATTGCGGTGTCTTTTGGCTAGAAAATTGAGCAAATAGACATTAATAATGCCTTTTTTGAATGGTGATCTCTCTGAGATTGTGTATATGGAACAGCCATCCAGATTTGTGGACAACAAGTAGCCTCTTCATGTTTGCAAATTACACAAATCCTTGTGTAAGTGCATACACTTATTGATTGGCTCATTTCATGATAAACCACATTGGGATTGATTTGTATCGGGTAGCTTAGATTGTTGTGTTTGACAAGCTTCCGGACTTCCTAAGGTGACTTCAAGATCAAGAGCTTCAAAGGTATACAACTTGACCTTGATTCTTGAAGAGATTAGGTGCACACACACACTTGCATGCATCTTTATATATTGTGCTTTTGTTACCATGCATGTGTGTTTCATTGTTTAGTGCATCTATGTCTTTTAGCACACACACACCTTCATTGCATTTATATGATTGCATTTGTGTGATTCTTATTTGTGTGCTTATTTGGTTTATCATCACACTTATGCATTTTCGTATTGCATATCTTTTGTGTGTCACATGCTTAGTGATCTTTCATGTTGATTATCCTTTTCCATGCATGTTTTGTTGATTGCATCTAGCTTATTGATATGCCATGCCATGTCATGTTAGGCATTAGGATGCATTCACATCCCATACTTGCACTTCATGATAATGTTTTAGTGTGGTGTAATTCGTTTCCGAGATGGTTCGGAAACGTCTACGCATGCACGATGGTGTGCTTGTTAAGTGCGAAGACCGCTTTCGGAGAATGCCTTGGATTCTCCTTTATTTTCTCCAAGTTTGGGGAAACGGCGGTTGATTTTGGCGGCCAGACCGCCGAATTAAACCGCCGAATGAAAATGGAATTCTGCTCCATTTTCTGCGGTTGGATCGGCGGCCATAAATTCGACCGTCGAATCATTCCAGTATCATGATTGGAATTGTGCGGTTTCAAACGGCGGCCTGACCGCCGAATGAAACCACCGTTTTGAACTGGTGATCTCTGTCTCAGTTCTGCGGTTTGATCGGCGGCCATATATTCGACCGCCGAATGATTCTAGTAAGTTGATTGGAATTCGACGGTTATGTTCGGCGGCCAGACCGTCGAATGAAACCGTCGATCTGGTTTCATACGTGAAACGGTTCGTATTCTACGGCCACGTTTGGCGGCCTGACTGCCGATTGTGACCGCCGAATGTGATCGCCGAATGGTGCGTTTCAGGCTAACTTTTCCAAAACGATGTCATTTCATCTTGGCCTCATATATATGTATCATCTTCTCCCTAGCTCGTTTTTAAGAGCTCAAAAACTGAACCAAGTGAGATAAACTCACTTTCTAGAGAGAGAAGCTCCCAAAAACTCATCTTCACTCAACCAAACACTTTCCCATGAGCATCTAGCATATTCTAGCATCATTCTAGCATGGGTTGTGTTGATTTCTTTGACTAGGTAATCTCTACATGTTCTACATCTCTTTATTTCATATTTATGACATGTTTGCCTAGGTTTAGCATTTATTTGTTGATTAAATGCATGTCTCCTTGCTTAATGTTATTTCTAACATGTTTGAGACTTTGATTATTGGTTGAGATGAGTTATTTGTTGATAGCTAGCATTTAGGACTATTTTGCCCTCTAGCTAAGTCTATATGATTTTGATTTAGACATTGATGAGTATGACTTATTGATTGTATTTGTTAATTGTTTTTATTGTCCTTGCCATGTTCATTGACAACTTGTGTTGATTGGCATTTTGATTGACTATTCATTGATTGCATTTGTTGATTGCATATTCATAGTCATTGCCATGTTTATTGACAACTTGAGTTGATTTGGCTTTCTTTGTTGACAATTAGGTTGTTAGAAATCTCTACAACTAAATTGAGACCTCATGTATGTGCATGTAAGCTTTGTTTGATAACTAGGATGTTGATTTGCATTATAACATCTAGTTAAGCATATAGTGTTTAGTCTAGCACTCATTGCATTTGTGCATCATTGTGATATACACTTAGACTTTTTATTCTCTTCATAGAGTCAAAGTCTTGTGGCTTCTAGGTGAAGTTGCACAAGTATTGTACTAGCTCCTCTGTAAAAAGCCTGCGGGTAGATTAGGAGGTGCTCACTTAAGAGTGTAACATTCTCTTCATATAGAGGTTGTCTAGGGTTGGTCTAGGTTTGCTATAAAAGGCCTGCAGGTAGTAGTGGTGGATTAGTAACCGAGAATGGTTTGACTAGAGGTCAACCTAGGGTTGTAATCATCATTACATATAGTGGATTTGAGGACCGTGTGTGGCGCACATAATAGCCCGTGGTTTTTCCCCGTGTGGGTTTCCACGTAAAAATCAAGTGTTCTTTACTTTTCGCACTTTACACTTGATTTTCATTGTTTGTTGAATTGGGTTAATTGTGATTAACATTGACTAATCAAAAAATTGGTAATAATCGATTAACAACCCATTCACCCCCCTCTAGGTTGTTTAGACACACGCGAGTATTGTATTTTCACCTTGTATGGCCTAAAACAGGCACCTAGGAGCTGGTTTACAAAACTCAAGTCAACTCTCATCTCTTGGGGATTTCGGCCCTCAAGCTTAGATACTTCTCTCTTCATTTGGTTCTCAGGTAGAGATTGTGTTTTCCTTCTTGTCTATGTTGATGATATTTTGGTTACTAGTAACAATTCCTTGATGATTCAACAAGTCATTAACACTTTCAACAAATCCTTTGCCTTAAAGACACTGGGTTCAATGAATTATTTTTTGGGTTTTGAGGCCTTTCGTAATTCCTTTGGCCTATATCTAACCCAAACTAAATACATCTTTGATCTGCTGAAGAAAGCCAACATGAGTGATGCAAAGGCATGTGATACTCCTGTTGCTTCTGGAACGAAGTTGTCTCTTTATGATGGTGTTGCTTTTAACGATCCCACTCTTTATCGTAGCACAATCGGCATCTTGCAGTATTTAACAAACACAAGGCCTGATATCTCTTACATTGTGAACAAACTCAGTCAGTTCCTAGTTGCTCCAACGATGGTCAATTGATAAGCTTGCCAACGTGTTCTTCGGTACTTGAAAGGCACACCTCATATTAGCCTGCATTTCCAGCCATCCTCGTGCTTCACTCTTGAAGCCTTTGCTGATGCTGATTGAGCCAGTTGTGTCGACGATAGACATTCTATGAGTGGGAATTGTGTGTTGCTTGGTGGCAATTTGGTGTCTTGGAGTTCTCGTAAGCAGAAAGTTGTTGCTCGATCAAGCACCAAGGCTGAATATCACTCAATGGCTCAGGTTACAACTGATATCTTATGGTTGCGTTCTCTTTTGAGTGAGTTGCGTGTTCCTATTGCAGGTGGTTTAGTGGTCTGGTGTGATAACATTGGTGCCAATTCATTGGCTCAGAATCCTGTTTTCCACCATCGCACTAAACATATTGATATTGATACACACTTTATTCATGAGAAGGTTTTATCTGGGGAAATCGAGTTCATTACATTCCTACTGAGCATCAAGTCGCTGACATCTTCACATATATATATATATATATATATATATATATATATTATTATTATTATTATTATTATTATTATTCTACAAACTAAATGCAAGCAAGATCAATAAACTTTCACTCAAAAGATATCTTTCTCGGTTGGTGATCTGATCTCCTCCATCCATGACTTGCACTACAAGAATTAAAACCTCTCTCTTTCCATGGCTTATTCAACTATATTCAATCATCACATTCTTTTACATCTTGATCTCCCTCCCAGCTTCTTCTTGCAAGGATGATCCACCACACATAGCCTGCACTCGGCCATATGGGTGCGGTACAAGCACATGGGGTATATGGTATCCTTTTTGGGGAGTCGGTAGGCCTGCGTACTGTGGTCACGAAGGATTCGGGCTCAAATGTCGAAATAATCAGTATCCTCTCATTGAATCCGGAGCTCAAAAGTTTCGAGTATCAAACATATACATCTATTCTGCAACAATGAGCATGGTTCGCGATGATCTTTGGGACAGTTATTGTCCTGGAATACTACAGGGAACCAATTTCAACAAAAATCGAATCAAATACATGTCAAACGTTGTATTCCTCGACTTTTTCTATGATAGTAGTGATGAAATCTCACTAAGGGTCGATCAAATTCAATCAATTGTAGGGAGGTAATATGGTTTTACACAAGTCCCTTGTACGTGCTTCAACTTCCCAATGTGACAAGCACATATGAGAAGAGAATCCAAGTTCCTGTTCTCAGGATTGCTCTTCAGGATCATATTCAAAACAGATTAGCTTTTCAACAGACTTTGAATAAAGGATTTGATGTGGAGTTTAAAGCTGTGATGACACCTTGTATTCAATGCTTTTATTCTCGTGGGATTTGCGCATCAAATACCTCAAATTCTAAGTTTGTATGCTTTTGCCGTGGTCAACCTCACACATCAACTTGTGATTCTTCAGATGGTAAGCCTGCTCTTCTTTTTCTATATTAACATTGAAAATCAATTCAAAAACTAAAAGACACAACATATTTTAGAGAAAAGAGTTTGGTTAGATTTTTTTATTTTTTTATTTTTATTTTTATTATTTTTATTATTTTTATTTTTATTAATACAATATAAACAATTTTATGTCAAAATAACTAAAATAACAAAAAGTCAATTGCTTAGTGCCCTGTTTGACTTTGAACATGTCAAAGGTACACGAGAGAACAAGTTAGGAACATGGATTTGGGGTATAATTTTAGGGCTGGACCTTACAGCAAGTGTCAGGTAAGTCTTTGGCCGCCGGGCTAGCCTTCCATTGTCAGAAACACTCGAGTATGGACATTTGGACACATTTCCTATAGTATAAAATATAAATAGGTAAACCAACCTCATTTATTACGGTATGCATTTATTACATTTTCAGTGTTGCCTTTTCTCTAGGTTTTTCTCTCTAGATTTGGTACAGATTTGGGTGTCAAAGTATAAATGCTGACCACCAATTGGCTCTCCCCTAACATCCTATTCTTCCTCCTTTTATTTCAGACACAAGAATAAAACCGAAACCTACTCCAACTGCCGGAGCAGTCTGACACATCTGTTGAAACCGAGCACACATATGCAAAGCAGTTAAGTTCTTCTTCTTTGTTGACTAACCGTTCAAACGGTTAGTCAAATTAAATTGGGAAATAGTTGGGCTGGCCAAATTAAAGCAGTGTTAGGCTATGAGGGTGGTTTTGGGGTGGACTCCAATGGTAGCAGTGGAGGCCTTCTTTTGTTATGGAGAGGGAATTGTAATATTACGGTCCTGTCGTTTTCTGCAGGTCATATTGATGCCAGAGTACAGGCAGAGGACGGGCTTTTATAGCGCTTCTCTGGGATATACGGAGCTCCTAATCCGAGGAATAGAGAGAACTTGTGGACTCTGATGAGACGTCTGAAAGAAGTCGACCAGTTACCATAGGTTTGTGCCGATGACTTTAATGAATTATTGAGCATGAGTGAAAAATCGGGTGGCTCGGAAAAATCTATCAGGGATATTATCAACTTTAGACAGGCGGTTGATGATTGCGATCTTATCGACTTGGGTTTTTCAGGCCCGAATTTTACCTGGAATAACAGAAGAGAAGGGAGGGAGAATATTCAGGAACGTCTGGACAGAGTCTTGGCAAGCAACAGCTGGAGAGATTTATACCAGTATATTAAAGTTGAGCATTTGGGTTTCAATTCTTCTGACCACCGTCCTCTCATGTTGGCATGTGGGCATGTGGGCATGTGGGCATAGCAATCATGGAAATAGAAGAACTATTAGGGAGTTTAGATTTAAAACTTTCTGGCTCAAGGAGCAAGACTGTGGTAATTTGGTGACCGAGGTGTGGGAAAAGAATGGCCTAGCTAATTCAGTGAGTAATCTACGGGTTAAACTTCATAGTTGTGCAGAGCAGTTGGAGGCTTGGAGCAGGAATCGGTTTGGGAATATTCGTAGACAAGTTGAAGCGAAGAATAGAGAGATTGGAAGTCTTTACAGGAGGAGTAGGGAAGATGGAGTAATGCAGAGAATTAAATCGATGGAAAGAGAGGTTGAAAATCTTATTAAAAATGAGGAGTTATACTGGAAACAGAGATCTAGAGCTGACTGGCTGTGCGGAGGGGACCGGAATACTAAATTCTTCCATGCAAAAGCATCAGCTAGGAGGAGGAAAAATAACATTGCTTCACTTACTGATACGAGGGGGTTTGTTCAGGAATCGGAAGATGGCATGGCCAATGTGGTGTCAGAGTATTTCTCTAATATATTCCGGTCATCCAACCCCTCGCGAGATGTTATCAGGAAAGTATCAAATTTCGTCAAGACAGGGCTTAGCGAGGAAATGGTATCTGACATCAGTCGGGAGTTCACGGAAACAGAAATCAAGTCAGCATTTTTCAGCTTGGGCCCAACTAAAGCTCCGAGTCTAGACGGGTTCCAGGCTATATTTTTCAAGAAGTTCTGGAATGTTATAGGTCCCGATATTGTTAGAGTTTGCTTAAAGGTGCTACAAGGCGAAGCTTTTATCAGAGATCTTAATCGTACAAATGTGGTTCTAATTCTGAAAGTTTGAAATCAAGTCTCGTTGAAAGATTTTCGCCCAATCTCTCTCTATAGTGTGATGTATAAGATCATTCGAAAACTCTAGCTAATAGAATCAAGCAGTTTCTCCCAAGTCTGATTTCGAACCAACAATCTGCCTTTGTTCCTGGAAGGCAGATATTTGACAACGTGATAGTAACCTTTGAGACATTACATTCGATTTCTCGAAGGAAGAAGGGGAAAAGAGGGACGATGGCCATCAAGCTGGATATGAGCAAAGCGTGCGACCGAGTAGAGTGGCAGTTCCTCCATGCAGTTCTGGTAAGAATGAAGTTTCCTATCAATTGGGTAGATTTGATTATGGATTGTGTAAGCACAACACGTCTCTCATTCCTTCTCAATGGTCAGATGGCTTGTTCCCTAACTCCTACCCGTGGTCTAAGGCAAGGTTGCCCACTATCACCCTATCTTTTTCTGTTGTGTGCCGAAGCTCTTTCGAGTATGATTAGAAATTCAGAAAAGAATGGCAGAAATCTGGGGCTGAGGTGTGGAAGAGGAAGCCCTCTCATTAGCCATACATTTTTTACAAATGATAGCATCATCTTTTACAAAGCCTCTATACAAAGTTGCTCTCGAATTCGTAATGTCCTAGGTATGTATGAGCTAGCGTCAGGTCAACAAGTTAATTTTCAGAAATCTCTGGTTACTTTCAGTCCTAATGTGGACTGGAATACCAAGAGGGATTCGTTGGCTGTTTTTGGGGATTGATCCTGGTAGTCAACAAGATAAGTATCTGGGGTTACCTTCTATGATAGGGAGGAATAAGAAGAAACTTTTCAGCGAAATTAGAGAGAGGTTGTGGAAGAAGTTGAGAGGATGGAAAAACAACCAGTTTTCATTTGAAGGGAAGGAGATTCTGATTAAGGCTGTCGCTTAAGCAATTCTGTCATACGCGATGAGTATATTTAGGGTGCCAGTTGGCCTGGTTAAGGAGCTCTCAGCTATGGTTTTGAAATTTTGGTGGGGAACGTGTGAGGGAAGACGGAAGATTAGTTGGGTTAGGTGGGATAGGTTGTGTCTGCCAAAGTTCTTGGGTGGTATGGGCTTTAGGGACCTCATCTTCTTCAATCAGGCGCTCTTAGCTAAACAAGCATGGAGAATCTTGAGGAATCCTGAGTCCTTAGCAGCACAGGTGCTTCGTGCGAAGTACTTTAAAGACCTCGGTTTTTTGGAAGCTACTATCAAGGGAGGCTGTTCCCATCTTTGGCGTAGTATCATTTGGGGAAGAGACTTGCTATTGAGAGGTTTACGTTGGAGAATTGGGGATGGGAAATCTATTAGGGTATTCAAAGATCAATGGATCCCACGTCCGAGTACCTTCAAGCCTATCTCCCCGGACCCGGGAATAGATCTTCGTGTTGCCGATCTCCTTGATCAGTGTCATATGGGATGGGATCTCTCGAAATTAAATCAGTTTTTTCTTCCGATAGACAGAGCATCAATTCTATCTATTCTGGTGAGCAGAACTAGTGGATCAGATTTCCCTTCTTGGCATTTTGATAGGAGGGGGTTGTATACGGTTAAAAGCGACTATAGGCTTGCCATTCAAGACAAAATTAGAGAAAACTCTTCCAATTTAGCTTCTTCTCGGAAATGGTGGAGTGCCTTATGGAGTTTGAATGTCCCCCCTAAAGTCCGCGTCTTCATTTGGAGGATTTGTTCCAATGCTGTTCCCTCCTTAGCTAATCTTTGGAAACGTAGAGTCTTAGTTGATCCTACCTGTTCCAGGTGTAAATCTGCAGTGGAAACTATTGAACATGCTCTGTTCTGGTGCGAAGAGTCTAGGAAAATCTGAGGAAAGACCAGGTTTGATTGCTTCTTTGATATATCTCATCAGCTCTCTGTGTTGGACACCTTGACTCTTGCCTCCTCTCAATTTTCCAGGGATGAGCTTGCTTTATTTTGTATGCTGTCTTGGGCTATCTGGGACAGAAGGAATGCTTTTTTCAACTCTGGTTCATGTCCTTCGGAGGATCAGGTGGTGATAAAAGCTGAGAGCCTTCTTTTGGAATTCCAGAATTCCTTGACTGCCCTCACTCCTGCGGTGGTGCCTCCCTCGAGACCCCCACCCTGTGGTGATTGGCTGGCCCCTCCTCCGGGGCGTCTGAAGTTGAACACGGCATTCCTTTCCCACAAATCCTCCAGGTGTATTGGGGTGAGCTTGGCCATTAGGGATGATAAGGGGAAAGTCCTTGTAGCTCGGGCTAGGAAGATTTATGGGACTTTTGATGTGGTTTCCGGGAATCTCTTGGCTCTTAGAGAGGGCCTCCTGCTTGCAATTTTCTTTGAACTTCCTGTTATGATTGCAGAAGTTGATTATCTCCCGGCTGTCTCTATTCTGAATTCGTCCCAAAATTATTTGGGTGATGCCACTTTTTTAGTTAATGATGTTAAGGCCTTTATGTCAGCCTCGGGTGTTAGTATATGTCAAGCTTGTTCCCATTTGGGAAATTTCTTGGCTCGTAACATTGCTAAGGCGGCCTTGTCTTCTTGTAAAGAACAATTCTGGTTCGATACCAGCCCTTCTTGTAATTTTTTCCCTGTTTAATATAGTCCCTTTCTTTCAAAAAAAAAAAAAACCGTTCAAACGGCCCACGTGGCATGTTTGTTAACCGAATAATGTTTTAACACGATTAATTAAAAAGGGTTTTGTCCTTTTTTTTTTTTTGTTTTTTTTTTTTGGAAATAGGTTTTGTCGATGTTGACTAATCAAAATTAAACGGGTCATATAATTCAACAATGGTTTATGTTTGCTAATTATAGTGGATTTTCGCCCAAAACAAAGCACTTGTCCTGGAAAATTAAACCATTTCGGAATAAAAAACCGTGTCCTGGAAAATTGTCTAGGAAGACACATGAAATTGCTTATGAAGTTTCATGAATCTAAGATATACTTGATTACTTGTCCATTAAGCTATCAATCTAGAGAAGACTTACTTGAAATGATCTACCGCGACTCCTCTATTTAGTCCAATAGACGTCCTGTGATATACTCAATTCTAAAGAATATATAATTTCTTTAGTTCATAAAATCTCAAACAGAGCTTCTAAGGTACCTAAAGGAGCTGTTAAAAGACTACTAAAAGCGTTTATTTTTTTCAATTCTATTGTGTAACTAATAGAATTAGTAGATTGAAGTTGGCCTAATGGTATGCACTTCACATCTACGGTTGTGAATTATAATCATGTCCTCTATCCAAAATCCTGAATTGATTGTAATTACATGATAATTCAAAGAGAAAAAAGATAAAAAAATTAATCATTAATTGAGATGAGTTTATTCTTAGCAAAAAGTTTTTGCATATTGATATAACTCATAAAAGCATGAAATATATTTACAAATCATTATCTAATGTTGATCGTGAAAATGATAAGGGGGAAGAATCTTCTACTGGTGATCTTAGAGGAGAAGAAAGGAAAGGATTTGATGGAATTTGCAAGGCTTCAATGCTTCCTTGCAACATGTCAATGACCTTACTCATAGATGGTCTATCCAACGGACGAGCTTGAATACACCACAAACCCACAATTATCATCCTCTTTGCTATTTCATTTTCTTCTTCGGTCATGCCATCATGCAATTTTAGTTCATTTCCCAGTTCAAAATGCCTATATACCCATTTTGGAAAATATATCTTGCTTGAATTCTCCACCCCAAGATGTAGGTTTTTTCTGCCTCCAACCATCTCCAATATCATCATTCCATAGCTGTAAACATCTGACTTGTGTGAAACTTCTCCAAAGTTTCTACTAAATACTTCTGGAGCGATGTACCCAATTGTCCCTCTAGCCTCTAACATTGAAACCATACTCTCTTTTCTAGGGCATAGTTTCGCAAGCCCAAAGTCACAGATCTTCGGACAAAAATCTTCATCAAGAAGAATATTATGAGGTTTTATGTCGAAATGCAAAATCCTTGTGTTGCAGCCACGATGCAATTACTCTAACCCTCTAGCTATTCCTAATGCAATTTGATACAGTTTTTCCCATCCCAAATGTCGATTGGTAGTCAAAGTATCAATACTGTGTATGAATTTTTCAAGCGATCCATTAGCCATGAACTCATAAACAAGAGCTCTTTTCTTACCTTCTAAACAAGAACCCAGTAACATGACAACATTAACATGGGATGTTCTACTAATGCTAGCAACCTCGTTGATAAATTCTTCTCCATTTCCTTTAGCTGTATTTAGTAGCTATACTGCTACAAGTTTGCCATCCCTCAACTTTCCTTTGAACACACCTCCATAGCCTCCTTGGCCTAGTTTATCTTTGAATGAATTAGTCATTTTCTTAACATCTGAATACATGTACCTTGTGGGAGCCAGAGATCCATAACTCCTAATGAAGGCCTCGAGGTCTCGTTCATTCTTTCCTCTCTTTCGAAAAATTGTCGTTGATGTCATTGATTTGTTCTTCGTCAATTTGAAAAGGCAAATAATGATACATGTGAATGCTATTCCAGCTAGTCCGGCAGTTAAACCTAACGATTAGCAAAAACAAAAAGGTGATAAATTGATCAGGTGCATTGTTTATGAACTAGAATTCCATTGGAATTTGATGTTATTTTGTATTTACTCTAATTGTGAGCATTTAATTAAGCTCTCGGTTATCCAAATAGAAGTAATAATTGTTGCTTCCATTATTGTGTTTTTTCAACAATTTTTTTTTTTTTTGAGATCAAATTAATTTGTAAACTTAGTAACGTTACAAATTCACTCAATATCATTTTGTAAGTTTGTAACTCACTCGATGTCATTCTGTAATGTGAAAGATTAATTTACTCTTAAATATAGAATGAAAATGATTGTTTTACCCTTAATATATTTATAAATTATAATTAAAAATGAATATATATATATATATCAATTTTCTCTCTTTAATAATTAACACTCTCACAAACAGACACCAAACTCCCAAACACCACCATCCCCACCCCAAACACCAACACCCAAAATTCGGCCACCATATACCACCATCTCCAAACACCAAAACTTCGAATCCAAGTGTAGAAAGAGAAGGTTATAAGAGAGAGATCCATTAGAGAGAGAGTGAATGGAAAAAGAGAAGGGAAAAAGATTTTTATTATTTTAATTTTAATATTTTGTTAAATAATTTTGAATTTTAGTTTTTAAGTGATTTATCTATTCACCCTTATATGTTTTCAAATATTTACCTAATAGCATTGTGAATTTTGGCCAAAAATGAAACAATAATGCTAGAGGACCCAAAAAAGTGACCCAAATTTTAGATCCAAACCTATGTGGCAACATCACACACAACATGGACTCACGTCACTCTTTTCAAAGATCCCATGTGATGTTGCCACATAGGTTTGGATCCAAAAATTGGGTCACTTTTTTGGGTCCTCTAGCATTACTCAAAATGAAATTATAGTGTGGATTATAGAGAATAAAGCAAACTACCAGAGGAATTTAAAAATTTTCCTTTTTCACCGATAAATTAAAGACTTATAATCATATTCCCGACATTAAACAAATACCTAAAATGCCTTCTACCGAATCAAAATCTTCTCTCTTTAAACAGATTTCTACTACCATCTCTCTCTATTATTTCTCTCCGCTAGCGAGGGGAGACGATCTCCTCCTCTCTCTCTCTCCTTCCCATTCTTTATTCTCTCTATGTCCTTCTTTCTCTTCGTTTCTTAAGGTTTGGGTTTCTATCCTCGAGCGCCGATCTCCTCTACTGAGAGGAAACCACCGATTATGGTGGTGGTGTCGTGTGGTTTGCACAAAAAACTGATGTAGGTTTGGTGGGTGTGGCGTTGGGATGGGTGTTTGGGGTGATGTGATTGTTGATGGGGTTGGGTTAGGTTTTAGGTTTGGTTTGGGGTTGTATTATGGTGGTCGGAGTGCCGATCTCCCGGTGGAAGGGTTTTTGATTGATGGTGGGGTGGGGATGGCAGGGTGAGGGCGGGTTTCTTTGAGGATTCTGGATTGATGGATGGTGTTGAATCGATGATTCAATTTTAGTTTATTTTTTTCAACACCACGTTCATCTCATTTTATGTATATATTTTTTTAATTCTTGTTTTTTTTATTTGAAAAAAACAATTCTATTTTTTGAATAATTTTATTTTATTTCATGTTTTTCTTTAGAGAGTCAATCGACTCCATCTCATATTATTTTAATTTTATTTTTTCACTTCTAGTTTTTTTATTTGAAAAAAGGTTCTGTTTTTTTAAAATATATATTTTTAAAAATATTTTCTATTTATTTTTGTTATTTTATTACTTTATAAATATCTTAAAGTAGAATAGTCTTTTTCAAGTTATATATATTGAAGGGTAAAATTGTTTTTTTTGTTAAAATTTTTAACAGAAATTAAATGCAGGGGTTAACGAGGAATATGGTGAACTAGGAGAATTTTGACAAACTGCGGTAAGATATTTTGTAATATCCCTAACTTAAATGAAATATACTTATGAAAAGAAATACGATAAAACACCACGTATTATGAAATAAGAAGAGGTAAAACCGTAAAATGGAGAGTCCATTTTTGCTCACCCTCCTTTCAAGGGGGTAAGCATTACTCTCCTCCCAAACACATGACATGTGTCTATTGAGGGGTAAAATTGTCTAAAAATTTACCCTTCTATGGACACATGTCATCCATTTTAAAGGGAGGTAATGGTTACCTCCCTTGAAGGGAGGTGAGCAAAAATGTTCTCTAAAACAGATGAGTGTATTACCTAAAACAATCTTCACTGGGACGTTTGAATGACTGACCATAATGCCCTACACATCTGTAATGATTCAAAATAATAACTTTGTATGACAACATCATATAACTTTTCAATCATATCCTGTGCAAAAACCATGTACTAAAAGTAAAATGTTAAAATTACAATGAATGCTGCTGGTTCACATTGATGGAAGGTGGAGATCTACTGTTGATTGATATTTTTTTATTTTTTTTATTTTAATTGACATGTATTATATGTAAATGATCAAAATACCTTTAGTTTTGCTAAGTTTCACTAACATTTGACTGATGGAAATGATTTATATATTTAAAAAAAAAAAATTATGGACTAAAATAGCTAATATGATAAAAACTTTTTAAAGATGACCATTCGTACAAAAAAAATATTTATGTTTTTAGATTTTTTGTAAGGAATATATTTAGAATTGAGTCTGAGACATAGGATTAGAAAAAAACAAACAAACACTTACCGGAACAGGTGGTATACGTGCGTGGTCCATAAGGGCAATAGCAAATAAATCGATCTGAAAGTGGGTTATCAGATCCGCATCTCCCAGAAGACCCTTCACAGGCAGAACAGGATGAGTTGCTTGCCTTATACTCAACATCAAACCCTTTATCCAAAACCTGTCCCAAGTTTCCGGGTCGAAGATCATTGAGAGCAGTCAAAAGAACTGGCACTTTGATACCCGCTTTACATGTCTTGCTGAGATTCGAAAGTTGAAACTCCGATCCCTCAATCGTGTAAAATCCTCCTGCTTCCTCCTCACCTTCTAAGGAACAATTAAAATAATTTGGACTCTGTGGGGAGATCACTTCATTGCAATTGTGGAATAAGCTGAGGTTTCGAACATTCGGACCGTACTTGTAGAGAGAAGTCAGAAGTGTTGAAAATGGTGTCCTGGAGAACTGTTCCAGGAGTCGGACAAGAACTATTCCAAAGATCATCTCGAGCAACGATCATGGTTGGATGAGAGTCATTGATGCTTAAAAATCGAAATTTTTGACTTGCTGACTCTATGAAATGGTACTCATTGTCCTGATCACATCTGAGCTCGAATTCTTTACGACCACAATATTGAGGCCTATTGCCTCCCCAGAAAGGATATGAGATATTCAATATGCTCGAACCACATGAATAAGAGTAGGGACTACTGCATGCCAAAAACTAGCGAGATGCTGGGAGGATGATGAAGAGGAAGAAAATGGTGATGATGGAGCGGAGAATAATCGGTTGGAAGAGAAGGTTGTTCATAATTTTGTGTAAATAATGTCACAGTGAGAAGAGTTTGGCAATTAAGATGATAATATATGGTAATGGGAGAGTGACGAAGAAAATAAGTTGCACCCCATTAGAAACTTCCGGGAGAAGAATGTAAGATATGGCTGTTGACTCGACTTTTGGAGAAAACACCATGGACTTGGAAATGTGGGTTAAGGTCTATAATTTCAGCTGTTATATAACAGGACAAGAGAAAGTAATTGGAAATGAGGGTTAATTAAGGTCTACACGTGAGTGATTCAACATTCATACTAGTCTAATGGAATAGATTACTGGTGCAATTAAGAGTTTTATGAGACTTGAACAAGTCAAATATTAGAGATAGTGAACCCCTTTTCAGTTTGGGAGGTGAATTGAAGGTACGTACGTACATTTGGTTCTTCTCATCAATGAACTCATCCCTAAAAGACCAACCACTATACAGCTTTGAAGAGAACATGAATGTGACGTAGCAAAGTGGCATTTTTATTGTTTATCGTGTAATAATGTGTTTTGACATCCAAGGAAATTATTGCTGTTTTTCATCAACAATATCAAAAACAGGGGATGCTTACATTTCTGGCCAAAAATCATAAACAGCCTTCAAATTAATAGATTATTCAAAAATATTAATTTTCAATCAATTTTCTTCTTTCTTCTTTCTTTTTTTATCCCGTAGAAATGATTTTGGATAAAACTGCACTTAGTGCATATTAGAGAAATATATATATATATATCACATATCTCCATAATTGGAGGTTTGTGCAAATAGGCCTCCATCAATGGAGATTTAATTTGAAAAAAAAAATGTCATTTAAAAAAAAATAATAATAAAAAATAATAAAAAATTGGAAGAGAGAAAGTTATTGGTGAAGAATGAAATTTGATCGATTTCAATTTTTAGGAACTTTACACGCTGAATTTTACATTTCAGTATGTAAACATGTTGAAATTTTAGCATGGTAAGCATTTTGTAATTTCAGTGTGCAAACAATTTGTAATTTAAGAGTGTAAAATGCATTTCAGAGTATAAAGATATAAGCATGAAACTGAACAATTTCAAAAGGACTTTTGAGGGGGCAAACGATATCAGATTTTCGCCTATAATATATTAATATACAGTTGGAATCGCTTCGGTGAGAAGAACAATATTTTGAGAGAGAGAGAGAGAAACATGAATGAATGAGAGCGACAAGAAAAACCTATAAAGAGAGAAAAATCATCAATGAAGATTCAAGTTATTAAAATTGATGAGACAAAAAACTTAAAGAGAAGAGGAAAATAGTCAAAGATGATGCAAGAGTTTAGTTAGGGAAGTCAACAAACATAATTTATAGGGTATGTCTGTCAACTCATGAAAAAATTGGGCAAATTTAATGAATATTCCAATAAATTTAAGAATAAAATAAAATAAAATTAAAAACCATAAAAGTTTAACTAGATGACAAGTTGACAACATAACAAAGTAAAAGCTGTAAGGTACGTTCCATCAAAAAAAAAAAAAAAAAAACCGTAAGGTACGTAGGCCGTAGCGCTTCAATAAGTGGAAATTGTCAAAAATAACTACTTATATTATGAGAAATTTATTTTTAACCACAAACGAAGTTTTAATTGTTAATAACCATGTTTTTGAGAAATTACTGGAAAGCCCTCATATAAAAAACTCCCCTCAAAACACTCTCTCCTTTTTCTCTCTTTTCTTTCTCTCTCCTCTCCTCTCCTCTCTCTCCCCGATCTCTCTCTCTCCCTCAAAGCCACAGTCGACATGCCCGTGCGGCTTCACCGAGCGCGGCGACCTTCTGGGCTGCACGACAGTGCCGTCATCGTGCCTATGGACCGTGCGTGCTACTGCTTCGCGAATGAAGGGGTGGGCCGTCGTCGCGCTTCGCTTCGCTGCCATCTTCGCTGCTGCTGCTGCCGTTCTTCTGTGTGCCGCTGCTGCTGTCGTTCGCCTGGGATTACGGCCGTCGGAGACCCCCTCAGCCGACGATGTGATCTGCAAAAAAGGGGAAATAAAAAAAAAAAACCTAATTGTGAATTTTGGGAATTTGGGGAAGAAAGGGAATCAAGTTTCACATATTTCATTTTAGGTATGATTTCAAATTTCAAATATTTCATTTTAGACATGATTTCAAGTTTCAAGTTTCATTTTAGTCATAATTTCAAGTTTCAACATTCAAGTTTTTAACCATGATTTCAAGTTTGAGAATTTAAAAAAAAAAAACTTATTTCAGGGGTATTCTAGTAAATTATGGACATATAGTGAATTTTTTAAAAAAAAGTGGTTATTAACAATTAACTTTTCAAAAGTGGTTACTAACAAAAGTTTAATAAATCCAATGGTTATTTTTGGTTTTCTCTCCTTCAATAAACAGTGGCAGCAATATCACACTAGTTCTTTAGAGAAATCTATTCTTGCCAAATGACATACTTCGAGGACAAAATATCTATTATGTCATTATCTTCCTGGTAAAGCCTGGATTCCCACAATATATACTCAGGTTGGTCGTCTCCCTGAACCTTTTGGGGTTCGCACAATGAAAAGCTGATGCTTGTTTTATTCATTTGAATAATTATTTGCCAATTCCTTCATCAATTCTCAATTTCATATATATATTTAGAGCTTCTAATAACTTGAAAGGATTATTAATTTTATAGCATTGATCTCCTATACCAAATATTTTTCTCTTGCCTTCAACAATCAACTTGTTAAACACTTTGCATAGCGCCTAGATCGTCTAGGCACCAGTTAGGTGGTGAAGCCAAAATAGTCCAAACGATGCCGTTTTGGACCAAAACAACATCGTTTTGAAAGAAAAGAAAAAAAAAAAACAAATATATATTGTCTAGGCTGATTACTAGAACAATGCTTGTAGAGAATATAATAACCAATAGTACTAGTCCAGTAGTCCCTCTGGCTCCCAACATCTAGATTTTCGGACAGAAATTTTATCAAGAAGAATGCTACGAGATTTTATGGTGAATTAGAGAATTATTGGATCTGCAGTCACAGTACAAATACTCTTAACGTCAGCATATTGTTACATTATTACCAATTATTTTAAATACATGGAAGTATGGAACATAATTGAAATCGTATATGTACCCACTGAAATGACAATTATCATGACATGGATACAGTGGCTGAATCTATTAATGTTTGTCTCGGAGAACTAGAATGAAAAGGATTTGGTGGGATTTTCAAAGTTTCAATGCTTCCCTGCAACATTTCTATTACCTTATTCATGGACGGCCTATCCAATGGAATAGTTTGTATGCACCACAAACCCGCAAATATCATCTTCTTTGCCATATCTTTTTCTTCACTAGTCATGGCACCACTTAGTCTAATTTCTTCCCCTAGCTCCAAATGCGTATAAATCCATTTTGGAAAATATATCTCGCTTGAATTATCCACCCCAAGATGGAGGTTTTTTCTACCTCCAACCATCTCCAAAACCATCATTCCATAGCTATAAACATCAGACTTGTGTGATACTCCTCCGAAGTTTCTATTGAATACTTCTGGTGCAATATATCCAATTGTCCCTCTAGCCTCCAACATCGATACAATACTTTCATTTTGGGGGCATAATTTGGCAAGCCCAAAATCAGAGATCTTAGGACAAAAATCTTCGTCGAGAAGAATGTTGTGGGGTTTTATGTCGAAATGAAGAATTCTTGTGTTGCAGCCACGATGCAAGTATTCCAACCCTCTGGCTATTCCCAATGCAATTTGGTACAGATTTTCCCATCCCAAATGCTTATTAGTCTTCAAAGTATCTTTCCTGTGTATAAATTTTTCAAGCGATCCGTTAGGCATGAACTCGTAAATAAGAGCTCTTTTGCTACCCTCTAAACAAAATCCCAGTAACGTGACAACATTAACATGGGATGTTCTACTAATGCTGGCTACCTCATTGATAAAATCCTGTCCATTTCCTTTGGACGTATTCAGGAGTTTTACTGCTACAAGTTGGCCATCTGGTAACTTCCCTTTGTAGACGCCCCCAAAACCTCCTTGGCCCAATTTATCTTTGAATGAGACGGTCATTTTCTTAACATTTGAAAAGCTGTATCTTTTGGGACCTAGAGATTCATGGTTTCTTATGAAGGCCTCAAGATCTTGATCATTCTTTGATGAGTTCTTCATCCATTTGTAAATGCAAATAATGATACTGGTGAACATAAATATTCCACCAACTGCAGACGCAATACCTATATAAAGGAGTAAGTGATGAATCAGGATCAAAAGGAGAATAATGTTATTGACATTTTGCTGATTTTCAACTGATTATAAGGTGTACCTAGAAGACGATAATTATATAATTTTTATTTATGTATTTGCTGAATATGAGGGACGTTTATATGATAAGGATAATGAACTATTAATGCTGTTAAACATGTGTAAGATAAGAAAAATGAACAGAAGATCGAATTTGAGAGGAACATATAAATTACCTATAATGAACAAATGCTTTTAAACACTGCATGAAAACAAGCAAAACAGATTGGAGGAGTTATATTACCGATGATCGTCTTGATTGTCCTTTCTGATCTTGTTTCTGTATTATTATTGAAGGTAATAAAGAGTTAGAACATTTATATGACTTGTGAATGTCGCAAAACACTAATACTCGACTCAAAATCTCAAAATTAAGAAATAAATACAAGCAAATCGGTATGTCAAAACTTGACTAATCGATATATGAACAGAGGAAATAGACTAGAAGCCCTCTTAAGCAATGCGAAAAGAAGAGAATGTTGATAATATATGAACAGATTTTCTTCATATTCTGTGAAGATATACGTTGGGAAATCTAGCTGATACCCACCGCCCCAAGCAGGTCAATACTTAAATGAACAAAGAAAAGAAACTGAGAAATCGTAGCTTCATTAACGATAGCTAAAACAGAACTAAATACAGAGCAAATTTTGCTATGACTAAACTGAGATATAAATACGATGATCACATGTTTCAACATGAGGTCTGTCTGCGCAAAAATAAACGAATTTATTATCATTGAATCCGCAGCGCCCACCGCTTGCCTCACAACTGCTGCAATTGTGTGCAGTCCAATTCAAAAAGAACCCCGTTTTCAATATTTCAGTATAATTCATTTGCAACAAATTTCCTACATCAGTAGTATCTACATCTACGGGGACGTAAACAGAGTTCCGGCATAAATCTATTGAATAGTTAGCTTTCACTAATATTTCCTCATGAAAACCAGCAAAAGAATAATGTGTAGCATTGCTAGCACAATCTATAGGATATGTGTAGTAGTCAGGAGGCTTCTTGGTACAATTGTACCAGAAGAAAAGATCCGCTTTAGTAGATTTAAGATTGAATGGAGTTCTGCTAAGGCTAAGATTATGAAGAGGAGTAGGACATGTCTCCTCATAGACTGCAGCACTGGCTACAAGAAGTGAATTGTTACCATAGAAGAAGTCTTTAATGATGTAATCTTCATTAGAAATACGTAGTACCGGTTCTTCATCTTCGCAGGTGATCTCAAAGTTAGGGTAGCCGCAAAAGGACTCTTGTTCTTGAGAAATCCAAAAAGGGTAGCTGATATTGAGTCTATTGCCACAGGTTCTGGGGACACAGGCCTCGTATTGTCGGCCAAGAGCACGACTGTGGTTGGCTAAGGTTGTGAAGATGGTGATCATGATGATGATGGTGCATTTGTGAAGAAGTGTTGTGAATGTGAAGAGGTTGCTGGGTTCCATTTTGAAGGAGAGAAATGAGAGAAGAGGAGACTAAAACAAGGTTTGTAAGTGGAGGAAAGTATATGGAAGAAAATTGTAAGTAGTTGGTAGGAGTTGGCATTGGAGTCTTTGACTATTCTAAGAAAATTCTATGGAATAGAGACAAAATGCAAGGCAAAGATTCAAGCAAAAGCAAAAATAAATTATTTCAAGTGGAGAGCTCGAATGCCTTGGTTGTTTTACTACTTTAAGTAATGTTCAAGGAAAAAAGAAAAAGAAAAAGTGCAGAATAGTTTTACAAATTGTGATCATAAAGAAAGTTGAAATCATGAAGACAATTAAACGTACCAAATAAATTAGTGGTGGAGACAAAAATTGAAGGGTTAAAAGGAGTAGGTGGTGGTGTGCGCATTTTGGGTACAAAAAGTTTAGTGGTTGGTTGGGTGAACAATGTGTTTGAAAAACAGAACTCCTCATCAGTCATCTCCAACACATTTTTTTTACTACAATAAAAATCTTTTCTTTAGTTTGTGATGCAGCAGCCTTGGCTGTAGAATACATGGAGGGGTGGGATTTGAAACAAACCAAGTAAGACCAAACCCGGGCGACGGAATCAGAATGACTTGAAATTTTGACAGCTAATTTGTTTCGGCGTTTCCGGAACAACTACGTAGCTTTGCTACGTAAGCATGTCCTATTTTTGGCGAATTCCGTCGTTTAGGCCTTGAATTAGGCGTTTTTGCTATTTTAGGAAAGTTTCGTTTTCGCTTTAAATTGAGTTTCCCAATTCCGAATCGACTTCCGTCAATTCTGGAGTGTTTAGGATTCTCAGTAGAATTAGTTTTTGCTTTAAACTCGTTTTTGCCTTTTTTGGTAATTTTCCTTTTTTATTTCGTTTTTCTTGCTTTCCAAGGAATTCGATTAGGGTTAGGAGTTGTTTCCTTTAAATAATGATGTAGGCCGAATTTGGCCATTCAATTTTTGATTAATAAAAAATACAGAGATTGTTTCTCAATTTCCAGTTACTATTCGTAATTGAAGCCTTTTAACAATCCTTCGTGCGCGAAGTTGAATGTTATCAGTAGCCTAATATACTGGCATCCGTGCGCGGATCAATAGGATATTAGTAGGTTGTTTCTTATTGTCGTTTACAGGTTTTTCTCATAAGCTTCCGCTACACCAGTTTGAGACTTTGAGCTAACTTAAATCAAAAACCTCTTATAACCATATTTTTACTAGTTATATTAGTTACTACAATTATTTGACATACAAATAGTGGTAAAACCACTAAGGGGCTTGAGGGGTCCAAATTATTTTATAAAAATATAGTTAAATTTATCTATTTTGTACTTCTAAACTTTATATATATATATATATATAAATGTTCAAGTCAATATGCACTGATATAATTTCATCAGCGCGTTGGATGTGGATCACTAGATTTATATATTTTGAATCAAAGTGTATGCATTTGTCAAAATTTCTCCATAATCAGTGGTCCACATTAGTACTGATGTAGTTACATCAGTGTGCACTGACTAGAACATGACCGTATATATATATATATATATATATATATATATATATATATATATATAAATTTTCTATCATGCCTCAAACCCTCTAAATTTGATTAAATTGGCTTTACCTCTTAATACAATACTAAATATTATTAAAATTATAAAGAAAAACTCCGTAGGAGCTTGGGGTTGAACAATATATATATATATATATATATATATATATATATATATATATATATATATATATATATATATATATGGTGGTTCTCTAGTAAAGACATTCTGAAATTATAAGTTAAGAACGTTCAACCACGGTTACATATTCATATTGGGTGTAAGTATTTGTTAATGTGGGGCTATGAACCCACTGTGAATGTGTGATTATGGTTGGATGTTCTGAAATTATAAAGTTAGGACGGTCCTGATTATATATATATATATATATATATATATTTTCTATTATCAGTTTGTCCTGACAATAAATATATCAAGACGAAGGATGTGGACAAACTGACAATAGAAAGATATATATAGGGTGGTTGAACAAGACTAGGTCAAAGAGTGAGAAAAATCTTATAATAAGAAAATACCCATCTCAGGACGTTGGAAAGTAATTAGATGAGAGGGAGTAGATGCAAAATATTTACGTGCAAATTATCAGGACGTTGCAAAAGATTTTCTCTAAAGGCAGCTAAACAATATTAAGTAGCCTGTAGGTGCTGTTAAACTAATTAAGTAGTCATACTCTAATCCTAATCCTAATCCTAACTATCCATCCAACTAATTCTAACATCAAATAATCATTTCCTGACCAATCATAATAATCATTTATCATAAATATATCTATCTAATCCTAAGCGGTACTAATCATAATAATCATTAAAATTGCACCTATATATATATATATATATATATTTACAAATTTCTGTTCTACAACGCTTTTCTTTTGAGGCCAAATAATAAGCAGCCAATTGATCCTTAGAGTCAACTAGCATCAATATTTCAATTTACAGGCAAATGGATTATGGAATATGCATCCTGGGCAACCACTTTGGCAGGATATATCCTAACTATATCTGATCAAAATGTTACTAGAGAAATGTATGGTTGCTTCATGTTTGGTTCTTATATATATATATAAATTGATAATAAATAAATAGAGTTAGATGTATGCATACCTTTCACATCATTAGGGGAAGGTGCATCTGCAAAAAAAAGAGTGAGAAAAATCTTATAATAAGAAAATACCCATCTCAGGACGTTGGAAAGTAATTAGATGAGAGGGAGTAGATGCAAAATATTTACGTGGACAGAAGGCAAATACCCATCTCTTTCTTTTCCCTGGTGGACCTTTGACTAGTTCAAACTTCAAAGTCACCCGCGTAGAACGCAAACAAGAAAATAGAGCACACATCCTATTATTCCTATTTATATTTTCTAGCTAGCAGGGGGCCCACCAATCCAAAGACTTATAAAAGTCAAAGTCAACTGGAATGGATGTTAATGATTCATGGCCAGATAATCCGTCAATAAAATAAAATCTCACAACCGATGTCTAATAATAGGAATTTCAGATTCTAAGTACAAACTACAAAGTAAATGATTATAAAAACAGCATTCGAAATCACAAATTAACAAGTCCAGTTTTATGATGTATTAAACCTAATTAACAACATTAAAATCTAATTATTGTGGCCCAAGGTTGAGTCTGCTCAGTGATCACAAATTCACAATCTTAAATTAAAAGCCTTAAAAAGCATTTTCTGTAATTCTGTAAACAATATTTTTACATGATTGTCTAACTGTTGGTGCTATTAAACTAATCCTATTATTCATCCAACTAATTATTCTAACAACTAATTTGAGTTTGAACAGCTCTAACACTAGCAAGAACTAGGGTTCGATGAGTTCTCCTCCATCCAAATTCATCACTAACGTAATTGCTAAATTTGAGAGATTATATATAACTAAGTTGTGCTACATACATATCCAGAATTATCCTTAAAGCAGACATAGAATGTGATATATGATAAGAACATAAACATACCAGAAGTACAGGTAAGCTTGTGAAATTCATCACCACAAAAGCATAAAAATTGCCCTGCATTTAAGTGATTGGGGTCGCATTTCCCTCCGGACAATTCACAAGCAGGACAGAATGTTTCGTTTGCGTTATATTCGACCTCAAACCCTTTGTTCAGAACCTCGCTCAAGTTTCCGGTCTCAATAAGATCGTCAAGAGCAGCCAATAGAACTGGAACTTTGATTTCCGTTTTACATGTGTTACTGAGATTCGAAAGTGGAAGCTCGGGACCATTGTAAAAACCAGAGATATTTTTATCTTGTAGGAGACAATTAAAGTAATTTGGATGATGCGAATAGAAGTTTTCTTCGCACTGATGGAAAAAGCTGAGCTGTCGAACATTTGGACTGTACTTGAAGAGTAAAGGGTCGATAAAAGTGTGCTGGGATACTATTCCAGGACAATACCCATTCCAAAGATCATCTCGAGCTATGGTCATCGTTGGATGAGAGTAATCGATGCTTAAAACCCGAAACTTTTGAGTTTCAAATTCTATGAAACTGTACTCATTGTCTTCACATTTAATCTCGAATCCTTCACGACCACAATTACGAGGCCTCTTGTCTCCCCAGAAAGGATACGATAGATTCAATTCGCTCGACCCACACCAGTAAGGATAGGGGATAGTGCACTTCGAGAAGTACCGGTCGTCGTCGACGTCCTGGCAGTGAGATACAGGGACGACGATCAAGAAGAAGGATATGGTGATGACCAAGTGGAGAGTAGGCGTTGGGAAGACATGGTTGTTATTCATGTTTTTTTGCAAGCGAAGATAAGATGGATGAAGGTTGGTTTTAAATAAATGAAAATAATGATGAAAGAGATGGAGGAAACTTCGTTTTATAATGTAAAACAAGAGACTAACGTACAACAGTTTTGAATAAGAAAGTTACAACTATTATCGAAGAATTTTCCATGAGAGATACAAACAGAAATCGATGGCTGCTGACTTCCACAAAGAGAAAGTTTGTTGGAAAGAAAAACAAAGGCTTTTATGCTCAATTGAAGCTTCAAGGAAATTGCATAATTGATTCAGGCTTCTCATCAGCTGAATAAACTAACTAGCCAGATTCCTAACATTTTCTGGGACTGACAACAGGGGTCCATGGTCGAGTTTCAAACCAAAATTTATACATTCAAAAAATTAGTTCGAAAATCAACATAAATGACATGCCGTGTAAATTTTATGATATAGACAAATCACTTGTCACATCATTTGAATTGGGTTAGATGACAAAACCTCTATCATTTGATTTCTTACACGATTGTTCTAAGGGGTTGGAAAATGTTGGCAAGAAGAACACAACCTGAATTTAGAGTTAAAAAAACAGCACTTTATCAGCTTAATCACAACCACCTGTTTGGCCCCTAATTTACAGTCATGCTATTATCACCTTCGGTGCTGATCATGACAAAATCAATAAGAGGTATCTATTAACAACTGTCCATAATTTTGTATCTAATTACTAAATGGTCCAACAAGCTGCATTCAAAGGTTTTTAGTTTAATTTCTAATCAAATTATGTTTCCATAGACTAAGTTAAAAAACTGAGAAATCATAGCATCATTAACAGTAGCTAAAACAGAACTAAATAAAGAAAATACAGAGAAAACTTAGCTAAGAAGAAACAAATATATAAATGAATATCCCATAGAGTTACCATGAAAACATGTTTCGACATGAGGTTTGTCACTTTGTCTGTGCAAAAACAAACGAATTTCTTATCATTGAATCCACAGCGCCCGCCACTTACCTCACAACTGCTGCAACTGTGTGCAGTCCAATTCAAAATGAACCCCGTTTTCAATATTTCAGTATAATTCATTTGCAACAAATTGCCCACATCAATACCATTATTATCTACGTCCACTGGGACGTAAACAGAGTTCCGGCATGAATCCAGTGAATAGTTTGCTTTCACTAATATGTCCTCATGAAAAGCAACGAAAGAATATTGTGTAGAATTGCTAGCACAATCTATAGGATATGTGTAGTAATCAGAAGGCTTCTTGATACAATTGTAAGAAAAGATTTGTATCAGTAAAAGTAAGATTGAATGGAGTTCTACTAAGGTTAAGATTATGAAGAGGAGTAGGACATGTCTCCTCATAAACTGCAGCACTGGCTACAAGAAGTGAACTGTTAGCATAGAAGATGTCTTTAAAGATGTAGTCTTCATTAGAAATACTAACACTTGCTTGTGCAACTGCCACATGTAGCCATAAGACTTGAACTATAAGAAGATAATTAATGTCTAAGTGAAAATGTATGTTGACGGTGATTTTTGAATTCTAGAAAAAGTCACGCGTCCAACAACGTTAATGCAATTAACAATTGAATTGTAAAGTAAAAAGGTGGAACTTAATCATGCAAAACACAAAGTTTTACGTGGAAAACCCTAAAGGGAAAAACCACGGTTGCCGGAGATGGCGAGGGAAAGATTTCACTATGTAAAAATGAATTACACACTCTATCTTTCTTTCACTCTTGCTGTTATGCGTTTTCTCATACACGTACATAATGGCTTTTAAGGATCTATTTATACATACATAAAACTCTAATTCTTGGTGTACAAATAAGTAAAGTTGATGAGGCTCATTAGGACTCTGACTTGTTGGAGTCGCCTTTATCTTCTTTCATGTCTTGTTTATTCTGTGCATTTAATGAATTAGATTCCTTGTTGAACTTGGGCTCCAATATCATTAAGGAAGTTTGTTTCCTTATCGGAGTTTACTTCATGGTTCCTTGTTTGGGTGAGATTCTTTCTCTGCATATTTGAGTTGTGGTTATCTTGGAATCAATATCTTCCACGTGCCGCTGGCCGACCGGTTATCTAATCCGACCGGGTTTCATTAACCCGATCGATTACTCAATCCTGAACAATGTATCTTTCATTTGCTCAGTTGTCTCACCCGACCAGGTTTCTTTGTTTGATCGGCTAGTTGAACCCGATCAGGTTATCTCTACTCGATCGATTTGATGAACCTGGTCAAGTTACCGTTACCTGATCGATCTAATGAACCTAGTTGGGATACCTTTACCCGATCGATCGGATAAACCTGACAGGATCTTGTTGAGTCTTAAGATCAACTATTAGTCAACTATAGTTTGTTTTGTTTGGTTGATTTTGGTGACGTGGCATATCTGATCACCGCTTTCTCTGGTAATAATGTTGATCTGTCAGTCCTTCAGATTTTACCAACAACAATGCCCCCTTAAATATTTGAGCCGAGCGCCTTGTTCTGCTCTCAAAGAAGATTCGCTAAGTGAGATATATTTAATTATACCTTTGTGTTTTGTCTTTTAGCTCATTAATGTCGGTCTTGTATTAATAGCTAAGCATTCAATTTCAGCCACGACATTTAATTTGCTCAACTGATTTGACACGATGATTGGACTTGCGGTAGCTAATCTTACTCTCTGAGCAACATCTATCCAACTCTTAATGGGCGTGTGGGTGGCAATTTTCGGGGATCATGCACCAACACCCACTCACACGCACACTTTTCCCAGGTGTGGGATGACATTAGCACCATCTATAAAATTTAAAAACTCTTCATTTCCCTCTACTTCAAACTTTTCACGCAATTTTCCTCTTTCAAAAAACCAAACCCTAACTCTCGTGACTCCTTTTCTCTTGAGGTTTTCTTCGAAGTTCTTTGCTTTTGTCATCACCCAAACCCAGATTTTCTATCAAGATCAACGTTTTCTCTTCCACTTCATCTCGAAACAATAGGCTAGTTTTGAAATTCCTACAAGGTTATGAACTAAAAGAGGGGTTGAATAGGTTGACACTCTATTTTTAAAACTCTTTTGAGACTTTTGTCAAACACTTGGTGAGCATACAAATTAACCTTTAATATGATTGTTATGAGAAAACAATTATCACATGTAGGCTCAATTCACAACCCTTAGTCTATAAAACATATAACAAGAGACAATGTATCTCATATACAAATATGTACTATTTAATGCAAAGCAAATTCCACAAGCTGTACTTCGAATATTACAATGTAAATTCACTAAGTAGAACTTTACAACTTGATATAGAATTTCACAAGATACAATATTCAAACACTACAAAAGATACAAGAGACAAATATGACTTTGATCAAAAGAATGTTTGCATTCTAATCTTTACAAAGAATCTTGTTTACAAGGATGTGAGAAGTGAGAATCTAAATAAGATACAATTGATAACAAATACAAATATAAAGAGAAAAGGATAGAGACATTTAACACATTATTTTTATGTGGTAAAACCTGATCAATGAAAAGGTGATTTGCATGATAGTTGATGCACCGAGCAACTGCAAGATTTGATTAAAAAAAATAGCTACTTGGAATTGGCATTTGCATTTTGCAAGTGAAGAAATTTTTTGGATTTATTGGTGTTATCATGGATTTATTGGGAACAGAGAAAGAGAGCCAGAGGACAAGGGCACATAGGGCATAGTAGATCATATAATAATAGTATTCCAAGGGTAAAAAGCTTTAAAAAAAATACATGGTCTAGAAAGGTGGATAGATAGATATCGTAAAAAAAATTGCTTATGTATATGTCAATTTAGTTATTTCTATTGTGTTGTGAAAACTAAATGAAAAGTGAACAAGTATATTGATAGAATAAATATATCATTTATTTACATCATATCAAACATTCTGATTTTGCACATCACCTATTAGCAGAGCTGGTAATGCACCTCCCTTCCACATAAGTGGTGATGAGTTCAAATCCAACTATAAGCATGTGTGGGGAGTCTTCTTCCTGAGTTGTGGGAGTAGTTATCTCCCGTTATGTGAGTAAATATCTGGACCGCATATGTATTGTTTGATCTCGGCAGGTCCCAACATTCCTATTGTAATAGTTATTGTAATATATATATAACATTGTGATCTTACAAAAGTCATAGCTATCGTATTACCGTCAAGTTTGGGATAATTACCTCGGTGACCATCAATTTGGGTCACCACTATTAAAATGGTCATTAGATGGGGAATTGGTTTCAAAATAGCCATTTTTGATAAATATTGTTACACTAATGGTCATTCCATTATAACACCATTAAGTTTTTCTAGAACTACTCTAGTGGCTATCAGTTTGTACACTTGGTATTAAAATGACCATTATAATCACTTTTTCAACCTGCAAAAGAGATGAAAATAAATAGAAAAATAAAAGAGAACTGGTGGGGAACTGTTTTTAGCCTTATGTTGCTTGGGCTGAGCATTGTAATGGATGAATTGGGGATTTAGGGATTCGGGGAAAGCTAATATGGGCTCAAAAACTTTTTGTCACTATCTGAGGTGCTTTTTGTAAAAGTATCACCACTTTACTAATGTAAGTGTAAAAGACACCTATTTAAGTGACCAGACAAAAATACCATTATTTGTCTCTTTGTGTCTTTTTCAAAGGTTGAGAGAAAAGCCTTAAAAGAGAAAACCCAATGGCGCAACAGCCCTAAAGTTGACGGAAATCATACGGCGAACTCACCGGCGACGTAGCTACAGTAATGAAGTCAACGAGAACTCATCGACAAACGCAAAAGACAGTGGTAAGTATTTGTTTCTGACGTGTTTTTGATCTTGATAAGTTTATCTGTGTTTGATGTTGGATGCCATTTTCATCATGTAGATTAGGTTTGATTTGATTTGTTGTTGATTATGTTTGTTTGATTAGGTTAGGTTAGGGTTTTAGTTTCTGAAAAAATTTGTTTTGAAGACGATGAAGATCTGGGTCTCCGAGCCTTTTATAAATTGTTTCGAGCCTTTTATAATAGTCCCTGAGCCTTTTATAATAGTCCCTGAGCCTTTTATAATAGTCCCTGAGCTTTTTAAAATCTCCGAGCCTTTTATAACCTGTTTCGAGCCTTTTATAACAGTCCCCGAGCTTTTTAAAATCTCTGGGCCTTTTTACAATAGATTCGAGCCTTTTATAACTATCCCCGAGCCTTTTATAACTGTCCCCGAGCTTTTTAAAATCTCCAAGCCTTTTTACACTAGATCCAAGCCTTTTCGTTCATTTTCGAGCCTTTTCAATAGTATTCCGAGCTTTTTAATTATTTATGAATAGGTTAGTGAATTTTGATTCTCCGAGCCTTTTAATACACAGTTCAAGCCTTTTCATGCACTACCTAAGCCTTTTCATACTCTATCTGAGCCTTTTAATGAAGTGTTCGAGCCTTTTCATACAATGCTCGAGCCTTTTCATGAACTTATATGGTTTTTTTCTGTGAATATGCAGATGAGGAATTAGCAACTGGATTCACTTAAAACCCCAACGGGAGCATGGTACAAGGGAAAAATTACTTGGCATGACCATTTTGATGACCTTAGAGATATCGACAACGCACTTGACAGTGTACCTAAACATCTAAGGATCGAAGACCGACGTCGGTATACTGAGTCGTGTTTTGGTCATTTCCTTCAGATGCATCGTGACATTCACTTTTCAGCTGAGATTGTTTATCAGCTGCTTTTGCACGAGTTGCATCACGATGGCCCAGAAGATGAGATGAGATTTTTGTTAAGTAAGCATGTGGTCCGGTTCTCGAAGGTTGAGTTCTGTCTAATCACCGGTTTGAAGTTCAGAGTCATTCCCGACACGGCAAGCTATGATATGGTGGAGAATGGCATACATGAGCGGTACTTTCAGGGTCGAGACATCGAGTTTGAAGAGATGAGAGCGGTGTTGCGGATTTGTATTTTTGTGGAGCAGTACGATACGGTGAAATTGTACTTATTGTTTATGCTCAACTGGATACTAGTCGAGGAATTGGACGCTTTTGATGTGTTCCCGTGGGGCGCACATGTGTATAGGCCGTCTATCTTTAGTTTCAAGCATGTGTTGGATGGTCGACAGGAGCGGTTCGAACAACGACAGTAAGAAAAGGGCACTGACGTACACACCACCGAGACGTACAACTTATACTGTGTATCGCACGCACTGTTGATGAGAATTTAGAATTTGAAGGCATACTTTATTTGTATTTTTTTTTTATATGATTGATGTATTTACTTTGTTATCTATTACGTAGATATTTGCTTTTGAGGTTATCCCCGAGCTTGGCAATAAAAAATGTGGGACCCGCCGGTTGATCGAGCTACCCCCCTACGTATTTTGAAATGGAAGTTGAATCAGCGACCGAGGGGAGAGAAGCTGGATACCATTTTCACCAAAAGGGTAAGTATCTTTTTTGTTAATGTTCATTGAAAGGGTAAGCATTTTAACATAGTTATTAGTATGTATACGATTATAATGATCTAACTTCGATTTCAGATGTTTGCGCGGTGTGAATTGGTGCCGACTGATGCTGAGAAGGCTCAACGGTACTATGAAGGCATAGAGCTGGGAGGCAGCCTGTATGATTTCGATGCCGCTGATATACCTGGTTACCTCCCAGATCTGAAACGACATAAAACTGTTGGGGACCTAGTGATATGGATGGTCCGTATTCCGGACCCAGTGATACGGATGGCCGACATTCTAGACCCAGTGATGTGGAGGGTCAGTATTTCGGACCTTGTGATACAGAGGTTTCAGACCAGAAGGATCGTAGTGGGAATCCCCTGAGGTGGATTAGACGGGTACGATTTACTTTGCCCAGACGGCCTCGACCTGAAGGTGATTCACGAGGAGGTGTTGGAGGGCATCCACAGGTACATAAAAATATTAGAACCGTATTATTTAATTTCAATCGAGTGAACGATTTTAGTACTAACAGAGTTTGAAATCTTTTCAGGACCGATGGGACCGTAAATTCGATGAAGTAATGGATGCTTTCAGAAATTTACGGGAGGATGTGATGGCTGCTGTCTGAAATAGTGATGAGAAATGAGATCAGCAGCATGAGGAGTTGTTGGGTTTGATCCGAGTGCTTCAGGGTCTGACGTCGCAGTCCCGTATAGATGGTCCACCATCCAATGATCCACCATTCGATGACCATCATAGTTACAGAGACATTAGTAATCGCAAGCTTTTCTGGTGGCAATTCGTCTTCCTCTTATACTGGCTTGTTATGTTTGATTGCCTTCCTCAACGACTCCATTCATTCCATGGTAGAGTCCTTCTGAGGGCACGTTTGTTTGTTGTGTCTAGTTGAATAACAGATGCTGCACTTGCGACAGTATTCATCGGGAACTGTTGTGCTGGGACCTTCATTAACCATAGGCAGGTTGGAACACCTCCTGCTATTATGTCCTGATTGTCCACATCTTCTACATGATTGTGTGGTTGTCCTCTCCGAAGACGAGGCATGTCGACCCTCTATCGGGCGACCTGATTGTCTCTTCAACTTTGGATTTAAAACCACCCGCGCTGCGATGTCAGATGGCACTACCTATGAAGAAGGATGTTCAATAGGCATAATAGGAACCGAGTATGCATCAATAAGTGTCTCCCTCTTATAGTAGTCCGAACAAAGAGATGTGAAATCCAAGTTTCGCTCCCTGCAACAATGAAAACAGTGAGATTTACGTTTGGGTAATATAAAACGTTAACCTAAACATCTCATGTACCTTGCTGCTGTAAGTGCGTGAGAACATAGGAAAAGGTCCATTTGGAATTTGTTGCATGTGCAAGTCTTCAAGGCTAAGTTAACCCGTCCACTGCTTTCCCTTCAGTTTGATGGAGAATATGTTCCAGTCAACTGGATTTACGGTCACATAACCGCACTTCTCGACACATTTTAGGATCATAAGATGTGCTGCATCGGTCAATTGATGACGCATGGACCGTGCAGTTGCATGACGATCGTGAAACCACTTTTGTAGCATATTCCTAATGAACTCTGCTAGTGTCATCAGTGGCAGTTGTCGTGCGAATTTTAGGCATGAGTTTATGCACTCTGTAACATTTGTGGTCATTACCCTGTACCTTCTTTGGGGACAGTGTACTCGGGACCACTTGTGTGGACCGGCAGCAATGGCATAATCGAATGTACCCTTATGCAACTTACACAACTCCTCCATGTGCCGGTTATAATCCAATTTATTGTACGTCCTAGCTACGTCATCCATTATGTTGGCAACATCCTTTCTATGAAATCGCTTCTTCATATTTTCACCAAAATGCCAACAACATATAGTATAGGTTGCATAAGGGAACACTTTTGAAATCCATGCTTCAGTGCTTGCATGACGATCGAAAATGAAAACTAGATCATCTATATGACCAAGGGCACCTCTCAAGCATTCCAAAAACCACTCCCATGAAAGGTTGTTTTCTGAGTCACCGTATCCAAAAGCAATTGGATACACCTGTTCATTTCCATCTTGTGCAGTTGCAACAATTATTATACCCCCGAATCTTCCCTTCAAATGGGTACCATCAACTGCAATCACAGGACGTATAAACCTCAGGAAACCTCTAATTGAGGACCCTAATGACATGAAAAAGTAGAGGAATTTACCATCGTCTACGCACTGTAAGTCAGTGATTGTGCCAGGATTTTGTTGTTCCAAAACATATGCAAAAGATGGCAGTAGCTGGAAAGTTTCTTGATGTGTTCCATACGTCAATGACAATGCATATTGCAAGGCATCGTGTGCCTTACTGTACATGATTTGAATGCCATACATTGTTTTCATATCGGTGATTACGTCCTTGGGACGCATCAAACGACCATCATGTTGTTGAAGTCTAGGTGCAACGACTTCTCTGATTATGACTACACTAGCTTATCGATGGCGACGGTGAATCTCCTCCGAGGGACAACTGTGTTCATTGACAAAACTTCTGACTTGGAAGTAAGTCCCTTCATCTCTCTCACTGCTCTTAATTTCCACTTACATTCGTCAATGATGCAAACCAGATGTAACGTTGTCTTATTGGACCTTTTCACCTTCCATTCAAAGTTCTGCCACATTGCAAAATGGCCAACTAGCCTCTTTAAATCCTTTTTATTCGGAAAAAATTGACCTTTTTAAATCATGGTTCTAGGTTCTTGCACTGCCAAGGTGCTGCTTCTACCAATACCAAACGAGTATGAATCTGCTCCAGGAATAACCCACGTTGTTGCATTATCAGAATCAGATACAGTTACATTATACCGGACCTCGGAAGTCCCAGGCATATCTGGTGCAGAGCAACTAATTCCTTCTACACGTCTTCCACGTCTTTGAATTTGTGCAAGCTCTTCATCCACATTTGCTACATCATCAATCTGTACATTATTTCGCTCATTGTCCACCTCATGGTTCTGCTCATTGTACTGCTCAATTTGACAACCAAACATATCGCCAAATTGAGGATAAACTACATCTGCATGGTCAACCGCTACCGGTGGGACACCACACATGTTTTCCCCACCTTCGGTGGCACTCCTTTGGATGAACACTTGGTTGCTACCGCTAAAGGATCCAAATTATTGGGTATTTTTAGGAGGAGGAATATCATTCCCTATCACATCTCCAGCTGTCCTCTCAATTAGACTAACACATACTTTAGGGATCACCCGATCTTCCTCTAGCATAAACTGAACATCATCGTCATTTGTTATAAATGTACGACATGTACTGCCAGGAACAATTGATATTGATGACAGATCAACATTGAATTTGTTTACATCATACTTCACAATAGTATGCATGATCGCCACCAATTCTTCGTAAGTCATATTCCTTGACACATACATTCCCCGATTATCAGATCCAACAAACCTCTGACTTCTGTCGGGTAACTGCTTTCATCGATCGTTGTAAGATATTACTATTCTAACCCGATTCAGGATGCTGTCAAATTAATCATCACAAACCATTAATCAAAACTCGGATAGTGAAACATTTCAAATTAATTCAAATATTACATTTACAAAGGCTCGGGGAAGACATTATATGAAAAGGCTCAAGGAAGTAATGAAAAGGCTCAGGGAAGTAATGAAAAAGGCTCGGGGAATGAAAGTATACAAACATAGTTAAATAGCTTAAAGCATACCTAGAAGGGGGGGTGAATAGGTTTTTACACATTTTTCAATCCCTTGAACAAACTTTCGTTTGTTCCTCAATGTAGCCTTACATACAACACATAAGCCATAAATCCATACATAAACAAGATAAGCATATGATCATTTAGGCATTGTCTATATATATCAATTAGTTGTATGAGGTATAAGTACACATAAACTCAACAACAAAAAATACTTGTATTTCAATATTTGCTCAATGTGTTACAAGTATAATCAAATATCATTATACACAAAAATTACAATATACAAAATAATTATATTTACACATAAGATCAAAATGAATTAGTTCACAAATCACACTTTACAAAATCTTGTTTCAATATACATCACAAGTGATTAATATACAACAAGATTACAACATACATATATACAAAAACAAGAGATAGTGATAGGAAGAATTAACACAAGAGATTTTTTAACGTGGTAAAACCTCCAAGTAGGAAACATCCACAGGTTGAACTACAACCATTGGGTACTATATATATTGGATGGTAAATTAGAAATTCCACAAAGTGACCAATCCTAGATCAACTTCCTATAGGAGTCTATGTTTACCCAACCCTATTGGAAAGTACGAAATCCCTCAATGATGTGAAGCCACCATATATTGGATAACATACAAAACCAACATTGATGGTAGATTAGAAATTCCTCAAGAGTGCATACACATCCCATGTACCCCACTCTTTTGGAGTCTATATTTATCTATACGCCTAGGCCTACCAATATATAAGTCAACTCCCTATCCAAGGCACTCATGCCTCCCATGCATGACTATTCGGACGTTCCTGATCCTAGCCATAACTTCTTACTTGGTTATCCAGACCCCACGTCATAACCAAGACTTCCTTGCTTGACTATCTGGACATCTCGTCCTAGTCAAGACTTCATGCCTTTTACAATGACTTCCTAGTGTGATCATATGAATGCAAATGATGCAAACAATCAATTTAGCATAGAACATATGATCAATATATTCCATGGAACAACTAGACCTAAACATGTTATAACACAAGTAATAAAAGTCTAGATGCAAAACTTGAATAAAAACCTAGAGCATTGATAACTTTTATTTCTACACATTGTGTAGCCACTTACTTTTATCTTTTATGCTTGTTTTCCGCGTAAAACCGGGTATTTAATGATTTAAATAAGTGTTTCAGGGTATTTTTCATCATAGGGGCTAAAGTGCAAAAATGGTAAAATATTGGGGCAAAAGTGCAATTTTCAAAAGTTTAATTTTGCTCCCTAATTCGGCGATTAGGGGCCGCAGAAAAGGGCACAAAAAGGGACCAGAACTTCATTTTTTTATAATTCTGCGGTCCATGGCCGCAGAATAGGGCGCAAAAGTCAAGGCAGAAAATTTGATGAAAGTTTCCTGCAGATTGCTCATCTTGCGAGGCTCATATCTCTCTCCTCCGATCGAAATGGGTTTCATGCTACATATGGTTGGAAAGATCCAGAAGTCTTCTTTCCAACGGTTCTTCAAGATCGCGATTCCGATATTTGTGGAGAGAGTTATACCCGTTTCTGTAACGGTACGTGCTGCTGGAAAGTCACCCGCGAGACCCCCCAAAAATCTGCCACTTAAGGGCATTTTCATCTTTTCCCCTCAATTCTGACCTAAACCCTTCTCCCCACTATATATATCCCCTCTTCTCTTCAGTTTTTCCAGAACCCTAACCCCCCTCTCTCTCTCCTCCGCCCCACTCTCTCTCTCTACCATTTTCTTCACATTCTTCACCAAATAAGGAGAGATCCAAGCTCCCATGGAGGTTTTTCCTCCATGGGAGCTCACCACACACCTCCACCACCATTTTCACACTTCCTCCATCCATTTTAGGGCAGATTGCAAGGAATAGGAGTGGTCTTTGGACCAATTTCGAGCTAGGAAAGCTAGGAGCTTCTTTGGAGGATTTGTCTTCAAAGGTTGTCTCTTATTTGCTCATTTCTTTGTATTTCTTGCTTCTTTGATGTGTAACCCCGATTTGGGGAATATTGTAAACCTACACTTGTGTAATATATGTTGTTTGTGCTTAAATTCGGTTGGGTTTTGTTTCACTCTTTGTTAATTTCATGAATTTAGCTTTAATTGCAATATCCATGTGTGTAGAGGTCCGAAATTGATTTGTGTCCATGATTGGGATTAGGAGTAGAGTAATTTAATATAGGAGTAGTGTAATTTAACTTCCCATGATTGTTGATTGATTGATGGATGACCAAGATGCCATGTTTAGAGTAATTGGAGTGTTAGAGATTTAGCTCTAAAGAGTGGGAAAGGTTTCAGTTCAGGCATTTAGTTGCTAAATTGGCCTGGGTTCCAATTCTTGTGCTTAATGGGTCTTGTTATCAAGGCACATTTATCCATCTTTGGCCGGATTGGGTAATAAATTGATTTAGGGAAAATTCCCAAATCAAGAGAATGAACCCTTAACCTATATTGAATGGTCTTAATGAATAACAACCAACTTGTTGCACATTGTTGTTTGGTAAACTTGTTTCTCATGTCTAGCCATCCTAGGGAGATTGATAAAACCGAATCTGTATCTAGAGTAAAGACAAACTGAATTCCTCTCGTGCTTGTGTAGTTATATGGTATTTCATTGCTTAATGCTTTCACTCGGTTAGCCACCTTATGGATGATATTTAGGCTATGTGTTATATATTGCGTGGTTCACATTAACATGTCCAGCGTGATATCCTCTACATTTGACCAGACAGTGAGAGATACACTAGGCTGGCGTGTAGAGCTCGTGTGTGTGTCCCACAGTCCTTAATGAATCCAAGCATTTATGCATGGATGTAATCTCTAAGACATAAAGAGAGATTAGAGATTAATTAAAGGGACACGAGCATATAACATACGTGTTGTATGGGTATCTCGTATTCTTAATGCTTTCACTTGGTTGCCATCCCGTATTTGGTTAGCCATTGTGAATGAATTATTGGCTGTAGTATGGCCCACGCGATTGCGCATTACATGCCCAACGAAATAACCACTGTATATGACCAGACAGTGAGAGATACACTAGGCTGGCATACAAGGCTCTTGTGTGTGTGCCACGGCACTTAATGAATTCATGTGTACTTTGTATGTGTGGATGTGATTTCTAAGACTCGAGAGAGATTAGAGATCAATTAAGGGGACACGAGCCTATGATATACTTGCATATTGAGGGACAAAGTGAGTCTAGTGCTTAATTAGGAGGATTGTTACGGTTGAGTCATTTCCTTAGTGTACACCACATTTCATGCATCTCTCAATTCCATTCTATCCATGTATATATTATGGTAGTTAGTTTATATATTATAGTATTATTTACACTTTTCCGCAACCGCAACACACGAGTTCTCTCGGAGTGTTGTAATAATAGCTAGAATCGGTGACGGTCGGCGGATCCCACCTCCCTGCGGAACGATACCCTCACTTGCCGCTGTGCTAGTCCTTGTGACTCGCGTGCTAGCGAGGTCGAACTTAAATGTTCATCTTTTGACCGACATCGCAACGACGTGTCGTCAAGCATGTGAAAACACCTAACACATAAACCTCATAGTTTCATTCACACAAATAACACTTGAACAATTCATATACATAAAGCACAAATTCAAGATGTTATAAACATACATAAAAATGCTAGAATCATAAAATGTGTTCCATGAATATTCTAGCCAACAATTAGAGCAAGGATATATTGAATAATCAATTAAATCCTATTTGTCTCTAAAACACATACAAGAGCATTAATCCTAGATTTTATCAATCAAAGGATCAAAACACATTTCAAGGATTATTAATCATAAAATGAATCAATCAAGTCACAAATAATCCTAAATATCAATATAATCACAATACAACTTTCAAACATGTGAAAAACCTAGAATCTAAGAAACTAGTTCACATATGTCTCTAATTAGACTTTTGATTAAGATTGATTATGAAGCTATCTTTCTCAATAGTATTCACCATACATACACATACATATAGAAGAAGAAACCCCAAGCAAATTGAAGGTTATAAAAGAAGAAATCTCAAAGATATGAACACTACCTTACAATCACAAGCTGGTTCATTTTTCTGGGTAGAACCATAATAAAAATCGATCAAACAGCTACAAGACCACTTGGAAAAGGTAGAGGACTCAATTATGAACAATCTTCAACTTGAATCAACCAATTCCGACTTCGTATGAAAAAGTTATGGTGTTTGGACGATAAGAAAAATTGGAGAGAAAATTCTGATTTGGATTTCAAGCTTTTTCTTCTTAGAATGAAATGGAGGGAATTGGAAATATTTAAAAGGAAGAGAGAGAGGGAAGAAAACGGACCAATCACGAAGTGCCACATCAGCTGGGGCCGTGTGGGGTGCATGTGGCACACGGGACCAGAGGGCTGCTCTAGCCGTGTAGCACACGGCCTCCACACGTGGTGGCCAAGGCATGGCCTTTGGCCATGCTAGTCCCTCTTGCGCACCGCTCGCGTTCTTCGACCGTATTTCAGGCCTCCAAACTCCGATTTTGAATTCGTCTTCGGATTATGAATTGTGACTCCCTCACGCATAACGACGACTATGATACTTTGACAAAAGGTTGAGAAATCATCTCGAAATACGACAACGAAAACAACTCAACGAATGAGAACGAAAAGTAGTGTAGCTACATCGTTTGGACTCGAAACCTAATGAATGAGTAACCGAAATAACCGGGACTCAATAAGGAATCATAAGAGAACATGTTCAAGTCCAAAAACAAAAATATGGAAACAAATAAACACAAAATCACACACATATGCCATTTCCTAGACATAGTCCTAAAACATGCAAATTACAATGTTTATCAAATTAAATCTAATGCATGTGCATACATTACCAAATGTGTGAAAGTGATATATAAATGTTGTTTAACCATGTAGGGACACATATGAATGCCATGTGTGTGTGCCTAGCCTTGTAAGAGAAAAGAGGTCTTATATACCTTTATAGACCGATGAAGCACATTTCTCTTTGAAGACGACATCTTGCATAAGTTGTGGCCAAGACTTTCTTTGACTTATTGAATCTTCAATACTTAGACCACTAAACAATACAAGAGAACATCGTTTTGATATGGAATATATGCCAAGACAAACCAAAAACCTAACAGGGAAGACATTACATGAAAGGGCTCGGGGAAGTAATGAAAAGGCTCAGGGAATATATGAAAAATCTCGGAGATCCAAAAATTCTCACAATGGCTTAAGGTTTACAAAATACTCGGATTAACATATGAAAAGGAACAAATGAAAATGTGAACAAATTAAAAGAAATATTTGTAAGAAATATTTGCAAGAAATATTATCTTATTGTACTGAAGCATGTCCCTTTTTTATAAGTTGAAGAAGAAAGTCAAAGGAACCTTGAACTTTTATTTTTAGAGAGAGAGAGAGTTACTGAGTTAACACTACTGTCTGTTTTTGTTGGAAGTGTGGAGAGAGAAAAGTACAAAGAGAATAACATAAACTCATATCTAAGGGCAATTTTGGTAGCTCATCATAATATATGCCTTTTAAACTTGACTTATTAAAGCACTGACAATGTCACCAAATCAGTTTGAAAATGTGACATTTTCCACCAATTCCACATGCTAATATAGAATAGAATTGTGAAGACCAAGAACTTCTGGTGATTTGAGTATTAATTTCAACAGAGTTTCAACACGCAGTAAAGCTTTCTTGGGAATGGAAAAATCAGAATCCCTTTCTAGTGAGAGGGGCGTTGGATTTATAGGCCTCAACTTCAGGTGGCTTCGTGATCCTCTTGATCTCAGATCTGAGATCAAGGCCTGATTTTTTGGGGATGAGATAACCACCAAGCCAAGTCAAGTGCTAACTGACAATTATCACTATCAAATAACTGGTATGACTTGGTCAGTGGTTTGACTTGATTAGGTGTTCGTTAAGGGTGGAGACCAGGTCAGTTGGGCCTTAAATCTACCCGTAACACATAGACTTGACCCAGATCTACTGGTAGAACCTACGTGGGCCTAGGCATTGGGCCTAAGGACCATTTTGGCTACCACAACGTGTACGTCAATTTAGTTATTTCTATTGTGTTGTGAAAACTAAATAAAAAGTGAACAAGAATATTGATAGAATAAATATATCATTTATTTACATCATATCAAACATTCTGATATTACAAAAGTTAGAGCTCTTGGATTACCGTTGTTCAAACTTAAAACAAACTCCTATTTATAAGGAGAAAATCTTCAATGGGACGGTCTCATTGCCACTTGGTGAGACCGTTCCAATGAGATTGCACTATTTATCTCGATAACATAAATATATATTATTAAACTATAATTTGGTGCAATCTCATTGGACAGTCTCACCAAGTAGCGATGATACTGTCTCATTGAAGATTTTCTCATTTATAAGACTTAATTTGTAACCACAAACACCAAATAGCAATGAAACTGTCCCATTGAAGATTTTCTCATTTATAAGACTTAATTTGTAACCACAAAAAGCCAACAAAATTGCCACCACTAGTTAAGTATAAATCCAAGGTGTCTTCTTCTTCCACGTGTAAGACACTAATACAACAAAGAAGAAGATGTGGAAATTATATCCACAACGTATTGCTACTTCTATACTCGCAATTATGAAAAACTTCTCTAGTCACGTACTCACAACATCAATTTTCTTTGTATATAAAAAAATAAAAATAAAAAATAAAAAACGTCAATTTTCTTTTAAAAAGCATAGTTTTTAAGCCCAAAATCATAAATTTTCAGGCATAAATTATAATCTTCTTTGAAAAAACTTATGAAGTTTTGTGTCAACTGAAGAATTGTTTTGCTACCCTTTGGCTATTCCTAATGCGATTCGGTACACTTTCGTATTGATGTATTGTTTTTCTTATCCAAATTATTCTGAAATCAGACTATTTGAGGCGGCAAATAGCCTTCAAGCATCCTCAATATAAATGAATTTTCCGATAGTCATTTTGTCATGAATTCGTTCATAAAACTACATAGTATTTATAATGGATAGGGGTGTTTTGATACATTAAGCTAGGCCCATAAAAAGCCTGGATCTGAAGTTACAGGCCTACAAATATTGCTCCGTCTTGACCGGTCAAACCCACCCAAATTGATTTGCTAACAAAAGCCATCTTAATTGCTTTTGACAAAACTTGCATGATTGGTTTAAACTAAAAATACAGAAGAAAAAATTCAGACCCAATTCTTTTTTCGCAATCCTTCTGCTTTTAACATCTTAAACCAATTTACATGATTATTTTGCACTAGGCAGAAGGTAAAAAAAAAAAAAAAACACAGGGTACTCGCCTTAAAAGCAAATCACACATCTTCCTACAAGGGTGTCTACTCCAATGCTAAACCACTTGAACCCTAATGTGGCCTCTAAACAGAAGAAGCTATATATATACATGCAATTTCATATCACAGATGATAATATCATGCATCAGTTGCCATTGATGAAGGACCTTGAAGGTGTCAATTCACCGTCTGATGATGACTCCGAGATGCTATACCCACCAATACCATGTTCAATTGATATGGTGCTTATATAGCCATTCGAATTTATCTGCCAATCACTGCATCCCACCTCAACAGATTTCTGATCAATTGGGTACCCACTTTGTTGTATTGACTTCATTGCCATGCTCTGATGATGATTATGATGATGATGATGATATTTGGGATATTGATCCACCATATCACCTATAAATTTCAACTACTTAATTAAATAAACATTTTGTTACAAACAAGCTATGCCTATGTAAGCTGAATAAAATACCTTGAGTTAGTAAGGCAGGCTCATTTGGAAGTCCTTCAATCTCTTCTAGTGAATACCAATTTGAATATGCTTCTCTCACCAGTTTCTCTATATATGTCTGTAAATACAAAACACGAACAATGTTAGATTATTAAACTGTCATTACATGGTAAAAATAAATAAATAAAAACATTCATTCGACCTAATAATGTTTCGATAAAAAAAAATCATACCCTATTAATGGTTGGTAAATCACGAGTAGGGTAAATATGACCATTGATCAATGCCCTAACAACTTGACAAATAGGATTCAAAATGATAGTGAAATCGGGTCCACCAAAAAGGTAAAACTTGTTACCCATCACACATTTTCTTGCATGCTTTATAGTCACTTCCCACATTTTCTCCGACATTCCATTACCTAAAATCTGAACAATTCAACATGTTCATTAAAATTAGTACAAATTATATATTAGTTCTAAAATAATTGAATTTAAATAGGTAATTGCAAATTAATGTGAAAAATGATTACTTACAGTTCTAAGTTTTTGAGGATCAACAGTGGACAATTTCAAGAATTCTTGAACTGTGTTAATGCCTGAAGAAGAAAGCTTTCTGTGGAAAGCTCCATCTTTTCCGATCTTCTCGAGCCGCCAGACTTCATCTTCCAACATGGGTGGATGATGTTTCTTGTATACTTCATGTCAGTCAACAGAATCAATCAAAAGTATTATTAGTACTAGGTACTTAATTGATTGAGGATTAATTTGACTCGAATACTTCTCAAAAAAAAAAAAAAAATAATTTAAAAAAAAAAATTGACTTGAATTGATTTTAAAAAAAAAATTAAAATACAAATTCCAATCAAAACAAAACCGTGATGATCCACAGCCGTGTGGATGTGGAAAGACTAGAATCATCAATAAATCACACATCATCAGAGGGTCAGGATCATTATCTTGGGGTTTTAACGAGTGGCTCTAAATGACCCATATGTTTGTCATAATTGTAAAATCCAACTTAGTTAAAAAGAAATATATATTAAAAAAAATAATAATGGATATTAGCTGCTTTGTTGACTGAAACTGATAGTCACTTGAATAGTTTGAAAAGTGTAAAAAATCACATGCATAATCTGAATAATGTGGTGGCCAAAAGCCATTGGTCTCCATTCTCCCACCAGAATTTCAGTCACATAAATGTTGGATTGTCTTAAATGATATGTGTTCACATCAAGAACACTTCTACAGACAACAATTGTGAAAAATACAAAAAAAAAATATATATATACAATTTTTCTATTACCGGTTCGAACTGACAAAAGAAATATCAGTTCCTTGTATGTGGGTCATTGGATTTAAATACTTTGACTTGACTGTATGCACTTGTGAAAGCATTTTTTAAATCCAATGACTCACATAATAGAAAGACTATATATATATATACGGTTCCAATCTGATCAGTGTATCCTAATATAACTTCATCAACATATTGAATGTAAACCACTAGTTTTGACAAGTGCATACACACTTGAGTCAAATATATAAAATATGTATTATTATAATTTGGGGGTTTGGAATTTAGGGTATACAATTCGAATTTATTATTTTATTGACTTGAGTTTGAGAAGTGTTGGTGATCCTCAATTAATTAATTTTGTAAAGGAATAAAACTAATTTTTTATAAAACTTTTTAAATGTTGTGTTCAAAAGACACATATTAATAATACATTAACATCAATTAAAAAGGCAATATTAATTTTTTAAGACCTATAATTTTTCAAATCATTTCACAATAATAATATTATGGCATTAGTAGGTTTGGTTCGCTAGTTGAAAGCCAAAAAGGGTGGAGGGTTGGTTTGGTTTGGTGAACAAGGGTTACATTTGATTTGAAATGTGATAAGATGATCATGATCAGCAGTTATCACCAACCCTTATTAAACAAAAGGAATAAATTTTATAAGATTCCAAATTGATAATATAAAATTCAAGACATGTACAACGACAACAACTAGTTAGTTCTAGTTGATAGTAATTTATGCACATTTTTATATTAATTTGGACTAATACACATCGTTAAAGTAAAGCAGGCTCTATTTAAGTTTACTCAAGAGGCATGCTATAATCACTCAACTAGAATTAATGATAAAGCAAGTTGAATACAATACAATTTTGTATTTTTTTTTTTTTTTTTTTTGTTATAATTTAGTTATTTGTATAAAAATGGAAGGTAAAATCTAGGCCATGTTAAACAGATGCAAGTAATTAAAATACATACGATGATACTGAAATAACTTACATTCTCCCCGGTGATCTTTGACAACAAAAGCTTCGGTGATGGCTTCCTGGATTCTAACACCCGACGTGTTACCTGACACCACTTTTGCACCGATTCTGAACTTCCGGCTCCTAATCCAGCTCGAATTATCCGTAAACTCGACATCTCCGGTGGGTGCGAAACCATCCCTCAATGTAATGTTTACTTCTCCGGTGAGCAACGGGCGTTTGCCGGTTCTCTCCTTTATAATGCTACTATCAAATTCTTCACTGGTCCAGTTGTCACGATCTCCGGGAGGGAAGTCTCCGTCGAGAACCACAATATCTACTTTGATTGGGTGAGGGAGACTTGCCGGAGCCATATGACCGCCTCTTGTGTCCACGAGAAGGATTTGGAGGGGACTGTTTTCGACATCGGTGATTTTGCTTCCGGTGAAGATTGGGAGGGAAATCTTTTTGCTGAATATTAACTTCAAGCCTGATGGCTCGAGTGCTTGAATACGCAACGAAGGAGACCTGGTAATAGACCGGAAACTGCGGTGTGATAGACCACGCTCTACCTCTTCATTTACCTGATCACATAAATCAAGTAAATCATCAAAATGATTGAAATATTTAAACAAATACATATTGATCAAATACTTGTAATCATATTAATTAATATTATCAAAGTAACTAGATGTTTGTGTACTCTAATTAAGATTACACGTTAAATGAATCTTGTATTAACATGTTAATAATACTTCGTATTGCTTAGGCTTTTTGTTGATAATATACTAAGGCAAATTGGTTTTTGAATATATATGAGTAAACACATATAGTTAAACATATAAATACATAGACTAACATCTCTGTCTATCAAAATCTGCTGACTATTCTTATGGGGTGTGCAAATATATATTATACTACTTGCATCAGCATGCATATATATAGATATTTGTATATGTTCATGATATATATAAATCGAAGAGCTATATATAAATTAGAATTATTAACTTACCACTCGTCTAAGCATTGGCTCTAATGCTGAAAAGAAGTTCTGTATGGAATTCACCATAACCACTTCTCCAATTACACTGTCAAAGGGAGAGAAAATCATTAAAAACACTCTTTGAGAGCTTCTTTTGATGATTATACAAAGCTCTATTGAAAAATATCGTTCAAAACTAATTAAAGACTAAATTTAAGAAAGTTTCCAACATAGAAACTCAAAAGAAAACAAGAAAGATGGGATTAAAATTCGATCACATACGAAGCAAAAGAAGGTCTGTTTCTGGGCCGTTTTTCGGGTGGTTGATCTGGGTTGGATCCAGATTCGCTTAAAAACCGTTTAGCCGCCATTCTCATAAAATTAAAATAGCTAAAGATGAACCAACAAATCTATCAAATAACTGAAGATTGAGAGAAGATAGAAAATGGTGGGAGGTTGGTGTTAGGGTTAAGAGATATATATCATGGAATTATTTGAAGTGTTATAAAGGGCATAAAGTTTGAATAGTAGTATTAAAATAATATAAATGAAGCTTCTTGGAATGATAAATGAAGCTACTTAGCAACTCAGGGCGGCCTTGGTGACCTATGTATCTGATGTAAAGACTTTGACGTCAACCCTATCCAAAAGTCAACCACACTTTTAAACCCTTCGTTCGATGTTAATCCAACGGTTAAAATATTATGGTGAAAATTTGTTTCAGGTGCAAACTGTACGTATTATTACTTACTAGTATTGTTAGACGTCTTACAAGTCATGATCGTATCATATATAGATTTTAATTAATAATATGACAATTGAATTAAATATCACTAATTTATATACAATTAGGATTAAGGTGAAGATGTGTTTCTTATAAGGATTATATGACAACCATAGATTAATGTATCACCTGAAATGATTGTATGTGATTATATTTATTTACCAGATATTATTCTATGCAGAAATACTTTATAAAATATAGATATACTTGCTCTAAATGGAAAAAGTAATTGGCCGGATGTCCCGTGTGAAAATTGATCAAATGCTTCGGTTCTGAGAAGGATCATATGAGGGTCCAAAAGTAACGGGTCTCAATCACTTGGTCATTGTCACTTTTTTTTTTATTCTCAGCCATACGATATGATTGCTTTTACCAATCCATTGATACAAACAAAATTTCCTTTCAAAAAAAAGAAGAGGATAAAGATACAAACAAATTTTGTAAACAATGAAGGCCTATTTAACTCGGCGATCTTGAATTTTTTTTTTTATAATATTTATTAAGTTGGGACCAGGTGTTTTTTTTTAAAAGCTTTCGTTTTTGATATGATTCGAGCTGTTGAATTATATTGATTGGGATTTAATCAGGATAAGTTTACTGATTTGAATTTTATGAGCTTAAATTTAATGTGATTGAAATACGAATTTGGATCCTCTGCTGAGCTGATTTTTGTCCTGTCCTATATAGATCTATTGACATGTATAATCAATGGCTGTCATTTATTTCTTTTATTTATTTCATTTTCATTATTTTTAAATACAAAGTCCTATTCTCAAGTGTTTTAGATAAGAAAAAAGATCAGCATAGTAGAGGATCCTGATCCTTGAAATACAATGGGGCTAGATGAGAATATTAAATGATAAAGTTTTTATCTAATACTATATTAAATTAACTGTACGTTTCCTTTATGCAATTTACAATGCGAACTTGAGTGTTGTAAAATTGTTGAAATAGTTTAATATATTTTCGATTTAAAATAAATTAAACATTTAAATATTTAAATGTAACTAAATTAAAATAAAAAAAAATTTAATTGGGAATGCAGTCATGCACTACTGTGAACCGTCACTGCTACAGTGATTCAAATTATATTTACTTTTATTTTATTTTATTTTATTTATTTTATTTTTTTTACAATATATATTAATCCAGGATCATATTTTTTTTTTTTGAAAGCTCATTGATAAGATTCAAACCGCTGACCTGGAAGTCATTTGTCTAAGCCCCAAGCTCGTCCATCTATTAGCTGAGCTACGCCCATGTTGGCATTATATTTACCTATTTCATTCTTCAATATAGTGATATAGTAATACTTTTAACGGTTATAAAATAAAATAAAAATAAAATAAAATAAAATAAATAAAAACATGTTAACATTTTGTAATTAAACTTCTAACTTTATTTCATCCTTCGATATTTTAAAAAATTAGGTCACATCAAAGCTATATATATATATATATATATAAATAGCTTCAATCGGATACAGGCTCGATCAATCATGTTCCCAGATTAGCTAATAAGGTCGCTCATAGTTTAGCAAAGCTTGCTCTTGAGCATGTGACTAATCTCTTAAGTGACACTCGTAATCGTACGAGGTCGGAGAGTAGTACAATGGTAAAGTGAAGTTCGTTCCGAATAAGGATTGAGTGACTGATTACCGAAATTGATTAGTCTAAGTGTTATTCAAACAAGCAAGAAGGTTTTCATACTTGAATACATAAAGTAAACTAAATTAAACTAGTAACAAGGATTTAAGCTATTGTAATAAAGAAATGACAAGCAATAAACTCGAACGTAGTAATGAAGGAAATGATGCTAGGACTTGACTACACCCCACCCTCTCATAACTTCCTTTCTAGACTCAATTGCACACCCAAAATATACTCATGCAATTCATAGATTCATGCACCCAAATGTTAACCTATAATCTCGGTCAAGTAGAATAGGTCACACCCAAGTCATACCTGAGTCTATCTCTCGATTACTCAGAATATATGATTGCGTTCACTAAGAACATTGGCATACTAAGGAATCCTATACGCTAGCCTAAGTAGGTCTACTTTTCTAGATATGCATAGAAGACATTTCGTCGAACATAATGTGTGTGTGTCTCCAGTTGGTTCATAACACACCATCTATAACCAATCAATAGGAGATCAATCTATTGATAGCATTAAGTACACTAAAACATCCATACAAACTACAATTGCACATAAAGGATAAACAAAGGTCAATATAAATATATAGTTATGGGTGAGGTTTCATCAAATCCTAGCACTAGATATTTAGCTCATATTACAAAAAGTAGCCATATAATAAATATGCTCAAATGAATACATGGCTATAATAAAGAAAATGAAAGAGATAAAGTATTAGAGGAAACTATGTAGAGTAGATCCTCTTCCTTTACTCTTCTCTTCTTCCAAGCTCCTTCAATCTCCTATCTCCCAAGAACAAGAAAAGATAATGGATTGATGGCAAGTGTCTTGTGGATTGTGTAGGAATGAGATATGGTGATGTATGAGAATGACTTAGTGAATGTTCTTAGGTAGGTAGGTGGTTGCTTTTCAGAGAAAAAGCATTTGAATATATAGGGGAGCTTATTAGGTCAGGGGCAAGGGAGTAATTTCCTTGAAGTTTACAAAAATCTGGGTAGAGGGTGACCTTGGGGCGATCTTGGTGAGCTTGCCATGAGATTGCCTGCTGGGAATTTCTTCTAAACCTGAGTGGTTAGCGACCTTGGAGGTGACCTTGCTGAGCTTGCCTTTGAGGTCACTTTCTTGCTCTGTTTGTAGGGGCTAAACCGGATTGGTTAGCAAGCTTGGAGGCGACATTGCTGAGCTCACCTTTGACAGTGATGAGGAGACTTAGATTGAGTGCAGAGCGACCTTGGGGCGATCCTGGTGAGCTCGCCTTGGGCTCGCCTTTGCCCTATTTTGGGAAGGCTGAACCGAGTGTATAGCAATCTTGAGGGCGAGCTTGGTGAGCTCGCCTTGAGGTCGCCTATGTGCTATAAATGCCTTATTGATCCTCCTTTAAGCTCCTTCCAAGACAATTGAGCAACAAAACCAACTTGACCTTGCACGACATATTTAGAGCGTTAGAAACCCGATTTTACCCGAGAAACAAACACAAAACGATATGGAAATGGGGCTACATTTTGTGTAGAAGTGAAGCAATCAACATGTTGGTGAGTTTGTGTGGTTGGAAGATTGTCCTTTATATGCGGAGAGTCTAGTCTTGGGTGATTGTCCAATTTATTTGTAATCGTTTGGTTCTTGTTTAATGAATTCCTTTTCAATATATATATTGTTAACATTTTACAATTAAACTTCTTACTTTATATCCTTTGATATTTTAAAAAATTAGGTCACATCAAAGCTAAAAAAAAAAAAAAAAAAAAAAAAAAATAGTTTCAGGGCCAGTTTGGTATTGCTGTAACTTTTATAATAATCACTGTTAGCTGTGCTGAAGAAATAATTAACTGTGAAATTAATCAGTAGATGTTTGGTTAATTGTATTTTTAAAACTATTGTATAGCTCAAAAGCAATATACATATGTTTGGTAATTTTATTGTAAAAGTGTTGAGATTAGTTACAATGATTAAAATATACATGATTTTAGGACCATATTTCATTTTTTTTTCATTAATTATATATATTAAATCAATATTTAAGTAGAATGTTTAAATTAGAAAAAAAAAATTCCATAAGAACAATAAAATATTTTTAAAAGATTTTATAAATCAAATCAATATTTAAATAGAATATTTAATTTTGAGATGAAATAAGGTATATAAATGATTTTAACTTTATTTCATAAGAATAATAATGATATTTTAAAAGATTCATTAAATGCTAAAATAGATTATTCCATAATCACTTTCAAAAAGTAGCACCCCATCTACTTCTCAAAATCACTATCAAAACTTGCTAGATTATCAATTAATCACTTTTGGAAGTTTTACCATACATCATTTTATGTCAAAATTATAAAATAATCTGATTTTAATTTTTCAAAAGCAATACTAAACTGACCTTCAATCTGGTCCGATACAATCTGATCCAATCCGATGTTATACGGATTCAGATATATTGACAGGATTGGATCCAACTTTCATTTTTGTAAATCCGATCAGTATACTTTTGGGATTCGATCCGAAATCTTATGACATCCGCAATTATCGATCCGTTCAACACCCCTACTACAAGAGCTATAATCAACGGAGTTATCTAGGTCTAGGTCTCGTAAGGTTCCTTGACGTTGGCGCCCCGCTTAGGAGAGGTGTTTGAGCTTACTCTTTCAAATGGACTTTGTTGTCACTCATATTTATCGGGAAGGTAACCAAGTTGCAGATAGTTTAGCATCTAGGAGCCTTAATATCGTCTCTTATACATGGTGATGGACTGCTCCAAATTTTTACAATTCCTTTATTTTCAATGATTTTTGTAGCAGATATTCTTTTAGGTTCTGTTAATCTTTTTTTGTTTTCTTTTCTCTTTTGTTCTCTTTTTTTTTTTTTTAATCTTTAATAATATGTTGGGATAGGGTTAATTCCGATCCCCAACAACCTTATGGAAAAAAAAAAATGGAGTTATCTCCTTGAGAGCTAAAAAACAAAAGTTCGTAATTAGAAAATTTAATTGTACTTTAAAATTTACTTATTCTTAACAACTATAATCACATAATCTTCATAAAATGATCTTACCTTCTACGATAAATAGTATTACATTAATGTAAGGGTAATTTGTTTATATAGTATTTTATTTTCATAATCTCAAGTTAATTTACATCCTTTTTTGAAATATTACATTATAATTACATAAATTTGGAATTTTTTGGGGAGGGGAGAGGACTCAAACCCGTAACCTCGTGGTGCAGGTGTGAGGGGTTTACCATCGGACCAACCTCATCTCATCATTAATTCACTTCAATTATACAATTCATTATAAAACATTGTATAGAATAATTTAAGACATAATATGGTTTTTTATGTGCTCAGATAAGAAACGAATATTGCTCATAGGTGATATTAATTATTAAGAGGAAATAGGGGTATATATATATTAATGGTTAATTACTATAATATTTTAATAATTAAATTTTTGATAGAAAATTATGACATGATATATACTTCATTTTTTTTTTTTTTTAAATATTACAATAATTCAGGATTTTTATGGAAGAGGAGGACAAACTCGAACCCGTAAAACCTCATGACACGATATAATGATATATACTTGTTTCCATTGTATTGGATATGTATATTTAAAAAAAGAACAAATAACTGACAAGATGAGTTTAGTCCGACCATAAATCCCTCACACCAACGCCATGAACTCGTGAGTTCGAGTCTTTCCCTCTCCAAAAAACCCCAAATTTATAGGAAATGTATTGTTAATGGGTACTTATGAGAGAGTTAGTTCTTATTTCTTTTTTTAATTTTCAATTTATTACATTATAATAGTGAATACCTTATCGCTTTGTGAGCAATAAATCAACGGGTTTAGCTACAATATAGGAAATGTATTGTTAATGGGTACTTATGTGAAACAGAGTTAGTTTCTTTTTATTTTAATTATTTTTAAAAATTTTAAATCCTTAATTTTTATACACCTGACGCAGCGGAAAACACAAAGAATAAGACCAACGTCTATATTCCATGATAAACTAGAATCCACCAGAAAAGAGAATTAAACTTTGAATATTTTTATTGAATGAAAAATAAATAAGCCTTTCGGCTTACAAGCATATTTAAAGCAAAAACCCTAACCCTAACCCTAACCCTAACCCTAACCCTAATCCTTGTTGGACAAGAAACGGGCCTAATTATTAAAAATTACCAAAAATAGCAAAATTGAGATAATTGTGGAAATAAATACTACTAATGACCCTAAGCAAGCCAGAATTGACAGTAGACGATTCTAACTTGTAAAACTCAACTTATGACCAAAACGAAACTTTCCTAAAATAACAAAAACGACAATTACGGGACCTAAACGATGGAATTCGGTTAAAAAAGGGTATGCCTCACAACCATAGGTGGTGAATATTGAAGATCTTGCTGAAACGCATCAACCGTGAAAGTTTCACATCATTCCGACTTCGACGCCCGGACTAGTAGAATTGAAAATTCATTTGGCCTTGAATTTAGGATGGTCTCTCATAGCCACGTAGGAATCTACCACTTGTTCTACATCAACACCCTTGGATTTAAATCTAAAGAGTAAAGATGAACCCAGCAACCATACAATTCTGTATAGTAGTCGAACCCTAAATCAACATTCTTATGTAAATATTTTTAATGATTCATTATTAAAGCTATGAGGTCATCATTTGGCTTACATGAAATTTTGATACTCACATTTGAGTTTTAGTCTATGTAGCATGGATATAGATACAGACACGGGTATGGGGATACGGTATAATATGATATTGGGATACAACAAATCTCTAGAAAATATTTCAAGATAGCAAGCAATCAAGTCAAGGTCGACGAACCGAGAGTGTTCGTGACCACTTATCGCGGGTGAAAATACCTACAAGGTTATACTAAACAACCTAGAGGGGGGTGAATAGGTTGACACTCTAGTTTTAAAAACTCTTTCGTGACTTATGTCAAAACCTAGGTGAGCATACAAATTAACCTTTAACATGATTGTTATGAGAAAACAATTGACACATGTATGCTCAATTCACCACCCTTAGTCTACAAAACATATACCATGAAACAATGTATCTCATATACAAGTATATTCAATGAAGAGCAAATTCCACAAGTTGTACTTTGAATATTACAATGTAAGTACACTAAATAGAACTTTACAACTTGATATAGAATATCATAAGATATAAACACTTACAAGATACACGAAACAAATGTTGATTCAACAAATAATGTGTGCATCTTTTTCTTTTTCAATAACTTGTTTACAAGAATCTGAGGAAATGAAGATCTTAAACAAGTTATATTGATCATACATACAAATATAAAGAGATAGAGATAGAGATAGAGACAGAGACATTTGACATATTGATTTTTACGTGGTAAACCTCTGAAGAGGAAACATCCACGGGTTGAATCCACAACCACCAGCAAAGCAATTCATCACTATGATGAAAAAGACTTACACACTCAAGGCTATCAACACATGATATCCACCATAAGCTATCAACTCCTAGTCTACCCTCGAGCCTAGTGAATCACCTAGCCTACTTTCTATCCGAGAAGTGCCCTACACTTCTAGGAAGCAACTTCCTATCCAAGACGCTCACGTCTCTAGGAAGATTTCTTGCTTGACTATCCAGATCACAAAGATCCTAGTTAAGCCTCCCTAGCTTAACCATTCGAGTCCTCCCGACTCTAGTCAAGACTTCTTGCTTAGCCATCCGGATTACAAACATCCTAGTTAAGCTTCCCTAGCTCAACCATCCGGAGTATCACACTTCTAGCTAAGACTTAATGCTCAAATTGAAGTTTCACTCACTCCAAGATGAGACTTCCACCTTTTTCAAGGCAAATGATCTAAGTGATGCAAATGATCTAAACACATGCAATATAGAATATATGATCAATACATCATATGGAAACTAGAAATAATCAATGAGCACACAATATATATTTTTCTAGTTTATGATCCAAAACATGACACCACACAAAATGATGCATGAGCATATGAAATGTATGGATAAGGTACACTCCATGAAGATCTAGACATAGGCAACAAAGTTCACAAAACAAAGTTGTCTAGACCTTAAACATGAACAAAAATCTAGAGCATGCAAAACACTAAAAACATGCCAAATCTTAGATTATATTCATGTTACTAAAGCTTGAAAACAAAGCATATTCATTAAGCATATATTCAAGACTTTAGAACACAAACAACAAAAATGCTAGAATCACAAAATGTATTCAATGAATATTCTAGCAAGTATTTAGAGCAAGGATATAATGAATACTCAATTAAATCCTAATTATCTCTAAACACAAAATCAAATGTGCTAATCCTAAAATTTATTCAATTAAAGGATCCAAGCACATGCTAAGGCTATTAATCATAAAATGAATCAATCAAATCACAAATAACCCTAGATATCAAACTAATCACAATACAACTCCCAAACATGTGAAAAACTAGAATCATAGAAAACTAGTTAACATTTGTCTCTAATTAGACTTGATTAGGTTTGATTATGAAGCTATCTTTCTTAATATCATTCACTATACATACACATATATATAGAAGAAGAAACCCCAAGCAAATTGAAGGTTATAAAAGAAGAAATCACAAAGATATGACAACTACCTTAAGATCACGAGCTGGTTCGTATTTATGGGTAGAACCACTAGAAAAGTTAATCAAACAGCTGCAAAACCACTTGGAAAAGGTAGAGGACTTGATTACGAAGATTCTCCAACTTGAATCACTCAATTCGGAGTTCGAATGAGAAAGTTATGGTGTTTGGAAGTTGGGAAAATTTGAAGAGAAGATTTTGTACAAGTGATTTCAAACTTTTTTTCTTGGAATGAAATGGGAGGGAAATGAGATATTTAAACGGGATGAAAGAAAAGGATTTCAAGACCAATCAAGGGCTGCCACCTCACCACCCTGTGAGGGACGCGTGATGTTGAGCCCGTGAGCCTCACGGCCAGCACCCCAAAATGGCCTTTAGCCATTTTAAGCCTCCCTCGCGCTCCTCTCGCGTTCTTCAGCCATATTCGGGCATCCGAACTCTGAATTCGAATTTGTTTTTGGATTACTAACCGTGACTCCCTCATGCACAACGAAGACTATGAAACATTGATAAAAGGTTGAGAATTCATCTCAGAAAATGACAACGAAGATAACTCAACGAATGAGAACGCAAAGTAGAGTAGCTACAATGTTTGGACTCAAAACCAAATGAATGAGTAACCGAAATGACTGGGACTCAATAAAGAATCAAATGAGATCATGTTCAAGTCCAAATACAATAAAACACAAATATATAAACACAAGATCACACATGTATGCCATTTCCTAGACATAGTCTTAGAACATGCAATTCTACAATGTATGCCAATATGAGTTCAATGCATGAGCATACTAAAACATGTGAATGTGTTATATAAATGGTGTACAACAATACAAGGACACTCATGAATGAATTATGTGTGTGTGCCTAAAGGCCTTGCAAGAGGATAGATGTCTAAGTATACCTTTGATGCTTTCTCCTCTTGAAGTCTTCACTTTGCTTGATATGTTGCTCAATTTTCTTGAAGCTTGTTAAACCATGAATCCTAGACAACTAATCAATACAAATGAAATGTTGTTTTGATATAGAATAATGCCAATCATGAGTCAAAGTCCTAACAGCGGGGTAGATCGCGAAAGCCAAGACTGCACAACTCAAAAGAACAGTGAGTGCGTTGATTACACAACAACAACCTTACCAAGCGAAATGACAGTACCACGACGGCCTATGTGATTGATACAACCAAGGACGCGGGATGGACTGTGAGAGAGCATTAAGTGGAAAAGAGGTCAAGGCGGAGCTAGAGGTAGTGTCTCTGTAAATGTCTTCCCAAAAATAGGAACTTCTGTAATTGACTCCTCTAACCATTTCATTCTTTTTATATTACCCTACTTAGATTGGGTGTGACTTAACGTTTATGGGTAATGTGCATAATATCAAAGCATGTTTGATTGAATGATTTGCATACCTATTTGAGGTCCCCATTTGCTAGATTTTGTACTCGTTTTTTAGCGTGTTTTTGTATATAATGCATTTTATGAGTCTTGTGTAGGTTATATGCCCTAAAATAAGGTGTTGAGCATAGTTGAAGAGTTTTGGAGGTTAAAGGGCTAAAATTGGAAATCTTTGTACAGAAAAATCAACTTGTGGAGGCCATATCTCCCTCCTCAAAATGAACTATGTTTCTTGTAACCTATTTCTGGAAAGCCCCATGAGTTTACTTTCCAACGATTTTTACAGATCACGATTCCGAATTCTCTAGAGGAAGTGATGACCGTTTTCGTAATGGTGCACGAAGCTAAAAACTTCACCCGAGAGAGATGCGACCTCAAGGTGAGCTCACCAAGCTCGCCCCCCAAGGTCGCTTTCCTCTTGGGTTTTTGCCCAAAAAAATAGTTAAATTCATGAATTTACCTCCTTGCCCTTGACCTAATCCATTCCTCTATATAAACCTTTGATATTTTTAGATCAAAACACCAAAAATCTCTACCCAAAAATATTCACAAAGACTCCACCTTTCCTAAATTCCTACACAATCCACAAGACACTTAATATCAATCCATGATCTTTTATTGTTCTTGGGAGATAGGAGATTGAAGGAGCTTGGAAGAGAAGAGGAGCAAAGGAAGAAGAGAAGATCTACATAGTTTTCTCTATACTTTGTTCTCTTTCATTTTCTATATTCATTTGATATTATATATTGTATGGCTACCCTTTGCAATATGAGCTAAATATCTAGTGCTAGGATTTGATGAAATCTCACCCATGACTATATATTTATATTGACCTTTGTTTTATTCATTATGTGCAATTATAGTTTGTATGGATATTTTAGTGTGCTTAAAGCTTTCAATAGATTGATCTCCTATTAACTGATTTTCGACTGTGTGTTATGAACCGACCGGAGACGCACACAACGTGTTCGACGAAATGTCTTCTATGCATGTCTAGAAAAGTAGACCTACTTAGGTTAGTGTATAGGATTCCTTAGTGTGCCATTGTTCTTACTAAACTTAATCATATATTCTGAGTAATCAAGAGATAGGCTTGGGTATGATATTGAGTGTAATCTATTCTACTCGACTGAGATTATAGGTTAACATTTGGGTGCATGAATCTATGGATTGCATAAGTGCATTTTGGGTGTTCAATTGAGTCTAAAGAGGAAGTTTATGAGAGGGTGGGGTGTAGTCGAGTCCTAGCATCTTTTCTTTATTATTACATTCGAGTTTATTACTTGTTATTTCTCTTTCGCAATAGCATATATCCTTGTTATTAGTTTAATTTAGTTTGCTTTTAGTATTCATGTATGAAAACCAACCTTTTTGCTCATTTGAATAGCATTTAGACTGATCAATTTCGATAATCAGTCACTCGATCCTTGTTGGGAACGAACTTGTATTTACCATTGTACTACTCTCCGACCTCGTACTATTGTGAGCGTCACTAAGAGTGTAGTCAATGTTTGAGTGAGTTGATTGTTGATGTACTGTATGTATATATGTGCTTAAATGATATGGGAAGTGTTTGATGTTATTAATTGAAGCGCTTGCGAATATAGTTGTTGATATTGGGGTGGAAATCACCGATGTGCTTTAAAGATTATAATGCTATGCTTGTTTTGGTCTATCATGACCAATTACTTACAACACGGATGTAGATTGAACAAGTTGTCATGATGATAGACGTAGTATAAGTGGCTATTGTGTCTTCTTTGGCTCTAATATAGTATCATGGTCTTCATCCATACACTATGTTGTATCTAGATCCAGTGCAGAATCTAAATACTGAGGTCTTCTAATGCTGTAGTAGAAATTATTTGGATTGAATCCCTTCTTTCTAAGCTAAAGTTTCAACCTGCTGCTCATCTTTTACTTCTTTGTGACAACATTAGTAGAAATTAGTTGGATTGAATCCCTCATTTCTAAGCTACAGTTTCAACCACTTGCTCCTCATTTACTTCTTTGTGACAACATCACTACCACAAACTTAGCTGCCAATCATATTCTCTATTCTCTAACTAAGCATGTTAAGATTGATTATCATCTTGTGAGAGAGAAAGAGAGTGAGTTTTGTAGTAGTCCATTAATGTTCGACACACACCTTCTGAGGAACAGTGGAAATTAGTTGGATTGAATCCCTACTTTCTAAGCTAAAGTTTAAACTTCTTGCTTCTTCTTTACTTCTTTGTGACAATATCAATGCCACATACTTGTCTTCCAATCCTATTCTCCACTCTCAAACTAAACATGTCGAGATTGATTATCATTTTATATGTGTGTGTGTGTGAGAGAGAGAGAGAGAGAGAGAGAGAGAGAGAGAGAGAGAGAGAGTTTTGCAGCAGTCCCTTATTATTCGTCACACACCTTCTGATGAGCAACTAGCAGATATCATGACAAAAGCATTACCTGCTCAACACTTCATCAATCTAAGGATCAAGCTCAATGTGCTTTCTTGTTATGCGGATGCAGATTTACCATTTACTTACTACACAGATACAAATTGGGCAAGTTGCTTGATGATAGGTGCAGTACAAGTGGCTATTGTGTTTTCTTTGGCTCTAATATTATATCTTGGTCTTCATCCAAACATGTTGTATCTAGATCCAGTGCAGAATTTAAGAACCGAGGTCTTGCTAATGCCGTAACAAAAAATAGCTAGATTGAATCCCTTCTTTCTAAGCTAAAGTTCTAACCTCCTACTCCTATTTTACTTCATTGTGACAAAATCAGTGCCACATAATTAGTTTCCAATCCTATTCTCCACTCTCAAACTAAGCATGTCAAGATTGATTATCATTGTGTGTGTGTGAGAGAGAGAGAGAGAGAGAGAGTTTTACAGTAGTCTCTTATTGTTTGTCACAAACCTTCTGAGGAGCAATTAGTAGATATCATGACTAAAGCATTACCTACTCATCGTTTCATCAATCTAAGGACCAAGCTCATAGTGCTTTCCTGCCTAGTGAACTTGCGAGGGAATATTAGAAAGTAGTTAATTTGTAATTAATTTATATTTTATCTTCTTTTTTTTTCATTGACATGTACATAATATTTATATGAAAGACAACTGTCTTTATGTGCTAAGGTTGTAGATGATATAAATAGAAATTAATCTTTATCTAGTAAGTTGAGCTACTGAGGCTTAGCAAATTCCCAGAACAAACCCTACAATATTCTCTCTTTTTATTTCTTCCTTTAGTTTACACAATATTTTTCTCAATATATATATATCACCTTATTGGTTTGGCAAATCGAAACTGAAATATTGTCAAACTAGCTTAATGAGAGCATTTTACCACCAAACCACAATATTGAACGGTGGTTATAGAATTTATTATTTAATGCATGTTTACAATGAGGTTCCAAACCACAATATTGAACGGTGGTTATAGAATTTATTATTTAATGCATGTTTACAATGAGGTTTATATATATATATATATATATATATATATATATATATATATATATATATATATATAGTAATGCTACATTACCCAAATTTGGTGCCCAAATCCAGTGCCCAAATGACAACATTGTAGACTATTCATTTAAATCATGTAAATCTAATACAATTTAAATGAATGGTCTAAGTGTTGCCACATCATTTAAGCACCGGATTTGGGCACCAAGTTTGGGCAATGTAATATTACTCATATATATATATATAGAGAGAGAGAAAGTTTCTCATGAGGGATTCCTTATTTTAGTTTTGGTAAGGACCATGATAAAAACACATTGATTTTAATCTGAATTTTTTTACGGATTATGAGTTCATTGAAATCTACTTATGAACAAAATTTGAGAATTTTTTGAATACTAGAACTATTGTTCTTGAATTTTTCTATATTTCGCATATTTTCCGATACTTTCATATTTAACAAAATTTGGATAAATAGTTCTAGTGCTCAGAAAATTCTCAAGTTTTATTCATATATAGATTTCATTGAACTCATCATCCACAAAAACAATTCAGATTAAAATTCATTAAAATCGATGTGTTTTCATCATGGTCTTTACCGAAACTAAAATAAGAGACCCCTCATGAGAAACTCACTAATATATATATATATATATATATATATATATATATATATATATATATATATAGGGTAGGATCCATGGCCTCATTTTTTACACAATTTTTGGCACACTTTTATGGCCCTATGATCTAATGGGATTGAAGGGTTTAGATTTCATGATTTATTCTCTTTGCTTCTCTCTACTTAATTAAATCTTGAATTAAATTCCTCTCTCCTCTCTCCTAATTAATTCCAGCAAAATGTTTTCCCTTGATTCTTTCCTCTTCCCAGGTACCTCTCTCTGGGCAATTGTTATTACATTTTTTTTTTTAATCTCTCCTCTTTTCTCCTTCTCTCTCAAACCTCTCTTGATAATATGTATTTTTTTAGTAAAGAATATTATGATAAGGTTATCCAAAAAAAAATTTCATCATTGTTGAATATATCTCCAAAAGGCCAAAGCATTCTTAAATTAAGTAATAAAAAAAATGCATATGATTAACAATTTTGTAACTAAAAAAGATGAAGCGAAAATGTTTGATATGATTTACCCCGCACATTAGTTTAAAAAATAAATAAATTAACAAGACATGAACTGAATTTAAATTTTCTGTAGAAGCAACCGTCAAAATAAGTTAACTTTTGAAGAGAGATTCGGGTAAGAGCATTGAGGAAAGAGTAGGAAAAAATATTAATTGATGTGAGAGGAGAGAGAAAGTATAATGAATGAGAGAAAAAATAAAATTAAAGATTTAATTGAGGTGAGAGAACAGTGGAGAGAATAAATCATGAAATCTAAACCATTCAATCCCATTAGATCCTAGGGCCATAAAAGTGTGTCAAAAATTAAAAATTGTGTACAAAAATGGGCCATGGATCCTCTATATAAATAAATATATATATATATATATATATATATATATATATATATATATATATATATATATATATATACAATTTTTCTATTATCAGTTCGAACTGATAAAAAATATATCAGTTCCTTACATGTGGGTCATTGGATTTAAATACTTTGACTTTGCTGCATGCACTTGTCAAAGCATCTTTTAAATCCAATGGCCCACGTGCAAGGAACTGATATATCTTTTGTCAGTTCGAACTGATAGTAGAAAGATTGTATATATATATATATATATGAGGAAATAGGCCTTTTTAGTCAAAAATTAAGGGCATTATTGTTTTTATCCATGATTAGTATTTTTATTGTTTTAAACCAATAATTGGCTGTGAAGACAATAATGCCCCCACTACAAAAAAAAGGCCTATCAGTGACGAACTATTTTCGACGGCGCTAATTGCCGTCGGAAATGGCATCATTTCTGAAGGCTATTTCAATGTCGTCGGAAATGAGTAAAAATATGATACCACATTTCCGACGGCCAAATGCCATCAGAAATAGTCGAAAAGCTGTCGGAAATAGTCTCGTTCCATTTTAAAAGTAAAAAACGAATACACTATTTCCGACGGCCTCATGTCGTCGAAAATAGTCTTGTTCCATTTGAAAAGTAAAAAAAAAAAAGAATACACTTTTTCCGACGGCCCAATGCCGTCGGAAATAGTCTTGTTCCATTTGAAAAGCAAAAAAAGGAATACACTATTTCCGACGGCCTCAATGCCGTCGGAAATAGTCTTGTTCCATTTGAAAAGAAAAAAAAGGAATATATTATTTCCGACGGCATTGAGGCCGCCGGAAATAGTCTTTATTTTGTTGACCTCAATTTCATGGAATAAATAAATAATTTATTACTATAATATTAATTAATAAATTATAATGGAATGTATGTAATTTATAACTGAAACAAATACTCGGTGTATATAATATATAAAGCTAGAGGGGGGTGAATAGATTTTAACTATTATTACCCAATTTTCACATGCAAGTCAATTTTACGAAAATGCCCCTACTAGTAAAAAATACATACAAGTGTAATATAGTGCGGAATTTAAATAACACTTGATGTATACGTGGAAACCCAACCACTGGGAAAAACCACGGGCTGTATAGTGCGCCACACTCGGAACTCGAAATCACTAATTGAAATAAAGTTTACAACCTATGTAGACATCGTCTAACACTCCGGTCTGTAACCCCTCACTTCTACCCAGCGGGCCTTTATTAGCAACCCTATTCCAATTTGCTTGAGGCCTAAGCACTCTTAGTCTCAAGACTTACTTCTCAATGAAGAGAAACAACCTATGTGAATATATATGAATATTCAAATAACAAACAAGGCTAGGTAACCTTAGATGCTTATCTAGGATGATGAGATAATCAATTTAAATCAATCCTAGATATCAATTGCTAAATGACATGCCAAATAGCTTAGCTAATCAAGATTAATTAAAAACCAAATTAGCTATCACAATCAACACTCAATCATTTTCATCACAAATAATCTCTAACTTGTATCTAGCATATAATCAAAATCATACAAGTAATTAAAGAGATGTATTAATATGAAAAACACTAAAGTAATATGAAATTAGTGAAGAACATACCAAATAAGATGTGATGATTCAAAACCATGCATGGATCAATTCTATGAAGGTATAGAAGATCAAATATGAAATTTGATGCAAAAGGGATTTGATTTGAGTGTTTAAAGTTGAGTTCTTGATTTGATTTTTTCTCAAAAATCTCTCTTGAATGTTTAGGGTTCTAAGGTCTCAAAGAACTTAATCAGAGAATGAGAAAATAAGATATTTATAGACATCAAGAATTGGGCATGTGAAAAGACAATTTTGCCCCTAAAACGCACCGTTCGGCGGTTTAAATCGGCGGCCAGGCCGCCGATCACGATCGTCGAATTGAGCTCGTGAAGAACAGAGCATCAATGGCGGTTTCATTCGGCGGTTTCGTGACCGCCGATCCAACCGCCGAATTAAATCGAGAGATTAAAATCGATCAGGTATGAACGGCGGTTTCGAACGGCGGTCGTGACTGCCGATCTGGACCGCATAATTGCTTCAGACCAATCTAGACTGAAACAGCGGTTTCATTCGGCGGCCAGGCCGCCGATCATAACCGCCGATCACCAACAATGGTGAAAACCAAGGAGAAGCCAAAGGCATTCTCCATAGGCGGTCTTCGCGCGAAACCAAGCACTCATTAGTGCAAGCACGGACGTTTCCGAACAATGTCGGGAAACGAATTATAAAGCACATATACACACAACAAGATATATCAACCAAAGTGCTAGTGTGTAAAGTGACATGTGAAGAGTATGCACACAAATGCAAGTATGCTAAGTGTGTGTGTGCTACTAATTCTCTTCAAAGAAAACCAAGCACAAGAGATTATACATTTGGCGTGCTTGTATCTTGAGGTCATGGAAGGGCCTTTGATCTTTAACATTAAACACTTAGACTACCCTTACATTCAAAACCCCAACATATGGTTTGACCACGAAATAAGCCAATCAACAAAACGGGAATCCTTACAATCTCCCCCTTTGGCTATTTCGTGACAAAACCACCACTCACATTGATTCCTCACAACAAAATAAACCTATGGGTCAATGAAGATTTTCTACAATACAAAGAGATATATAAAAATAAAACTTGAAGTCTTCAATCTCTTGTAGAACAATCATTCCCTGAAACAAGGTTTCTAAACTTTCCAAAACAAGAAAAGGTGAGATGAATCAAGTGAGATTAAAACAAGCATTTGCATATTTAAAAAATTAAGCACAACATCATGTTGTTTTATGTATGCAATGCTCCCCCTCAAAGGGTTACTCCCCCTCAATATATATTCTCCCCAATGTGCACCAATTGCTACACAAATTTGCACCTTCCCTTACCACATTCTACTCCCCCTTTTTGTCATGATATAGGCAAAGGAGTATTCCCCAACCGGGTCACTTAAGGCAAAGAGAGATAGTAGCATTCTAGTATATGTATAATCAATATAAGTCACTTTATGCAATCTCAATTAATCGGAGAGAAACGAGGAGATTTATTAGATAAAATGTGTGAAACAAAATGCTTTGCATACAAGACATATAGTATTCAAGTCCAAAATACCATGGTATTTGGCAAAGCAAATGACAAAGGTTTCTAATAGGAATTCAAACCAATTTCACCATTGTCATGAGAGAAGCAATGATATAGAAATTTCATTGATTTCAAATTAAGAACAACTATATCCAACTTTATAAGCTAAACATGTTATGAGCAACTTTGCACCCTATTTGATTTTTCCGGGAATGAAACCCGTATGATAGTAGACATGTTCAACCAATAAAGAAAGAGAGACATTTGGATTGTAAAATCATTGAATGGATACAAGATCCTTTTTCATTTGAGTCTCATAAGTTTGTTTTTTTTTTTTTCACACAAGTTTTTGCATTTAAGAACGCAATTATCAATTCATGCTTTTTCATTTGAGCATGTACATGAATTTCATGCTTTTCATAAGACATTAGCATGTTATAAAAGAATCATCATGTCATGGAGATAATCATAGGTCATTCAAATCATACTTCCTACATACATCTCCTAGTCCAAAAATGCATGTTTGAATATAAATATGACATTGATTGTAAACAAGCAAGGTTCACACTTATTGAATTGAAAACATATATACATATGTGCAACCAAGCTTACTCAAGCAATCAACCAAGAAGCATAAGATTTTTCAAATTTTTTGCAAGTGACAAGAATGCAAAAATAGTTTTCTTTGCTTGAGTTCCCCATATGGGGTTAGTATCATCCTTCATTAATGAAGGGCATGAGGTCTTATGGACCTACCAAGTCCATTGGACTTAGTTGAACCTATTTGAGACTTGTTAGTCTCGTAGCAAGCGGGTTCATTTTTCCTTATCCACATAGATATGACATTTTTCTTCTTAGTGGTCAAAGGTTGCATGTCATTCACTAACCTAGGATTATTGACAAAGGATTTCCTAGGCTCATGCAAGTGGGCTTTTCTTAGCCTCTTTTTCTTTATCATGCTATTAATCCTACAATGCTTAATGTACTTAAAGCACTTAGGCCTAATATGCCCATAAACACCACAATAATGACAAGTTGGTACAAAGTAAGAATTCATACCATATCCGTGTGAAGTCATTGGAGACTTATCATGCATTTGATGTCTCCTTTGGTGTTGAGCCGGTTCATGTCTTTTATTTGGTTGAACCGGAATGGGTTGCCTCCTTGGATGAGGTAGCATGTTTTGCCTCTTTTCATAGTGAGTCATTTGTTGAGGAGAGTTGACTCGAGAGGCTCTAATCCGTTGAGCTTGGGGTTGTCTTGCTTTCACCACCTTCACTTGTGCATTTTTCGACCATTGTCCTAGTTCTAACTTCTTCCTAGGAGTTTGCACCGGTGACGCTTCTATCTTACCCAAACTCTTCACAAAGACGATCTTCTTAGAAATAGAGCAATCCTTGCTCACTTCGAATCCAAGACCTCTTTTGTCACAAGGGCTTTTTCCTACACCAAGTATGTTGTCAAGCTTCTTGGTGTTTGTGGTCATTCTAGTCAATGACTCTTTGGCTTCAACAAGCTCTCTCTTCAAACCCTCTTCATTCCTCTTAGACAAAGCTAGCTCATCTTTTAGCTTGTCTTCTTCCACCATGGATCTTACCACTTCATCATTCAAGTGATCAACTTGTGTTGAAAGCCTAAGTAGTTCTTCCTTTAACCTTTGAATCTCTTTTTCATTCTTTAACTTAAAGCTTTCAAAACTTTCAAAGTTGTCCTTAAGATCCATTTTCTCCACTTGCTTCCTTAAGAGGTCATTGTATGTTGAAAGCTCAAGATTTTCTTCCTTTCAAATCCTTAGGAATCTATCTTTCTTCTTCATGGAGCTTTCAACATTGACTATAAAGTCATGCACATCCATATTCTCTACATTTCCATTTGTAGAGTTAGAAAATGAGTCATCTCCACTAGTGTCATCTTCTAGACTCTCATCTTCTCCTATGGATCCAATTTCCTCATCAAGACCTTCACCTTGATCTTTTGAGTCAATAAGTGTCATATCCCAATGTGAAGCAACAACTATCTCCTCTATAGCTACTTTTTCGACTTTCTCTTCTATGGGATCACTAGCAATAGAATTCTTACCAACAACTTCATTTTCTTCATTAGTGGCACCCAATGCCTTGAAGTTATTGATAAGCTCATCATCACTTGATGACTTATCTCCCTCTCCGGAGTCATCACTTTCACTCCAAGTGGCGACCATCATTTTTTCTTTCTTGTTCTTCAAATTCCCACAATCGGGTGAGATATGACCTATGCCGCCACACTCATAGCATTTGACCCCTTTCTCTTGCCTAGACTCATGCTTCTTGAAGGGAGCCTTTTTCTTCAAGACTTGGCCTTTGGATCCAAAGCCACTCTTCTCGAACTTGACAAATTTCTTGAATCTTTGAAGCATCAAAATCATGTCTTCGTCCAAGTCACCTTTCTCCTTCTTCCCTACCTTAGAAGCACTCAAAGCAATTCCTTTTTGCTTCTTTGAAGGAGTGGAGCTAAGACCCTTCCTAGACTCGTAGGCGAGAAGTCTACCTATTACCTCGCTCGGCTTCATGTCCTTAAAATCACTGTTTTCTTCTAAAGCCGTCACCTTAGACTCAAACCTCTCGAGAAACGATCTCATTATCTTTTGCTTGATCCTTCTATCCGAGTAAGGGTCACCAAGTTGATGACTTTGGTTGACAATGTCCATCAACCTAATCTCAAAGTCGTTGAAGCACTCATTCTCCTCCATCCTAAGTGTCTCGAATTGAGTTTGGAGGACTTGAAGTTTGGAGTCCTTTACTACTTCGGTTCCCTCGTGTGCAACCTCTAAGATGTCCCATGCCTCCTTGGCTATCTTAGTGTTCTGAATCAGTTTGTACTGATTTTCGTCCACTGCACATATAAGGGCGTGCCATGCCTTTTGATTCCACTTGGACAACTCAAACTCGGGTTGTGTCCGTTGTGTCCATTGTGCCTTAGGCTTGAGCACTTCTTCTCCTCCACCCGTGGGAGTTATCATAGGAGGTGAATATCCATCTTCAATGGCCATCCATGCCCTATCATGGATTTGACACACATATGCCTCCATCTTCCCTTTCCATTGGGAGTAATTTATGCCGGTGAGGAGGGGAGGCCGTGTGCTTGAAGCACCCTCATAGTTGCCACCGTATCCACTCATTGTATGAAATGAATGAATTCAAATGAATGCAAAATGTATGAATGAGCACAAATCACACAAATGCAAAACACACCTAAAATGAGCTAGGATCACCTAAGTATATCTAGGAACCCGCTCTGATACCAATTAAAACAAATACTTGATGTGTATAATATATAAAGCTAAAGGGGGGGGGGGGGGGGGGGGGGGGGGGGGGGGGGGGGGTGAATAGATTTTAACTATTATTACCCAATTTTCGCATGCAAGTCAATTTTATGAAAATGCCCCTACTAGTAAAAAATACATATAAGTGTAATATAGTGCGGAATTTAAATAACACTTGATGTATACGTGGAAACCCAACCACTGGGAAAAACCACGGGCTGTATAGTGCGCCACACTCGGAACTCGAAATCACTAATTGAAATGAAGTTTACAACCTATGTAGACATCGTCTAACACTCCGGTCTGTAACCCCTCACTTCTACCCAGCGGGCCTTTATTAGCAACCCTATTCCAATTTGCTTGAGGCCTAAGCACTCTTAGTCTCAAGACTTACTTCTCAATGAAGAGAAACAACCTATGTGAATATATATGAATATTCAAATAACAAACAAGGCTAGGTAACCTTAGATGCTTATCTAGGATAATGAGATAATCAATTTAAATCAATCCTAGATATCAATTGCTAAATGACATGTCAAATAGCTTAGCTAATCAAGATTAATTAAAAACCAAATTAGCTATCACAATCAACACTCAATCATTTTCATCACAAATAATCTCTAACTTATATCTAGCATATAATCAAAAGCATACAAGTAATTAAAGAGATGTATTAATATGAAAAACACTAAAGTAATATGAAATTAGTGAAGAACATACCAAATAAGATGTGATGATTCAAAACCATGCATGGATCAATTCTATGAAGGTATAGAAGATCAAATATGAAATTTGATGCAAAAGGGATTTGATTTGAGTGTTTAAAGTTGAGTTCTTGATTTGATTTTTTCTCAAAAATCTCTCTTGAATGTTTAGGGTTCTAAGGTCTCAAAGAACTTAATCAGAGAATGAGAAAATAATATATTTATAGACATCAAGAATTGGGCATGTGAAAAGACAATTTTGCCCCTAAAACGCACCGTTCGGCGGTTTAAATCGGCGGCCAGGCCGCCGATCACGACCGCCGAATTGAGCTCGTGAAGAACAGAGCATCAATGGCGGTTTCATTCGGCGGTTTCGTGACCGCCGATCCAATCGTCGAATTAAACCGAGAGATTAAAATCGATCAGGTATGAACGGCGGTTTCGAACGGCGGTCGTGACTGCCGATCTGGACCGCATAATTGCTTCAGACCAATCTAGACTGAAACGGCGGTTTCATTCGGTGGCCAGGCTGCCGATCATAACCGCCGATCACCAACAATGGTGAAAACCAAGGAGAAGCCAAGGGCATTCTCCATAGGCGGTCTTCGCGCGAAACCAAGCACTCATTAGTGCAAGCGCGGATGTTTCCGAACAATGTCGGGAAACGAATTATAAAGCACATATACACACAACAAGATATATCAACCAAAGTGCTAGTGTGTAAAGTGACATGTGAAGAGTATGCACACAAATGCAAGTATGTTAAGTGTGTGTGTGCTACTAATTCTCTTCAAAGAAAACCAAGCACAAGAGATTATACCTTTGGCGTGCTTGTATCTTGAGGTCATGGAAGGGCCTTTGATCTTCAACATTAAACACTTAGACTACCCTTACATTCAAAACCCCAACATGTGGTTTGACCACGAAATAAGCCAATCAACAAAACGGGAATCCTTACAATAACACTACACAAAAAATGTAACTTGTAGGTCAATATTTTAAATGTATCACTATATGTGTTAAATGTATCCAAAATTAACTTTCAACAAAAACTCTAATAATTTTAATAAAATATTATTTTAAAAAACAATATCTCAATAGTTATATTTAAATAGTATACAAAAAAATATATTTAATTACATTGCATACAAACATATCAATAGCTTATATATAAATAATATGCAAAACATATCAGATATAAGGTTATAGCAAAATGGTAAGGGAAACCCTTACCGTCAACCAGGTTAAGGGTTCAAGCCACATGAATTTCATGGATTTAGAGTGCTACATGTTGGTTGACGTGGCACGTGTCTGGGTGACGTGGTGACTATCAAGTCAAGTCATGCTATTTTTTTTATTTTATAATTCGACTATTTCCGACGGCAATAAGCCGTCGGAAATAGTGGTAAAGCTGTCGGAAATATAAGTAATTTTGACCACCTTGAATCACTATTTCCGGCAGCATTTTTATCTTTTCCGACGGCCATGGCTGTCAGAAATTGTGGTATTTGTGACAGCTCGTCAGTGAATAGTTATTTCTGACAAGCGTATTTGTGACGGCCTCTGACGGTTTTTTCCCGTCGGAAAAGCGTATTTCCGACGGCATTTAGCCGTCGAAAAAGACCATTTTTTTTGTAGTGCCCTCGTTATTTTATTTATATCTTCTCCCTCCTTTTCTCTCCAGAACATTTTCTTTTCTTCTCCCTCTCTCTCTGTCTCCATCGTATCTCACGCCTTTCTCCTCTCTCCACCACAATTTTTTTTTGCAACCCAAATCTCCTCTTCAGATCTCCTCTATCACACCTCTCTCCTCTTTAATCCAAGCATTTTTTTTTTGTTCCTCTTCTCTCTCCTTCGGTTTCCAGATTTAAAAAAAAAATTAAAAAAAAATTAACAGATTTAGAGTGTTAGTTGTTGATTTTAAGGGTGGTTGTGATTGTGCTTAAATTTGGGTATTGTTTGTTTAAAAAAAATTCAGATTTTGTTTTGTTTAAAAAAATTTCCATATATTTTTTTTAAAAATTCATGTTTTTTTTTTTTTTTGTTGAAAAAATTCCAGATTTTTTCAAAAATTTTCAGATTAAGTTTGTTAAAAAAAAAAATTCCAGATTATTTTTTTAAATTTTTTTTCCAGATTTTTTTTAAAAAAATTCAGTTTTTTTTTTTTTTTTTGTTGAAAAATTTCCAGATTTAAAAAAGGTTTGGATTTAAGTATTAGTTGTTGATTTTAAGGGTGGTTGTGGTTGTGCTTAAGTTTGGGTATTGTTTGTTTAAAAAATTTCCAGATTTTGTTTTGTTTAAAATTTTTTCCAAATTCTTTTAAAAAAATTTCAGATTTTGTTTTGTTTAAAAATTCCATATTTAAAAAAAAAAAAAAAAAAAATTCAGATTATGTTTCTTAATTTTATTTTATTTTCCAAATTTTGTTCAATTAAATACACCAGACCACCAATTAAACACACCAGGATTAACCAATTAAACACACCGGGTGTAAATCAATTAAACACACCAGGTGTAAATCAATTAAACACACCAGACTACCGATTAAACACAACATGCCACCAATTAAACACGTCATGACAACCCAATTAAACACACCAGGACTGACCAATTAAACACACCGAATGTAAATCAATTAAACACACCAAGGCTGACCAATTAAACACACAAGGTGTAAACCAATTAAACATACCAGGTGTGAATCAATTAAACACACCAGACTAATTAAATACACCAGGTGTGAATCAATTAAATACACCAGGTGTGAATCAATTAAACACACCAAACTAATTAAACACACTAGGTGTAAATCAATTAAACACACCAGGACAGATCAATTAAACACACAAGAGCAACTCAATTAAACACACCATGGAAAATCAATTAAACACACTAGAGTAAGACCAAATTAAACACACTAGGTCAAGCACAATTAAACACATGTGGGAAGAAGAAGAAGAAGATGGAGGTCTGGGAAGAAGAAGAAGAAAAAGAAAAAAAAAATAGAGAAAAAATGTTATTATTTTTTTCAGGAAGAAGAAGAAGAAAAAGAAAAAGAAAAAGAAAATAGAGAAAAAAAATTTTTATAAAGAAGGGCAACCTTGTCCAAAAAGTGGATATTTTGATAAAAACAATAAAAATGATAATTTTGGACAAAAACAATAAACCCACTAATTTTTTGGCTAGTTTTAAAGTTTTCCATATATATATATATATATATATATATATATATAATGAGTCTCTCATAATGGATCCCATATTTTAATTTCGGTAAGGACTACCATAAAATCACATCAATTTGAATGAATTTTTTTATGAATTTTTTTGTGGATGATAAGTTCATCAAAATCTACCTATGAATATATATATATATACATGAATTTTGATATATTTTTTAACTGTTATAATTGTGAGATGGAGACATGACTCGAATCCACAACCTCATGGATATAGGTGTGAGGGGCTTTTACCAACGAGCAAACCTCATCTTTTCATAAATTTTGATATTTGAGTTGTTTCTTGTGACACATTAATAGTGTTAATAATGATTTTTTTTTTTTTTTTTTTTTTTTTTTGTTTCATTTATTTTTTCAAAATAATCCAAAACAAATTACTTGTCCCTATTAATTTGGTAAACTCTCTCATCATTCGGCCGCTACTTGATCCTTTGAATTGTTTTTTCAAGCAACGTGCGTGTATATATTCTCTTTTTGAAGCAGCGTGTGTGTGTGTGTATTAGTGTATATATTCGTTGGCTGCCATTTCAACAGCAAAATTTATAATCAACAATGTGACAATATCTTATATCAGCAAAATAAGTCCACTAGAAATGTTGCAGGACGACAAGTGACCTCCTCCGATACTATATATTATATATAGGTTGTTGGCATAACGAGTAGAGTAGGGGACCACTCTTGAATGTTTTCAATTTTCAGTTTCTTCAACATAAATTACCAATCTTCAGCTTCACTTTCTGGGAAAGTTTGGTGGGGTTTCCAAGCAATTTTCACTACTTCCTGGTCCCAGTGTTACACGTTATTGAAGACCAGTCCAGACTCCAGGCCGTCCCAATCGTGAATCGCGATCATGCCCAAAAGTAGCTTTTTGATCTTTTGGCTTATTATTACATTTATGTTTTGGTTGGGGATCACGTTAAGAATTTATCTAACCGATGGAGGTCAAAACATAAAATTATATTTAAAGAGTTTATAAATATAAATAAAATAAATTTCTTCGATCAATGCACCCGTGCATGGTACCCTAACCAATAAATCATGTCATATGATAAATAATCTATTTATCATATGAATTTTTTTTATACCACATGACATAATTTTATTGACCGGGTGCATTACACTCATCACCCTTACACAAATGATTTCCTCCTTAAAGTGTAGAATTAAACAAAATATGGTGTACACTAAAAGCAGATGCATATAAGTCTTATTACTTCTTGTTGCTTTCTTCTCACTGACTCACTGTAGATATTTTTTAAAACTTTAACAATGAAAATGTATGAAGTAAGAATTTCCCAGAAGATAGGTAGCCACCTACTTCGTGGATCGTGGTGACAAAAAATCTCAATCACTCCTATCCACATGGACCACATATATCCATGTAAAATTATTATAAATATAATATGATTCCTTATGTCACATTGATTAGGTGTCATTTAGTCATTTTCATGATTCTATATATATTTAAAATATTACAATAACTCTGGGTTTATCAAATCGAACCCATTACTTCATGATATATATGTGAAGGACATATAACCAATTAACTAGGTCAACCTCATATATATTGTCTTGGTGATTCTATAAATAAAAGTACCATAATATATGTTTACAATACAATAATATTAAAAGTAAGTGAAAAAAAATAAAAATAAAGGAGAATTAAATGTGAGAATTGTTATTTATATCTTCGTTTATACAATGTAAAAATGGATCACTTTTTAAAAATTAAACAGACGAAATTGACAAACATATTCCAATATTAATAAAAAAAAAATGTTGCAAAGAATAAATTATCTATATATACAAATCAATCGAATTTCATGACTTTAGGAGCAAACCTCAACAGCCTATCCAAAGCATTTGGCATGAATTTTCTGGCAAACAAGAAGCAAGTACTTTTTTTATGTCCATTGTACTCACATTGCTTACCATCCCTTAGCTTGTTCAAGAACTCAATGGTCACATCTGTTTTCTGAAACCGAGCCGGGTGCGGTCCACCCCTGGACCAATCAACCCATGTCAAGCTCCTATTTGAGTTGCTCTTCCAAAAATTTATGCTCACAAATGTTGGCAAGTAATGCTCATCAGAAAAACAAGAGGACTTGCAAAATCTTTTAAAAATTTGGAAATATTTTCGGTCGGAAATGACCTCGACGGCCAGGGCCCGGTCCATCTCGAACCATTGCGAACCCTTTCGCCATTGCTGGAGCAGAATTAGGGGCCTCATTTGATGCTTGTAGCGGCCACGGCCCACTGGGCTGGGTAAGTCATAGGCCTCAACAAAAGACTTGGTTGAGTTTGTAAGATAGTTGTAAATGGTGGAGAAGTTGAATAGTGGAATGCATGATTCGGAGAGAAGAACAAAACGTTGGTTGGAGATATCAAGCAAAGCATTTGCTAGCAACCGACGCTCGGCTTCAAGCAAGCTAAATTTCCCCCATTCTACATCCTACATGATTCAATCAACAATCAGTGTCCGAATAATCTATGTATTTTGATAGGCCCAACATGAAAAGCCCAATGAAGAAATTTATTGTGATAAGCCCAATAATAAAGCCCAAATGGAGACTACTTTGTTTTGCAAACACATTCTAGTTCATGTCATTGTCATCCCACTTTTTGCCCAATAAGAAGTAATTTTGATTAGAGTGATACTTGGGTACTCATAAGTCGATACTTAAAATACTGACCAAATCAATAGGAGTGTAGCACGTGGTCCAATTTGTGAGATAAATGTAAAAAGTAAAAGAAAAAAAAACCACGTGTTACACTCTCATTGATGAGGTTAGTATTTTAGATACTGACTGGTCAGCACCCAAGCATTATTCTATTGATTTTGCCTATTTTTAATGCTAAATAGAATATAACGACCTCGGAGGGATCGAGTTTCTTATAAATAATATAAATTATGTTTAAACTATATTATTGGAAACTAATACTTTTATTCTTCCTAGATTCCAAAATGAATGAAGAAACATTGGATCTTAGGAGTAGACTTTTACATAAAATTTAAGAAGGGCATGCTGTCTAAGTGGGTTTGTGCCTATGCAGTAACGAAGAAAACAAATCTTTATACATTTATCTACTTAAACCTATGTGCTCTGAAACAATAATATTAAATTATATAAACGAAGTCATTGTTAATTGTCTTTCTTTTCGTGCACATATGAGTTATTTAATTAAAATGAACTTTCCAAGCTTATGTTTTCAAATTCTTTGATCATACATACAGCTCATTTTAATTAATTAATTAATTAATAGGTAGTCTCATCTCTCTAGGTTCATTTTGACTGGTTTTTCCAAAATCTTCTTATGTCCAATAATATAAAATTAAATTTAGTTGAAAATTGATATGCTTAGACCTCCAAGGAATCATACGTCAAACTCAATAAGTCGTGCACTACTTGAACTGGGCAACAACATGATCACCAACAAAATAAAAAATAAAAAAGTTTAATAATCCATGATTTTATAATCTTGAAATCTCTTTTTTTTTTTTTTTTTTTCTCCCTTTAAATGTCAAAATTTAGTTTTTGAATTCATCGAATCACTCCTCAAAAATTTGTCATTGATTCCTCTAAGAAAAGATTTATTTTTGTATTTATTTAAATTTTTTATATAATTAAATATTTAAGGTTATTTGGTGTGTTATATATTATGAAGCAAAGGGTAGTCCTCACAAAGGAACTTTTAATTTTATTAACTTATAAAAACCGAACCTTACAAGTTACAAACTTATTAATTTATAATAAATTATATCTAATAGTAACAAATACAAACATCCTATATAAAAAGATAAATCAATACAAAGAAGTCCCAAAAACATAAGGAAACAAATCCTAAAAAAATAAAATAAAGGAAAATTATCCCTAACAAAACAAGTAAACAAATCCCTAATGCACATGCTTATAATAATCACTTAAACAAAATTGTGCGAGTGTGACTGACCTTAACCAAATTAAATAAAAAATTTAAATAAGAATAATATTTTTTTTCTTAGAAACTGACCAACATTTATGTCAAATTTTAAAGCGAATAAAAAAAAAAAAAACTGTTGGTAAATGGTAATCTCTAAATTAATATTTGCACTGACCAGAATAATTAGTAATAAAAGGAATAATTTAATAGGATAATGAACAATAAATAAGGAAAGGTTTCCATTATTAATGTCACTACTGAGCAATATTAAATTAATTTTGAAATCCAAATCAATTTCTAATTTCTTTGGTCGATGATTCTCTACCGATTAATCGATTATAATGTAAATTAAATTGACCTAATTAACATGCAAATAACCGTAATAATAAAGAGAATAAATAAATAATTGATGATATACTAACCTTACTTGGGATTCTCCGGCCATGAAAAACAGAATTTTCAGGCAATGTTTGATTGAAAGATGGACTTGAATGGACATAAATGGAGTAGAGCCCTTGATGTCCTTTGAAGAATTTTTCCCAAAGAGGAGCCATAATCACTGCACCTCTTGTCAAGAACAAGAATGCAACTTTTGGAACTCTCTTGAATGGAAATTCATCAACATGAGGCACCATTGATGCCCTCCACAACAACTCTTCTTCCTTCATGTCATGCACCACACTAGGTGGCTCCAAGTATTTTCTTAACCCGGTTCGGGTACTACTGGTGGGTGGTGGAGGAGGAACAATTATTATCGGTGATTCATGCTCCTGATTAATTGTACTTGTGTTGTTAGAAGTTTGAAGGTTGAATTTGGTTTGATTTGAAGGTGGTGGCGGTGACGGTGACGGTGGAAGGAGGGGGTTGTTGAACTGAAAATTGAAGGAAATAATGTCTTTGAGATGGAAACTGAGGGTGATTCCTAGGGCTAAACCACAGCTGAAAATGAGAAAATATGAGAAGATATTTGGGAGATGCATTTGGACAAATATGGTTGTGGAGGGTGATTGGATTTGTTGATTTTCATTTTTCATTGCTTAGATTTGAAAAGATAGAGAAACAGAAGTTTAGAGTTTTTTTTTTTTTTTTTTTTGTTTAGAATGATGAATTCATATATTATATAGCACTATTTCCACTATTATATATATAATTTGGGTTCAAAAGAGGGGAGGTTCTTGAAAGTGTCAAGAAACTTGGTCTCTCTCTCTCTCTCCACGTCTAAACAGTTATATATTTGTTGCAACTTGAGATTTAGGTTAATAGATTTTGGTGACATTGTCTTAGACGCCAAGTGCTTTTAGGACTCGGGAAAAAAAAGGGAAATTGTCCGAGACGCCAAGTGCTTTTAGGACTCAGAAAAAAATAAGGAAAAGGTTTTATTAAAGAAAACTAGAAAAAGATATATCTATGTGAAAGGTGGGAATGGGAATGGCACAGAGTTAGGGAAAATAAAAATATATATATATTTTTTCCTGCCTAATAAAAAAAAAAAATTAGACAGGACACAAGGAACAGAAAATACAGTATTTATGTGTTTTACGTTCGGCATAAATATATATATATAACTTCTAAATATTTTGATAGAAAATTAAGGTTGGTGTGGTATATCCATTATACCCACAACACATGTTGTGCAAGTACTCTCTCTCAAAAAAAATTCTGAATTAATATACATCCAAAAAATAAAAATAAAAAATTTATTTTTTAGGGGAGAGAGAGGACTCGAACCCACAACCTCACAATTCAGATGTTAGGAATTTATCACCGGACCAACTTCATTTCGCCGCCACGCCAAATCAAAGATTTCTATTTGAGTGAAACGACATCAATTTGGTATTTATTTACTTTATTAATTTTCAACTTAATCATGATTCAAGAGTAAATGATTGGTTGGACCAGATGATTGAGCCCGAAAGCCCCGCCAGTCATGGCCCAAGTCCCACGCCAGTTTGACATAGATGTCTCAGGAAGCAGAACCTCTAGACTAAAGTTATACACCGAATCCAAAGTCAAATTCGTCTTCAAAAGACTGAATTTAATGTGAGAGTAATCTCCGATATAAAAATGGTTTACATCACAATAAATATTAGAGTAATGCTAGAGGACCCAAAAAAGTGATTCAAATTTTAGACCCAAACCTATGTAGCAATATCACACACAACACGGGCCCACGTTACTTTTTCTAAAGATCCCATGTGATGTTGCCACATAGGTTTGAGTTTAAAATTTGGGTCACTTTTTTTGGTATTTTAGCATTACTCTAAATATTAACATGTCAACAATGTCAGGAGATTTGCTTCCTAGGTAGCATTAAAATATAGTCAATAGACATCCGAAAGAAAAATCCGTCTCCAATACTACCATTGAAAATACAATTTGTTAATGACTTATCTAGTTATTTTATTTTATTTTTAATAAAATACTTTCTTAATAGTTTTTTAATATTTATCTTTAATGTTGAGTCATCCTACAAAATAACTATTCAACAGAGCCTTTGAAAGTAGACATTCATATTGACAGTGTTTATAATTTTTTTTGCCACATTAGCTTAACATTGAACAAGAATGGTTGCATTGGAGAGAAATATTTTAATATAATGTCTGTTTATCTTAAGTGGCATATAAAATTTTCACAATCCATTGTAGCATTGGAGATGCTCTAACAACATTCAACCACTCATGGTGTAAAAATAAAAAAAAACAAAAAAAAAAAAAACACTCGACCACTCTGAATGAACTTACGTAGTTACGTGTCAATTAACCGGTGCATTAATATCGAGATGCAAGGGCGGAGACAGGCACACTATGGTAGCAAAAAATGGCCCATAAGGCCCAAACGTTTAGAGGCCCATGCCTACAACTTTGTATTCTATCAGAACCCACGTATAGTGGGTTGACCCAAAACCTTTATCAGTGAAAAGAGTGGTTGATTGACTCAGTCCAACTCAAACCACCACTTACTGACGTGGTAACCACCAGATTCAAATAAGGAGGAAATCTCTTCTAAAATCTCTCCCACAAATCAGGTCATGATCAAATGAACGTTGGTGGTTCCTCCCCTATAAATGAGATAACTCTTTCATTATGAAGCTCTCTGGAAAAACTGATTATAAAAGCTTACTAACGTCTTGAAACCTTGCCCATTGATATTCCGGTCACCAGAACCTGATTCAAATCACGATTGTTATTGATCAACAACCATTGCTCAGTCCAAGCACACCTAAGGCCAATAAATCTAAACCCATCTTCGTTATTCTACTTGTATTATATTTGTTCTAATTATTTTTGCAGGTTCGACAAGCGTCCGTACCAGGTCGATAGACATTACCTTGCAGGTTCAACGAGGAGACGACATCTCTCATCTTACAAGTTCAAACAAGTTGCTTTGGGCCTAACACAACTCGACCCAATTCACGTAACACGTAGTTTGGCGCCCACCGTGGGGCCCATTACAACTTTACGAACTTAGTCGAATCATTCGAACGATCAGTCAACATTTCTGGAGATGGAACTATCCCAACCATCGAAGAGCAAATCATTACATTGACAGCTCAAATGATTGCAAATGCAGAGAAATTACGAGCGCTCAAAGCAGAAAATGTAGCAATCCGAGCAACGAACGACGAATTGAGAGCCTTGGTCGACGGAGTAGTACCTGATTCAGCGACGTCGGAGCGTCCAAACCCGATTCCAAATGTTGAACAGATGGTCGATCGAACAGGTCCCATCGCACCAGGCAACCTCGTGAGATCAGACATGAACACCCCAGACGGCTCGTGTCGAAATCAATCTCAACAACATGCCAATCCGGAATGAAATACTGAACAAGCAGAACTCGGCAATGGATCTATAGCCTGAAAACGCCCAATGGACGCCTGTGTCACTCCAGTCGACACTCGGATTGGCAAAACCCATATCTGACTTACCTTTGTCTACTAATTTAGAATTCTCTCACAAGTTTGTAGAAATGGAAGCTCTTATTCAAAGAATCCCAGGAGTCCCAGCTCCAATAAAGAAGAGTACAGCTAACAGCTTCGCCGATTCACCATTCGTCGACGCAATTGCTCTCACCGAAATGCCCAGAAAATTCAGCTTCCCAGACATGAAGCAGTATGAAGGGACGACAGATCCGGACCACCATATAGCACAGTACAAACAAAGGATGTTCACTACTGCAATTCCATGCGACCTGAGAAAAGCGTGCATGTGCAAAGCCTTCGAGTCTAGCCTTAGCAGCCCATCTTTACAATGGTATACGAATTTACCTAACAATTCTATCAATTCTTTTACGCAGTTGACAGATACATTCGTGGAGCAATTTGCAAGTAGTCGCAAGCTAGAGAAACAGTTGGACGACCTGTATACAATAACGCAAAGACATGGTAAAAATTTGAGAACATATGTCGGACGCTTCAACAGAGAGAAAGTACATATCCCACATTGCAATCAAGCAACCACCATCTATGCCTTCAGGAAAGACCTCAGGTTTGATTCCGACTTATATAAAGAACTTACTAAATATCCATGCAGGACAACGGAAGACGTACTAGCAAAAGCGTGAGCCCAAATCAAATGGGAGGAAGACAAAGCAAATTTTGTTGGAAAAGCCAACAGTTATGGAAGTCGAAGAAACGATCAAGTCGATAGACGGTCAAACGACAGAAGGTCAGAACCTTATCCGACAAACGATAGGAAAAATATTCAGTTGCGACACGAAGGTTCCAGCGATAGAAGTTCTTACGGGTGTGGCAACCCAAGATCAAATCAATCACGCGTTGAAGCACCAGAATACAACCTTAGCATTGAACCGGTAGACCTCGTAACAGTGATGAAAGAAATGGGAAAAACAGTCAAGTGGCCACGAAAGATGAATGCACTCACAGAACATCGAGACACGAGGCTTCGATGCGAGTTTCATGGTGATCACAGCCATCGTACAGAAGATTGCGTCGCCCTCAAATATGAAGTCGTAGAGCTCTTAAAGCAGGGACATCTACGAGAATTCTTAATTGACAAGGGGAAATAAACTCTCGCAAGACGCAACGACCAGAGGCAAGTCGGTGTGAACGACAGTCCTCCGGAGCCGCCCAGATAGGATAGAGTGATCAATTACATTGCAGGTGGATCTAAAGTCAGTGGCGTAAGCTATTCCGTAGCGAAGAGGCATACAAGACAAGTGTCGAATGCCAAAATTCAACCAAACCAGGAACACCCATCGAAAGTCGACGAAACTATCACCTTTAAGTCTACAGACAAATCAGATTTGTTTTCTCCCCACAATGATGTACTTGTTATTTCATTACATATTGCTAATTGTCTTACAAAACGTATTTTAATCGACAATGGTAGTTCGTGTAATATACTATTTAACAGTGCTCTAAGAGAAATGCAGGTCGACGAATCCAAACTCAGTCGTTGAACGACCATGTTGACAGGTTTCAGTGGAGAACAAAAAAGTACTCTAGGCAAAATCGTACTATCTATCTACGCCGTAGGAGTTAACTTGTACATCAATTTCCTGGTGCTCGACTGCCAATCTCCATACAACGCTATCCTTGGCAGACCTTGGATACATGAACTGAAGGCAATCCCGTCGACATATCACTAAATGATAAAATTCCCAACCAAATGAGGAGTAAGGGAAATTAAAAGGGAACAAATAGCAGCCAGAGAATGCTACCAAAATGCAATGAAAAAGAAAATGGAGGAATTATAGCAATTACAAGATTCAAAAGTCGAGTCGACTCCGAATAAACCGAAGATGGAAGAACTCGACGAGGTGTCAATCGACCCCGATCAGCCAGAGCGTAAAGTTTTCATTGGATCCAGACTACCGAGTGATATCCGCGAGCAGTTGATCGAATTCTTGAAGGAGCAACGGAGCAGTTTTGCTTGGTCACATTCAAACATGGTTGGTATCGACCTAGAGATAATAGTTCATCCATTACAGGTAGACCCATATCACCAGCCAGTAAAACAGAAGTGAAAGAAATTCACCCCAGAAAGGAATAAAGTGATCAACGAAGAGATCCAGAAGTTGTTCGACATTGGTTCGGTGAAAGAAGTAAAATACACCGACTGATTGGCAAACGTCGTGGTAGTGAAGCAAAAGAATGGGAAGTGGCGAGTCTGCATCGACTTCACAGACCTCAATAAAGCATTTCCCAAGGATTCATTTCCACTCCCACACATCGACATGCCGGTCGACCCTACAACAGGGCATGAACTATTAAGCTTCATGGACGCTTATTCTGGCTACAACCAGATCCTCATGCATCTTGACGACTAGGAAAAAACAACCTTCGTCACCGAGCGAGGTATTTTTTGCTATAAGTAATGCCTTTTGGTTTGAAAAATGCATGTGCGACCTACCAGCGGCTAGTCAACAAGATGTTCGCTAAGATGCTTGGATCGACAATGGAGGTCTACATCGACAACATGCTAGTCAAATCCTTGATCGCTCAACACCACATCGAGCATTTGAAACAGTCGTTCGACGTACTCGACCAATATGGTATGAAACTTAACCCTACTAAATGCTCATTTGGTGTGTCTTCACGAAAGTTTTTAGGCTATTTGGTCACACAAAGAAGTGTCGAAGCCAACCCATACCAAATTCAGTCGATAGAAGGAATTGAATCGCCTAGATGTATCAAGGACGTGCAAAAGCTCACAGGTTGTGTAGCTGCCCTGAACAGATTCATTTCAAAGTCATTCGAATGTTGCCATCCATTTTTCAACATATTGAGAAAGAATAAGACATTCGAGTGGAACGACGACTATGAAAAAGCCTTACGAGATTTGAAGACGTATTTGGCTTCACCTCCATTGCTATCGAAGCCAAAAGACAACGAAACATTAATCATCTACTTAGCGGTATCCAATACTACTGTAAGTGCCGTACTAATTAGAGAAGAAGATAGTGCTCAACATCCAATGTGTTACGTGAGTAAAGCTCTATTCGACGCGGAAACCAGGTATAGTTGATTGGAAAAGCTGGCATTAGCTCTTGTCGTAACAGCACGCAAGCTGCGACCATACTTCCAATGCCACTCCATTAAGGTATTAACTACATACCCCCTCAAAAATATTATTCACAAACCAGAACTTTCAGGTCAACTGACGAAATGGGCTGTGGAGCTTAGCGAGTACAACATCAGCTTCCACCCACGAACATCAATGAAATCACAGGTATTAACCAACTTTATTGCAGACTTTACCCCTTGTGAAAATGTGCAGGCCGAACAGGAACTAGTAGCCCTCATAGAAAATCCTTCATCCGGAAAATGGACTTTGTTGGTCGATGGATCTAGTAATATCAAAGGAAGCGGACTAGGTCTGGTGCTCAAATCCCCACGGGGGGACATGTTGGAATAATCAATCCACTGCTGATTCCATGCGACAAACAACGAAGCTAAATACGAATCATTGATTACCGGGCTCAACCTTACAAAAAGCCTAAACATAGAAAGCATTGACGTACATAGCGATTCTCAACTCGTCGTTCGACAGATGAATGGGTTGTACGAAGTAAGGGATCAAAGAATGTCGGCATACTTAGCGAAAGCCAAGCAATTACAGTCGACCATCGACGAGTTTACAATCCAACAAATACCCAGATCTGAGAATGCTTGAGCAAATGCATTGGCAAGTCTTGGGTCGACAACGATGAACGCTTCGAAATCTATACCCATTGTACATCTTATATCGCCAACAATTCAAGAGGCTGAAGTACTTGCACCTGTCGACCATGAGAGAAGTTGGATGGAACCCATATTTAATTACCTTCAGGCCGACATCCTACTAAGCGACAGGTCCGAAGCAAGGAAGATCAAAGCAAAAGCTGCAAAATTCTGCATTATATATGGTAAGCTCTTTAAAAAATCATTTGCAGGACCTTACTTGAGATGCGTAACCCCTCGAGAGGCGTACGACGTCCTCAAAAGTCTCCATTACGAGGAATGCGGAAATCATTCTAGCACTCGAAATTTGTCGAATAGAGCTATCACATCTGGATACTATTGGCCAATAATGCGGTCTGATTCCTAAAATCATGTGAAGATTTGCGACAAATGTCAATGATTTGCACCAGTGTCGCACCTCCCCCTAGGTATGTTAAATTCAATTTCGGCCCCTTGACCTTTTATAAAATGGGGAATGAATATTGTAAGTAAACTTCCTGCAATACCTGGAGGTGTCGTCTACATGCTAGTTTTAACAGATTACTTCACCAAATGGGTTGAAATCGGAGCATACCAACAAGTACGCGACATTGAGGTACGCGACTTCATATGGTAAAACATAATTTGGGGACTTCATATGGTAAAACATAATTTGTAGGTTTTGAGTACCATGGGAGATAGTGACCGACAATGGATCCCAATTTATTTCGTACGACTTCAAAAATTTTTGTGACAAATATGGGATCAAATTGAGCTTCTCAACGCCACGTTATCCTCAAGCCAACGGACAAACATAGTCGACCAATTAAACCATCGCCAACACACTAAAGCAACGATTGGAAGCAGAGAAAAGCGAATGGGCGGAAAAACTCCCAGAAATATTATGGTCGTACAGAACTACTCCACGTCGGTCGACTGAAGAAACTCCTTTCTCATTGTCTACAGCTCCGAGGCAGTAATCCCAATAGAGACCCGACTTGCAACTGCTCGTAGTGAAAACCCCAATGAGGAGCAAAACAATTTGGAGATTACCTTCGAATTAGATCATCTGGATGAGCATCGAGATCGTGCATCCCTTTGGATACAGTCGTACCAACAACAAGTCGCACGACATTATAACAAAAAAGTACGGACTAGAGCTTTCAAAATCAACGACTGGTTACTACGACGAGTCTTCTAAAACACAAGGGAAGAAGGAGCAGGAAAGTTGGGACCGACATGGAAAGACCCATATCAAATAACAGATGTAGTAAGGCGAGGAGCATACAAATTACGGGGACTCGACGATCGGGAACTACACAACAGCTGGAACGCTCTACATTTAAAACAGTACCATTTCTAAACTCTTATTTCTAAATATTGTTTATTTCTTGTTCATTTTTATCAACATTTAACACTAACGAGTCAACCAATAAGGAGCAATGATGAAAATTTAGTGCAACTAAGTGCAAAACTGAGCTCACAAATAAAACTCATATCTTGATCTACGAAAGCTGTCGACATCGACAAGCATTTATTAGCTATCACAGGAATGACACGACCTCATACAAACGATGAATTACAACTTCTGTCAAGATCTACTCTTAATTTCCTCAATCGACATTGCAAACAGAGAGTGGGGGACAAACTGGGGACAAATGTCAAATATGTAACGCATGTCCGCGATTTTACGATGTAAAGAAAGGTCATGTCGACCCATTAACGCATGTACGCGATTTTACTATGTAAAGAAAGGTCATATCGACCCATTAACGCATGTACGAGATATTCAAAGTTGTATACAAGGTCGTTCGACTAAATTTCGCATGTACTCGATTTTATTATATAAAGGTCGCATCGACCCATTAACGCATGTACGCGATATTCAAAGATAAACAAGGTCGTTCGACCAAATTTCGCTCGTAATTCACTATTCGTAAAAGGTTGTCAACCAAGACACATGTACACGACTTTGATAGTTAAACCAAAAGATCATGTCGACCAAATTACGTATGAGCATGAGTTTACAGGCTTATCTCATTCAATTGAAAATTACAATTGTGCAAACCCCATTATATGATGGTCGTATCATTTTCACAATCTCAAATCAAAATAAAAACACACACATGAAGTCGATTCAAAATAAAATAAAGGATTAAAGTCATAAATATAGGTCAAGTCGACCAAACCATCCACAATTATAGACCAAATTAAAATTTTAAAAATAAAGATGGAATTATGCAAAAGAAACAATCAAGCATCCTTTTGGGTCGGACTAGCAACAACAACATTTGGGCCTTCGACATTGTCGAGGTTCTCTTTAAGGCCCTTGTCGCCATCTCCCTCTGCATCAATCTCTTCATCTGTTCCCTCTAGAGATCCCTTAAGTTTAAGATGCTCCATTTTTTCATAAGCGTCGATCTCTTTCTGCATCTCTTTAGAATCCCAATTCATATATATACCAAACAAATGCTCCTTGAAAAGCTCCGCCCTTGCTTGCATCAGCCGCCATCGACATCAGCCGTCTTTTCAAGTCCTCGACAAGCTCCTTAACAACCTCCTTGGCTTTTGTCGACTTAACATGATGTCGATCTCTCTCCTCATTTACACCCTTCAACTCCTCTTCTAGAGCTAAGTTCTTTTGCTCCATTTCTTTCATTACCTTGTCAAGCTTAGCGTTGTCTGCCTTGAGGGTGTCGTTCGCCTTTCGAAACTTCAAGCACTTATCATTAACAGTTTTGTACCTATCATGAAGATGCAGGTGCACTTGCAAAGCCTGCAAAGAAGGATGTCGTATTGATAAAAATGATAGATAATCAAGAAAGAAACTTATTAGGAATAAACAAACTTACCTGGAACGCCGAAAGGATACCCGTGTTAAAAACCTCCTCCATTTTCTTACCCTTCAAATACAATTCATCAGCAGAGAGAATGAATTCATTCAACCTATCAAGAAATCCAGTCGGCTCCTTAAACGATGAAATCCTAAAAGAGAGAAGCATCATCGACGAGTCTGGTTCCGGAGCAATTGCAACCGATTTCTCCTTCGAACTGGATCCTATCCTCTTTCCATGGTCGACAGTAAAATCTCTTTTCTGTCTTTTCCTCGACGGACTTGTTTCAAGCGACGATTGATAGATATGTTCTGGTACTGCAGGCGTGTTTTCCTTCGACTTCTCAGCAACTTGCTTCTTTTTCGCTGCTGTTGCCGCCCGTTTCTTGGCAATATCATCCCTATAAAGCCTCATAGCTTCAGCTTTGTCAGGCATATTGATCTTTGCAGACACCATCGACGTCACTGCGAAACGACGTTCAACATCAGTAATAGGTAGTAGAAATTTCATAACATATTGAAGAATTTCAAAACTTCTTCTAATCCAAACATATGACATGAAATCCTTCACGTGAGGATAGGGAGCTCGCGATCTATTTAACGTCGACTACCTCCATAGACTGCTAGGCCAAAGTTTACCCTCTGTAAGTAGTACTCTACAACTCCTTTCTCTAACCGAAATATCTAAAATAGTCTTAGTGCGCGCAGGAGCCACGTCGCATGACGGTTTACTATTCACACCCTTCATTTCTACAAAAGCAATTACTCATCAACACGAGTAATTCAAATAAATTAAAAATCAAATGACAACCGGTAGACAATACTGACCAAACCGATTCCAGATTCACCGGTACTGATACTGCGACTCTCTCCAAGGACCGTCAATCGAAGGACCTTTCGTAAAAAAAAAGGTATCCTTCCAATGACCATCATTTGTTGTAGTATCAGCAATAAGCTGATGCTCTTTATTTCTGGGTACCAACATGTAACGACCTTGGTTGCTCACATGCTCCTTCAAAGAATAATTGTGAAGGAGATACCCTAACCTAAACTTCACATTATGTCTCTCATAGACAACACCAAAGCTCAAAAATATTCTCCAACTATTTGGCCTCAGTTGGCCAGGAGCAATGTCATAATATACCAACATTCATCGAACCAGTTGGGGAACTGGAAATCTGAACCCTAAACAAAAGGTATATTCATAAAAACACGTCCACCCTAGTATGTCCCAATCCACCCGCTCATGTTCCTTCGACAGACGTAGTTTGACATCATCAGTGATGCCATAAATCACCTGTAAACTACACAGGTTTTCATCCGTAACTACGCTAGCTGGACTATCATCTAGAATACCTAGAGAGCGACAAGAAGTAGATGCCTCTGCAACATCTACATATTCCGAGTATTCGACCATCGTTGTAATAGCGCGCACAGCACCTCGCTTTAACATACCCTTCGTGTTTACAGTAACAACTTTTGACGGATCCTCAATTGTAATCAATCGATCGACATCTTGTGTTCCGCATTCTCATCCTCCATCATTCTCATCCTCCATATCACTGGAAGTCCAATCGAAGAGTGGATCAAAAGTCATAGCATCGCTCGACATGATGTCTCCAAAAAGCTGACAAATGCAAAGAATGCACAAGTCAAGCACAAACTAAAATGCTACAATCACAACTTAGGGTTCAAAGATCAAAACCTAGGGTTTTTTTTTTTTCGAAAAATCAAAACCTAAATATCACTCTGATTCAATAGGGTTTTAGCTATCCTAGGTCGAGCGAATATTGGAACTGGGCAACTACTCACAACAAAGCAATAATCAAGTGCAACATATCATACGGATAAAACTCAGCGAAACAACAGACCAAACATTCTAGATATAGTCAAGAACATATCGAAGAATATCAAGTACACATTGAAGAATGTCAAAAATAGCAAAAACGCATTTTTTCCAGGTAAAAATATCAAAAATTTATGCTTGCTCCCTATAAATTCTCAAAAATAAATTTCATGCAGAAAAGAAGAGAAAAGATAAACTTTTTCACCAACCTTGAAAATAAATTCAATTAGAAGTCGCGAAAATCCATTGAAAAACAGGAATGCCTTCAAGTCGCAGACGGAGGAAAACTCAAAACAAATAGAAGGAAAGTTTGAAGAGTCGTGCTAAAATGATTTTAGAAAATGAACGGTTTACTTATAAACCAAACATTCAACCCTAGTCGCCACGTGTCAACACCCCTCAGTTTCCAGTTAACCAAGGTAACCGCCCGGTTTAAAATTCAAAAATTTTATCTTGATAACTGTGCCTGAATTAAATGCATCTGACATCAGCCTAGAGAACTGAAGCGCAACCATCCCATCGATTTGACTTCCAAACTTGAAACTAGATCTTCGTCGAAAGATCAACCATTTCTAAAGCTCGACTTCAACAAGTCGATGGCAAGAGTTTCCAATCAAATAGCATCTAAAAAGTAATGATTCAACTCGACAAAGAAGGCGATCGACGAAACCGATGGTCGACTCAGCGGAAATCACTTGCTAACTCAGTGAATCTTTCTTTAGAGAGTGGGGGACAAACTGTGGTAGCAAAAAATGGCCCATAAGGCCCAAACGTTTAGAGGCCCAGGCCTACAACTTTGTATTCTATCAGAACCCACGTATGGTGGGTCGACCCAAAACCTTTATTAGTGAAAAGAGTGGTTGATTGACCCAGTCCAACTCAAACCACCACTTACTGACGTGGTAACCACCAAATTCAAATAAGGAGGAAATCTCTCCCAAAATCTCTCCCACAAATCGGGTCATGATCAAATGAATGTTGGTGGTTCCTCCCCTATAAATGAGAGAACTCTTTCATTATGAAGCTCTCTGGAAAAACTGATTAAAAAAGCTTACTAGCATCTTGAAACCTTGCTCATTGATATTCCGATCACCGGAACGTGATTCAAATCACGATTGTTATTGATCAACAACCATTGCTCAGCCCAAGCACACCTATGGCTAATAAATCTAAACCCATCTTCGTTATTGTACTTGTATTATCTTTGTTCTAATTATTTTTACAGGTTCGACAAGCGTCTGTACCAGGTCGATAGACATTACCTTGCAGGTTCAACGAGGATACGACATCTCTCATCTTACAAGTTCAAACAAGTTGCCTAGGGCCTAACACAACCCGACTCGATTCTCGTAACACGTAGTTCGACCCCTTACACACACCCCAAACAAAAATATATATTAAAATGTGTTTTAAAAAATTAAATATTAAATATTAAATATTTTACATTTTCACTTTGTTCCCCTCAAAATATTATATTTTACCTACATTAGACCCCAAATAAAATTTCTAGCTCCACCCCTATCGAGATGGGTAAGTGTTTGCCAACCCATGGTGAACCAAAAGCATAGTTCAAATAGGTTTTTGAATAACTCCTAAATCAACGGCTCGAATCCTACCAATGACGAAAGCTTTCAAAAAAATACTGGTCCTAGATTAATAGATATTGTCAAAAAAAAAAAAAAAAAAAAAATTTGAATGCCTTTCTAGCACTCAAGTGTTAGTCAAGTGTCAGTCAAACACTCTTCTCCATCATTGTTTGAATTAAGAAAAAATTAATTCATTGACGTTAAAATCACATATTTAAGTCAAAATTCTAGATGTTTGCTAAACATTTTGTAAGGATTCCCGTTGTTTTTAATTGGCTTATTTCGTGATCAAACCATATGTGGGGGTTCTTTGTAAGGGTAGCCTAAGTATCGGTCTTATTGTTTGAAGCCCTTTGAAGACCTCGTGTTGATAAGCACCGAAGGTAAATTTCTATGTGCTTACTTTTCTTTGAAGAGATTAGTTGCACACACACACTTAACATTCATTGCATATGTGTGCATTCTCTTCATTTGTCACATTTCACACTTGCACTTATTTATTATATTTTGTTGTGTGTAATTGTGTCATGTTGTTGTGTAATTCGTTTCCCGATAACTTTCGGAAACGTCCGCGCATGCACTAGAATGTGCTTGGTTTAGCGCGAGGACCGCCTATGGAGAATGCCCTTGGCTTCTCCTTGGTTTTCACCTATCTAGGTGATCGGCGGTTATGATCGGCGGCCTGGCCGCCGAATGAAACCGCCGTTTCAGTCCAGATTGGTCTGAAGCTTTTCTGCGGTTAAGATCGGCGGTCACGACCGCCGTTCGAAACCGCCGTTTCAAGACCTGATTGATTTTTCTCTCAGTCTATTTCGGCGGTCACGAAACCGCCGTTCGAAACCGCCGTTCATACCTGATTGATTTTGATCTCTCTGTTTTGATTCGGCGGTTGGAATCGGCGGTCACGAAACCGCCGAATGAACCGCCGTTTTTGCTCTGTTCTTCACGAGCTCATTTCGGCGGTCATGAACGGCGGCCTGGCCGCCGATTGAAACCGCCGATTGGCGCGTTTCTTTGAAACTTACTTAAACGACCTCACTTTGATTTGGCCCCCTATATATATGCCACTTTGACTTTAGGTCAATTAAGAGAGTTCATATTCAGAATTCATACTTAGAATATTTTTCAAAGAGAAGAAAAATTCCAAGAACTCAATTATTGATTCTCAAACACTTTTTCATGATCATCAATCATCATCTAGCATCATCTTAGATCATCTAGATGTCATCTAGCATGGAATCTTCATCATACTTTGCTTGGTAAGCTTTTCACTAATATCTTACATGTTTTGTGTTTCTCTTATCTAGCAATCTCAATTAATTACTTGTTTGTTATTTTGTATGCTTTGGATACAATATTGAGATGAGTATGATGTATGTTTGAGAAGTTGTATTGTGCTTGCATATTAGGTTTTGTGTTTAATATTGATTAGCTAAACTAATTGACATGTCATTTAGTTTTGATATCTAGGATTGTTCTTAATTGCATATTAATCATCTTAGATAAGCATATAGGGTTTCCCTTGCTCTATGTTGCATTTTGGATATTCGCATATATTCACTTAGGGTTGTATTCTCTTCATAGAGAAAGTAAGTCTTGTGTGTAGCATCCGGGATTAGGTTGCTTAGAACGCAAGCAAATTGGACTAGGTTCACTCATACCGGGATTAGGTAGGTGTGTGATTACTTCCGGGATTAGGTTGTAATCGTTTGCACATTTAGTGGATTCAAGGTTCGAGTGTGGCTTACTTACATAGCCAGTGGTTTTTCCCGTGAGGGTTTCCATGTAAAAACCAAGTGTTGTTTTAATTTCCGCACCATATTACACTTGCTTATTTATATTATCTTGAGGGCATTTTCGTAATTTTGACTAACACGAAAAATTGGGTAAAAAGCGTAAAATCTATTCACCCCTCCTCTAGATAGCTTTATACACACCGTGCTATAATTTGTTTCAATTGGTATCAGAGCGGGTTCCTAGACATACATAGGTGATCCTTGCTTATTTTGGTGTGCTTTGCATTTTGTGTGATTTTTGATCATTCATACATTTGCATTCATTTCATTCATTCATAAACACTATGAGTGGAAACGGTGGAAATGGTGGTGGCCACGAAGGAGCTTCTAGCACAAGGCCTCCACTTCTTACCGGATTGAACTATTCCCAATGGAAAGGGAAGATGGAATCCTACATATGCCAAATTCATGACCGTGCATGGATGGCGGTTGAAGACGGATATGATCTACCCAAGATGACTCCCAATGGTGGAGGAGAAGAAGTATTGAAGCCTAAGGCGCAATGGAACGCGCAAGAGTTTGAGGCTTCAAAGTGGAATAGGAAGGCGATGCATGCCATCTTGTGTGCTATGGATGAAAATCAATATAAATTGATTCAAAATACTAGGATAGCTAAAGAGGCTTGGGACATCCTAGAGATTGCACATGAGGGAACCGAAATGGTGAAGGACTCTAAGCTTCAAGTCCTCCAAACTCAATTCGAGATGCTTAAGATGGAGGAGAATGAGTGCTTCAACGACTTCGAGATCAAGTTGATGGATATAGTCAACCAAAGCCATCAACTTGGTGATCCATATTCGGATAGGAGAATCAAGCAAAAGATTATGAGATCTCTACCCGATAGGTTTGAATCGAAGGTGACGGCTTTAGAAGAAAATAGTGGATATAAGGATATGAAGCCGAGTGAGGTGATTGGGAGACTTCTAGCTTATGAGTCTAGGAAAGGGCCTATCTCCACACCCACTAAAAAGCAAAAAGGAATTGCTTTAAAAACCTCCAAGGATGAAAAGGAGGCAAAGAAGGTTGACTCGGATGAAGACCTTGCCTTGTTTGTAAAAAGGTTCAACAAGGTTATGAAGTTTAGAAAAAAGAGCTTTGGGTCAAAAGGTCAAGACTTGAAGAAAAAGGGCTATTTCAAGAAGTTTGAACCTAGGCAAGAGGGGACCGAAAGGAAAGGGGTCCGATGTTTCGAGTGTGGTGGCATAGGTCATTTTGCCCCCGAATGTGCAAATCACAATGAGAGGAAAAAGGGAAAAGTGATGGCCGCCACTTGGAGTGAAAGTAGTGATGACTCCATTGAGGGAGATGAGTCTTCAAGTGATGAAGAGCTCATGGCTAATCTCCTAGCTTTTGCCTCCTCCCATAAAAGCAAAAGTGCTAGTGAGAGAGAGGAAATGAGTCAAGAGGAAAATGACTCAAGTGAAGAAGAAAGTGATTCCTCGTCTAACTCTATAAGTAGTTTTGTGGAGAAAAAGGTGCTTGCTAAATGCCATGCCGAGTTTAATGATTTAGCAATCAAGAGCACAAGAAAGATCAAGATGTTGAGAGAAGAAAATCTTGAGCTTGCATCTCATAATGACCACTTAGGTGAACAAGTGAAAAAATTCAAGAAGATAGAAGATAAGTTAAGAGAGGAGTTAGCTTTATCTAGGAGGAATGAAGAAAGTCTAAAGAGTGAGCTTGAAGAAGTTAGAAATTCTATGACTAGGATGGATTCTAGCACCAAGAAGCTTGACCATATGCTTGGTGTTGGAAAGAGTCCATGTGACAAGAGGGGTCTTGGGTATGAAGATGACAAGAAAATCTCTACCTCTAACAAGACCGTGTTTGTCAAGAGCTTGAAGAGAGAAGAAACTTCATTTGTGCAAGCTCCTAGAAAGAAATTAGAAGTAGGACAATGCTCTAATGCACAAGTGAAGATGGGGCCAAGAAGGCAACCTCAAGCTCAACCCCCTAGGGTCCCTCAAGCCAACATTCCTCCTCAAATGGCTCACAAAGGAAAGAGACCTATCATGCAACCTCAAGCTAGGAAGCAACCAAGACCGGTTCAACAACGAAGAAGGATTGAACCCTTTCATCTCCAAAGACAAGGACAAGGTATGATTCCTTATTTTACTCCTATATGTCACTTTTGTGGATTTGATGGTCATATTAGACCACATTGCTTTCGATATATAAAAATATGCAAAACTAGAAGCATGATAGAGAAGAAAAAGAAAAGAGCCATGATGCATGTTCCTAGGAATGATAATATTATTATGCATGATCCTATAACATCTAGAGCCCATATACCAAAGACCACTAAGAAAGCTAAGATTGTTTCTAGGTGGATTAGAAAGAATGACATTGTTTGCCATGTTGCTCAAATAGCCTTGAAGGCAAATTCTTCTAATATTTGGTATCTAGATAGTGGGTGCACTAGGCACATGACGGGAAACAAGAGTTTCTTCGAGACTCTTGTTATGGAGGAAGGTGGATATGTCACTTTTGGTGATGGATCCAAAAAGAAAGTTGTAGGGAAAGGAACCATTTCCGTTCCCGGATTACCCTCCTTATCCTATGCTTTATTTGTTGATGGCTTGAAAGCCAATTTAATAAGCATTTCACATCTAAGTGATGAAGGATATTCCGTCTTGTTTTGTAAAGATGATTGCTCGATCCTAAAGCCCGATGGACAAACCTTATTGAAAGGTATGAGATCTAGCGACAATTGCTATTGTCTTGAAGCTAGAATAGTCTCAAACAATGTGTCCATGGATGAGCAAATTGAGTTGTGGCATGAAAGACTTGGCCACATGAACTTTAGGGATCTACGGACCCTTGGAAAGTTCGAGTGTGTGCGTGGCCTCCCTAAGCTTGGGAAGAAAACCAATGGTGTTTGTGGACCTTGCCAACAAGGAAAGCAAACTAAAAGCATGCACAAAAAGGGTAAGTATCTCACCACCAAGGAGCCTCTTGAGCTTCTCCACATGGACCTCATGGGTCCCATGCAAACCGAAAGTTTGGGTGGAAAGAGATACATTTTTGTATGTATTGATGATTTCTCTAGGTTCACATGGACATATTTTCTTAGAGAAAAATCCGAAACTTTTGATAAGTTTAAAATGCTTTGTAATAAACTTCAAAATGAAATGAACTCAAATATTAAAAGCATAAAACGGATTAGAAGTGACCATGGGAGGGAATTTGAGAATGCTACCTTTGAAACCTTTTGTAATGGTTTAGGTATCTCCCATGAGTTTTCGGCTCCTAGGACACCTCAACAAAATGGAGTTGTTGAGAGGAAAAATAGGGTCCTTCAAGAGATGGCCCGTGTGATGTTGCTTAGCAACAATGTCCCTAGGAACCTATGGGCCGAAGCCGTCAATACGGCTTGCTATATAGGAAATAGAGTCTTCCTAAGGCCCGGTACTAGAAACACCTCCTATGAGTTATGGAAAGGCAAGAGGCCAAATGTTAGCTACTTCCACACTTTTGGAAGCAAATGCTACATTTTGAATGACCGTGATCAACTTGGCAAATTCGATGCTAAGAGTGATGAGGGTATCTTTATTGGTTATGCCTTGAATAGTAGAGCCTATAGAGTTTTCAATTTAAAGACTCTAAGTGTTATGAAATCATCCAATGTCGTATTTGATGATACTAGGCTCAAGTCTAATAATCATGAGGAGGAGGTTATTTTTAGTGATGGTTCTCCTTTGGAGAAGGTTGTGGTGCCTCCTAATGTTGGGACATCTAATGTCAACAATGATGACACACAACCTATTGCTAGATGAAAGTTCTCAAATACTCGAGGTGTGTTTAATATATAAAGCTAGAGGGGAGGGGGGGGGGGGGGGGGGGGGGGGGGGGGGGGGTAGATTTTATCTAATTATTACCCAATTTTCGCATGCAAGTCAATTTTACGAAAATACCCCTAGCAAGTCAATAATACATACAAGTGTAATAAGATGCGGAAATAATAAATGACACTTGATGTTTACGTGGAAACCCTCAACAGGGAAAAACCACGGCTGGTAAGTGCGCCACACTCGAACCTCGAAATCCACTATATGAAAAGACGGTTACACCCTCAAGTGATTCTCGGACCCTCACCCTAGATAACCTCAGGCTATGGACACTACCAATCGCCACTCTTGGTTCAATCCCTAGTGATATCCCTTGATACACTACTCTTGGCGTGAGCACCCTCTAATCTACCACGCGGGCCTTTTATAGCGGCTCTAGTCCAATTTGCTTGAGGCCTAAGCACACTTAGCCCCAAGACTTCAATCTCTCAAAAGAGATGCACAACCCTATGTGAATATGTATGAATATTCAATTAATGCAATAAGAGCTAGGGTACTCTAAATGCTTACCTAGGATTATAAGATGACAATATAATCAATCCTAGATATCACATATAGCTATATGACATGGCATATAACTTTAGCTAAGTAAAGGATAACCAATCCTAGATACAAAGCTATCATATAAAACCCACAAACATTCAAAGGATTAACTAGTTGATTAAAAAACAATCTATCAACCTAGTTATCAATACATCACACAAGAATGTTCATGGCATAGCTTTTAGGCAATAATGACCTAATCAAATAAGCTATGAAAAATAATCTCAATCAATAAATGAGATCAATTAGCTAGATGGCATATGAACATTAAAGCCTAGCTAACAAATAATAACCCAATCAACACATAATCTCAATCTTATATGTAGAAATTAATCTAAACACATATAAGTAAAATATGAGATAAAATTGATAAGTAGAAACACTAATTATGTAAGATAAAAGTGTTCAACAAATCATACCATGTGTGTTGAAGAAGACCCATGCATTGGCATATGCTAGATGAACCTAGATGATGCCTAGATGATGATTTGTGCATGTGGGAATGGGTTTAGAGAATTAAAGATGTGATCTTTTAGGATTTTTCTCTCAAGTCTCTCTAAATATCTCTCTAGGGTTCTTGGGATGCAAGACTTGTATTCTGAACCAGAGATAAGGATGTATTTATAGAGACCAAAAACAGGGCAGGTGAAAATACAATTTTGCCCTTGAAACGCACCGATCGGCGGTTTCAATCGGCGGCCAGGCCGCCGAATTGAACCGCCGAATGGCTCCCGAGTGGAACAGGGGAACTTCGGCGACTTCGTTCGGCGGTTTGGAAACCGCCGATACCAACCGCCGTTTTGGACCCGAGAGATATATTTCAATCAGGTCTCATTCGGCGGTTTCGAACGGCGGCCAGGCCGCCGAACGTAACCGCCGATTCACCAAAAATGGTGAAACCAAGGAGAAGCCAAAGGCATCTCCACCGGCGATCATCGCGCAAAACAAAGCACATCAATGTGCACGCGCGGACGTTTCCGAACATCCTTAGGGAAACGAATTACACCACACTAAAAGCTAACACTCATGAAGTGCAAGTGTGGGTATTGAATGCATCCTAATGCCTATCATGTCATGGCATTTCATATAACAAGATGCAATCAATTAAATGCAAGAAGAGACATTGAATAAACAATAAAGCATAATGCACACAAAATATAAACACAACATTCAAGAATAAGAGTTATGCATGTTGTGTGTGTGTGCAACTATATCTCTTCAAGCCAAAGTAAGCACAAGATATACCTTTGGTGCTTGTCCTCTTGAGGTCTTGGAAAGGGTCTTTGATCTTCAACCTTAATGACCTAGACTACCCTTACAACCAAACCCCAACATGTGGTTTGACCACGAAATAAGCCAATCAACAAAAGGGAATCCTTACACTAGAGTTCCTCTCTTGGACTCTAAAGAACCCGCTCCATGGGTTAGGAAACTCCATGATAAAGAAGATATCATTGGAGAGGTAAATGAGGGTGTTAAGACTAGACGTCAACTTGCTAATCTTATTAGCTATACTTGCTACACCTCTCAAATTGAACCCAAAAAGGTTGAAGAAGCCTTACATGATGAATTTTGGGTTCTTGCCATGCAAGAAGAGCTAAACCAATTCGAAAGGAATGAGGTTTGGACTCTAGTTCCTAGGCCTAAGACCACTAATGTCATAGGCACTAAATGGATATTTAGGAACAAATCCGATGAGGATGGCAACATAGTGCGGAACAAGGCTAGACTTGTAGAACAAGGCTAGACTTGTAGCACAAGGGTACTCTCAAATTGAGGGTATCGACTTTGAGGAGACATTTGCTCCCGTTGCCCGTTTAGAGTCTATTAGGCTTCTCTTGTCCATTTCTTGTGTGCACAAGTTCAAATTGCACCAAATAGATGTCAAGAGTGCCTTCCTAAATGGCTTCTTGCAAGAGGAAGTGTTTGTTGAACAACCCAAGGGGTTTGTGGATGCTCACCACCCCAACCATGTCTATCGCCTCAAGAAGGCACTATATGGGTTGAAACAAGCACCGAGGGCTTGGTATGAGCGCCTCACTCAATTTCTTGTTGACAATAACTACACAAGAGGTAGTGTTGACAAGACACTATTCATCAAGAGAGACAATGATGAGCTTTTCATAGCTCAAATATATGTCGATGACATAGTGTTTGGCTCCACCAACAACACTAAGGTCTAACAAATTTGTTGATGTTATGTCTCATGAATTTGAGATGAGTCTTGTTGGTGAGCTTAATTACTTCCTAGGTTTGCAAATTAGGCAACTTGATAATGGGATCTTCATAACCCAAGCCAAATATGCCAAAAACCTTGTGAAGAAGTTTGGTCTTGAAAAAGCCAAACATTGTGACACTCCTATGAGCACCACTTTGAAGCTAAGCAAGGATGCTAGCGGTAAAAGTGTGGACCAAACCTTATATCGTGGCATGATAGGGAGCTTGCTCTATTTGACCGCAAGTAGGCCCGATATATCATTTAGTGTAGGAGTTTGTGCTAGGTACCAATCCGATCCCAAGGAGTCCCATCTCTTTTCGGTTAAGAGAGTCATTCGTTTTGTGAATGGGACTTCCAACTATGGGATTTGGTACTCATTTGACACTAATCCTAGTCTTGTAGGATATAGTGATGCGGATTGGGCAGGAAATTGTGATGATAGGAAGAGCACATCGGGCGGTTGCTTCTTTCTAGGCAACACCTTGGTGTCTTGGTTTTGCAAGAAACAAAACTCGATTTCCTTATCCACGGCGGAAGCCGAGTACATAGCCGCGGGGAGTGGATGCACTCAACTTATATGGATGAAGCAAATGCTAGTAGATTACGGATTCAACCAAGGTACTCTCACTCTCTTTTGTGATAACATGAGTGCCATTAATATTTCCAAGAATCCGGTGCAACATTCTAGAACTAAGCATATTGACATCCGCCATCACTTCATTAGAGAGCTTGTTGAAAATAAATGCATAGTACTTGAACATGTAGGTACTAATGATCAACTTGCGAACCTATTTACTAAACCCTTAGATGCTACTCGATTTAAAACTCTTAGTAGATCTATTGGGGTATGTCTTATGGAGTGATGTTCTATGATTGACCCCATATGGGGAACTCAAGCAAAGAGAGCTATTTTGCATTCTTGTATCTTGCAAAAAATTTGAAATATCTTATGCCTCTTCTTTTGATTGCTTGAGTAAGCTTGGTTGTACATATGTATATATGTTTTCAAATTCTATAAGTGTGAACCTTGCTTGTCTACAATCCATGTCATATTTATGTTCAAACATGCATTTTTGGACTAGGAGATTTACATAGGAAGTATGATGTGAATGACCTATAGTTATCTCCATGACATGATGATTCTGTTATAAAATGCTTATGTCAAATGAAAAAGCATGAAATTCATACAACATGCTCTCTTGAAAAGCATGAATTGATGATTGCATATTCTTAAAATGCAAAACTTGTGTGAAAGCTTATGAGACTCAAAATGAATAAAGGATCTTGTATCCATTCAAAGGAATTTACATTCCAAATGTCCCTCTTTCTTTATTAGTTGAACATGGTTACTATCATACGGATATCTTGTCCGGAAAAATCAAAAAGGGTGCAAAGTCGCTCATGCCATGTTTCGCTTATAAAGTTGGATATAGTTGCTCTTAAATTGAAAACAATAATCTCTATATCCTTGCTTTTCCCATGACATTGGTGAAATTGGTTTGAATTCTTATTAGAAACCTTTGTCATTTGCTTTGCCAAATACCATTGTATTTTGGACTTGAATGCTATATGTCTTGTATGCAAAGCATGTTGGATTCACACATTTTCTCAAAATAAATCTCCTTGTTTCTCTCAAATTAATTGAAGTGCATAACGTGACTTATATGTATATGCATATCTTGCATGCTTCTATCTCTCGTTGCTATGAGTGACCCGGTTGGGGACTACTCCTTTGCCTATATCATGACAAAAAGGGGGAGTAGGATATGGTAAGGGGAGGTGCAAAATATAGAAGCTATTGTGCACTTTGGGGAGAACATACATTGAGGGGGAGTAACCCGTTGAGGGGGAGCATTGCATTTATCATACATTGCATACATTTGGTAATGTTGTCCCTATATTCTAAAAATGCAAATGCTTGGTATTGTTCTCACATGATTAATCTCACACTTTTCTTGTATTGGAAATGTTAGAAACTCTTTTCAGGGTTTGATTATTCTACAAGAGGATTGAAGACTTCAAGTTGCATTCTCTTATCTCTTTGTAATGTAGAATATCATTGTAGTCCCGTAGTTTCTATTTTTTTTGTGAGGAATCAATGTGAGTGATGGTTTTGTCACGAAATAGCCAAAGGGGGAGATTGTAAGGATTCCCGTTGTTTTTAATTGGCTTATTTCGTGATCAAACCATATGTGGGGGTTCTTTGTAAGGGTAGCCTAAGTATCGGTCTTATTGTTTGAAGCCCTTTGAAGACCTCGTGTTGATAAGCACCGAAGGTAAATTTCTATGTGCTTACGTTTCTTTGAAGAGATTAGTTGCACACACACACTTAACATTCATTGCATATGTGTGCATTCTCTTCATTTGTCACATTTCACACTTGCACTTATTTATTATATTTTGTTGTGTGTAATTGTGTCATGTTGTTGTGTAATTCGTTTCCCGATAACTTTCGGAAACGTCCGCGCATGCACTAGAATGTGCTTGGTTTAGGGCGAGGACCGCCTATGGAGAATGCCATTGGCTTCTCCTTGGTTTTCACCTATCTAGGTGATCGGCGGTTATGATCGGCGGCCTGGCCGCCGAAATGAAACCGCCGTTTCAGTCCAGATTGGTCTGAAGCTTTTCTGCGGTTAAGATCGGCGGTCACGACCGCCGTTCGAAACCGCCGTTTCAAGACCTGATTGATTTTTCTCTCAGTCTATTTCGGCAGTCACGAAACCGCCGTTCGAAACCGCCGTTCATACCTGATTGATTTTGATCTCTCTGTTTTGATTCGGCGGTTGGAATCGGCGGTCACGAAACCGCCGAATGAACCGCCGTTTTTGCTCTGTTCTTCACGAGCTTATTTCGGCGGTCATGAACGGCGGCCTAGCCGCCGATTGGCGCGTTTCTTTGAAACTTACTTAAACGACCTCACTTTGATTTGGCCCCCTATATATATGCCACTTTGACTTTAGGTCAATTAAGAGAGTTCATATTCAGAATTCATACTTAGGATATTTTTCAAAGAGAAGAAAAATTCCAAGAACTCAATTATTGATTCTCAAACACTTTTTCATGATCATCAATCATCATCTAGCATCATCTTAGATCATCTAGATGTCATCTAGCATGGAATCTTCATCATACTTTGCTTGGTAAGCTTTTCACTAATATCTTACATGTTTTGTGTTTCTCTTATCTAGCAATCTCAATTAATTACTTGTTTATTATTTTGTATGCTTTGGATACAATATTGAGATGAGTATGATGTATGTTTGAGAAGTTGTATTGTGCTTGCATATTAGGTTTTGTGCTTAATATTGATTAGCTAAACTAATTGACATGTCATTTAGTTTTGATATCTAGGATTGTTCTTAATTGCATATTAATCATCTTAGATAAGCATATATGGTTTCCCTTGCTCTATGTTGCATTTTGGATATTCACATATATTCACTTAGGGTTGTATTCTCTTCATAGAGAAAGTAAGTCTTGTGTGTAGCATCCGGGATTAGGTTGCTTAGAACGCAAGCAAATTGGACTAGGTTCACTCATACCGGGATTAGGTAGGTGTGTGATTACTTCCGGGATTAGGTTGTAATCGTTTGCACATTTAGTGGATTCAAGGTTCGAGTGTGGCTTACTTACATAGCCCGTGGTTTTTCCCGTGAGGGTTTCCATGTAAAAACCAAGTGTTGTTTTAATTTCCGCACCATATTACACTTGCTTGTTTATATTATCTTGAGGGCATTTTCGTAATTTTGACTAACACGAAAAATTGGGTAAAAAGCGTATAATCTATTCCCCCCCCCTAGATAGCTTTATACACACTGTGCTATAATTTGTTTCACATTTTATTCTTTTTTTTTTTTTTTAGAACTACTTAAACATTTTGTTCTGTCTTTCAATTTTCATGAATAAATATAAGGGAAATTACCCTAGTGACCACCCATTTAGTCCAACGATATCAAAAATGGTCATTAGATGGTAAATTAAATTCAAAATGGCCATTTTAGGTGATAGTGTGACGAAAATAAACATTTCGTCACACTTTGTTCAATTTTTTTTACGGAAACCGTTAAGTGTAAGAGCATTTTGGTAAATGATCAAAGGTCAGTTTGGTAAAAACACAAAGAAGTAAAGTTTGAAAGAAAAAAGAAAAAAAATATATATATATCGAAAGTAAAAAGAGGTTTTTAGGTTTGTATTCGATTAGAAGGTTTAGGGATCTTCTTTCTTCAAATTCTAGTAAACTTCTTAAATTTTGTGGTTTTTTTTTTTTTTTTTTTTAACTTTACAGCTTCTTTGTGTTTTTACCAAACCAACCTTTGATCTTTTACCAAAATACCCTTACACTTAACAGTTTCCGTTAAAAATTGAACCGAGTTTGACAGAATGGCTATTTTCAACACACTATTTACCTAAGATGACCATTTTGAATTGAAGTTCTCAGGTCATTTTTGATAGCATTGGACCAAATAAGTGATCACAACGACAATTTCCCCATAAACATATAACACATTAGACCCAATTATTTTTTTGACATAGAACTTGAATCTTTTGCAAATCGTTCATTTCTAGTAACGCTCTGATTGCTGATATACCACTATATATTCGTTTAATTTTAATTTTATTTATTTCTAGAAATAACCATCGCCCAATGTGAGCCTAGTGGTAACAGTTCTTATAAATATTTTGTCTAGGTTGTTTAGGACTTCAACAAACCTAAACATATCTATTAATGTAGCGGCCATGACCTCCAAATATAGTTCAACAACTCCCGTTTGGCTCCTCCGATGCCACCCAAAAAAGGGGGGAAAAAATTAACAAGAGTTCCATTGTGGCTTATCAATTGAGATGGCAATGGAACAGATTGGGGATGGATCCCTATATCCGCAAGAATATCCCTCACCGCTCTGCCCATCTCTATATTCAATAAAAAAAATGTTAAATTTTTATAATTTACTTGATAATCTTGGTTTTTGTCAGTAAATTGTTAGTCATTATTTTATAAACTAGCTTTTTAGGTTTTTGATGAGAAAAAAAATAAAATATATATAATTGATATAATTTTATTTTATTTTTTGAAGGAAAACCATCTAAACAGCAACAAGAGAAAATACAGCACTTGATGGCATTGAGCCAAGATTGCTCCTTCCTGTAAGAGAAGGCCATAGAGGCAAAGACATGTGCCAAAGTATTTCCAGTTCTGGTAATAGCATGACACACACAACCACCTACCTCTTGTAAAAGAACATTAATATCATTCACAATATAGTTAGCATTACAGTTTACAATTTCAGATTCATTGACACCATTAGCAACCGTAACAGCATCCACTTCTACATACTTTAGTGTTAGGCTAAGTCTTTTGGCAAGGAGAAGACCTTCTCGGAGGGCAAGGAACTCCCCTATTTCAGCACCAAAGGAACCCTTAAACGGTTTAGAGATAGCAGCAACAATTTCCCCTTTGTGATTTCTGATAACATCACCCAAACCAATAAAATGAAATCCATCACGAATGGATGCATTAGAATTCAATTTAAGAGTGTTAATAGGAGGGGGACACCACCCTGTTTTATGGGGAACTTCTGGATGAATAGCAGCTGCAGACAATGCTCGGTGAGTCCCTTGAAAATCACTAAAAAACTCAAGAGCCCATACCACAAGTTCTGCAGCATTTTTAGGATCACCTTTATGGATTGTGATATTACGGTTCCACCAAATACTCCAAAGGATCACACACACACACACTCTAAATCAATACGTTTGATAATAGGGAAGATCCCACTTAAGACATCTAAAGTAGGAAGGTTCTTGAATTAAGATAATATCTCACCAAAAACTGTATTATTCCAAACTTGTCTAGCCTTTTTGCACCAAAACAGAGTATGCTCAATAGATTTAGCAGATGCATCACGATGTAAACAATTGGACTCCTTTATAATATTACGCTTACAAAGATTGACTGAGGATGGAAGAGCATTCAAACAAGCCCTCCAGATAAAAAATTTTATTTTCGGAGGGATGCATAGAGACCAAAGAGTCTTCCACCATTTTTGATTCATTAAAGAGTTAGAAGAGGATGCTGTGATTTTATTCATTAAAGCTAATTGACAACCACTTTTAACTAAATATTGACCTTTTTTTTGTCATAATGCCAAATTAAGCTATCCCGTCCTCCACGCACACTGAGAGGAATTGACTGAATTATTTCTCTGTCCAACGGTAAAAATGTTGCTGCAGCATAGACTAGTTCCAGCATCCCCTGTCGGATTCAATTAGATCAGCCACACGAAGATTATTATCAGTATAGTAAGAAATAGGTTTAAAATAAAGAGGCCTTGGAAGCCAAGGATCTGCAAACACCCCTATATTTTCACCATTTCCAACCTGCCAGCGGATGCCTTTGCGAATAATTTCTCTACCCTACAGGATACTTTGTCATAAATGAGAGCAGCCAGGTTTAAGAGACGTTTGGAGAAAGTCATCCCTTTTGAAATATTTGGCTTTTAGGACCTGTGCTGCAAGAGAGTCAGGAGTTAAGAGTATCCGCCAAGCTTGCTTGGCCAGTAAAGCTTGATTAAAGGCCGAAAGATCTCTAAATCCCAGACCACCATGGGATTTTGAGAGGCATACATTTTCCCATTTGATCCAGCTAATTTTCTGTTTGCCATCCTTAGAGCCCCACCAAAACCTAAAGGTCATAGCATTCAATTCTTTACACAAGCTAATTGGAAGTTGAAAGACACTCATTATATAGGTAGGAATCGCTTGTGCAATTGCTTTTATAAGAATTTCTTTCCCGCCCAAAGAGAATATATTCCCTTTCCAGCTACGAAGTTTTCTCCAAACTTTCTCTTTGATTTCATAGAAAGTCTTCTTTTTATTTCTACCCATAAGGGTGGGAAGCCCAAGATAGTGATCATGGGTATTTCTATCTGGAATTCCGAACAACTCTAGAATGGCCTTACGAAGTACGGTAGTTACATTAGGGCTAAAAGTGATACCTGATTTTTGTAGGTTAACTTGTTGGCCTAAGGCCTTTTCATAGACATTGAGGATTTCTTTGAGACATATACCACTTTCAATAGAAGCTTTGCTGAAGAGGATGCTATCATCTGCAAAAAATAGATGACTGATGAGGGGACTTCCCTTACAACATCTTATACCTAACATTCTCCCATCCCTTTCATGTTTCCGAATAAGACTAGATAAAGATTTAGCACAAAGAATGAATAAATATGGTGAAAGGGGGCATCATTGACGTAAACCCCTGAAAGGAATAACATTACCCACAATCTTACCATTCAGTACAAAAGATAGCTTTGAAGTGGAGACACAGTCTAGCACGAGTTCCACCCAATTCCGAGGGAAATTCATTCTTTCCAATATTACACGCAAAAATCCACACTCCAAACGGTCATAAGCCTTACTCATATCAAGCTTCAAGGCCATTAAACCTTTCCTTCCAAGTTTCTTGTGGCTGACAGAATGAAGAATCTCAAAAGATGTCATGACATTATCAAATATAAGCCAACCAGGAACAAAGGCAGATTGATTGAAGGAAATAAGCTCTGGAAGAATTATTTTCAGCCTATTCGCAAGAACTTTTGTTATAACCTTGTAAATGATGCTGCAAAGGCTTATTGGACGGAAGTATGTTAGATATTCTGGATGTTTCTTCTTTAGGATTAGAACGATGTTTATGCTGTTGAATTCCCTAACAGAAACTTCCCTATTTAGAACCTAGAGGCATATCGTTACAATGTCTGTTTCCATGAATCTCTAAAATTTCAAGAAAAAAAAAGCACGGAAGCCGTCTGGATCGGGAGCTTTTGTAGAACCTAAATTGAAAGACTACTATCTTGATTTCTTCAGCGATTTCTTTAGCTCTGAATGTGTCCATCAAGATCTCCTGCATATCTTCAATTAGAGTTTTATCGATACTTTCGGTGGCTTTCTCCAAATCAGCGGTCCTAGGATTGGAAGATTTAAATATGTTGGAGAAGTATTGACCAATATCTGCTGCTATATCATTTTCTTCTTCCAAACAGTGCCCCTCCTCATCATACAATCTAGATATAGTATTTTTGGCCCTTCTGGTTAAGGTTCGAGCATGAAAGTATTTAGAGTTGCGATCTCCCGCAACTAACCAATCTGCATGACTTCGTTGTTGCCAGTAAATCTCGTCCTTAGCCATTAGTCCCTCAAGATCCCTTTCCACCACTTTAATCTTTGACATTATCCCGCATTCATTACTTTTGCAATATAAATCTTCCAGTTCCTTTTGTTTTTCACCCATTCTTTTCCTAAGATGTCCGAACTTTCCCATACTCCAATCGATCAATTCAACCGGACACCAATTAAGCTTGATTCGAAGATCACGGATGGATCGAGATTGACATCTCTCTTGCCAAACTGGCTCCACCACCTTGGTACACTCTTCATCTTTGAGCCAAAAAGGCTCAAATTTAAACCTCTTCTCTGATTTCACTATTTTTTTCATCTTACCACTTAGAGTTAAGAGAATGGGACGATGATCTGAGAAATTAAAACCCAGGTTTTGAACTTTGGAATATGTAAAAATATCACACCAAAGCTGATTAACTAAAAATCTATCTATACATTCCTGGACATTATCATCTCTATCTCTCTTATTATTCCAAGTGAATTTTGGGCCTACATAACCCAGATCAATAAGGTTGCAATCATCCATAGCTAATTGAAAGTTTGCAATACTCACTATAGACTTATTGGATCCTCCTATTTTTTCATTCAGATGTAATATCTCATTGAAATCTCCTCCACAAACCCATGGCAAGTTATTCACCTCCCTGAGTCTAAGGAGAAGGTCCCAAGAGGTCTTTCGGAGAGAAGAGTTAGAATTACCGTAAAATCCAGAAAAGCGCCAAAGAAAACCATTCTCCATTCGAACACAAGCATCAATATTGCCCGAAAACCTTGATAGAATAGTAACATCCCAATCTCCCTTCTATAGTAAGAGGAGACCCCCACTTCATCCTGTGCTGCTAACTTGAATTCCTCTAGAAAATCCTAATTGGTTCTTAATTTTATCTACACCATTATATAATTTTGTTTCACAGAGAAAAAGTAGAGTGGGGAGGTGTTTATGAACTACCCTTTTCAGGGCCATGAATGTACGGGGGTTCCTTATCCCCTGTACATTCCAACATAGGCACTCATTGCTCTCAGCGGGCCTGGCTCCCAGGCTCCACCATTTGAAAATTAGGCTCCATAAGACCAACCTCCTTTTTCTTCTTAGCATCTACAGACTTATCAGGTGAGATGGACAGCTCCTTCCTTTTTTCACCTCCAACAATCCCACATTTGAGGGGGGATTTTGGAAATTCAAACCCAGAGGAGTTCCTTTCATCTAATTTCCCATCAGTTTGAGGAGGATTTGAAGCTTGATTAGAAGCTTGAAGTTTTGATCTTGCTATTCATTTCCATTTCCTAAAGCCTGTCTTACCCGAAGTGCCTTCATGTTCCAGATTGTCAACTTGTAATCCTTTTGCATGAGAGCATATATTTTCAGAATCAATCATCTCCATATCTTTGCCCACTGCACTTTCAAGGCCCCCTGAAATCTGAACATCAACATTATGTGCAATCATCAGGTGTTTAGTACCTTCAGCTTGAGATGAACTTGGAGATCCAAGTTTCGACTCTGAATCCACCAGCAAACCCATCATATGTCCCCTATTATCACCCTCTTTGGTGTGACTCACAGGTACTAATGCCGTTAAATCTTTCATGATCATTGCTATATTGTTCACTTGTTCTACCTGAACCTGAACTATTTGCAGACTGATTCTCTTGAGGACTCGAAGATGGAATATCATCTAGTTTCTTTTCATTTCTTGAACTTCTATTTTTTGATTGTTCAACTGATGCGGCTCTTAGCCAAGATCCATATTTGGTAGATACACCTTCCAATGCTTCAAGTCTAGCATCGTCATCATGACAATCTCTTAAGCCGTGACCAATTATACAGCAAGCATAGCAGAATTCTGGCAGTCTTTCGTACAAGAGTATCACTGTGGTAACCTCCCCAGAATCATCCACATTAAGTCTCAGACATCTCAATAAGGGTTTGGAAATATCAATTCTTACCTTAACTCTAATAAATCGTCCCCAACACTCTCTGGAATCAGCTAGAAGCTCCACTACTGTTCCTATTTGTTTTGCTAAATATCTTGCCATACGTCGATTCATACACATTAGAGGAAGATTGTGTATCTGGACCCAGAATTCCACCATGTGAAAGGATAATTTCGATATGTCACCAACACCTATTGGTTTCTTTAGAACAATAAGATTTCGATCAAAGTGCCAAGGTCCCCTTGACCAAATCATTGATTGGACTTCCAAGTTTGGAAAGAAGGACATAAAGATGTTGTCCCAACTGCTTCAATCTCAACGCTTCCAATCAGACTCCATAATTGTTCGATTACCTTCTTAAAAGCTTCACGATTTACTCTTTTCCCTGCTAAAACTTTCCCAACCAAGCAGTGTTCTACATCTTTAAGACCTTCACTCCTTATTTCCCCTTACACTTGTCTAATCGAGCCATCCACATCTGAAATAGAAAGCTTAGCACAAAGTTTTGCTATTTCAGCTGTATCCATGATGAGTCCAAATCAAAATACACTAATAGCTGCAAATCCAGTAGATCGATGTCGAATCCAAAATTTCGAGAACAAAAGTCCCAAATGGTTAATAACGAAGAAGCTTCACTTCATAAAGAAATAGTAGAATTAATAGTATCTTCTTTTGGTGGAAAGTGACAAAGAGACGATTCTTACAGTGGGTGAACAAAATAGAAGGAAATAGGAAAGAAATCTATACAACAAAAAAGCACCACTTCACAACGGAAAGTAGAATTAAGAGGATCTTCAATCGGTGGAAAGTAACTAAGAGACGATTCTTACAGTGGGTGAACAAGATAAAAGAGAATAGGAAAGAAATCTAGAGAAATCTACTCCCAATGATGGAGAAATCGCCCTAGTGGAATACTACCTCCACGTCTGGTTTCTTCTATAAGAGAGCAAATGAGAGGACTTTTAGTTTAGGTGTGCATTGGAACAATATGGAGATTTGATTTTGATAGTACCTATAATTGATATAATTTTTTTTTTATTACACAACAACTACTGGGACCGGCGAGATTGGGCTCTACAAGCTCAGCCTGGACCACAACTCCCACAAGAGGGGAGAGAGAACCCACATATGGTGGGACAACACCCACACTAGTGGTTGGAAAATTTGCATAAATCCATGCATACACTAGGCCTTGAACCTTGGTGGTGAGGTTCCCTAGGGAAAGGCCTACCACATTGGCAAGGGACCATGTGTTATAATTGATATAATTAGAGTTAACAACTAGATAATATTTTTTTTACATTTACAAAATAATAAAATTGATAATGGAGGTGGGTGGGGTGGATATTCGTAGAGCATATCCATGATCTTGATCATCCCCGCACATACATCGATGTCTTTGTCATCCCGACTGATCAACATCCGATATTTGAAGAGTAGTTCATCAACATCAACATATAATCTCATTGTCACAAGTAATTGCACATGTTTTAAACAAATGAATATATATAGTGTTTCTCTAAAGGTATCCATTGATTTGAATAAATTTTGTTTTCTATTTGTAAACCAAATTTGAAAATTGTTTGAACATTACAACTATTTTTTTTTTCCGATTTTGTTAAATATGAAGCATCGAAAAATGGGTGAAAATAGGAAAAATGAAAAAGAACAGTTGTAGCGCTTGAAAAATTTGCAAATTTTGTTTTTAAAGTAGATTTCATTTAACTTATCATCCACAAAAAGAAAAAAAAAATCATATCAAAATTCATTCAAATCAATGGATTTCATAAAGATCCTTACTTTATGTTAAAATAAGGATCCCTCATCAGAGATCACTAATATATATATATATATATATTGGGACGTCCTTAACAGGGACTAAGGTGAGCTTGAGCCCACCCTAACTCTTTAAAAAAATTAAAAATTAAGAAAATACTCATCTGTAAATTTATATAGAACTATAATTTCAATTTTTCAATTTTTGTACCATAGGCCGGTCATCACAAACACAGACTAAATAATACAGACTTTTATACAAAATTTCTATCTCATTCCCAAATATGATTCAACCTCTTTCTCAATTTAAAAAAATTATGTCTTCAATCGGGGTATGTTTTTAGGAATTATTTTTAATTATTTTATTTTGTTTTAAAATTATTAGAATTGACTCAAACTCTTCGTGTTTCCAGCACAGAAGGTTTTTGAACAATGAAAATGATCAAGACATCATGGAGAATGAATTTCTAACAAAGTCTATGATTATCTAAATTGAAATAGAAATTGATGATACTATTGATCCATATATTATAAATTTATAATTGATAAAATTAGATCTTTTTACAAAATCATAGGATACAACTTAATTAGTGTTTAATTTATTTTTATTTTTTTTAACTTACTCCGCTCAATGTGACTCAGTGGTAAGAGCATTAATTTAGTCTATGAATGTCCTAGTTCAAGTCTCCGCCACTATAAGTGGTATATCAAAAAAAATTATAACTTATTTTTTAGAATATGTATTTTACATGGTATGACCCTCTACTAGGTAGAGATGACCGCGGTTCAGTTTGAGTCCGGTTCCTGTTTCAGGTGAACTCGGAACCGAAATCGAAATCGAAATCACCTGAAAGGGGTTTTGGTTCCAATTCTGATTCACTTGGTTCCGGTTTGGTTCTCTTTTTTCATTTTTTTTTAAACAACCCAATCACCTACTCACCCACGTGACCCAACCCCAAATTCCCAATCCCTAATCACCTTCATCAGTTCATACATCATCAGATTATCATCTCTCTCTCTCTCTCGATCTCCTCGACTCCTCATCGGCAACCACCACTCGTGAATCGACCATCATCACCACCACTCCAACACCCAAACATTTTCTTCTCCTCTCAAGTCTCAACCAGATTCAAATCGAAAATAAAAAATGATTCAAATCGGTCATCAGATATCATCAACATCTTATTTCTTCTTATTTCTTCTTCGTCTTCCTCAGCTTCTTGGGTTTGGGTTTGTAGTGGTGTGTGTGTGTGTGTTTGTCTGTTTGACTAGTTTGTGGTTGTGGTGTGGTACTGTGGTAGTGGATTTTGAGTTTAGGTGATGGTGTGGTACTATGGTTTTGTCGATGGATGTGTGTATGTGTTTGAATTTTTTTTTTCAGATTAAAAAAAAAAAAAAATTGGTGGAATAGTCGGTTCCAAAACTAGGTAGGAACCGTCGGTTCCACTCTGGTTTTTGGAATTGGAGACCTAAACTGGAATCTTATGGTTCCGGTTTTCGGTCCGATTCCGATTCTAGTATTAGATTTTCTGTAACGGTCTGGTTTTGGGAGGGCCGATTCCAGTTTGGTTCTAGTGGTCATGTTTACTACTAGGTGTATTTTTGTTTTTCAATCAATAAAATTTCCTCGTATCGTTGAGGTTCACTTAATTTTATTCTAGCTCATCCGAATCTTGGTTACGTCCATATATATATTTCTAATTTGTAATGCATGTGATCGTGACCCACTACCCAAGTTCCACCCTACAAACCCATGTTATTGGATCGACTCAGCCATTGTAGTGACAAAATCTAGCTTTAGGAGGTTGTATTCAATTAGGAGTCTTGAGAACATTTAAAGACATTTTTTAAGTGATAGATTTTCATGGATTTCTACGGACTTTTATAAATCCACATGGACTTTCATTGATTTTGTAAGGATTCCCGTTTTGTTGATTGGCTTATTTCGTGGTCAAACCACAAGTTGGGGTTTTGAATGTAAGGGTAGTCTAAGTTTAATGTTGAAGATCAAAGGCCCTTCCATGACCTCAAGATTCAAGCACGCCAAAGGTATAATCTCTTGTGCTTGGTTTTCCTTTGAAGAGAATTAGTAGCACACACACACTTAGCATTCTTGCTATGATTGCATATTTGCTTATTTTTATGTGCTTCTCTTCACATGTCACTTTACACACTAGCATTTTGGGTGATATATCTTGTTGTGTGTATATGTGCTTTATAATTCGTTTCCCGACATTGGTCGGAAACGTCCACGCTTGCACTAATGAGTGCTTGGTTTCGCGCGAAGACTGCCTATGGAGAATGCCCTTGGCTTCTCCTTGGTTTTCACCATTGTTGGTGATCGGCGGTTATGATCGGCGGCCTGGCCGCCGAATGAAACCGCCGTTTCAGTCCAGATTGGTCTGAAGCAATTATGCGGTCAAGATCGGCGGTCACGACTGCCGTTCGAAACCGCCGTTCATACCTGATTGATTTTTATCTCTCGGTCTAATTCGGCTGTTGGATCGGCGGTCACGAAACCACCGAATGAAACCGCCGTTGATGCTCTGTTCTTCACGAGCTCAATTCGGCGGTCCTGATCAACGGCCTGGCCGCCGATTGAAACCGCCGAACGGTGCGTTTCAGGGGCAAAATTGTCTTTTCACATGCCTAATTCTTGATGTCTATAAATATTTTATTTTCTCAATCTCTGAACAAGTTTCTTGAGCAATTAGAACCCTAATCTTTCAAGAGAGATTTTTGAGAAAAAATCAAATCAAGAACCCACCTTTAAACACTCAAATCAAATCCTTTTTGCATCAAATTTCATATTGCATCCTCTATGTCTACATAGAAAGCATCTATGATTGGATTGGCATCATCACAATATGCTTGGTAAGATTTTGATTAGTTTCATCTTATTTTAGTATTTTTACTATCTAGCATATTCTCTTTTTATTTACTTGTATGTTGTTGATCATATGATAAATACAAGAATAGAGAATTAATTGTGATGAATTAATTGAGTGTTGTTTTTGTGATAGCTAATTAGGTTTTTGCTTAATCTTGATTAGCTAAGCTATTTGACATGTCATTTAGCAATTGATATCTAGGGTTGATTAAATTGATTATATCATCATCCTAGATAAGCATCTAAGGTTACCTAGCCTTGTTTGTTATTTGAATATTCATACATATTCACATAGGTTGCATAATCTCTTCTTAGAGAATCAAGTCTTAAGGCTAAGGTTGCTTAGGCCTCAAGCAATTGGACTAGAGCCACTTTTAAAGGCCCGAGTGGTAGAAGTGGGGGGTTATTGACCGGAGTGTTAGACGAGGTCTACATAGGTTGTAAACTCCATTTCGATTAGTGGATTTCGAGGTCCGAGTGTGGCGCACTAAACAGCCTGTGGTTTTTCCCAGTGGTTGGGTTTCCACGTATACATCAAGTGTTATTTAAATTCCGCACTATATTACACTTGTATGTATTTTTGACTAGTAGGGGCATTTTCATAAAATTGACTTGCATGCGAAAATTGGGTAATAATAGTTAAAATCTATTCACCCCCCCCCTTTAGCTTTATATAGAACACGCCTCTAATTTGTTTCAGATTTGTTTAGACATCTATCTTAGACTTTTATGGATTTGTTTAGACATCTATCTCAGACTTTTATAGATTTGTTTAGACATTCATGGACTTTCATGGATTTGTTATCTTTTACTTCTATTATTGATGGAGAATTATACCACTATATGTAGGGATGGCAATGGGTCGGGTTCGGGTTCGGGTCGGGTCCTACTAGACCCAAACCCAAACCCGTCAAAAATATTTGGACCCGGACCCGGACCCGGACCCAGACCCAGACCCAGACCCAGACCCAGACCCAGACCCATGAAGCTTTTCGGGTTCGGGTTCGGGTCTAGACCCGCTGGTCTTAGGCAGACCCGACCCGACCCGACCCGACCCGACCCAAGGACCCACGAATTTTCACGGGTCTGGGTCTAGACCCAAGGACCCGTGGACCCACCAAACCTTTAAAATACTAAAATCTTACTTCTTTTTTTAAAATTTTTCCTGTCTATTTTTAATTTTACCGATTCAATTTTTAAAGTCATAAACCAACCCCCTTTTTTAAAGCAATTTTCAATTACCAGTTCAATTTTACCGGTTCAATTTTTAAAGTCAAAAACTAGCTCAATAATAAGGGTAAAAATGATTTTAGTCCCTCTAGTTTGACTTATTGTTCGATTTGGTCCCCCTAGTTTTAGGATTGACCCGTTTAGTCCTTCTGTTACAGAATTCGTTAAGAACAGACAGTCTGACAAGATCAGAAGCCAAAATGACCTTAATGCCCCCTAAAGTCTGACTTTTGATGAAAATACTATTGTACCCTTCTTATAAATATTTAAATTATTATAAATTAACACAAATTTAAATTTTAAAATGGATTTGGTGGAGATTCAGACCGTCCACCTCTCCATCTCATGAGATGGACGGTGGAGATCGAATCTGGATCTCCACCAAATCCAAAAAAAAAAAAAAAAAATTTGAAATTAAACCAAAAATATACAATCAATTTTTTTTTAATAAAACAAGATCTAGAAAAAAAAATTTAATCAAAACTAGGAAAAAAGATTTCGAACAAAACAAGATCTAGAAAAAAATTGTGTTTGAATAAAAGCAGATCAAGAAAATTACTTAAGAGACAAGCATCAACAGATCGTATTTTCCATTGATAACAATCACATGGAAGAATCAAATCCAGATAGCATAATAAATCAAATTAAAAACATATTTAAATAAGTCATCTCTATTTTTTAATTTTAATTTGTTAGTTTTATTCAAAAATTTTGTTCCAGATTTGTTCAAAAAAATTTGTTCCATATTTAAAGAATTATATAATAAATAAATTAAAATTAATTTAACAAAACCCATCATCATCATCATCATCAAATCCATAAATCCTGATCAACATACACCACCAATCGATCCAGATCCAGATCCAGAACCAAAAACTAATACAAAATTAAACTAAAAAGAACAAAAAAAAAAAAAAAAAAAAAAAAAGTCAACAGAGAATTGGATCTCTCTATCTCTTCACACCTCTTATCTCTCTCGTATCTCTCCCTTTCTCTTCGTCGGCGATCTCCTTAGTAGCGCCGATCCCTCACTGACGATCTCACCGACTCTTCTCTTTCTCAACCTAGAAATCTTCTCTATCTCTCTCAACTGGTTAAAGGTTCGATTCGATTAGCTATGCGTGTGGGTATTATGGGTTTGATTTCTGGCGGGGTGGTGGTTGTTGATGGGGTTTAGGAGGAGGAGGCTAAAATAGGAGGAGGAAGTAGATCGGCGGAGGAGGAGGAAGCAAATCGGCGGAGGAGGAGGAGGAGGCTTATGATAGTGAGAGATCATAGGCGGGGAGGAGGCTGAAATTCATTGTGGCAATTTTTTTTTTTTTTTTTTGATCGGTGGTGGTAAGGGTTTTTATGAGGTATATCTTTATTAGTTTTTGTTTTGAGATTTGTTGTCTTAATTTTTTCTATAATTATTTATTATTTCAATTATTTATACCTCAAGTTACCATTTTGCCCTTCTTAAAAAAAACATTCTAGAAGCACACAAGATAACTTTACCATTTTACCCTTGATCTATTGACGGAATTTTATAAAACCCTAATGGAATTGGACGGTAGGGACCTAACCAATCATAAACCTAAACTATGGGGATCAAACGGGCCAATCCTGAAACTAGGGGGACGAAACTGAACAATAAGTTAAACTAGAGGGACTAAAATCATTTTTACCCCAATAATAATGATTAATGAAAGAAAGCATCCCATTCCAAATTTCCAATTACACTCCACCGACATTTTTTTAAGCAAATTTTTTTTTTTTTATATAATTTTCGATCAATAAATCTCACTTTCTTCCAAGAGATGATAATGAAATCCACATGAATGAGTAATGGGTGAAGAATATGGACAACTGATAATGATTTTCAATACTTTGAAAAGTAGAAACAAGTGCAAAATTATTTGACAATAATCTACAAAGAGAAGTGGGGTTTTGAGTCTTAGTCGGTTAGTCCTCCTTGTATACAAATCAAATGCCCCTAGAATTATTTTTTTGTTTTTGTACTGTAAGTTTATTCATAAAAAGCTGCACCTGCTGGGCAAGCAAATCCAAAACGCAACAACAACAAGAAAAACAAAGCAAAACCAAAAGAGGCAAGCTGCACCAAAGAAAAACAGGGTAAAAAAAAATTCTTAAAATTAAAACAAAAAATAAACTGAAAAATATGAATAATAAACAACTAGAAATCAGATGAAGAAAAGGCACGAGTAAAACCCACAAGGAACAATATCAGTCAAAACAGGTAGATTCGAAAGAGAAAAACAGGAAAGTGAATAAATAAAAGTTTACATGAGAGAGAGTTACTTGGATTCAGAAGATGTGGTTTGAGAATCTGATAAGGGAGAACTGATATTGAGAGTTGCAACAAGGTTGAGATTTGAAAGAAGCGAAGAATAAATTAGGTTTAGGGATTTATATACCATGTGTCCATGCCAAAGATTAGTCGGGTCTTCGGGTTTGGGTCCAGTTTTTTGATCAGACCCAGACCCGACCCATACCCGATACGGGTGTTTTATTTTAGACCCAGACCCGACCCGACCCGACCCACGACCCAAATATGAGGACCCAGACCCGACCCATTCGGGTCGGGTTCGGTTCGGCACTCGCGAGTCCAGGTCCAATTGCCATCTCTAACTATATGGCCCAATAACACAATCTATACACTCAACCAATATGATCCATTAATACAATTTGCAGTACTAACAACAATCTCTACTTTCTTCCTTTTCTCTTCTATTACTTTTCACCTCTCCTTAATCTGCTATTTCCCCTTCCAGTTCTCCATTTGGACTTTGCTTATGGCTTTCTTATAGATTTTTTTTTTTGTCATGTATTATGTTTCAATAAAAGAAACGTATCACGTTATCTATATAACAATTTAATAACATACGTCTATGCATCCATTTATGAATTTAATTAAAAACCATGTATGGATTTTTGTCTGAATGTTTCATTAAAGGTTATGATTTTATCTACTAATTTCGCTCATGATTTTCATTTTATATATTGACCAAAAAACTTATTATTTTATTTTCAGTACATGTTTTCAAATTTCACTGTAAATCGTACGAAAGAAAGCTAAAACGAGACATCAATTAGAGATTTTGACGAAGAATAAAACTAGTTCAACACAATATAGAAACAATTTTTTTTTTCTTAATTGAATTCCGCATATTCTCTTTTGTAGAATCTATACAATTGAATCATCAGGAGTAGTTCATCCAAAACAAAATAATTTCCTTATAAAACGTTGATGACTTGATATCAATACAGAAGCATATTGCAAATTAAATGGTGCAATTGCATCATTGACTTAAGCACTAAGCAAAGTATATCATATGAAAATCAAAGGAGGTGGCAACTGGTGTTTAATCCAATATTTTATAACAATATATACAATATTTTCACTATACATATTGAATGGCTTTATTTGAATGCAGAGGAGCCCTACATTTGGCCATGTTAATGCCCTACATTTGGCAAAAGAAATATTACAATGACTGCATTGATTGATTTTCCTAACTTCCTAGGTTCCAGTGTGTGGGCACTAGAATAAAACTACAGTTTCATGGTTGCATTTCCAAAAAAATATATCTCGAGAACTATTTTTAAATTATTGCTGTTTTGCCTGTCTTGTATGCTAATAATCCTTGTTATGCAGAATGAAATTTTACTCTTCTTCTTGTCTCTATGCCTGTTTCCGTGGATAATTATTATGAATAATATTATGATGCAAGAACACCATTTCTCTTTGTTGCAACACGAGACTGAAAAACTTAGGAATGACATAGAAAAAATGTGCAATGAATTGAGGTCTGTTTTTATAGAGTTACTAAACAAGATCTTGTTGCATTATATCTTGTGAAATTTTACATGATGGTTGTTTGCTCATCATATTGCAATGACATTATCAAACTCATTATTCATTAGATTGCAGTCGAAAAATCAGTAAGGGAAGATCATCGATCATGATTATTTGAGTAGAGAAGAAGTGAGAAGAAGCAAAACGTTTCTATTTTGCGAGAGAGAGAGAGAGAGAGAGAGTAAAGTCCACCAAAATCTTTGGGGAGAAGGCTGGACATGTTATAGCATTTGATATTTATATCTCTGACCATCAAGTCTACCAAAATCCATAACTTAAGAAAATCCTTTAAAATATAATCCTAATTGAATAGACATTGATTCTTGTAGACATTTTTAAAGTCTCAATTCAATACACCTGGATTTAGAAGGATTCTTTAAAAGTCCATAGAAATCTGAATTGAATATCACTAGATTAATATAGACTCTTTAAATGTCTGAATTGATTACACGGGGATTTATAATATCTTTAAATGTCCTCAAGAATCCTAATTGAATACACCCCCCTTAATCTAATGTTTTGGATCTGACCAAATAATTTCCATGGATCCGAAATTATGGCCGATGCATCCACCGCTTGGGTTGGCAGAGTTCTCACCAGGTTCGTTGTTACTGTTGCTAGAAACCAATTGGCTATTTGGCTAAGTTGCTCCATCCTCTTAGTCATATGGCTCAAAAGCTTTACTTTCTTCAATCAGAACCTCCAAAATGTTAATACAAACATAATTGTTGAGAATAAATTCATAGGTTTTATTATTGATAGCAAATCATTATTTATACAGGAATTTCTATTTAAATTTTAAACTAAACAAACTTTTATTTTCTTTAAATCAAATAAAATGTTATCGCAACAAATTCAAGTTGTTACGGGGTTGAATTCTTCTATTGCAACTAGAAATTATTAATGTTATTGATGTTTTGAATGCTTACATTTTCGTATTGCAACTGTACATTTTAATATCTTCATAAATTAATTAATAAATAATAATTTTTGGATTAATTAATATCTTATCTATTTAACAAATTTTATATGGTCCTTACGTTATTAATTGTAAACTTTTAATATTATATTCAAAAACCGCTTTCAAATACAATCATGTTAGAGAACCCATATGTAAAGTTAGAAATTAAGGATGGATCGAAATGAATCCCACATTGAAAGCTAGAAAAAATGGGCCGGAATCAATCCCACATTGAAAAAATAAAATGCAAGATAATGGTGTAATATTGTTAATGATATAAATCATCAATAGACCAAGTAAGCTTTCCACTAGGACGCTTCTTAACATGAGAAATGGCCACCAGGAGATCCATAGTGTAAAGATGAAATTCCAAGAAAGATTTAGAAATATACCACATCAGCATTGCAAGTGGCCAGAAAATAGTTTAAAAAGATAAGATTCCTCCCAATTGCCAACATAGGCGAGAGATTCAAAATTTGGCAGGGGCCTCACTTTAACAAACCAACCATCCTATATTTTTTGGAAGAGAAAACCTTCTAGAAGCCAGTTCAGCCATGATCACATGGGCTAACATCCAACATCCAATCCTTGCAATCCACGTCATCATCAGACTAAAAAGTGGCATCAAAAAGCAAATTGTTCCCTCAGACAAAATGAATTTTAAATATTTTAGAGGCTGAAATAATGCCATCCAATGGGTAAGGGACACATGTCCGCCCAATTGGTTTGAATTGTATTGTAAATGGACCTTGAGTCCCAATAAAATTCTCCCCAAGCTTTTCTCCTTTATTTTACAAAGCATTTTACTTGGTCATTTTGGTGATCTTTGAAGAGCTTCTTTGAACGTCGGAAAACCCGGCATCGATTCCGGCAATCCTTTTTCACCTTAAAAACCAAACAAAACTCTACTTTTCCAGATTTCATCATAGCTTCATTTTCTCTCCTGGAGAAACAAAGTTCTACTCAAATTAACCCAGAAAATCTCAAGAACTCTCTTGGAGAGATTTCTTCAAATCTGGTTAACAAAAAATTTAAGGTGTTAACATATATATATATATATAATCTTTCTATTATCAGTTCGTCCTGACAATAAATATATCAGGACGAAGAATATGGACCATAGATACAGTACTAGTCTTTTGGGTTGTATAGTTATCCAGAAAAATATAACCAAGTATGAAAACTTAACAAATCAAACTAACAAATCATGCTAAAAAATTCAAATCCAATTAATCAACTTTGTTTTTTTCGGGTTCAATAATAACAATTAGTTATTACATAGATGTTAGGTATGGATTAAAATCAAGCCACATTGGCACTATCTGCATCAAAGGTTGCAAAGTATTTGGCAGGAACTTTCTTGCAAATAAAAAACATATAGATGTAATTTTTCCATTATAAGTACAATTCTCACCCAACCTAATTCGATTCAAAAATTCATCAGAAACATCTTGCCTCCCAAATTTTCCCGGGTGTGGACCGCTCTTGGACCAATCAACCCAAGTAATGCTCCGATTTGAGTTCTCTTCCGGTGCAAAAATGTTCACAAGCGTAGGAAAATAGTGTTCGTCCATGTAACATGGCGGAGAACAATGTTCTTGAAAAATAGGGTAATACTTACTATCCGATATGATTTCAATGGCAAGTTTCCGATTTAACTCGAACCATTGGGAGCCTTTCCGCCATTGAGAGATTGATATAGTAGGAAACATTTGAGGGTTGTATCTGCCACGACCGACATTTCTCGGATCATCATAAGAAGCAATGTAGGTTTCATTAGTGTTAATGAGGTAACTATATGTTGTAGTGAAGTTGAATAAAGGTATGCAAGTCTCTGAAAGTAACACAAATCTTTGGTTGGTGAATTCTAGGAGTGCATTGCCTAAAAGGCGCCTCATAGCATCAACCATATTAGGTTTGCCCCATTCCACTGGCTGTAGTAAAAGAGAAAAAAAACATGTCATGAATTGTTCTACATAAAATTACTATAATGGTGATATGTATAAAAATCTAACTGTCTCCAAACATGATACGAGTGAAATTATTTGAACTCGCCTATTGTACTTGTACCACAACCAGAGATGTTACCAGTTTAATGTAATATATATAAATGTATATGTTCTTTGAGGTATTTCTCTATATATATTGTAGTTGAAATTAGAATTCCCTAACTTATAATTTCAGTTTGAAATGTAAGGAATTATGTTACTGTCTTACTTAGTTTGAATTGGTTTTTAATTGATAGAATGAAGGATTGACGAATTCTGAAATCAAGGGAGAACTATTTTTAAATTATTGCTGTTTTGCCCGTCTTGTATACTAATAATCCTTGTTATGCAGAATGAAATTTTACTCTTCTTCTTGTCTCTATGCCTGTTTCCGTGGATAATTATTATGAATAATATTATGATGCAAGAACACCATTTCTCTTTGTTGCAACACGAGACTGAAAAACTTAGGAATGACAGAGAAAAAATGCGCAATGAATTGAGGTCTGTTTTTATAGAGTTACTAAACAAGATCTTGTTGCATTATATCTTGTGAAATTTTACATGATGGTTGTTTGCTCATCATATTGCAATGACATTATCAAACTCATTATTCATTAGATTGCAGTAAAATGAAAGTAAAATTAAATATGAAAAATATTCCTCATAATATCATTTGTATGCATGAATCAAGAACTTAGTATAAAATATGCAAGAAACAACTCACCTTGCTAGGGATTCTTCTTCCATAAAACACAGAATTCAAAGGCAGTGAATCATTATAAGAAGGACTGGGGTGAACATAAATGGAATAAAGCCCTTCATGCCCTTGAAAGAATTTCTCCCACAAAGGAGCCAAAGGCATAGGTCCCTTTGTCAAGAACATGAAGGCAACTTTAGGGACATGCTCCAATGGGAACAATTCAATTCTAGGAACCAACGATGCACGCCTAAACAATTCGCCATCATCCATATCGTGCATGATGATCATCGGTTGTGATCTATCATCTGGGGGTGGCGGTCGTGGCAGTTCCGGGGGTGATAATGGTGGTGATGACAGTACTGACTCTTGTTGAGATAGTAGTACTGGTAAGGATGATGGTGCAAGGGAGACTTGGTTGGCTTGTAAGTTGAATGAGAAGCTTTTAGCATATAAACAAAGTGTGATTCCAAGTGAGAAACCAATAACAAAGAACACTAAATGAAATACATGGCTTAATTGTAAATGGAATTTAAAAAGTTTTGCAAATATTGGAGAATTTTGTTGTTGTGCATTCCCCATTATCGTCTTCTCTCTAATTCAGAGAGAGAGAGAGAGAGAGAGAGCTACCAGCTAGTTAAATTGAGTGTACAAGTTGAAAAACTTAAGGCGAAAGATAAGATGGCATGCATGTGTTTTGGTCTATGTTTACCTTGGATTTGGAAAATTTAGTGTGTTTTTATTCAAAGACTTGAAGAAGAAGCTATATGGAAGAAGCATAAGAAACACGAAATCGAATAAAAAAATGGATGGCACTACTAGTACTGCTTCAGGCCTTTCGATTATATAATGAAGCTACTTGTTTTTTTTTTTTTTTTATAATGTTTATTGATATAATCAAGTTTGGGGGAAGAAATAGATCTATGAATCATTATGGTGAATTTTGATTACCATATGGAAATTTGGTATATTGCCAACTGATTTTGAACATTAAAAACTCTGAAAAAACAAGAGAACCAAAATCTGTGGACTAATCATAATTTAATGATAATGAACGTTTCATAAAATTCTTAGAAGTTAAAAAGAGTTCTAATCAAAAGAAATCATATGTACCTTAAGCCAATTTGTTAATTTGCTTGATTAGGAGGGAATTAAAGTCCCCCATTTTTGATTTATGTGAAATCACAATTGTCCCAAAATGAGTTTTGAAATATATACATACAGTACATTGAAGAGAGATCAAAAAGCAAAGCCTGAAAACAGAGGAATTTTCAAGTTATCATGCCAATTGCTTTCAATTTTCAAATGTTTTTAAGTAAAAAAACCGTTGAATTTGATTTTTTTTATATATAAATATAGTCTCAAACACACGTTTAGTTTAATTAAATTATAGCACAGCCAATGCGGATTTAGGAAGTAATTGAATATCAAACTTGTATAGTGGCATCAAATAATTGACACTTGAAATTTGAAGTCTCGTCAAAGTAACCCAAATTCACAAACTATTGCTTGTCAACGAAGAGCCCAATCTCTGACCTAAAAAGCAAGTTTAGTGGGTTAGGGGAAGATCAGATTCTAAAGGTTAGTGGGTTGGAGGTCAAAACAAAATCAAACCAATCTCATCAATACCCAACTTGACTATCATTAATGATCATGCACATTTTCCTTTTGGCCTTTGATAGATAATTATTGGTTAACGCCAAATGCTACTTTACCTAACCAAATGATGTGACATCATTATAATCCATTCATTTAAATCATACAAATCTAATACAATTTAAATGAATAGATTACAATGATACCACATCATCTAGACATCAGATTTGGATACTAAATTTAAACAAAGTAGCATTATTGATAATTTGATATTAGTATAAGAGAATCATGAAAGGAAATTTGATTCCATGGGAGGAGGAATAAGTTCTCTTCGAAACAGGAATATAATTCCTGATCTGTATATGGGACCCACATAATTTAATTCCCGACCGATTTTAGTAAACATTATAATCACAAATCAGAGATGAAGTTCTGTTTCTCTCGTTAAACACACCCTAATTGAATTACATCAATGAGCCAGTCCATATGCTTGTTTTCCTGGATAGTTATGAGAATTGAATATCTAAAAGCATTGCATATGCAGGGACACAAAATGCTCTCATGAACAACAATTAGCACTCACTGACAAGACAATCTGTAAAGCATAGAACTTCCAAAAAGCCAAGAATGAATGATTAAGCAGAAAATGGATTTATAGTTTGCTATAAATCCAAATTCTTCAAGAGATGCTTTCGAAACTCCTGATTGAATTGAGAGCCATAGACATTGGCCAGCTAGACATGTTCAAGCTCCCCAGGCTGTATATAATTGTCCAGATATGGATGTACATCAAATGATTGGATACATGTTGAATGTCCAGCTACACTCTCATTCACATAATCACACATCCAAACAGACAAGGACAAAGTGTTTACAAAATTAACAAAAGGAAAAAACAAATCCCTCTCCATGCTTATATGACCAAAAGCTCTTGACCACAAGAGACCTTATCAGTTGAACTAACTGGTAATCAACAAAACAGTTACAGTTGTGTTAGATTCAGTGAAACAATAACAAAAAAGATTAACCTAACAGATTTCAAGGGAAGCGTTAAGCTTTCTTGGAAAATCAGATGTTCCAATGACATCCTTGTGATATTTGATCAAGCTCCTCAAGTCTACTCCTGTAGTTTCTCCCTGCCATCTAGATGTTATTCATATCACTTACCACATAGTTATTAAAGACGTTATGCGCAAGGGTCCCTTGGAGCCTGAGGCACACCTTCTTTCAAAAAAACGTGCACAATAGCTTTTTATGAATTTCCCAATGGGAAAAATTCATAAAAATTGCAACCTAATTTATCCTATAAATTTCAAGTTACTTAGTTAAATGTAAGGTTTAGAACTTTAGAAACGATCAATAACATGACATAATTCATAAAATAATTAACATGCAAATATACAATCAGCAAACATGTTCAAATTAATCTTTTTTTTTTTTTTTTTTTTTTTTACAAAATGTTCAAATTATTTTCTAAGCTCTAGTTATCCCCAACTCAAACAAAACCAACTTCATAACATCATAAATGCATCTTCATGTTGGGTTGTGATTATTGTCTATCTAACATCTCAGGATACCAGCACCATTCAGGAAGAGGTTGTCTAATTTAACATCTCAGGAAACACTAAATTAATATCAACAAGCTGTGACCACAGATCCTATTTCAATTCATGCTATAGCTTCCTCAATAACATTCCTTGCAGAAAAATGAGCAAAATTGTAAGGCCAACGCACAATTTGATAGAAAAGCTGCTGAGAATTTGTCCCAGCTTCAAAAGGTTGACTGAAGACACTAATGATACATCAAATAATGATAGGTTTATCGTCTAAAAGATTTTTTTTTTCTTCACATCAAAATTACAGAGCAGAGACAAAAAAGCAAGTTGTAATCAACATTGTTGTTTGATTCATTATGATTCAGTAAACATCACAGAGAAAACCAAAATTAGGAAATCCTTTTGACGAAAGAAGGTATCAAAACTCACAGTGCAGGTAGAGAAGCAATGGGATCATATCCATTTTACAACAAGTGCACTAAAAATAATCTCAAAGAGAGAATTTTAACTTCATAAATGAATCCCTTACCAAGTATAAGATGTAAAACCAATCATAGAGAATACTTCAAGACAGCCACAAGCCCCAACCGAAGAAAAGAAAATAAAAAATGAGTATAACTCTATAGCAGAACTAACCTTAGCACTCGAAATGTTGGAATACAGGGAACAACATAAACCAAGTTCTCTGCAGCAGTCACCAAAAATATTGTCTCTAAAAATTTAATGCTACAAAAGGAAATCAGGAATAACAGGTGTTTGTGCAACCACATTCAAGGGTCCATCCGCTTTTTGACGAGCTTTATGCCTACCATGGCGATGATTACTCTTTTGTGTTTCTTTCTTCTGACTGTTATCTTCTTTTTCTTCACCATTCTTCCCTACACTTTTGTGTTTTCTTTCTTTACCATGACTACGATGTTTGCTTTTTCTTGAGCTAGCAGGGCCACCAGGCATCTCCTCACCACCCAAATTTTCTTTTGATTCCAATGGAAGATCGGTATTCAACTTCTCCTTCCCTTTTTTATTGCTTGATGGCTTATCAGACAAGTTACTTCGAGATGAAGTAAGTAACGCTTCATTACCTAAAAGAACATCCCGCACAGCACCTGAAAGCATATCACTATTCAGCTCAGGCTTCTTGGCTGCTATAGCTATCTCATCTCCATCCAATTTCAGCACAACAGGCCTAGGCTTCGCATTGTTTGGCTTTTTCTTTGAGGCTACTGACTGCTCTGTGAGCTTAACTAGGTCTGCTGCATTGTCACTGAGTTTATCTTGTGACATAGGGTCATTGGCAGGAGGATACTCATTTGATACAATTTCACCCTTCTCTGAAGAAAGATAATATAGCCCATGCCGCTTACGGTGCTCTGCAAGCAGAGAAGTGGATTCCTTCAACGGTTCTGACTCATCTTTGCTCTGGAGGTTAGATAGGGGAGTATCAAACTTTTCCCCATATTGAGGACTGCCAAGAGAAAATGAACTCAACAAAGGCAACTGGGCATCACCGCATATCATTTCCAAGTCAGAAAGATCTTCCTTAAGTGTTAACCCATCTGGTACAGCAACTCTTTCCTGAGCACTTGTTGAGACGGGGCCAAGCTCCTTGGAAAAGGCATCATGCATCAATTTCACAGCATTGGAAGCTTCTGTTCCTTCTCTCGCCAAATTCTGTTCCCCCTGAATTACGGCATTAAGTTTTTCTTTCTTTATCAAATCAATGAAACCAAGAACATTCTTTGTTCTCTCTTGTATTTCTACATCATGGCTTCTCGATAGTGGGCCCAAGGCTAATTCAACTAGATTTAACAGGTTAACAATAGATTCTTGCGTGAAACTGCTCTTCCCAAAAGAAGCAGATGTAGAAGCCTGACCATGAGTAACAGTTACATCCCCATCATTTTCTGTAGAAAGATCTTCAAATGATTGATTTGAGTCCCTTGGATTGAAACCTCCATCCTGTTCAGAGCAGGCAGGAGCTTCAGATGTTAAATCAGAACTCTCGGGGAATTTTCTCTGAGAGACCGATTCTGGAACTTCTGATGCCTGATTGCCAGAATCTTTGGAGGAAGCAACATTTTCCTTGTGCAAGAAGTACGAGTGTACACAAGAGATTAATACTTTAAAAGTAGACTGAACATACACTGCTCTTATTGAGGATGGCAAGAGACTAGTACGAGGCTGTAATAGTGCCTCCATGAGTTCAAATGGATTCCGTGAAAACTCAACATATTCCCCCGACAACCAAGCAGCAGCGGATAATATATTGTGTAAGAAAGGATTACCAAGTAACGCAGGATCAATCAGAAGATCACGACTAACATGAACAAGCTCGGGTCTAACATCCTCGACCCTCATACCAATATCAATTAGCTGATTTTCAATTTCCTCCCCCTTTTGGCAATGCGGGATTCTTGCCATTTCCCCGAGAAGTGATGCATACCAATCAAAGTCAACAATAACCTCATATACATTTTTAAAACAAGTAGATAAAATTGAACCAAGAATCTTGTTACAAAACTCAGGATCAGATTTAAGTGCATAATTGACTAAAACCCTGGTTATTTCAGCCACATTACTCTCAGACACCATCGCCATCACAAGACGCAGAGACTCAAGCTTAATATTGAAATCCCCATCACTCAAAGACCTGATCACGAAATCTTTATTCTCCTGCACTGCCCATAAGTGCTTGGGTGCAATAATCGAAAGCGCATGTAATCCAAGATACTTCAAATTTGGATCATCATCAACCAAAAACTCCTGAATCTTCACAACTGCAAGCTTCACAGCGGATTCATACTCACTCAGGCTACTCACCACAGTCCTAATACACTCAAACATCAAAGACTTTGCTCCAGTCCTCCTCATATGCTCACAAATCGGCTCAGCAATCCGCTTAGCCAACCTAGGCTCTAACGAAGCCAACTTAGCAAATATCTTCAACACCTTAATCAACAACCAATTGTTCTTGGAATCAACCAAAATCTTATAAAACTCCGGCGCCAATGGTAAATATGATCTGGGGTCTTTCAAACTAAGTTCACAAAACACTCCAATGACCGCAGACACAATTATCGGATCAGAACTCTCTAAATTCTCCACTAAACGTTTAAAACAAACCCTAACCGCATCTGGGTGCTTCTCAAAAACCCTTAAAACAACCGCAATAGCTTTCTTTTTAACAAACGCTTTACTACTAGACAACAAAGTGAAAACCTCAGGAGTTAAATCTCTAGCAAGATCAATATTTCCGATTCTCGACAAGCATTCAAGAGCCAAACTCACTTCGAACTGGTTGCTACTGTTCATATCCTTGCGCAGTTGGTTGGTGATGAGAAGCATGACCGGCGTGTCGTCGTTGAACGACTGAGTGATGGCGTGGTACCCGATCTTCTTGTGCAGAAACTGCGGGGACGACACGACTTCTATGGCGTGAAAAGCAGCAAACGACATATCGAGGCCATGGAGGGAGCTGAGATACGAGAGTTTCTGGAGAGCGACGGATTTGGTGTGGAGGTCGGTGGACTTGATCTCGCGACGAATCTCGTCCATTGATTTGGAGATGAATAGGGATTCTCGGACTTGTTGCTGGCGAGAAGCCTTGATGAGGTCTTCGAGATTGCGCTGGAAAAGGGTTTCCATGATTGAAGCTCCCGCCATTGAAGAACAAAACTGAGAGAGGAAGCAAAAACAGTTACTGGGTTTGATATCTGTTGAATTGAGACATAGTTTCGAAGAGATTTGGTTTGATTTTATTTTTGTTGTTGTTTTGATGGGAGGATTTCAGGTTTTTAACGAGTTCGAATTGTTTGAGTTTTGTCTGCGAAGAAAAACTACAGGGAATTAATTGGGTTATATTTGATAGACGCCGATGAATATTCTTTAAAATTATAATTTCGTCATTTTTACAGGGAAAATAATGACATTATTTTATAAAATTTAAGGCCTCGTTGTAGATCATGTTTTTTTTTTTTTTTTTTTTTTGTAGACAGAGAGAGAGAGAGGAGATCAAAGGAGGAGTATGTGTAAGTGTAACGGGTGAGGAAGAGATATGACTTGAACCCATAACCTGATAGATTTAATGTAACGTTGTTACCACTACACCAACTCCGTTGATATGTTAGAACATCTTCAAAAGACTCTTCAAATAAGATATTTTTTAAAATCAAATGAGCCACATCAGCATGTTTGGCTCAGAATCTTCAAATGAGATTCTTCAAATAAGATTCTTCAAATAAGATTTTACTTCTTTCTCTTTAATATTGAAAAGCAACATCTCCCTCCTCAATTATTATTATATTATTTTTTATATTACAACATCATTAATATTTGGTATCTATATATTTTTTTATCTTTTTAATTAAATTCAATTAATATATAATAAGTTTTAATTTATAAATTTTAGGGGTATTATGAAATTGAAAAGAGTTGTTAAATTTAAAATCAGATAAAGTTGTTAAGACACAATAAAAAATAATAAAATAAAATCTAAAGAGTGAGAAATCATTCGGCAATATTGAAGAGTGAGAAATAATTTCTCAATTGAAGAATACTATTTAACGAGTCTATTGAAACCACATCTGCTGATGTGGCTCATCTAACTAACGAGTTTGTTGGAGTTGCTCTTAGTCATTTTACACCCTCTTGTTTTGGTATTAGCCATTTTCCACCCTATCGTTAGTTTTGGATGGAAAAGTGATGTTCTGACATCTACAAGTTGCGAAATTACATTGTTACCTTTGGAATCTTTTAATTATTATATATTTTAGGATTTGCTTTACCAATATTACCCATGTTTCTATTTTCAATTTTCTTAACACCGGACCACCGTTCATCTCAATCACCAAACCCTAATCCTCAAATCTAAACACCTCACCAACAACCACCCCAAACCCATCAACCCCACAGTCTACTGGCTCAAATCCGACCAAACCCATATACCACAACCACCCACCGTTGCCTCACATCCAACCACCACCACCCCAAAACTAAACCCAACCTCTTTGCCTATCTAGAAAAAACAAAACGCAACCCATAGTGGCATTGAGATGAGATCGAGAGTTGTGGAAAGAAGAGATCGAGACCGGCGGTAGGTTTGATTCAGTGGGTTTGGAGTGGTAGTGGCAACTGGTTTGGAGGCCCGACGAGGATGCTAGGGTCGATGATGGTGTGAGGGGTGGCGAACTAGAACGAAGCGGTAGAAGAAATAGAAGAGAAAAAGAAGAAAGAAACATATGAAGAATTGAGGTGATGATAGTGGGAAAAAGGAAGAAAGAAACATATGAAGAATTGTCAAAGAGAAACAATGAGAGGATGAGAGATGAAGTGATAGATAGTGGGTTTTTTGATTTTTTGTTTTTGTTTTGTGTTCTCCTCGAGAAGATGAAGAATTGAAGAGAATTTTTAATTTTATTTATTATTATTTTAACTAGTTTTATATAATATTTTTATTTTTATTGATGTTTTAGGGTAAGGTTACCTATTTACCCTTTAGATTTTTCAAATGTTTAACGTTTGACTAACGGATTCTAACGGTAGGGTGACTTTTGACTATTGATTGAAATCACAGGGTGTTTTTTGGCCATTACTGAAACTAGAGGTGTAAAATGACCAATATCTCAAAAGTTAGGGGGAAAAATAATAATATTCCTAAATTTTATCATCATAAAAATTATATCATTAGAAATGTCTCATCTAGATCTTTAAAATGAATATTTAATAATAACATAATAATTTGGAAGGTCATTTAAATGATTTTCATATCCACATGCACTTTGTGCTAAATTATAGCATTGGTACAATAAATTAACATTACATTGGAGAATGGAGATGCTATAAATTAATTAATTAGTTATATAAGGAGTGCTAAAATTACTCTCTCAAGTCACTCTCCCAATACACTCTTTTTTCCTCTTTTGACACTTGTCTATTATTTACTTTTTGGAAATAAATTTTAATGTCATCATTAATGAATTGTTTTTACATCTTATTTACAATTCAAACCATCATATCTTCCCAAATTTCCCTTTATTTTACACCAAACTGTCATAGTCTTTTTCTTAATTATTAATATTATTACGATTTTATATACCTCTTTTTTAATTTCTAAAATGTCATTCCAAGAACAATTTATACTTGAAAAATTATTGTTTTTATCTATATTATCATAAGTTCATCATATTTTATAAAATAATTATTTTTACGCAATTTGAAAAATGCAGCTAAAAAAATTAAAATTTCACTAATAATATCAAAACTCAAATATACTAAAAAAAACGCAAGATGTCAATGTTTATTGTATTTTTAATAATTTAAATATTGTTAATAATATATTAGCTAATTTTGTTTTTAAAATAAATTTAATAAATATTATTCAACTTATTTTACCTTTAAACATTTTTGCTTCACATTTTTGGTAATGATAATTTGGTGTAAAAAATGGGCAATTTGAGAAGATGTGGATGGTTTGAATTTTAAATAACATGAAAAAAAAAAAAAAAAACAATTCATTAATAATAATGGCTTTAAAATTTATTTCAAAAATGTCAATGTAGGACAAGTATCCAAAGGAGAAGGGAGCTTGGGTTGAAAGAGTGAGTTGAGAGAGTGTATCTAGCACTCATCTTAGTTATGTTTTGGTTCATTAAAAGAATTGATTCATTATCCTATACTAATTAAATAAACTTTTGGTTCATTAAGGGTGAGTTTGGTACGCGGGACGGAACATGACAATGTGGGACATTTTCTTCTTGTCCCACATTTGACGCGACTTTAGCATGGGACAGAATGGGACAATGTGGGACAAAAATCACCAAATTCTGTCCCATCCAAGACCCTAGGCCAGACTTGTCCCTTCCAAGACCCTAGCCTAAACTTGTCCCATGCATGGAACAAGTCTCAAAAGACCTTTTTACCCTTAAATCTTCAAAAAATCACAAACTTGTGCAACATTATATATATATATATATATATATATATATATATATATATATATATATATTATAATATGTATATGTTATAATAATATATAATAATATATGTTGACGGTGAATTTTGGATCGTTGAAAAGTCAACCGCCAAACAATAACACGTAGGCAAATCGAAGCTTTAACCAATATAGGGTTGAATAATCAAAGCCTCTTTCTCCACGTGGATGTGATACAATTTGTTCATATTTGAGGATAGTAATATAGAAAAGCAGGAAATAAAGAATAAATCAAACATAACACATGTTTTATGTGGTAAAACCCCAAGGCGGGGAAACATCCACGGTGCCGGTGACGGCGAGAAGAGATCCACTATGAATAGAATAATTACACACTCAATACTCGCTTTCTCTCAGATAATTGCTTATGATTCGTATCTATTTTCTCATGTCAGTGTAAATTGCTCATGATCTCCCCTCTTATAATGAGTACATGGTTGTATTTATATGGTTCGATCTAGGGTTGCCCTAGTTCTTGTCGTATAAGTGGTGGATTCATTAATTAGAATCTTTGTAGGATTCCGGTAGAGTAGACCAATTAGGACTCGTTTCCCATTTGGTGCTTATCCTTCTGGAAGCTTTTAATCCTTTCCGGATTAGACTTCTCTGGTATTGGAGAGGAAATAGGGATATTTCCTTATTGGAATATTATCCTGAGATTTCGCATCTATGCAGATCTCTTCCTGATATAGCGTATCTTGGTAAGGCTGTATTTCCCGTTTTTAGCTGAGCAGATTCCTGGCCGAGTAGAATTTTGGCCGAGCAGATTCCTGGCCGAGTAGAATCTTGGCCGAGTAAAGATCTTCGGCGAGCAGGATCTTCGCTCATTAATATCTCTTTAACTAGACGACTTTACTTGGCGCATACGCTTCTAACTTCCATATTTAGTTTTCTTGATGATGTGTCCATACCTAGTGACGTGTTCTTGGTCAGCGTTCCTTTCATTGACTGGTTGACTTTGGATGACGTGGAATTACTGTACTTCCGTATTAACCGCTGTCTTTGCTGACGTGTCATGCTGTCGAAAATATACTTCTCATGGATATTCTGGCCCAGACTTTGACACAAAGGAAAGAGAAATCAAGCAACTTAAAGAACAGCTTGAGCAGCTGACCAGAGATCATTCTTACAAACCAAAACCTTATTCTCATCACTCACAATCACTGTTTTTCCCTGTATCTCCTACACATTCACCCCCTTCCAAACCTGATGATTTTTCCAGACACTTTACATCCATTGGTGAATTGTTTCGAAAATATCCCGTACTCTCTTCTCCTCCAGCAAAACCTAAGAAAAGGTCTCCTTCGAAGCAGAAAGACAAACATGCTGCTTCCAGTTCATACGACCCAGTTCTATTTGCCTCTAAGACGTTTTCCTCCTCATCCAAGTCTGATTCAGCTTCCTTTTCTGAAGACGTCTCCTCTCAATCGTCACAGTCTTCCTGTCGTTCATCCTGGCTGGATACTGCCGCCTCTTCTCCTCATGATCATGCAGACCTTACTCAAGTTTTCATGGCATCTCGCACAGATCCTCAACCCTCAACCAGAACCTATGAGTTTCCCGATGAGACTGCCTCCACTACTCCAGCTCCCTTTGTCGAAGAACCTCCAGAACATGTTCCTAGCCGTTCTCCTGCTAAACCAACCAATGGCCCTTGGTTTACCCTTGATGACACCTCTCCTGGTTCCTGGAGAAAATGGGTTTCAGAGATGAGCGCTTGGCTTGACTTACAATTGGCAAAGTCTGAGCAGAACCTTGAAACAATCTTAAGGGAATTCGTCTCCAGATTCACCGGTTCCCTCCGTGATTGGTACCAAGCTCTTGGTGAATGCAGACAACTCCAATTTGTCAGAGTCCCCTTAGCCTCCCAAGCCATGGGATATATTTTCAGAGAATTTCTTGGTGATCCTGATCATATCTATAAACAAGCTAGACAAGAATTCTTTGACATGAGTTGCTGCTCTCTCAAAAGAAATGACATCATGTTCCATTACAAGCGGATGTCCTAACGATATCATACCCTTGGTGGAATTAATGATCATAGTCTTAAACAAGTCTATGTCAATTCCCTTCCAGATGACCTCTAAGATGAGATACAACGAAAAATAGACACATCGGGACGATCTCTCAATGATACATCCTTAGGTGAACTCCACATGTATGCTCTCAGCTCTCTGGACAAACTCTGTGCCACTCAAAGATTCTTCTCCAAGATGCTCACAGAAGGCAAACACCTGCAGTCCCAATGCCGTCAACCTTCTCTTCAGATCAAGTGCAAATCCTTAGGCTCTTGCACCTGCAACACGAAGAAGAAGAATCATTTCAAACGCTTTAAAAACAAGAAAGGTAGGTCTAAAAGATTCAAGTTCTTCCGCAAGAAAGCACAACGAGGTTGGAATAAATCCCAACGATGCTACATTTGCGGCAAACCCGGACATTATGCTAAGAAATGTCCCAACAAAAAGGCTAAGTCTGCCAGATTAGTTCAGCAGTTAAAAGATATTGCTGATGAAGTTCCGTCTGATGCAGACATTGAATCCATCTTCTCTGAACAAGATCATGCAGATCCCTCCACAACCTTTGTTCTTCAAGAAGATCTTTCTGACTCAGAATATTCTGGCTCCTCTGACTACAGTTCTATCCCAGAATCCTATCATGCTACTCAGCTCGATTCTCATTCCGGTCCCCAAGCTCCGGTTCGGATTCTACCTGACAAGTACTCCAAACCTGTTGAAGTCATTGCTTATTTTGACACAGGTTCTCACACTACAATGATGAACCCAAAGGTCCTTCCTCCAGAATTTTGGAAATCCCAAGTTCGGTATTTTTGAGCCGCTGATGGAAATATTTTTTCCACTAATCTGATTTCTAGGAAAAAGATTGGTATCCAGTTTTTCCCATCCTTTACTCTTTGAGTCCAAGTCGTCGGCACTCCTCTTCCGGATAAAGATATCCTCATCGGCTGGGATGTTTTCTGCCAATGTAACTCTCTCCGGATTCTCCCTGCTGGCATTCGATACAAAAAGCATTTCAAAGCTTTTTCTGACATTCCAAAGATTTTCCTGCTCTCAGAAATCCAAGCCTCTTTTGAACATATTCAACAAAAATTGCTCCTGCTTTGTGCTGACAATCATGCCACTTTCTCTCACCCTTCTCCTCTGTGGAAGAATCCAGATTTCTTTATCAAGCTTCCCTTTAAGCTTAATGAAGATACTAATTCTACCAAGGCTACCCACTCAGGCATGTCTCCCTCAGATCTCAAGCTCGCTAATAAAGAATGCAATGAACTCCTTCGTCAAGGTCTGATCGAACATACCTTTTCCCCCTGGGCGTGTCAAGCCTTTTACGTTGAAAAACGCACAGAATTGCTCAGAGGAAAAAAGAGATTAGTCATGGATTACAAGCCCCTCAACCTTTTTCTCAGAGATGACAAGTTTCCTGTTCCCAGGCCAAATGTCTTATTCTCTCAACTTCCGGGAGCTACGATCTTCTCCAAATTTGATCTTAAAGGTGCCTTCTAGCAAATTGGTATTCATCCAGATGACAGATATAAGACAGCATTCTGTCTTCCTAATGCTCAATACCAATAGATTGTTCTCCCTTTTGGTTTAAAAACTGCTCCATCCCTTTTCCAAAAGGCTGTTACCAGAATTTTCCATCCTCTCTTACACTCAGCTCTCATCTATATTGATGACATCCTCCTGTTCTCTCCAGATGATACCTCTCACAACCTCCTTCTCCAATAGTTCCATGACATTATTCATCACTATGGTATCATGCTCTCCGAAAAGAAAAGCATAGTTGGGAAATCTGAAATTGAATTTCTTGGAATGCACATTTCCAACGGCCAATACCGTCCTGGTTCTCATTTGGTTGTCCGATTATTAGACTTCCCCGATTCTGATCTCAGTGTGAAACAAGTTCAACAATTCCTCGGAATCGTCAACTATGTCAGAGACTTTATTCCTCATGTCAGTCATTACACATCAGTCATCTCCACACTGCTTAAGAAGCATCCTCCTCCCTAGGATTCCTCCCACACTGAGGCCGTCATCAAATTAAAAGTGATCACTCAATCTCCTCCTGCCCTCGTCATCCCTTCTTCGGGCCAACTCATCCTCCAGACTGATGCCAGTGATATTTTCTGGGGGGCCGTTCTCATTGAAGATCGCGAAGGTCAAAGAAGATACTGTGGTCATGCCAGTGAAAAATTCAAAGATGCCCAACAGCATTATCACACTATCTATAAAGAGATTCTTGCTGTCAAATATGGAATCCAAAAGTTGGATTTTCACCTCAAGATAAGAAACTTTATTGTTGAAATGGACAACTCATCCTTCCCAAAGATACTCGATTTCCGTAATAAGATTCCTCCCAATCCTCTCCTCTTGAGACTCAAAGATTGGCTTGCCCGATATGACTTCACTGTTCGTCACGTGAAAGGCCATCATAATATAATTGCTGACATGCTCTCCAGACCTCCACTCACCCATCTCATTACACCCACAGGTCATTATCCTCTTATCTTCATGACTTCTCCTGCTGGTCCCTCATCATCTCATGTTGGTCCCTCATCATCCTCACTAGCCATACTTGATTACTCATTCCCACCAGAACTCTTGGCCACTTTGCCACCCGATCATCAACCTTTTCTAAGGCAGATCCAGTCCTTCGCCAAGGCTCAACTTCCTGTCTACTTAGCTCACATCAAAAGCCAAGGCTGTCGTCACACCGTCAACAACCTATCCAGACCATTTCTTGACCCATTCATAATGCCACATTTCTACTACTTTTCTCCTCAACTCCTTTGGTTCCTCTGGTGTTTATCAGTTCTACATCATCATGCCATCGTCTTCCCACTTCAGGCTCTATATGGTCATCTCCATGATCCTTCTCAACGGAACTCTCTGTTATGGGTTTTCCTCCAATGGTTCACGTCCTTGACAACCTGGAAAAATGAGCTCACTAAGCTCATGGGACAGTATAACATTTGGAAGCTTGATGAAGAATCAGCTGCCTCTGTATGCTGTATATGGATCTTCAACAGGCCCTACAGGTACAATCCCCACAAACGACTTCTTTGGACTGCCAACTCTAGTTATGAATGGCATACCACGTATGATTATCAAAAGATGTATCCATAAATTCTCCAAGTCGGTCTGCTCAATTTCCTCTGTGATGTTAATTACGTCCCCACCGACGAAGTTTTCATCCTCCCTGATATTCCTAGAGACCCCACTCAAAGCTGGAACCCTTTTCAAGATTCCTACATGATTGACTGTCAGGACCTCTTTGACTCTGCCTGGCCCTGCTTCATCTGTGGAGTCCAAGACTCAGATGACGAAGATCATGCCAACTGTAATCTATCATCTAGTCTATAATCTCCACTCAGCCCGAGTTCCAAGACTGTGCTCTTATCCTGTAAAATAATTTACTTTCATTATGCTATTTTATTAGGCAACTATTTGGATGTATTAGGCCTTTCGGCTTTATTAGGCTTTGTTTGTTTGCTTTAGTTTGCATTCTGGCCGATAGCCCTGGTTTGAATTAGTTTGCTTTTATTTGTTTGCTACCACAATAGTTGGCTGTACTGTATACTAAGTTTGGATGTATTCTCTCTCTCCCACTATATAAGGAGAGATCGTCTATTGTAACAAAGCAGAGTCTGATAGAGAGTCTGAAAAATAAATAAACTCCTCTTGTGTTTAAACTTCTCATGTCTTGCTAAATATCTCCTCCTCTTCCTTTGATTGCCATGTCTCTCATATAATTAACAGTCTGTAATTATCTCAGTATGCTCTGTGCTTGCCTCTAGTTGAGGATCCTGCACATCAGAAGATGAGATGTTGTTGGCTTTTGGCTTAAGGTCCCTGTCTGTCTCTAGTCGGTTAGAAAGTTAGTACCCTGTTTAGGCCGTGGTTAGGCCGCCATTGTGGGGAAAACTCTAAAAACCTGTATGAGAGGCACCCAGGGGTACCTGCCACCCGAATGGTATTAGAGCCATGTCTTAAGTCCCTGGAGTCTAGAAAAAGAGTTAGACTGTTATGAGTATTTTAGACTGGTGTAGAAGGAAGAAATTTCTCAAAAATGGCAAACACTACCACTAGTTCCTCTACTGCTACTCTAGTTCCTAATAGATTGTCTTCTTCTATGTTCTTACCTTCTCCTACTATCCAAAGAACCCATTCCAACAGAATCCAAGATTTAGTAGAATACACCCATATTCCTGCTTCAGCCCAGATAAATGAAACAACCTTCCCTTTGCTCAATCCATACAACATCTTCAAGAGAAACAAATCTCTCGCCACTAGGTTAACTCGTCTTATCCATACCAGACCAGTTACCATCAAAGAATATGTCCAGTCCACAGGCTTAGATAAATGTTTAATTCCATCCTCTCCCAGTGAACAATATGTCACTCTCACCATTGATCAAAACATGATAGATCAATGGATCAAAGAAGGATACTCCCATCTCCACATAGGTGCTTTCCGAATCATCCTCTCTCTACACAGCCGAAAAGGCTTACCTGTCACCGCCAGACTGGCCTTGCTTAACACCATCTACACTCAGTATGAACATGCTGTGATTGGCACTTGCCTATCTACTCTTCATGCTGGAAGCATATCCCTCACATACTATCCCAACTTCAACATTCCTTTAAGAGATCAGAAACTCCACAAATGTCTCAAAATCCAAGTTCAGATCCTTGGTGCGCCTATGCAAGCTAATTCCTATATGGCTACTGTTAATCACCAGCTTGCTTATAGACTCCAAGACCATGCTCTTGATCTCTCACTTCCTGGTCATAATGGTGATACGATCTTCATCAAAGCCGAAAGAGAAGATGAAGTCCCTACCATCCTCCAAATCCCAAAACAACTGCCTAGAGAAAAGCTTACAGAGATCATGCCTCTTGAATGGCTCACAAATTATGAAAAGGTTTTCCAGGATGAAGCTCCTGTCGTTGCTGCTGATACGTCATATGTTCCTCAGCTAGATGGCTCCATTAAAACAATCTATGCACCCCTCACCGGTTCTAAGGCTCCTTCCAGTTCGGAGACTCCTCGGATTTTCCAAGCCCTTAGGATCCAATCGGTTACCACTGAAGCTGACATTCCTATCCACAGTTTTGAAGCTGACGGATCTCCGATCTACACTGATAAGATCCGTGGTCACGTCATCTGGGATGTTGATCCCAATATGTGTGATACAGACTACATATGTCAAAAATGTCTCAAAGACACTTCTCCTACCTTCTGTAAACCCTGGAACAAACCTCACAAACCAGATCACCCTGACCGTCCTTGGATAGGCCTCCACCGTATCAAAAATAAACCTTTACCCATTTATGATAGAGCTTTACAGATCCTACGATCTGAAGGTCTCCTACCTCTACGATCTGCCTTTGAAGTCCCTAACTCACCTCCACCAGTCCCTTGCTACATGACTTCAGATTATGATTGTGATTTCTCTCCACTTGAACCTTCCTCAAATCAAGAAAAGACTCGTTTCTCAAAACCTTTTGTCCAATCTACCGAAGTCCAACCTGATGGTTCTTACAAACAGCCCTCCCAGGCTGAACAAGTCCTCAACTGGCAATCTCACAATGCCAGAGCTCAAAACAGAGTTCTTAACTCTATTGATCAGAAGATTGATCGCGTTACAAGACATGTTTCTCAACATGACCATCATCTCCAGAGTCTGATAGAGAGTCTGAAAAATAAATAAACTCCTCTTGTGTTTAAACTTCTCATGTCTTGCTAAATATCTCCTCCTCTTCCTTTGATTGCCATGTCTCTCATATAATTAACAGTCTGTAATTATCTTAGTATGCTCTGTGCTTGCTTCTAGTTGAGGATCCTGCACATCAGAAGATAAGATGTTGTTGGCTTTTGGCTTTTGGCTTTTGGCTTAAGGTCCCTGTCTGTCTCTAGTGGGTTGGAAAGTTAGTACCCTGTTTAGGCCGTGGTTAGGCCGCCATTGTGGGGAAAACTCTAAAAACCTATATGAGAGGCATCTAGGGGTACCTGCCACCCGAATATTATAATAGATAATATATAATATATGTTATTATTATATTATATTATATTATTATAAAATATATTATGTATATATATTATAATAATATATATACAAATTAAATAATATATATTATATAATTTATGTATATATATTATATAATAATATATATATAATAATACAACATATTAAGTATTATTACATATATAATAATATATATAAGATATTATATATATATTTAATATATTATATATATCTTATATAAATATTATATATATATATTATTATAAATATTAATAATATATAAATATATTTAATATTATAATATTATTTATATATATATATATATATTATATTTTATTATTATATATAATAATATATAATTTATTAAAAATTATTACATATACAATAATATATATAAGATAATATATATATATATTATTATATATAATATTTTTAAAATTATTTCATATACAATAATATTTATATAATTATATTTTAATATATACATATATATTATATATGTAATTTTTTTAATATATTATATATAATATTTTATATAATATTACAATATTATATATACATATGAGGGGCACTCTGGTCATTTGAACCTCTTATCCCGTCCTATCCCGTCCATACCAAACACATAACAGTACAGTTAACAGTTCTGTCCCAGACATTCCAAATATAATATGGAACAATTGTCTCGTCCTGTCCTGTCCTGTCCCGTCCCATCTCTGTGCCAAGAGAATTTATTCCTTATCCCATTAATTATAGGATTGGCTCTTGATTTTTATATACTAATTAATTATTTAATTAGTTAAATTAAAAATTAATAAGAATGTATTATATAGGAGTATAAAATGTAGAGTCCTACTTATACTTAAATTATAGGGTGAAAATGGAAACTAGCCAAAAATTAAGGAGGTTTATTGTTTTTAGCCGGAATTAGTATTTTGATTGTTTTTGTTAAAAAATGCACTTTTCAGACAAAAATGCCCTTCATTCAGAAATTTTGCCTGGTGTGTTTAATTCTTTTTGGCCTGGTGTGTTTAGTCATTTTGGCCTAGTGTGTTTAGTCGTTTTGGCCTGGTATATTTAGTCCTTTTTGCCTAGCGTGTTTAGTCGTTTTTTCCTGGTGTGTTTAGTCGGTGGTTTAGTGTGTTTAATTGAACAAAATCTAGAAAAAAAAATTCAAACATGATCTGAAATTTTCAACTTCAACACGAAAATCTGGAAAGAAAAAAACAACTCCCACCATTCATAAAAACAACCACCACACTTATAAATTTTGAAAAAAAAAAAAATGAAATATGGAAAAATGCCTTGTGTGTTTAATTCGTTTTTGCCTGGTGTGTTTAATTCGTTTTTGCTTGGTGTGTTTAATTCGTTTTTGCTTGGTGTGTTTAGTCGTTTTTACCTGGTGTGTTTAGTCATTTTTGTCTAATGTGTTTAATTCTTTTTTGGCTGGTGTATTTAATTCATTTTCATTGGTGTGTTTAAGTCCTTTTTGTCTGGTGTGTTTAATCGGTGGCCTGGTGTGTTCAATTGAACAAAATCTGGAAAAAAAAAATTCAAACATGACTGAAATCTGGAAAAAAAAATTGAACACGAAAATCTAGAAAAAAAAAAAAAAACAACAACAACAACAACTCCCACCATTGATAAAAACAACCACCACACTTATAAATTTTGGAAAAAAAAAACGAAATATGGAAAAAAAATTTGGAATTTTTTTAACAAATCTAGAAAAAATTTTGAATATTCAAATCCAACTAACACTCAAATCCAAACATTCACAACCACAACCACCCTTAAAATCAACTACATTCACAACCACAACCACCCTTAAAATCAACAACTAACACTCAAATCTAAACATTTTTTAAATCTGAAAATTTTTCAAAATAAAAAATAAAAATAAAAATAAAAACTGAATTTTTTTTAAATAATCTGAAAAAAAAATTAAAAAAAAATAATCTAGAATTTTTTTTTTAACAAACATAATCAGAATTTTTTTAAAAAAATCTAGAAATAATTTTAAACAAAAACAAAATCTGAAAAAAATTTCAAAATAAAAAAAAAAATTCTGAAATTTTTTTAAAAAATTGGAAAAACGTGAAAGAGAAAGTGAAGAGAGGAGAGAAAGAGAAGAAGAAGAAGGAGAGAAGATCGGACGACCGACGATCGGAAAACCACCAAATCTGAAAATTTTTGTTTTTAAAAAATCTGTAATTTTTTAAAAAATCTGGAAAAAAAAAAGAGAACGAGAAAGAGAAGAAGAAGAAGAAGAAGACGAAGAAGAAGGAGAGAAAATGAGAAGCGGAGGAGAGAAGAGGAGAGAAAGAGAGAAGAAGGAGAGAAAGAAGAAGAAGAAGGCGTGAGATGAGAGAGAGAAAGAGGAAAAAAAATATTCTGCACAAATGAGAGAGAAAAGGAGAGAGAAGAGGTATTTTAAAAATAAATGAGGGGCAATTATGTCTCTACAATGGATTTTTTGACAAAAACAATCAGTTTACTAATTCCGGCTAAAAACAATAATGACCCTTAATTTTTGGTTAAAAAGGGGATTTTCTCTAAATTATATATATATATATATATATATATATATATATATATATATATATATATATATATATATATATATACGGTCCCGTTCTAGTCAGTGCGCACTGATGTAACTATATCAGTACCAATGCATGTGGACCACTGATTATGGAGAAGTTTTGACAAGTGCATATACTTTGAGTCAAAGTATGTAAATCTAATGATCCACATTCAACACACTGACAAAGTTATATCAGTGCGTACTAACTTGAACATATATATATATAATTAAGTGTGCTTGACTATGATATTAAATATATGATGCACAAGTAAGTACATCCTCACAATTATGTCAATTAATTTGATTTTTAATCTTACTTTGCATGTAGAAATTTTTAGTTAATATATATTGGGCCTTTAGGAGTTATTTGACACCATTTATATTCAATTTAAGCTCTAAGTGACCCATATAAGACCTAAGACCCATTTTTGTAATAGTTAATTAAAATATGCCCAATTTATGGCCCATTCTTTGGGAAAAAGAGAAAGAAGAGAAAGAGAAAAAAAAGAAGAGAAAGTAGAGAAAAAGGTGGAGAAAGAAGAAGAAAAGAGAGGGCTTTGGTTTCCTAGAAGTAGGGGTTTTTTTAATCTCTTTGAATCGTCTTGTTGAATTACTATATATGATATTATTGTATAGAAATACTGAATAAAATGCGATGTTATTTGTGTTTATAATTATGTAGTGTAAATAAATTATCTATACATTTCATATTTGTGTTAATGGTGTTACATATGATTGTTGCAAATTTAAAGTGTGGGTCTTGAAGGTTTATTAGGGTTCAAATGGGTAAGGCTTACTTTCATGTTAGAAACTTCTATGTGGCTGTGTTGTTGTGTTGTTGTTGATGGGTTGCTAAGTGAAAATGACTATTGCCGAAATGTTGGAGAAGGTGTGATAGCTATGGGTTTTTTTTTTTTTTGCAAAAATGTATTGTTTCGGTGAGAATTTTGAATTGATTCATTTTGTGTTAGATTCTAGACTTAAAAAACTTTCATTCATGACTAGTTTCACCTCAATCAGATTTATACTCTATTTCTGGTGACTTTTTGAAGTTGAACAAAAACTACTAGAATTTTATCGTCTCCATGACAGTCTTGGACATTTTTGAAAAACTGTATAAACTAGCAGCCGATTTCAAAATATTTATTCTTGTATTGTACTCTAAAGACATTAAGCTTCCATTCCCAATTGGTTTTACCTCAATTGGTGTTACATGCGATTTTTAATGAATTTTCGAAGTCAAGCAAAACCTGCTGGAAATTTAATTGTATCAATGATAGACTTTGACGTTTTCGAATACCTATACAAATTAGCAGCTAATTTTGAAAATTTTATTCTTGTATTTTTTTAATCTAGATACATTAAGCTTTCATTCCCAATTGGTTTTACCTCGTATGGTTTTACGAGTGATTTTTAATGAATTTTTGAAGTTGATGCCAATCGGTTGGAATTTTCCATATTTATTTTATAGTGTTGTCCATATTTTAAAATCCATATCGTATGGCCATAGTTCTCGAATCCCTTACATTTTTCTGGACTTTAAAGTTAATTACCTTTCTTTTGAACCTTGTTCCTCTTGAATCGAAGTTTTGTTCAATTTCTAGTGATTTTTCAAAGTTGACAGTTGAATGCTGAAAATTTATTCTTTACTAGACATTTTTGAACACCTCCGTATAATTGTCTCAACTAATGATTTCCTTCTTTTATCCCAAAACTATATTTATTAAGTCTTCCTATGAAAATACCTAAAAGCAGGGGAGGAGCCAAGATTTTGGCTTTGGGGGGGTCAGGACAGAAACTAATATTAAATATCACGTAAGAAAAATATATTAATATATCCAAATGTAATACCGTTTAATCTTTAAGTTAATAATACAAATTATGTTGAGTAAACCATAAGAACCACCTGGTCCACCTCAAAACAAGATAAGTATTGTATAATAAAATAGTAAATAAAGTTTTTTTTTTTTTTTTTTTTGAAATATTACATAAATTCGGGGGGTTTTTTTTTTTTTTTTGAGGATTCGAACCCACAACCTCATAGTGTAAGTATGAGGGGTTTACTACTAGACCAACCTCATATCGTCTAAAGAAAGTCTTAATTTGTTATAGTGAATACCTAATAAAAATTAAATATTACATACATATATAGACAGGTTTAGCTGCTATATAGTTCATGTATAGTTGCGAGTGTAATTACGAGATGAGGTTATTTCCTTTTAGTTTTAATTTTTTTTTAAATTTTAAATCTTTGATTTTTGTAGACCTTTTGATTAAAATCCTTGAAGATTAACCATGTAACTATACAGTAATCATGTAGTCGCTGAACCCATATATAGACTATATTAGGAAATAATGTATGAAATCATAAGGAATTAAAATAATAAAAGGGATTGATTTTGTGTTGACAAAACATAAATATGGAAGAAATTTATATTATGAATAACATGGGGGACCAGGCTACAATTATCATATGCATAAATATATATATATATATATATACTATAATATTATAATATGCTAACAAGTGAAAATTCTTGGATTGGCTGGGGGGGGGGGGGCCATGGCCCCTATGGGCCCCCCCCTTGTATTCCCCCCTCCTTGTATTCCCCCCTTGTATTCGCCCCTGCCTACAAGGTTATACTAAACAACCTAGAGGGAGGTGAATAGGTTGACACTCTAATTTTAAAAACTCTTTTAATGCTTTTGTCAAAACCTTGGTGAACATACAAATTAACATTTAACATGATTGTTATGAGAAAACAATAATCATATGTATGCTTGATTCACCACCTTTAGTCTACACAACATATAACAAGAGACAATGTATCTTGTATATAAGAATGTTCAATGCAAAGCAAATTCTACAAGTTGTACTTAGAATATTACAATGTAAGTTCACAAATAGAACTTTACAACTTGATATAGATTATCACAAGATACAATGTTAAGCACTTACAAAGATACAAAGAATGTGAGTCAAAGATCTTGTCTTACAAAGATATTGTCAATATGAGTACATGTAAGATCAATTTGATTCACATAAACAAATATCAAAGAGATAAGGAAAGAGAAACTTGACACACGATATTTTTACATGGTAAACCTCCAAAGAGGAAACATCCACGGGCTGAATCCACAACCACTGGTAAAATGTTTTTCACTAGTTAAACAAGAGTACACCCTCAAATGTAACCAACTCTCATGTATCATAATCTATTGGATATCCCTCATATCTATTCCCACTAGAGAGAAACTTGCATATTCTCTAACCGAGACACATCGCATGCCTCTAGAGAATATCCTTGCTCGGACATACTAAAGGTCTCACACTTCACGCCAAGACTTCCCTTGCTCTATGTTGAAGAATCACTTAACAACAAGAGACTTTGCTTACTCGAACTTATAGGAGCCTCACACCCCAAGCCAAGACTTCCATTGCTTGTCTAACCAGAGCCTCACACCCCTAGACAAGACTTTGCTCGGACTTACTTAGAAGCCTCACACTTCTTAGCCAAGACTTCCCTTGCTTGGGCTTACTTAGAGCATCACACTCTTAACCAAGACTTCCACCTTTTACAAGGCAAGCGATCTATGTGATGCACATGATGCAAGCACATTCAACATAGGACATATGATCAATATGCTATGGAAACTAGATTAGACAATGAGCACACAATGTATGATATTCTAGTTTAGAATCCAAGAGATGCTATCACACAAGATGATGCATGAACATATGAGAAGTATGGATCATGTACAAATCATGTAGACATAGACTTAGTCATGTGAGCACACAAGTTAAATATTGTCTAGTCATAAAACAATGAATTCGAAATCTAGAAAATGTGAAACACCTAACACATGTAATTCCTAGTTTTATTCACAAAGCCAATGCTTAAATAAATCATATACATGAAACACATATTCAAGATATTATAAACATACACCAAAAATGCTAGAATCACTAAATATTATCAATGAATATTCTAGCAAGTATTTAGAGCAATGATGTAATGAATAATCAATTAAAAATCCTAGATAGCTCTAAACACTAAATCAAATGTGATAATCCTAGGTTTGTTCAATTAAAAGATCAAAGCACAAGACAAGGTTAATAATCATAAAATAGATCAATCAAGTCACAAATAACCCTAGATATCAAGCTAAGCACAATACAACTCTCAAACATGTGAAATACTAGAATCATAGAAAACTAGTTCACATTTGTCTCTAATTAGATTTGATTAGCTTTGATATGAAGCTATCCTTCTTAATAGAATTCATCATACATACACATACATATGGAAGAAGAAAACCCAATGTAATTGAGAATCATAAAAGATGAAATCACAAAGTTTGGCTTAATAACTTGAAATCCCGAGCTGGTTCAGTTTTGACAGTGGAACTACTCTAAAACTCGATCAAACAACTACAAATTCTTTTGAAGAAGGTAGATGACTTGATTATGAAGATTCTCCAACTTGAATCACTCAATTCGGAGTCAGAATAAGAAAGTTAAGGTATTTGGAAGATGAGAAAATTGGAGAGAAAATTTCTGCACATTTTTCTTCTTTTTCTTCTTGACAATGACAAAGTGAGTGAGAGGGAATATTTAAAAGAAATGGGAGGGAATTTGAAAGAGAGTGGGGCCCACTTTGGAGGTGGCACTTTTCCATCCCCATGGAGGAGCTTGGCCTCCACGGGGAGGCTGAGAGCCTCCCTTTCCGTTGTGGCCACGCGCCTCCACATGAAGGCCTCCCTTTTGGCCTTCTCTTATCTCACTCTTCTTCTTGCGTTCTTCGACCGTCTTTTGGCCTCCGAACTCAGAATTCGAATCAGTTTCCGGATTACGAACCGTAACTCACTTATGCACAAGGACGACTATGGAACTTTGACAATTGGATATGAACTCGACTCGATATACGAATATGAAGACAACGTAATGAAAAGGAACGTAAAGTTTTGTAACTTCCTAGTTTGAACTCGAAATCTAAAGAGTGAGTATCCGAAATGACCGAAACTCAACAATGAATCATTTAAGAACATTTTCAACTCCAAATCACTTACATACAAACAAATAAACATAAGATCACACAAGTATGCAATTTCCTAGACATAGTCCTAGTACATGCATTTCTACAATGTATGGCAATGTGAGATCAATGCATGAGCATACTAAAACATGTGAATGTTTTATACTAATTTGGCACTATGATGCATGGACACTTATGAATAAATTGTGTGTGAGCGCGCCTAAGCCTTGTAAGAGGAAAGAGATTTTATTACCTTTGTAGACATTAGCGCTTTTCCTCGAATGAAGGCAACAATTTGATTGAACCGTTGTCCATCTTCTTTAAAGCTTGATAAATCACACAACTAGAACAACCAAACAATACAAAGCAAATAATGTTTTGATATAGAATAATGCCAACTAAACTCAAAATCCTAACATCCTATGAAACTAATCTCACCTCTAAAGATATTATATTTTGAACTCGATGATTTTAGTCGAAGTGAGGACTTGTGGTAAGATTATGAAGATGGCTAGAAATTGTCATAGGTTTGACGATTTCATGGGCCTTATGCTTGGCGGTATTGTAGGCCTTGTGCCTAGTGGTTTTTCGTGAACATTTACATTTGGCGGTTCGTAAACATTTACACCCGGCGTTATGCAAGTTAAATGTTTGGAGGTTGTACTTTATTTTTGTGAACCCAAGACATTGTTCATCCACGTTTGGGAACTTTTACCTTAGTGATGATGATGAGAGGGGACTTGTAAATAAGTAATTTGAATTTTTTAGTGGGTAGAGATTCACATGCATTCATTTTTGTATTTAATATTCTTTTGCATATGTGTGATATAAGTTATAAATGTTTAAAACTTCATAAATCATGTTTTGTTGTGCTTTGAGATTTTAAATTCCTACTGGACATTATAGCTTACCCCTTATTCCACAAGTACACAAGGCCATGGAGATAGCAGTGTTGTGCCCGAACTTTCATGAACATGCATTTTTATATACCATGTTAAGAAGAAAACACCTTTTGCCAGTAAGACTTAATAGATGCATTTTGTATTATCCATGAACATTGAACATATACAATAGACTATGCTTTTGTTGTGGATGTATTTTTTGTATCAAGTTAAACTATGCTTGATTTTGAGATGTATGAGATTTGTTTAAATGATACATTCCAATATATGTTTATTATCATCTCCGTATTTTGTATCATGATATTTTAGTCTGACTCGACTCCATTTAAGGGTTGGGTCGTGATAGAGTGGTATCAAAGCATGGTATTAGATGCCACGGGTTTGCAATATGAATAAGGAATAAGTAAATCATTATTATTATCCTAAGTTGCATGCCGAAGATAAAATGTAGCTTGATTATCTTATAATCTAAAACCTTGCAAAATCTTCTAACCTTTCACACCCATTGTTTTGTTTATAAAGGATGAGTCGACGTAATAGAGAGGGATCAAGTTTTGCTCCTCATGATGGAGGCGAGAGGGCAGAGTTTTACTAGGCTATGAGAGATATAGCTGGTACACTTGCAGTAACGGTGGCAAAGGTTGTGAGGCAATGCCTTAATGCCACACAACCTCCCGATGCACAACCAGTATCAGAAGGGGGAGTGGACTATCGAACTAAGGTTGCCTTGCGGGAGATACAACGTCATAAGCGTTAGGAAGTATGCCCTAAAACAGGGTTTTTTTTGTTGATATCAATAAAATTCTTTCATTTACAAATAAATTATGTAGCATATATAAATCATTTATTACATATGTCAAAAGCAAAATATTCTAAGGTTCCAAGGCTAAAAGAAAAATAAAGAATTATTCACATAAAGAAGTTTATGTGTGGTAGACATAATTCTTTATTTAGTTTAAAAAATATTGTTCACAACTCAAGATACAGGCTAGACACTTTGTCTTAATTAAAGTTGTGGGTCTTTTGTTTTCAATTGGGAAGCGATGAGTCTAGAATAACCAAAGTGAAAGACTTTAAACAAAAGACCTAGTACATATGATGTATTAAATGGATCACATGAATAGTACATTTCCATTTTACCATTAATGGAATAATACATTAACAATAGAGCAATTGAAATATCTATCTTAATCCTGAGATAAATAACGTGCCATATGTACTATAAGTTGTAACATTGGAGCTATCAATGGGTATGACCACAGAATAACGGTTTAATCTCAATAGTTTGGTGTTAATGATTGATGCAGTGGAAAAATTCAACGCAAAACAACAATCGATAAAAGAAAGGGTAACCGATTTTAATTCATTGATTCGCACACGAATACCGAAAATAAACCCTACTATTAATTTGTTGATCCACGCACAGATACCAGAATAATAGGATTTAAATTCGTTGACCCTCACAAAGGTACCAAAAATGGATAAAGAGAGATACTCTCTCTTAAATTTTTATTAATCATCAAACTGATTCTCCAAACCTTAATACAATCTATTTAAAGGAAACAAATTCGAAACGTCCTAGAATCCTAAAGATCCTAAACAAAATCGGGAAAGAATCCTGAATAAAAAACTAAAAACAAATTCTAATCAAAAAAGGAAAAAACACCTAATTAAATATATAATAAATGGAAATAAAATAATATGTATTAATTACAAGAATATTTTTAAAATCAAAAATCTTCAACAATATCTTTGAAAATCTCACATGCATCATTCTCTTCAGTTGGAGAAAATTCGTCCTCAAATTTTGACAGCTTTGAGGAACAAATAAGTTAGAGATGCCGTTGAATGATGAAACACGGCAACATCGTAGAAATAATCCTAAAAAATTGAGTTCCTCTCATACTGGTCGTTTTTGGATTAAATCTTCATCGAAAACCAGTGGCTTATCGAAAGCAACGATAACAAGTTCCGTCACATATTCCTCATCGAAAATTGGCGGCTTATCGAAGTCAACGATAACCGGGTCTGACACATAATCTTCATTGAAAAACAATGAATGGTAGGAGGAAATTTTGTTTTGGGGATTCATGGATTTTTTTTTTTTTTTTTTAATACTGGGAGTGGTCCGTGGACGATGAGCCTAGCACAGAGGTAGATTCGGTGGCTCTGATACCAACTGATGCAACGGAAAAATTCAATGCAAAACAACAATCGATAAAAGAAAGGGTAATCAATTCGAATCCGTTAATTCACGCACGAATACCAGAAATAAACCCTACTATTAATCTGTTGATCCGCACACATATACCAGAATAATAGGCTTCAAATTCGTTGACCCTTGCAAAGGTACTGAAAATGGATAAAAAGAGATACTCTCTCTCAAATTTTTATTAATCATCTAAAATTGATTCTCCAAACCCTAATACAATCTATTTAAAGGAAACAAATTCGAAACCTCCTAGACTCCTAAAGATCCTAAACGAAATCGGGAAAGAATCCCAAATAAAAAACTAAAAACAAATTCTAATCATAAAAGGAAAAAACACCTAATTAAATATATAATAAATGGAAATAAAATAATATGTATTAATTACAAGAATATTTTTAAAATCAAAAATCTTAAACAATATCATTGATAATCTCTTCTGCATCATTGATGCAGCAGCAGCTAAGGCAATGGAATACATGGAGCGGATGCCGAATTCGTATTTAGGTCGCGTGGACCAACCAAATCCGAGCTGAATTTCATGGACCTCTACAGAGGGTATGTGGGGTCGGATCGTCTATTATAATATATTTCTGGAAAGCCCAAGACGAGCCCTACAAATGTTATGAAGACTCCGTCCTCCGTAACAGATCACAACAGGCCCAAATTCAGCCATCTATCTTGTTGCGCGAAGACTTAAGCTGGACGTTATTGAGTTATTGTTAACTTAGGATTGAGTTTTGGAGTCTTTTTAGAATTATGTTATTTGAGAAGTTAGAGTCAGTTTAGGATTCAAGGTTTTAAGCTTTTAGGATTAGTTTTGATAAAGATAAGTTTAGTTGTTTTTGAGTTTGTTTAGGATTTAGAGTTTTCAATTGTTAAGGTTAGTTGTTGCCTATTAAATTTTAGGATTAGTTTTGATAAAGATAAGTTTAGTTGTTTCTGAGTTTGTTTAGGATTTAGAGTTTTCAATTGTTAAGGTTAGTTGTTGCCTATTTATATTCTTATAATTGCTTTTAAGAATTCAGCTTTTGATTAATAAAAATTCTGAGATTGTTTCTCAACTATCCAACTACAACATCCTTCATGCGCAAAGTCGATTGTCATATTTGAAGCCTGATATTCTGGCATCCATGCGTGGATCAACAGAGTATTGGTAGGTTGCTTTTCGAATTAGCTTGTGAGTCTTTCTTGTTAAGCTTCTGCTACATCAATGATTCATATGTCATAGCAAACATATATTTATAGATATGAACATCATGGCTTTTATAATAAAGTAAGAGTAAATACCACCTTATGGGTCTTACGAGAGCTTGGATAGTAAATCTTGAATAAGGAGTTATTGAATCATGATTTATAATAAATCAAATTATCAATTTAGACATAAGGACGATCCTATAGTACACTGGAAATATTGTTGCATGTGATCGTACGTGAGTAGCATGTGATCGCATATATATATAATGTTATCATATATAAGTTACATGTAATCAGGACAAAACAAGACTTAAATTTTAATATTGTCGCAAGTGGGTTGTACGTGATCATATATGAAATGATGTGATCACACCGAAAAAGACATGAGGACTGACCCATGTATATAGGCACAATATATATATATATATAACATTGATGAATTAGACTAAAGGATGATATAACATAAACAACAATTATACTTTGCGGAGATTGAAATTATTCAGTCCACGGTTGGGATGGGCATGGGGGCCATTGGGGTGGGGGAGGATCCCCCAACCCCCACCCTCATTCCATTACCCTCCCCCCACCCCCCTCCAAAACCTATTTGGGGGAACTGCGTATGGTGCCGTTTGGGGAGAGGTTGCCCTAATGTGTCTAAAATAACCTTTGGGGGGGAATAGGTTGTTAATCAAATTAATTACCAACTTTTTGATTAACCAAGATTAAATACACAAACAATAAAAATCAAGTACATTGCGGAATATAAATGAGCACTTGATTTTTACGTGGAAACCATCCAACAGGGAAAAACCATGGGGCTAGCCTCGCTAACCACTTAGTCACATAAACATCACTAATTGAATATTTGTTTACAACCTAAGTTTACACCCTAGTCAGTCTTCTAAAGGTTCCTAACACAAACTATTCTACCTGCAGGCCTTTAAAAGTAGGTCTTGACAATGCTTATGCAACTACCACTTGTAGCCATAAGACTTGGACTCTAATGAAGAGAATTAAGTCTAAGTGAACATGTAAGGACAACACACAATATGCTTAACTAGAAAGATAGAAATGTAATCTAACAATCTTAGCTATTAAAGATACCTAAATGAACATACAAGTAGGTTTAGCTAGATGAAGAAAAAACAATCTAACATACTAGCTATTAATTAGCCCCAATCAATCATTATGACTTCAAAGTATATACATTAAAGATGAAGTCTTTGCAAATAAAATGGGATAAATGAGATGTCATGACTAAGTAGAACAATAAATGAAGTAAAGTATTTGTTTTAACTTACTAAGTGATGAAGACTATGAAGACCATGAAAACCATGTTTTGATGATGTTTGAAGATGTTAAATGCATATGGATTTTGGGGTTGCAGAGTTAAAAAGAAAATCTTGGTGATTTCTCTCTCTAGGAACTCTATTATCTCTCTAGGAACTCTGAAATCAAGAGTTCTTAATGAACAAGGAAGTGTCCTGGGAAATATATAGGGGACTTGCAAAACTACATCGTTTTGGTAAAAACAGATTGTCGTGGTTCGGTTTTCGCGGTTGACCATGACGACAAACCGCCGTGACAAAGGCAACTGAATCGTTGTTGGAAAGTTACGGTCCCATTTTCGCATAACGAAACCACAACCATGAAAATCACTGGAGTAACTTCGCGCCACTTTGTCACGACTCTCCATGACGACACTTAGACAGTGAAAACCTCTAGAAGTTTTTTCGCAATCATTTTTCGCGATGGTCCAAGACAGCATTTAGACCGCGAAATCCTCTAGAAGGAATATCGTGCCCATTTTTCACAGTAGACCAAGACGGCACTTGGACCGCGAAATCCACTAGAATGATTTTTGCAGTTCACCACGACGACACCAAGACCGCGATGATGAGAAGAAGAGGCATTCTCATGCGATCTAACACACTAACCTATATGCAATATATACAAGTGTGTGAATGGTGAAATGCACACTTAAATGACAATAAAATAACATAAATAAATGTCATGAGTGTGTGTGTGTGTGTGTGCACCTAATCTCTTCAAGAGTACAAGTCAAGTGATATACCTTTGTGACTCTTGATCTTGAAGCACTTAGGATGCCAAGAAGTTTTCCAAACACGATCACGAACTTGATGAACCTAAGCCACCCTTACAAAATATCCTATTGTTGTTTGTCACAGAAATATGTCAATCACAAAATGGTGAAACTTACATATATATATATATATATATATATATATAGACACACACACACACACACATAGAGAGAGAGAGAGAGAGAGAGAGAGAGAGAGAGAATGGGGGAATGAGGGTGGGGGAGAGTCCCTCCACCACCTCCCCCATTTATATAATGGGGGCCAAGTTATCCCCCACTCCTGCCCCCACCTGCAAAGCCCATTTGGAGGTAAAATTTGCCCCCAAAACCCCCTGGGCCCTCAGGGGGTGGAGCCCTATGGGGAAACGCCCTAGTCCACGGGCATGATTCATGAATGATTATAGGATCAAAAATGACACCATTAGATTTGTTTGATTTTTTCACTTAATACTTAATGCCACTAAGTTATTTTGTTTGATTTTTTAAGTGATAAAATCATTTAAACAATTTATAAAATTATCGGTTTTTAAAAGTGAAAATTTTCTACTTTTCACTTAACAAAAAACCACTGAATTTAAAACAATTTTTTACTTCCAAAACTATTATCATGGACCAAACTTATTTATAATTTTGGCTTATATTACAACCCTAACCATATTAATATTATTTTTTTTCTTCTCACTGTTAAAAAAACTTTAGTAGACATAAAACCTAATTAACTTCAAAACTCAAACAACTCCAATGGAATCCAGTTTTCAATTTTCTAGTATATTTTGGCAAGGACTTTTTTTTTCTTCATAATTTGATAATTAGTTTTATTACTTTTAATTTAAAATTTGAGTACATCTCTTTTACATGTTCTGCAAATTACATTCTCTTTGATGTTATATAAATTTGAAATAAAGTAATTGGCACAAATCCCCCCTCGAGTGTATGTGAATTTGCATGTTGCCCCATAAACTTTTTTTTTTAGGCATTAAACCCCCTGAACTATCGTTTATTGGCAGAACAAGAGTAAAAATGCCCCCTTAGGGGGGGAAAAACCAAAGAATTGCCAATAAGCGATAGTTCATGGGGTTTAATGCCTAAAAAAAAAGTTTAGGGGGCAATATGCAAATTCACATACAGTCGAGGGGGGATTTGTGCCAATTACTATTTGAAATATTATTAATAATTAAATAATTTTGTTTTAAAATTACTAAATTACTTGTTATAGTTGTTTTTAATATATTAAAATATAAATATATAACAAATAATAGTTAAAAGGGTATAGATGTAAAAGTATTTATTTTCAGATCTATGTAACTTAAAAAAATAAACAACTTATCACTTATATTCAGTTTTCGGTTAAAAAAAAAAAAAAGAAGGTTTTTCAATTTTAATTAAATGCAACCTTAATTAAATATTTTTATTGAGGTTTCGAGCGTTAAAATTCTATGTTTGGTTTGATGGAAAGGAAAGGAAAGGAAAAGAAAAGAAATGATAGTGAGGAAAGGAAAGGAAAGGAAAAGATAGTGGTTTTAATGATTGTTATTTAGATGGTTATGAGTGGAAAAGAAAGGAAAGGAGACAAATCTTATTTTGGGAAAATAAATTAATTAATAAATTTATTCTATTTACGAAAATACCCCTCTTTTTTATCAATATGAATACCAATAATATCATAACAGTAGCAATATAAATACTATCATGAAGGCTGTAAAACTGCAGTTCTCAAAACCAGCTTTACAAATCAGACCATCAAGCTCGAAGGCGGCCTCCATAATGATTGTGATGTTGTATTTGTCATGAAGGCTAGAAAACTGCAGTTCTCAAAACCAAACAAATACATGATCAACAGTCGATTTCGAAATTGTCATTGCATTTGAAGGAGACAGACCAAAAAAAATCGAATGGCCACCACTTTATGGTCATGCAAGCACAAGAACAATCATAATCTCTTTTGCCCTTTTGTCAGTGTGAGATGAGTTATATTATAGCCATTGAGAGACATTATAATTCTATTACAATTTTTTATTACATTTGTCTCTTGAACTTTAAAGATGTGTTGTGAATTGTGATGCTTGAGCTTTGACATTGGATCATATCAAAATAATAATAATAATAATAGAAGTAATAATAACATGTTCACCATATCTTATTTTTAGCTAAGCACAACAGCATCATCTATGAGACTAAATACGGCCGAGGCAAACTTCAGTAATTCATCAGTGTTACCATAATAATAATAGAAGTAATAATAACTTGTTCATGTGTTATCCAGCATATAAAACAAAGCCACCAAAAAACCAAAGTAAACATTCAAATACATATGGTTTTTAGCTAGAAACATTCAAAGTCATATAAGACTAATCAAAATAAATCTATCCCAAAATATCTTTAAAAAGTATGATCTTCACCGTCTAACTATAGTAACCATTGATATACATACGATTCTAAAAGGAATAAAATAAACGCTCGTTGTGTATGATAAATATATCTATAGGGGGGGGGGGGGGGGGGGGTGAATAGATTTTAAGCTTTATTACCCAATTTTCGCATGCAAGTCAATTTTACAAAAATTCCCCTACTAGTCAAAAAGACAAACAAGTGTAATATAGTGCGGAATTTAAATAACACTTGATGTATACGTGGAAACCCAACCACTAGGAAAAACCACGGGCTGTTTAGTGCGCCACACTCGAACCTCGAAATCCACTAATTGAAATGGAGTTTACAACCTATGTAGACCTCGTCTAACACTCCGGTCAATAACCCCCCACTTCTACCACGCGGGCCTTTAAAAGTGGCTCTAGTCCAATTGCTTGAGACCTAAGCAATCTTAGCACCAAGACTTAATTCTCAATGAAGAGATTATGCAACCTAGATGCTTATCTAGGATGATGATATAATCAATTAAATCAATCCTAGATATCAAGAGCTAAATGACATGTCAAATAGCTTAGCTAATCAAGATTAAGCAAAAACCTAATTAGCTATCACAATACAACACTCAATCAATTCATCACAATTAATTCTCTATTCTTGTATTTATCATATGATCAAAAACATACAAGTAAATTAAAAGAGAATAGCTTGATAGTAAAATACTAAAATAAGATGAACTTAATCAAAATCTTACCAAGCAAGTTGTGATGTTGCAAACCCATTCATGGATGAATGCAAGATGAACTTTGATGCACAAAGGTATGTATTTGAGTGTTTAAATGAGCAAACTTGGTTATTTTTTCTCTCAAAATCTCTCTTTAAAATATAGGGTTCTTGATGATCAAAGAGTCATTGTTCAGAACAAGAGAAAGAGATGTATTTATAGGCATGAAAAACAGAACATGTGAAAATACAAGTTTGCCCTTGAAACGCACCGATCGGCGGTTTCAATCGGCGGCCAGGCCGCCGATCACGACCGCCGAATTGAGCCCGTGAAGAACAGAGCATCAACGGTGGTTTCATTCGGTGGTTTCGCAACCGCAGATCCAATCGCCGAATCAAACCCAAGAGATTAAATCGATCAGGTATGAACGGCGGTTTCGAACGGCGGTCATGACCACCGATCTTGATCGTAGAATTGCTCCAGACACTTCTGGACGCAAACAGCGGTTTCATTCGGCGGCCAGGCTATCGATCATAACCGCCGATCACCAACAGAGGTGAAAACCAAGGAGAAGCCAAGAGCATTCTCCGTGGGCGGTCTTCGCGTAAAACCAAGCACATTCTAGTGCATGCGCGGATGTTTCCGAACACTATCAGGAAACGAATTACTAAGCACATATACACACAATAAGATATCAATTAAAGTGCTAGTGTATAAAGTGACATGTGAAGAGTATGCATACAAATGCAAGTATGCTATATGTACCTTTGGAGTGCTTGTCCCTTAAGGTCTTGGAAGGGCCTTTGAGCTTGAAGTTCAATCATCTAAACTACCCTTACACAATCCCCAACATGTGGTTTGTCCACGAAATAAGCCAATCAAGATATAGGAATCCTTACAGATTCAACGGTTACCATTACCATACATTATCATTTCCAAAAGATCTTTGCGACTCTCAAGCGGACAGCCAAAAAATGCCCTTTTTTTTATCAGGATTTTCAATAAGATAAAGATAAGCATCGGTAAGTACTGATTGTGCAAATCTCATGGCCTGCAAATCATTCCACAATTCTTGTTCTGAATAAACTTATGGTTGGGATTTGTCAAACATAGAATTTCCCTCTTTGATTACTTCAGCGAGAGAATAAATTGCTTTAATCATGTCATCGATCAGCATTATGCTCAACATGTGAAGCCTTTCTTTTTTATGTTTCAACCGTCCACTTTGAATGGATACTTGAGAAGTGGTACCTGGAGATACCATTATGGTTTCATCGGAGCGGCGAAAGAAAAAAGATATTGCTCGATTCTTTATATTATGTGATAAGATATAAAGAAATTTAGCAACTTATTCTTCTATTGTCGACAGTTTTGTCGGTCGAAGCCCACCATCTCTTTTTAGAATCTCACATAAATTTTTAAAGGCTTTAGGTCCCATACGAATAATATCTCGACATCTTTCATTAGTCTGAAGTTTTTTCGTTAGTTCATCACGAACTTTCAGTTTATGGATCATTGATTGTTTAGTTGGTCGACTTACATAATTTCTATGGTGACACATTAACCAATGAACAATGATACATATTACTTGAACAGTAGCTAATTGATGTCTCTGCTTCCACATATATACTAAATTTCTTTTCTCATTTTCTCATAACACTAAAACAGACTCTACATTCCATTAACAAAGCTTTGCAAAATGTTCATTTGTTGTGTGGGTTCTTTCTATTTCAGACGTCGGTTTCATTAATAATGAGAGGTACTTCATGTGTTTTGTTGTTCTTAGATCTAATAAAACATCAATTTGTACCCTAATTTCATACTGCGTAATTTAACACTAATTTACTTTTTTCCCCCCTCCAGATACGTATCTTAATTATAGCAAATCGGACCAATTGATCCAAAACCATAGGGATGATGAGCAGAAGGCCCTTATACTTGATGTAGGATCTTCTTGTACAGGATTGGCCATCCTCAACTTGAATACTAGAAAATTTGAAATTATAGAGTATTTAAAGAGGCATCCTGACAACTACAAACTCTCAGGTCTAGAAAAGAAGTTATTGAATAAATCGTTGACCTTTGGTGTTAATTACCCAAAAGTACCATAGGTACTAAGATATGAGCCCAAAAAGAAATCGGCTGGAAAGGAAGTTGTAAGTGTTGGGATGAGCACAGAGACATGTAGGTTAATTTTAAACAAGATTGCAAAATATAATAGTATCAGATTCTTTCTAATCGAGCTTTCTACCAAACGAAAAGTTTTTCCTCTTAAACCAGAATATGTAAGTTGAGTTATTGGTGAGAAATGTCACCTTTTTTAACTGAGTTGGTGAGAATGTCAGTGACTTAATAAGTTAAGTTTAAAAGGCACCAATTATGGTGAACTACCAATATTGCCCTTAGTTTAATCATTTATGTAATTCTTTTTGTACTTTTCCCTCTCCACACTTAAAAAAAAAAAACGAGTGACTCTCTCTCTCAAGGTTTCCAGACTTTCATCTTCAACTTTCTTCTTCAGATTCAGTACAACAAGGTAATATTTCTTGCATATACTTCTTTTAATTTATTCACATTTTCATTTCTTGCAAATTCTCCAAGTCTAGACTTATGAATAAGTCTTGGAAAAGTCTTTTGAAGTCTTCTCCGAGACAAAACCTTATGTCTCTTCCGAGACTTGTCATGTCTCCACCGAGAGATTTAATGTCTCCTCCGAGACTTTTCAAGTCCCCACCGAGACTTTTCAATAAGTAGTCTTCCAAGAGTTTTCAAGTCTCCACCGAGACTTTTCAATAAGTAGTCTTCCAAAACTTTTCAAGTCTCTACCGAGACTTTTGAAGTCTTTTCCGAGAGTTTTCAAGTCTCCACCGAGACTTTTCAATAAGTAGTCTTCCGAGACTTTTCAAGGATTTTTCGAGAGTTTTCAAGTCTCCACCAAGACTTTTCATTAAAATTCGTCCGAGAGTTTTCAAGTCTCCATCGAGACTTTTCAAGGATTTTCAGAGACTTCTAATGTTTCCTCCGAGACTTTTCAATAAAAGTCGTCCGAGACTTTTGAAAAGAGTTATCGAGACTTTTACAATGAATCACTATTCGAGCCTTTTTATGTCTTTTTCGAGACTTTTCATGTCTCCTCCGAGACTCATCAATTCGTCTCCGAGAGTTTTCAATAAATAAATTTCTGAGCCTTTTCATGTCTGTTTCGAAACTGTTGAAATCTTCTCCGAGACTCTTTTTAAATGTAATATGTGAAATTATTTCGTAGTCCTGGGTTTTTATTAATGGTTTGTGATGATTAATTTGACAGTATCATGGATCGGGTTAGGATAGTAATATCTTACAACGGTCAATGGGAGCAGTTACCCGACGGAAGTCAGAGGTTCGTTGGATCCGATAACCTGGAAATGTATGTGTCAAAGAATATGACTTACGAAGAATTGGTGGCGATCATGCATACCATTGTGATGTATGATGTAAATAAATTCAATGTTGATCTGTCATCAATCTCAATCGTTCCTGGCAGTACATGTCGCACATTTATACGAAATGACGACGATGTCCAATTTATGCTGGGGGAAGATCGGGTGATCCCTCAAGTATGTGTCAGTGTAACTGAGAGGAGAACTGGAGATGTGATAGGGAATGATATTCCTCTTCCTAAAAATACCCAACAGTTTGGATCATTTAGTGGTAGCAACCAAGTATTCACACAAAGGAGTGACACCGAATGTAGGGGAAACATGTGTGGTGTCCCACCGATAGAGGTCGACCATGCAGATATAGTTGAATCTCAATTTGGTGATATGGTTGGTTGTCGAATTGAGCAGTACAATGAGCAGTACAATCACCTGAACCATGACGTGGATAATGAGACAAACAATGAACAGGTTGGTGATTTTCAAAATGTGGATGAAGAGCCTGAGCCTGAAGAAATTCAAAGATGTGGTAGACATGTGCAAAGAGTTAGTTGCACAGCAACAGATATGCCTGGGACATCCGAGGTCCGGTGTAATGTAACACCATCTGATTCTGATAATGCGACAACGTGGGTTATTCCCGGAGCAGATTCATACTCGTTTGGTGTTGGTACAAGCAGCATCTTGGCAGTGCAAGAACCTAGAACCATGATTTATAAAGGCTAAATTTTTTCGAGTAAAAAAGATTTGAAAAGGCTAGTTGGACATTTTGCAATGTGGCAGAACTTTGAATGGAAGGTGAAAAGGTCCAACAAGACAATGTTACATCTGGTTTGCATCATTGACGACTGTACGTGGAAATTAAGAGCAGTGAGAAGAGAGGAATGGACTTACTTCCAAGTCAGAAGTTTTGTGAACGAACACAGTTGTCCCTTGAAGGAGATTCACCGTCGCCACTGATAAGCTAGTGCAGTCATAATTGGAGAAGTGGTTGCACCTAGACTTCAACAACATGATGGTTGTCTCATGCGTCCGAAGGACATAATCGCCGATATGAAAACAATGTATGGCATCCAAATCATGTACAGTAAGGCACATGATACCCTACAATATGCTTTGTCATTGACTTATGGAACACATGAAGAAAGTTTCCAACTGTTGCCATCTTTTGCATACGTTTTGGAACAATAAAATCCTGGAACAATCACAGATTTACAGTGTGCAGACTATGGTAAATTCCTTTACTTTTTCATGTCGTTAGGGTCCTCAATTAGACGTTTTCGAAGGTGTATGCATCCTGTGATTGCAGTTGATGGTACCCATTTGAAGGGAAGATTCAGGGTACAATGTTTGTGGCAACTGCACAAGATGGAAATGAACATGTGTATCCAATTGCTTTTGGGTACGGTGACTAAGAAAACAACCTTTCATGGGAGTGGTTTTTAGAATGTTTGAGGGGTGCCCTTGGTCATATAGATGATCTGGTTTTCATTTCCGATCGTCATCCAAGCATTGAAGCAGGGATTTCTAAAGTGTTCCCTTATGCAACCCATACCATATGTTGCTGGCATTTTGGTGAAAATATGAAGAAGCGATTCCACAGAAAGGATGTTGCCGACATAATGGTTAACGCTGCTAGGTCGTACAGTGAAATCTAGTATGATCGCCATATGGAGGAGTTACGTAGGCTGCACAAAGGTGCATACGATTATGCCATTGATGCCGGTCCACACAAGTGGTCCCGCGTTCACTATCCCCAAAGAAGGTACAGGTTGATGACCACAAATGTTGCAGAGTGTATAAACTCATGCCTAAAATTCGCTCGGCAACTGCCACTAATGACACTGACAGAGTTTATTCGGAATATGCTACAAAAGTGGTTTCATGATCGTCATGCAAATGCACAGTCCATGCATCATCGATTGACCGACGCAACACATCTTTTGATCTCAAATGTGTCGAGAAGTGCGGTTATATGACCGTAAATGCAGTTGATTGGAACATATTCTCCGTCAGACACAAGGGAAAACAGTGGACGGATGACTTAGCCCGGAAGACATGCATATGCAATAAATTTCAAATGGACTTTTTACCATGTAAACACGCACTCGCAGCGGCAAGGTACATGACAATTTACAGTTAATGGTTTATATTATCCAAACGTGAATCTCACCGTTTTCATTGTTGCAAGGAGCGGAACTTGGATTTTACATCTCTGTGTGCGGACTACTACAAGAGGGAGACATTTATTGATACATACTCGGTTCCTATTATGCCTGTTGGCCATTCTGGTTCATGGGTTGTGCCATCCGACATCGCATCACCGGTGTTTTTAAATCCAAAGGCGAAGAGACAATCAGGTCGACCGATGGAGGGTCGACATGCCTCGTCTTCGGAGAGGACAACCACACAGTCGTGTAGAAGGTGTGGACAACCAGGACATAATAGCAGGAGGTGTTCCAACCCGCCTATGGTTAATGAAGGTCCCAGCAGAATTGTCCCAGAGGAATACCGCCGCAAGTGCAGCATCTGTCATAAAATTGGACACAACAAACAAACAAACATACCCTGAGAAGGACTGTACCGTGGAATGAATGGAGCCATTGAGGAAGGCAAAGTGTCACCAGAAAAGCTTGCAATTGAGGAACATATCTCATCATTTTGATGTCTTCTTACATCGTTCAGACTTTCATCATTTTGATGTCTTCTGATTAATTTATTGTTATGAAATTGTATTGATTATAGTTCTTAAAATTAATCGTATTGATTTTAGACATGCTCTTTTTGATAATCATGCATGTTAAACTGTTAAAGATTGGAGGACAAGTTTTTCTAAGACACCTATATCATGTTCAAGATTGGAGAACACATTTTTCCATGACACCTACAAACGCAACAGATAGTGATGAAATGTATGTTAAACTGCAAACACTTAAGAAATAAAATAAACAATGTTATGTACATCAACTACATGGGCTTGGAGTTACAATAAACCTCCATGGCCATCTTCTCCCGTATGGTGGCCATATCGTCTTTTGACCAGTCGAACTTATCCCTGTTCGCTGATAGGTACTCAGTCATCTTCAAAGTATGGGCACCACAGTTTCCACTGCAATTGACCACATGAAACAACCATTAGAATAGAATGCTATTAAAACCGTATACTAAAATAAGATAAGAACTTGAAACAATCATACCCTATTCGCTATTGGGGCACACGGTATGCATGCATGAACTGTTAGGATTATGCTCAATAGCAAGAGTGTAATATTGTAATTAACAATCTTTTTCATATTTATAAAGTGATTTCTGGTTTAACAAATCTTATAGCATTTATAGTTTAATATTATAATTGTCAAAGTAAATAATCATAAGGTCTAAAGACTATGAGAAAAGAAGAATTGTTCGTACATCTGGATATATATGTGGTAGACACAATTCTTTAGTTAGTCTTGAATAATGTTCACAACTTAAGTTAAAGGTTGGACACATTTATCTTGTTAAAGTTGTAGACTTCTTATGCTAGCATTTGAGTGTGATCAAATGAGATATGATGAGTCTAAAATCATCGGAGTGTCTTCGAGCAAAAGAATCTAGTGCACTGGGTGCATTGAATTGGATCACAATGAAAAGCTTTATCTAGAACCGTCAATAGATAATAGTCTTTTTATTATCAGGACAATCGGAGAGTCTATCTTAATCCTGAGATAAATGATGGACTTATGGTTGCAAGTGATATCATTTGAGTTATCAATGAGTACGATTATATAGCATAGTCTATCCTTGATAGTTTGGTGATATTCATTTGTTAATCGATAGAGGACTTCATTTATAGATATGGACATCGTGGCTCCATTTATTAAATGAGAGTATAATATCATCATATGGATGTTTTGAGGTAATTGGATATTAAATCTCAACGTTGAGTTTTCGATAGTGACTATTGAAAACATGGCTTCTGGACAAGTCAAAATATCCAAATTCAAAACGTGGTCATATGAGTAAATATGGTAACTTGGAGAGTTATAGGCGGTCTATGAACTCTTGGTGATTACTGATATTAATCACGAGGATACACTATCTCCAATATGATTGTCTGGGGTTATGAAAGAGGAACATCTTCCTTTTCTATCTTTATTTAAGAGTTCAATTTTAGCTCTTTAGTGGAATGAGTTAAAATTAATGGATCGGACCTAAGTGAATCATTTGTTGATTGTGATTAGGTTGTGTCTACTGAAGCTTAAATTTAGATAGCCCGCCAAGATCCCTAATCCACACGGACTTGCATGGATCGCTTGATATATTCTACCGGACCAATTTATGGGTCCATCTAGAATTGCATTTAATATATTAAGAATATAATTTGCACATTATTTATTTAATGGGCTGCAATATATTAATGAAAGGCATGTGGGCTTGTTTCTTTTAGTAAGAATGGGTCTGGTTCACATGTGGGCTTTTTATTTAAAATCCAATGGATTAAATGAAATAAGAAAATAATATATGGCCCATTTTATACATGTGGGGCGGCAAGGTTAAAATATTAGCCAAACATATTATTTTGTTTCATTGTTTAATTAAATAAGAATTAATTAATTTATTAATTAAGAAAAAAATCTTTTTCTGATCAGGAAATAAGTTTCCTAGTGGTAGTAGTATACTAAAAGTAAAAGACTTGTTTGATAAGAAAATAAATAATTAAGTTTATTTATTTAATCAAATAAGAAGTCTTTTTATTTAGTTAATAAAAGAATAAAAATACTTATGAGTTGGATTAGGGTTAGAAGTCTAAAAGATGATGTGTATTAGGGTGCAACACATATCCTTTTTTCTATGGGATTTGCGGCAACCCTAATGGCATTATAGGAAGATTTCGGCAACCCTAAATGAAAGAGGAAGCAAAATTCGGCCACCCTATATATTTCTTATGATAGGGTTCGGCCACCTCTAATGCTTGGTTGATTCAATTTTCTTCTTCTTCTAAACTCATATACAAGTATTTGATTATTCTACTAAGACATAAAAGAGAGAAGAGATTATTCTTTTGATGGTACACTAATTGCTTGTTCATCAATAAGCTTGTGTGTACAACATCGAATTAGGTTCACGCGAGTTTCGATCATTAGATTGAGAACTCAAAAGTGACCGGAATAATTTTTGTATTCTTTTGATTGTTTTAAGACTGACAAAGAAAAAGAAAAGTTTGTTTGTCCATTCTTAGGTTTGCAATTCAAAGAAAAGGGAGACCACGCTCCTAGGTGATTCACGTTCGTGCTAGGATTGAAGATCTTGCGGATTACCATCGACGTAAGTCAATTGGATCACGCAACAAAAGGTATTATACTTTTGTTACTTTATATATGGTTAATTAATTTAAAGGGTTAAGGTTCATAAAAAGGAAAAATTTTAAAACATACTAAATCGATTTTTAGTCTCGTTTCCGCTGCGTGTACTACGGTATTTTTCCCTACACGAACATCATCGTAAAGGGCCCATCCTTCTTTTTATAGTTCTTATCACCCGACCATCTGTTCCTGTGAAAGTGCACTGCGTTCAGCATCGAGGGTATCAACCACCGTAAGCACGCAACCTGGGCCTTCCTGTACGCAAATGGGACCTACTGTCTGAATGAGTCAAAAATTCAAATTTTCCCTGTTGTGACTTCGACGCTGGCCAAGGCCCAATGCTTCCGGCCAAGGTTGCAAGGAATCAAAACCTGTAGGTGTTTTTCGAAACCGTTTTCAGTATCAAATTTTACATCAGTTATACACATTGACGCCAAGTAAAATATACACTCACCACATCAACTTCGTGCCATGGCAGGTTCCCTGCCAGGAGCTCTCCACGTACAACCATCAGGTTATCATTGGCCCACTGGTGTTCCAGCACAAGCCAACCCTCAATGGCGATTCGGTCCCAGGTATGATATAATAATGTCCGTGTAGAGAAAATTTACGGAAACATTAGGCAAAAAGATGTATGAAACACATCAATGCAGAAGTGAAAACCGTAAAATATAAAAACTTACATAGAATTGTGAGTCCAATATGTTGGTCCTCGAACTGTACACAGTGGGGTATGCTCGCTGACACTTTCGAAGAATGTTCAAGTATGCATCCATGTGCTGACAATTTAAATAATAATTATTGTTAGGATTCTACAATTTCTTAAAAAAACTTAAAAAGACAGTTCATGTAAGGAACATACCGTATCCTCCAAGTCCATGAAGTTGGTTTGCAACCGATGGAACCAAGTGACACCGACACCAACTGGGTGGTGTAGATCGACATCACGTCTGCATAATTGTTAAAAAATTTAGATAACCAAGTTATTTGACATAGGACTTTCAGAAAACTATAAACAAATTGTAATGTCTACGATTATACTTACAATTCCCCCGTGTCGTTCCTCTTGTAGGCGTAGTACGCCTCGAGCTGGTCAGGATCTACCAATGTGTGTGGCATCCATGTATGTGATGGCGGAGGCATCATCCTTGGCCTCTTCGGTTGACAGGGGTCTGTGTATGGGCTCCGCTGCTACCAACCTCACTGTCGAATCCTATCTTCATGCCTCAGGGGTGGGGGAGTCCGATAGTCATCACTAGGATCAGTGCGGTGTGATGAGGAACTCCCCTCCCGTTGATCGGCTGGGCTCGACCTGAGGGTCCTGCCGTGACGGACCAAATCCGTCCTACTGGATCGCTTGGAGGATTGCGCAGCGCTCGGATCGACCGAAGGGGTGCACTTTGAGAAGGAACCCAGTACGATGGGATAGCCTGCATAGGTGCGCTGGTGAGGGATGGAGTCCTGGAAATATACAGGATCATGCGGAAGCTGCGATGAGGGGTCAGGTGTGAAGTCCTGGAAATGTTATGGAGCATGCAGCGTCGTAGATGGCTGATAAGGGGTGAGATCCTGGAACTGAATAGGATCATGTAGCTGCTACGACGAGTGGTCCATAGGACCAATACACCCCCCCCTCCGGTGTCAGGCCCTGTCCCGTCCTAATGACCACCTGGTCTGTCTGTCTGTCTGTCGGAGTAAAGTCTCAGTCATCAAACGGTGGACCATCCCGATGGGACTGCGAGGTGGAACCCTGGAGTGCCCGGATCAAGGCCAGCAACTCCGTATGCTACTGATCTCATTTCTCATTACCGAATCGGACATCCTCTTTTAAACCTCAGATATCATCCCTACAATCTCGGACGGCATCCATAACTTCGGTGAATTTTCGGTCCAAGCCATCGTGAAAGGATTTCGGACTCTGTCAGTATTAAAACCCTTCACTAGAATCAAATTTAAAAAATGTGGTACAAATATTTTAACATACCTCTGGATGCCCTCGAACTCCTCCACGCGAGTCACCTCCAGTTCGAGGCTGTCTGGGCAACGAGAATCGGACCCGTCTCTGCCTCAAGGGCCTCCCACTGCGATCCTCCGGGTCAGAATCCTCCGTATCACTGAGTCCGGAAGACGGACCCTCATTATCACTAGGTCCGGAAGGCGGACTCTCATAAAGGCCCTCGAAGTACCATTCAGCCATCTCAGCTCTCGTCGGCACCAATTGAACCCTCGCATACATCTGAAATCATGGTTAGACCATTGTAATTGTATACATACTGAACATTAACAATAAAGATACTTACATCATCGGTGAAAATGTCATCCAGCTTGTCCCTCTTCGGTCGCTGACTCAACTCCCACTTCAGAATACGGGGGGACAGCTCTATTTCCCTACGGGTCCCACAGTTGCTATCTGCAAGCTTGGGGATAACCTCAAAAGCAAATATCTGCGTAAAAAGATAAGTACGATAAGAATCCAATACATAAGTCATATTAAAAAAATGACATTTAAAGTACGGCATAACATTCTAAATTCTCACCAACAGTTCGTGCGTTAGACCATATATGTTGTACGACTCCTGTCTTTGTACGGCAACGCCCTTGGTTCGCCTGCGTTGTACAAACCGCTGGCTCCGACCGGCCAACGCCTACTTGAAACCATATATAGACCGGCTATACACGTGTGCACCCCATGGGAACGCGTCAAAAGCATCCAAGTCCTCAACTAGGCGAAACTGCCATAATGGAATTTTCTCTCTCTCGTCCAACCTCATCAATATCCAGTTAAGCATGTACAATAAGCACATCTTAACCGCATTGTACTGATTGGTAAAACCACCATTCCGCAATGTGGCTTTCAGCTGTAAATATTCGATCTCATATTGACCGTCAAAGTAACGCTGATGTAAGCCATTCTCTACTGTAAGGATTCCCATTAATTGATTGGCTTATTTCGTGGACAAACCACATGTTGGGGTTTGGTTGTAAGGGTAGTCTAGGTGATTAAGGTTGAAGATCAAAGACCCTTTCCAAGACCTCAAGAGGACAAGCACCAAAGGTATATTTGTAGTGCTTACTTTGCCTTGAAGAGATATAGTTGCACACACACACAACATGCATAACTCTTATTTTTGAATGTTGTGCTTATATTTTGTGTGCATTGTGCTTTATTGATTATTCAATATCTCTTCTTGCATTAAATTGATTGCATCTTGTTCTATGAAATGCCATGACATGATAGGCATTAGGATGCATTCAATACCCACACTTGCACTTCATGTATGTTAGCTTTTAGTGTGGAGTAATTCGTTTCCCGAAGGATGTTCGGAAACGTCCGTGCGTGCACGTTGGTGTGCTCGATTTTGCACGAAGACTGCCCACGGAGAATGCCCTTGGCTTCTCCTTGGTTTTCACCATTGTTGGTGATCGGCGGTTATGATCGGCGGCCTGGCCGCCGAATGAAACTGCCGTTTCAGTCCAGAGAGGTCTGAAGCAATTATACGGTCACGACCACTGTTCGAAACCGCCGTTCATACCTGATCGATTTTGATCTCTCGGGTTTGATTCGGCGGTCACGAAACCGCCGAATGAAACCGTCGTTGTTCCCCTGTTCGTCTCGGGTTCAATTCGACGGTTATGATCGGTGGCCTGGCTGCCGATTGAAACCGCCGATCGTGCGATTTCAGGGGCAAAATTGTCTTTTCACTTGCCCTGTTCTTGATGTCTATAAATATCATACCTTCTCATTATCTGAAGAAGTTCTTTTTGACTGATTAGAACCCTAAACTTAAAAGAGAGATATTTGAGAGAAATTCAAATCAAGAACTCACCTTTAACCACTCAAATCAAACCCTTTTTGCATCAAATTTCATATTGCTTCTCCTATGTCTATATAGAGTGCATCCATGTATGGGTTTGCATCATCACAACTTGCTTGGTAAGATTTTGATTAACTTCATCTTATTTTAATATTTTTATTACCAAGCCATCTCTTTTAAATTACTTGTATGTTTTAGATCATATGCTAAATACAAGAAAAGAGAATTAATTGTGATGAATTGATTGAGTGTTGTTTTGTGATAGCTTTGTATCTAGGATTGGTTATCCTTTACTTAGCTAAAGTTATATGCCATGACATATAGCTATATGTAATATCTAGGATTGATTATATTGTCATCTTATAATCCTAGGTAAGCATCTAGAGTACCCTAGCTCTTATTGCAATATTTGGATATCATTGCATATTCACATAGGGTTGTACATCTCTTTTGAGAGATTTAAGTCTTGTGTGATTGACCGGGATTAGGTCGGACACCGGGAATAGGTGGTCACATAAGCAATTGGACTAGAGTCACTTTTAAAGGCCCGTGTGGTAGAAGTGGGGGGTTATTGACCGGAGTGTTAAACGAGGTCTACATAGGTTGTAAACTCCATTTCAATTAGTGGATTTCGAGGTCCGAGTGTGGCGCACTAAACAGCCCGTGGTTTTTTCCCGTGAGGGTTTCCACGTAAACATCAAGTGTCATTTATTATTTCCGCATCTTATTACACTTGTATGTATTTTTGACTTGCTAGGGGTATTTTCGTAAAATTGATGCACGCGAAAATTGGGTAATAATTAGATAAAATCTATTCACCCCCCCCCCCCTAGCTTTATATATATATATATATATATATATATATATATGTAACACACCGTATTCTTTTCAATTGGTATCAAAGCGGGTTCCTAGATATACTTAGGTGATCATTTGCTCATTGTTGGTGTGTTTTGCATTTTGTATGTATTTGATTGATTTCATACATTTTGCATTCTTCTCATTTGCATTCATTCAACGCAAACACTATGAGTGATTTTGTGAGAGAAGAAATTGACTCCGTTGAGGAGATGTCTCTCTTCCAAGAGAGATTTAGGAGAGTTGTGAAATTAACCACCTCACCTCCTAAGAAGAAGACAATTGCTTTGGAGACTTCGAAGCATGACAAGAAGGAGGTTATCTCAATTGAAGACATGGGACTCAATGACAAGACAAACCAAAAAGTGTTTTCAAGAGAGGGGACGCATTGCTACGAATGTGGAGGATTTAGGCATATCTCCCCAGAGTGTGGAAACTTGAAGGATAGAAGAAAAGGAAAGGCGTTGGCCACCTTATGGGATAAATATGAAGATGACGAAAATCCTTCAAGTGATGAAGAACTTGCCATCATCTACACGGAATTTGGAGCCAAGAGTGTAGAAGTTGAAGAAGATGGCATAGTTGCTTTTTCTTGTGATCTCCAAGAAGAAAAAGATATAGAAGTAGTTGGTATAGCTACTCATCGGGATTTGGCTCATTCCTCATCAAGAGACAAATTTGATGATCTTGATGAAGGAGATGACTCCATTGGTGAAATGGAGAGTATAGGAGATGACACAAGTGTTGAATATTGTCATCTATCTCCACAAATGGATATGTGGAGCGTATGGATCTTAATGACTTCAAAGTCAAAGTTGAGAGCTCGATGATAAGGAACAAGAAAGAAATTAGAAGATTAAAAGAAGAAAATCTAGAGCTTTCAAGACCACTTGTGTGAAGAAGTGGTGAGATCCATGGAGGATGAAGATAAGCTAAAAGAAGACTTAGCCTTATCTAAGAGGAGAGAAGCAGAGCTGAAAAGAGAGCTTGCAGAAGTTAAGGTCTTAATGGCTAAGATGACTTCAAGCACCAAGAAGCTTGACCACATGTTGGGAGTTGGAAGAAAGCCAAGTGACAAGAGAGGTCTTGGCTACATTGATAACAAGGATGCCTCCTCCACAAGCAAGACATCCTGTGTCATGGACATGAACTTCAATATGTCCCCTCCTCCTCAACACCCTAGGAACAAGATTGACCTAGGAGAGTGTTCAAGAAGTGCCCAAGTATTTGAGGCACCAAAAGGTCAAGCTCATGCTCACACCCAAAGGGCTCCTCACCCTATCTTCCCTCAAACTCAAAAACAACATGGGAAGAGTTCAGTCATGCAAGCTCAGACAAGCAAGCAACCTCGTCTTGGTTATCAACAAAGGAGGAGAGATCCTATCCAACAACCAAGATAACCACAACGACAAGGGAAATCATCTATCCATGCTAAAGGGAATGGTATGATTCCTAACTTTATTCCCACTTGTCATTTTTGTGGTATTGTTGGTCATATTAGACTAAGTTGCTTGCATTACATTGAAATGTGTAGAGCTAAAAGCATGTTTGACAAGAAAAAGGCTAGAGCTAAGATGCTTCATAAAAAGGAAGAAAATCATTTACATGATCCTTTTTCATCTTGTACTCTAGAACATTTGTCCACTAGGATTGACTTTGTGTCACCTAAGTGGATTAAAAAGAATGAACCCGCTTGCTACGAGACTAACAAGTCTCAAATAGGTTCAACTAGGTCCAATGGACTTAGAAGGTCTTTAGGACCTCATGCCCTTCCTTGAAGCGGTATGGAAAATTGACCCCATATGGGGATCTTAAGCAAAGAGAGCTATTTTGCATTCTTGTCACTTGCAAAAAATTTGAAATATCTTATGCTTCTATTTTTGTTGCTTGAGTAAGCTTGGTTACACTATGTATATATATTTTCTATTCAATAAGTGTGATCAATGCTTGTATTGCAATCCATGTCATATTTATGTTCAAACATGCATTTTTGGACTAGGAGATATTTACATAGGATATAATTTGAATGACCTATAATGATCTCCATGACATAATGATTGCTAAATGACATGCTAAATGTTAATCTTGAAAAGCATGTTTTTGATGATTGCAATTTTTAAATGCAAATCTTGTGTGAAAAAGCTTATGAGACTCAAATGAAAAAGGATATTGTATCCATTCAAGGATTTTACAATCCAAATGTCTCTCTTTCTTTATTGGTTGAACATGTCTACTATCATACGGATACCTTATCCGGAAAAATCAAGTAGGGTGCAAAGTCGTTCATGACATGTTTGGCTTATAAAGTTGGATATAGTTGTTCTTAAATTGAAATCAATGAAAACCTATATCCTTGCTTCTCTCATGACATTGGTGAAATTGGTTTGAATTCATATTAAAAACCTTTGTCATTTGCTTTGCCAAATACCATGGTATTTTGGATTTAAATGCTACATGTCTTGTATGCAAAGCATTTTTTGATTCACACATTTTCTTTAAATAAATCTCCTTGTTTCTCTCCAATTAATTGAGATTGCATAAAGTGACTTATATTGATTATGCAAATATCTAGAATGCTACTATCTCTCTTTGCCTTGAGTGACCCAGTTGGGGACTACTCCTTTGTCTATATCATGACAAAAAGGGGGAGTAGGTTGTGGTTAGGGGAGTTGCAAATTGTAGTAGCAATTGTGCATGTTGGGGAGAGTACTTATTGAGGGGGAGTAACCCTTTGAGGGGGAGCATTTGCACATTACATACATTGCATGATGTTGTGCTTAAATTCTTAAATGCAAATGCTTGTTTATCTCACTTGATTCATCTCACCTTTTCTTGTATTGGAAAGTATAGAAACTTGTTTTTTAGGGATTGATTATTCTACAAGAGATTAAAAACTTCAAGATTTATTTTATCTTATCTCTTTGTATTGTAGAAAATCATTGTAGACCCATAGTTTCTATTATGTTGTGAGGAATCAATGTGAGTGGTGGTTTTGTCACGAAATAGCTAAAGGGGGAGATTGTAAGGATTCCCATTAATTGATTGGCTTATTTCGTGGACAAACCACATGTTGGGGTTTGGTTGTAAGGGTAGTCTAGGTGATTAAGGTTGAAGATCAAAAACCCTTTCCAAGACCTCAAGAGGACAAGCACCAAAGGTATATTTGTAGTGCTTACTTTGCCTTGAAGAGATATAGTTGCACACATACACAACATGCATAACTCTTATTTTTGAATGTTGTGCTTATATTTTGTGTGCATTGTGCTTTATTGATTATTCAATATCTCTTCTTGCATTAAATTGATTGCATCTTGTTCTATGAAATGCCATGACATGATAGGCATTAGAATGCATTCAATACCCACACTTGCACTTCATGTATGTTAGCTTTTAGTGTGGAGTAATTCGTTTCCCGAAGGATGTTTGGAAACGTCCGCGCGTGCACGTTGGTGTGCTCGGTTTTGCTCGAAGACCTCCCACGGAGAATGCCCTTGGCTTCTCCTTGGTTTTCACCATTGTTGGTGATCGGCGGTTATGATCGACGGCCTGGCCGCCGAATGAAACCACCATTTCAATCGAGAGAGGTCTGAAGCAATTATGCAGTCACGATCGGCGGTCACGACCGCCGTTCGAAACCGCCGTTCATACCTGATCGATTTTGATCTCTCGGGTTTGATTCAGCGGTCACGAAACCGCCGTTGTTCCCCTGTTCGTCTCGGGTTCAATTCGGCGGTTATGATCGACGGCCTGGCCGCCGATTTAAACCGCCGATCGTGCGATTTCAAGGGCAAAATTGTCTTTTCACTTGCCCTGTTCTTGATGTCTATGTAAGGATTCCCGTTTTGTTGATTGGCTTATTTCGTGGACAAACCACATGTTGGGGTTGTGAATGTAAGGGTAGTCTAAATGTTTAAGGTTGAAGCTCGAAGGCCCTTTCAAGACCTCAAGGGACAAGCACGCCAAAGGTATAAATTCTTGTGCTTGGTTTTCTTTGAAGAGATTTAGTAGCACACACACACTTAGCATTCTTGCTATGATTGCATATTTGCTTATTTTTATGTGCATCTCTTCACATGTCACTTTACACACTAGCACTTTGGTTGATATATCTTGTTGTGTGTATATGTGCCTTATAATTCGTTTCCTGACATAGTTCGGAAACGTCCGCGCTTGCACTAATGAGTGCTTGGTTTCGCGCGAAGACCGCTTATGGAGAATGCCCTTGGCTTCTCCTTGGTTTTCACCATTGTTGGTGATCGGCGGTTTTAAACCGCCGTTTCAGTCCAGTTTGGTCTGAAGCAATTATGCGGTCAAGATCGGCGGTCACGACCGCCGTTCGAAACCGCCGTTCATACCTGATCGATTTTAATCCCTCGGGTTTGATTCGGCGGTTGGATCGGCGGTCGCGAAACCGCAGTTAATGCTCTGTTCTTCACGAGCTCAATTCGGCGGTCGTTGTCGGCGGCCTGGCTGCCGATTGAAACCACCGAACGGTGCGTTTCAGGGGCAAAATTGTCTTTTCACCTGCCCAATTCTTGATGTCTATAAATATCTTATTTTCTCAATCTCTGATCAAGCTTCTTGAGTCATTAGAACCCTAAACTTTCAAGAGAGATTTTTGAGAAAAAATCAAATCAAGAACTCACCTTTAAACACTCAAATCAAATCCTTTTTGCATCAAATTTCATATTGCATCCTCTATGTCTACATAGAAAGCATCTATGATTGGATTGGCATCATCACAATATGTTTGGTAAGATTTTGATTAGTTTCATCTTATTTTAGTATTTTTACTATCAAGCATATTCTCTTTTAATTTACTTGTATGTTGTTGATCATATGATAAATACAAGAATAGAGAATTAATTGTGATGAATTAATTGAGTGTTGTTTTTGTGATAGCTAATTAGGTTTTTGCTTAATCTTGATTAGTTAAGCTATTTGACATGTCATTTAGCAATTGATATCTAGGGTTGATTAAATTGATTATATCATCATCCTAGATAAGCATCTAAGGTTACCTAGCCTTGTTTGTTATTTGAATATTCATACATATTCACATAGGTTGCATAATCTCTTCTTAGAGAATTAAGTCTTGAGGCTAAGGTTGCTTAGGCCTCAAGCAATTGGACTAGAGCCACTTTTAAAGGCCCGAGTGGTAGAAGTGGGGGGTTATTGACCGGTGTGTTAGACGAGGTCTACATAGGTTGTAAACTCCATTTCGATTAGTGGATTTCGAGGTCCGAGTGTGGCGCACTAAACAGCCCGTGGTTTTTCCCAGTGGTTGGGTTTCCACGTATACATCAAGTGTTATTTAAATTCCGCACTATATTACACTTGCTTGTATTTTTGAGCATGCGAAAATTGGGTAATAATTGTTAAAATCTATTCACCCCCCTTCTAGCTTTATATAGAACACGCCTCGAGTATTTGTTTCATTCTATAAATATCACACTTTCTCATTATCTGAAGAAGTTCTTTTTGACTGATTAGAACCCTAAACTTAAAAGAGAGATATTTGAGAGAAATTCAAATCAAGAACTCACCTTTAACCACTCAAATCAAACCCTTTTTACATCAAATTTCATATTGCATCTCCTATGTCTATATAGAGTGCATCCATGTATGGGTTTGCATCATCACAACTTGCTTGGTAAGATTTTGATTAACTTCATCTTATTTTAATATTTTTATTACCAAGCCTTCTCTTTTAAATTACTTGTATGTTTTAGATCATATGCTAAATACAAGAAAAGAGAATTAATTGTGATGAATTGATTGAGTGTTGTTTTGTGATAGCTTTGTATCTAGGATTGGTTATCCTTTACTTAGCTAAAGTTATATGCCATGACATATAGCTATATGTGATATCTAGGATTGATTATATTGTCATCTTATAATCCTAGGTAAGCATCTAGAGTACCCTAGCTCTTATTGCAATATTTGGATATCACTGCATATTCACATAGGGTTGTACATCTCTTTTGAGAGATTTAAGTCTTGTGTGATTGACCGGGATTAGGTCGGACACCGGGAATAGGTGGTCACATAAGCAATTGGACTAGAGCCACTTTTAAAGGCCCGTGTGGTATAAGTGGAGGGTTATTGACCGGAGTGTTAGACGAGGTCTACATATGTTGTAAACTCCATTTCAATTAGTGGATTTCGATGTCCAAGTGTGGCGCACTAAACAGCCCGTGTTTTTTTCCCGTGAGGGTTTCCACGTAAACATCAAGTGTCATTTATTATTTCTGCGTCTTATTACACTTGTATGTATTTTTGACTTGCTAGGGGTATTTTTGACTTGCTAGGGGTATTTTCGTAAAATTAATATGCACGCGAAAATTGGGTAATAATTAGATAAAATCTATTCAACCCCCCCCCCCCCCCTCTCCCCTCTAGCTTTATATATATATATAGAACACACTGTATTCTTTTCATCTACCATAGCATAGGTTGACGTGTCGGGAATGTCTCCGAACTTCAATCCGGTGATCAGAGCAAACTCAACCTTCGAGAACCGGACCGAATGAGGACCTAAAAGAAATCACCTCTCATCTCATCTCATCTCATCTTCTGGCCCATCGTGATGCAACTCGCGAAAAAGCAACCGATGGAAAATGCCACCTGAAAACTTCATGTCATGTTGCATCCGAAGGAAATGTCCAAAACACGACTCGGTATACCGACGTCGTTCTTCGGCCTGAAGATGTTCAGGTACACTTGCAAGTGCGTTGTCGATATCTGAAAGGTCATCAAAATGGTCATGCCGAGTTACTTTTGCCGAGTACCTGGCCTCCTCTGGAGTTTTCAGACAATTTTTCAGCTGATTCAGCATCTGCATTTTCAAAGAAAAAAAACATATAAGTTCATTAAAAAGCCTCGGAGAATAATTGAAAAGGCTCGAAGAGTATATTTAAAACTCTCGGAGTCCATATGGGAAGGCTCGGACAGCATATGAGAAGTCTCGGAGAGAAAATTAAAAGTCTCGGAGACCGTTTAAAAACTCTCGGAAAACTCTCGGAAATAGTGTTAAAACTCTCGGAATTGGACAAAATTGAAAATTCTCGGAGACCGTATGAAATCTCTCAGAAAACTCTCAGAAATAGTGTTAAAACTCTAGAAATTAGACAAAATTGAAAACTCTCGGAGACCGTATGAAATCTCTCGGAAAACTCTCGGAAATAGTGTTAAAACTCTTTCAATTGGACAAAATTGAAAACTCTCGGAGACCATATGAAATCTCTCGGAAAACTCTCGGAATTGGACAAAATTGAAAACTCTCGGAATTGGACAAAATTGAAAACTCTTGGAGACCGTTTAAAATCTCTCGGAAAACTCTCGGAATTAGTGTTAAAACTCTCGGAGATCCAAAATTTTAAAACTCTCGGAAAAAGCTTACAAACTCTCGATCAACGATATAAAAGTCTCGAAAACCATACATTCATCGTCTTCTTCACATCATTTTTATACATTCAAACCCTAATCTAAACCTAAAACATAATCTAAATCAAACACAAAAACAAAAACAAACCAACAAGAACAACCACGAAAAATTTTGAAACACATCATTGACGAAATCGAAACAAAACCTTACCGTGAGTTTTAGAGGTTCTCGTCGACTTCAAGGGCACCGTCGGTGAGTTCGCCGTCGATTTTGCAGCCGGATTTGTTGCACCGAAATTGTTCTCTCTCTCCTATCTCTCTCAACGTTTTTTCTTTCCACGTTTGAAACACACAAACTGACAAAAATGAGGGTATTTTTGTCTGGACACAACAATAGGTGCCTTTTAAACTTAGATTATTAAGTCACTGACATTCTCCCAAAAACAGGCCCAAATAGTGCCATTTAAATTTTGAGCTCTATGTAAGTTTTGTTTGTTTAATTTCCTATTAAACAAGATGAATAATTTCTTTTTTTTATTTATTTATTGTATTTGTAGTTTGGAGCCATAGTGCGTCTGATGCAGGATTTTGATGATGACCGTAAACTAAGTCTACGATCTTTTTCTGTAATAGATGAGACTGATTCGAGTAATAATACTAAATCTTTTCTTATAGATAATGATCGGACTATTTTATACCTATTTGAGGTTCCCCATTTCCGATCGTTTGTCTCGTTTTCGAGCGTAATTTTGTATATAATGTTTTTTTTTAGCCTTGTGTAGGTACATATTCCCTACAATAAGGTTTTGAGCTTAAAGATTAGTTTGGGAGGCAAAATGAGCCAAAAAAGGAAGAAATTATATATACGCGTGCAGAACATACATCTTGCAAGGGTCATATCTTCCTCCTCAGATCGAACCACATTGATATCTTTATATATTCAGAAAGCCCCAGAAGTATAGTTTCCAGAACATTTTACGGATTACAATTCCAAGCTTTCTGCAGGAAGTTATGCCCATTTCTGTAACGGTGTGCGATGCTGAAATGCTGAAATGACGTCAGGTCTAAACGGCTACTTCAAACGGCGGCCAGGCCGCAGAATGAAACCGTCGATCAGCTCCAGAAAGTCATTTTTTGGGTGAATTTCAGAGACATTTTCGTCCTTTCATCCCCAATTCGTGCCCTAACCTCCCAACACTATATAAACACATTATTCTCTTCTCTCCCAATAGAATCCACACCCCACACCACTTCCTCTTCTTCGTCATCTTCATCTTCATCTTCTTCAACTAATAAGAGAGAGAGAAGCTTTCTAGAGCATCCATGGAGGTTTTTTCTCCATGGATGCTCCCCACTTCATCTTCTACCTATCATCCACCCATTTAGGAGTAGATTGCAAGGAGAAAGGAGGGTATTTGGACCAATTTCGAGCTAGGGTTTCATGGAGGACTTGGAGGAGGTTTTCTTCAAGGGTTGTCTCCTTTAACTCATCTCTTTATATTTCTTGTTTTCTTAAATGTGTAATCCCCACTTGGGAATATTTGTAAACCTATTTTGTGTTCAATATATGTGATGGTTGTTTTTATATCCAATTTGTGTTTTGATTCACTCTTGTTATTTATTGATATGTCTCTTATCTTGAAATGCATGTTTATGGATGATTGGAAATTGATATGTGTTCATGGATGGGATTAGGAGTAGATTAACATAATTGTAGGAGTAGTTGTAATCAAATATCTCATTTGTGTGTGTATGTCTTTGGAAGGTCAAAATTGCATGTCATGAATGAGTTTGAGTGACTTTGAGTTAGGATTGTGTCTTTGGAGGGGCTCTCCGGGCATAGTTTTGGCTAATTAGCTAGGAAGAGTGGGTGAACCTATTAATTGCCATATTAGAAGGGTTTGGTTCATTGTTCTTGTTAACAATTGGACTTTAGCTATTTCTCACTCTAGGAGCTCTAGGTGAGTCATGGTTAGAGTTACAATTATTGGTCTTTGGCTATCTCTCACGCTAGGGGCTCTAGGTGAGTTATGGTCGGAGATACAATTACTCTTTCCACATTCATTAGACTTTCACGTTGCCATTTTACATTACGAAGCTATCATTGGGGCTCAATGTAGTTTTGTTTGTAGAATCGGTTCACATATGTTGGTTGCAGTTTCGTGTTTGAGGGGCTCTCAACACACTCTTCAACCGTTAGCTCTATGAATGGATATAAATCGGATTGAGGCAAGAATGAACCCTTAACTAAAATTGGATGTCCTTAATGTCTAACAACCAACTATTTGTGCACTTATGTATAGTGAACTTGTTGAACCTTGTGTGACCATTTTCATGCATCTCTCATATCCATCATTTTATTTATCACTTTAATCACCATTTTCACCCTTCCATATTCTCTTTGTTTTTATTTATTTTCATTTTTATTCTCTACACACACACACACCGCATTGTACATACATTACACACACATCATTCTTACCTTTCCGCATTCTATTTACAAGCTTACAATAAACTCTAGGACTTGATACGGTTGACGAATCACACCTCCCTGCGGAACGATACCCTTGCTTGCCGCTTTACTAGTCATTTGCTAGTTTATAGCACATTGCGTAGGAAACCCCTTTTTAAATAATCTTTTGATCCTTGCGATTTCTTAACGACGAAAAAAGCGAGTATCAGATAACCATCCACACTGGTTTTATTTTGATAATTTCAAGAATCAGTATAATGAGCTCAATAGAGTTTATGGTAACGATGATAAATATAAAAATGACTTTTATAAGTTGAGAAAATGTCTAATTGATTCATTCTCAGTTGTCAAATTTTCCGAGGTATAAAGTTAATTGTTATTACTTAATTTTTGTATTTTGAGTTTTGTTAACTTTTATTTTATTTTTTTAGAAATTTATGGAAGAACTTGCAAAAGAAAACCCCCGATATCAATGATGTGATTAGAAACAATGAAATTGTGAGTTTCGTTGGGCAACTTGTTTACAAAACATTTAACAGATCAATGACCTCTAACAGATCAAATGCTTCCTTAAGCCTTAAAACTTTTTCAAGCAGTTGGATGATGAAACTCTAACTTCCAGGAATATCTTCCAAAATCAGTTCATTACCTCAGACCTTAAAGGTTGCACTATATAATAGAACTTACTATAATGATCACGTGTACTATACATAGAAGAAAATACGCCCCAATAAATTTTCTAGGAAACTAGTTTTTTAAAAAACAAGAATCTTTTTCAATTCTAAATTCCTATTGATAAGTAACAAAAAACACATATTTATCCTTCATACAAAATATGTCACAATCATATGCTTGATACTTTAACTATAGTTTTCAATTAGATCAATTTCCTAATAAATGATATAACAACAAAATATATGATAAGAATTGAAACATTGAAGCAAGTAATTTCAATATAATTATTTAGTGATATGTTTATGACTAGTCCGGACACAAGCTATAAATGGAATTCCTTGTTTGAACTTGCATTTTATAGTTGAGAATTGGGAATTGAAGAAGAAAATTATTGGTTTTAGACAACTAGCTTCTTGGAATAGTTCTTGGGATCCGTTTTTAGCTTTTAAACATATGTTACTATATTGGAAAATCAGTAAAAATGTATAATGAGCTCCATAAAGTTTACAGTAACGATGATGAATATAAAAATGACTTTTATAAGTTGATAAAAGGTCTAATTGATTCATTGTCAAGATGATTAATTGTTATTACTTAATTTTTGTATATCTATTTCTAGAACATGCACTACAGATCTTAAAGGCATTACCAAAATCATTCTCGACTTGACACATTCAAATGCTATGAAAACTCTCAATCTAGTCAATCCAAAACACATAATTTTAGACTAAAGGAAGGCTACCTAACCTGCTCTGAAGTTTATGACAATGACATTGATGAAATCAACAACGTTGAAGGTGACTTTATCTAATGTGACTATTCTGGTAAGACTGTACAAACATCAGCTGCCATGACTGAAGCTGTGACATGTGACGATGAGACCGAAGGACTCCCAATCGATCCATCAGTCCGAAAGGGCAATCGGGATTTGCTAGACCTTTGTAAAATTATTTTGGTTGTTGCTAACCTCCTAAAGGGATCAAATTAATGACGATGTTTTTACACATTACAGATTATTCGGATCAATAAAATCGCTCCAAGTTTGACCTATAAAATGTTATGATACCAATAATTCCATTCAATTCACATCTCAGCATAGTCAAACCCAAAACACCCACCAAATATCCAATCTTGAACACAAATTAGTATTAACAACACAAATGGTAATCTTCTTTTTTTTTTTTAAGGCAAATTTATTCATAGGCAAAAGCCAGAACCAAAAACAAACACCAGAAGCAACAACAAAGCCTAACACAACAGACCATAAAGGCACAAGCAAAAGCCACAACAAAACAAACAAAAACAGAGGAACAACTGATAACAGAACAACCAACCAAAAGACCATGCCACAGCAACACAAACAAAAAACAAGGGAGCAACTGAGAACAGAAACAACCAGCTAAAATCCAAAATAGACCAAATATGCAATGATATTGAACAAGAAGAATGAGAGAGATAGCTTACCTTGTTAGAGAATATTGAATTCAGCAAACAATCGTATAATGGCCAAGCAAAATGAGAGAGATGGTTTTTTATATAGGCTAGGGACATAGATGTAAAAAAATATATATATATCATTCAATATTAATAGGGTTAGTTTTGGGATTTTGAAAAAATTTGTAATTGTGGATTCCTTTCTCTCATTTTCCTCCCAAATTTGGTGGGAAACCAAAGCGTGTGAAATAGGAAGAAATTATTTCCCACATTTTCCTCCATTTCCTTTCCTTTCCTTTCCTTTCCTTTCCTTTCCTTACTCATTAACCATCTCGAGTAATGCGAAATGCCCCGTGACCAGCTATACCTGTAATTTGATAAGGCCTTTCCCATTTGTCTACGAGTGACCCTGCAGCTTTGTCTCTTGTTCCTGGGTTCACCCTTTTCAGCACTAAGTCGCCAAGCGAGAACCTTCTTTCACGCACATGTGAGTTGTAGTATCTGGCTACCCTCTGTTGGTATGCAGTATTCCTTATTTGTGCGCGCTCTCTTCTTTCTTCTAACTCATCCAGACTGCATTTTAGCATATCAATGTTGAGTTCTGGTTGAAAGAGTTGTACCCTTGGTGAAGAGAATGCTGTTTCCACGGGAATGACAGCTTCAGCCCCATATGCCATGGAATATGGGGTCTCACCTGTTGAACCCCTTTCTGTGGTTCGATATGCCCAGAGTACCTGTGGTAATTTATCTGCCCAGCTCCCCTTTTTTGCTGCCAACTTAGCTTTCAGGTTGTGTTTTATGATCTTGTTCACTGCTTCAGTCTGGCCATTCGTCTGTGGATGTGCTGGGGAGGCGTAGTAGTTGTTGATGCCGTACTCGTCGCATAGTTCCCTGAATTTCTTACCGTCGAATTGGGTCCCATTGTCCGTGATGATGGTGTTTGGTATCCCGAATCTGTACAGGATATTTTTCTTCACAAAGCTTATAGTGTTTGCTTCTGTTATATATACCAATGGTTCGGTTTCTACCCACTTCGTAAAATAATCCACATCTACTATAGCGTGCTTTGCTCCTCTAGTTGCTGTTGGCATTGGGCCGATTAAGTCAATTCCCCACATGGCGAATGGCCAAGGCGAGGTAATACTCTTCAAGAGTTCAGGTGGTTGGCGGATGTTATTGCCAATCTTTTGACACGCCTCACATCTCGTTGCCACTCTTTTGGTGTCGGCGAATAGTGTTGGCCAATAAAAACCCTGTCTTAATGTTTTGTGGCTAAGCTGACACCCCCAGCGTGGTTCCCACAGTTTCCACTATGTATGCTTCTCAGGATACCTTCTGCTTCTTCAGGCCCGACACATCTCTGCAGTGCCCTTGAGTACCCCCTTTTGTACAGTTCTCCATTAAGCACTGAATACCTTGTAGCTCTGTACTTCAACCGTTTTGCTTCCAATGGGTCACTTGGGAGTACATCATTGACGAGATATTCTTGGATTGGTGTGACCCAGCTGTTCCTCTCACCAAAGATTGCCCCCACTTCCTTTGATCTGACTATACTCGGCTGTAATAGGCGGATCATAGAGATAGTTTTGGGCCAGATGTTGATTGTGGCGGATGCTAACTTGGCCAAGGCATTAGCCTGCTCGTTTTCTTCTCTGGGGACATGAATAATTCTGTATTCTTTAAATCTTTCCAGTAGCTCCCTTGCTAGCTCTAGGTAGGTGATCATGCTTTCATCTCTCGCCTGGTATTCATCTAGCACCTGATTAACAACAACTTGAGAGTCGCTAAAGATTTCTACCTCATCTGCTCCTAGGACAGTGCAAACTTTTAAGCCTGCTATGAGTGCCTCGTATTCAGCTTGATTATTAGTAGCTTTGAAGTCAAAACGCAAGGCACATTCGACTGAATCTCTGCAGTGCCCTTGAGTACCCCCTTTTGTACAGTTCTCCATTAAGCACTGAATACCTTGTAGCTCTGTACTTCAACCGTTTTGCTTCCAATGGGTCACTTGGGAGTACATCATTGACGAGATATTCTTGGATTGGTGTGACCCAGCTGTTCCTCTCACCAAAGATTGCCCCCACTTCCTTTGATCTGACTATACTCGGCTGTAATAGGCGGATCATAGAGATAGTTTTGGGCCAGATGTTGATTGTGGCGGATGCTAACTTGGCCAAGGCATTAGCCTGCTCGTTTTCTTCTCTAGGGACATGAATAATTCTGTATTCTTTAAATCTTTCCAGTAGCTCCCTTGCTAGCTCTAGGTAGGTGATCATGCTTTCATCTCTCGCCTGGTATTCATCTAGCACCTGATTAACAACAACTTGAGAGTCGCTAAAGATTTCTACCTCATCTGCTCCTAGGACAGTGCAAACTTTTAAGCCTGCTATGAGTGCCTCGTATTCAGCTTGATTATTAGTAGCTTTGAAGTCAAAACGCAAGGCACATTCGACTGAATCTCCTTCCGGAGTTGACACTACTACCCCTGCCCCGCTACCGTGCGTGTTTGATGAGCCATCAATGCGGAGTTGCCATTTGAATACTTTCTTATTTTGCTCCACCATCATTCTCGCCACCTCTATACTTGGCTCGATGAACTCTGCTACAAAGTCTGCCACTACTTGAGCTTTAATTGCCGTCCTTGGGAGATACTCTACATCGAATTCACTTAACTCGATCGCCCACTTCGTTAATCGACCGGATACTTCTGGTTTCTGCAGGATTAGTTTCAGTGGGCAATTGGTGTATATTCCGATTTTATGAGCTTGGAAATATGGCCTTAACTTCCTTGCCGCTGTTATTAGAGCGAGTGTCATTTTTTCGACCGGTGAGTACCTTGTTTCGGCTGGTAACAGTGCTTTGCTGGTGTAGTATATCGGTTTCTGGATCCCCTCTTCCTGCCTTACCAGTACGGAGCTTGTGGCTGCCTCAGAAATGGACAAGTACATATACAGTGTTTCTCCTGTTTCTGGCTTTGATAACAGCGGTGCCCGCCCAAGGTAATCTTTCAAGGCTTGGAAAGCTCTTTCACGATCCTCATTCCACTCGACTCCCTTTCCTTTCTTTAAGGCTTTAAAAAATGGTAGGCATCGATCCGTTGATTTAGATATGAACCTGCTCAGCGATGCCAGGCATCCCGTGAGTCTTTGGACGTCTTTCAAAGTTCTTGGAGAGACCATTTCTGCCAGCGCTTGGATTTTTTTGGGATTCACCTCTATTCCTCTTTGATGCACTTGATATCCTAGAAATCTTCTAGATGGTACGCCGAACACACATTTTACCGGATTCAATTTCATTCCATACCTCACCAACACCTCGAATGTCTCTCTTAGGTCATCTATATGCTTATCCGCTGTGATGCTTTTTGTCAGCATATCGTCGACATACACCTCCATATTTCTTCTTATTTGCCTAGTGAACATTTTGTTGACTAAGCGCTAGTAAGTTGCTCCAGCGTTTTTCAAACCGAATGGCATGACTGTGTAACAGTATAATCCTTGATCTGTGGTGAACGCTGTTTTTTCCTTATCTGGCTTGTGCATTTTTATCTGGTTGTATCCTGAATATGCGTCCATGAAGCTCAACGTTTCATGTCCAGATGTTGCATCGACCAGCTGGTCAATTCTTGGTAGTGGGAAACTGTCCTTGGGGCAGGCTTTGTTCAAATCGGTGAAGTCGACGCACATCCTCCATTGGGTGTTCTTCTTTTTCACCAGAACTACATATACTTAACCTCTCTGATTGATCCTGCGGTGAGTAACTTAGACACCTCCTCTTTTATTGCCGCACTTCTCTCTAGGTTAAAGCTTCTCCTCTTTTGCACTACTGGTTTGCATTTTCCGTTTGTAGCCAGGTTGTGTGAAATCACGCTTCTTTCAATCCCTGGCATGTCTTCATGGCTCCAAGCAAAAATCTCCTTGTATTCTCTTAACAAGTTTGTCACATCTCTCTTAACTTGTTCGGTCAGTCTTGCCCTAATCTTGACTGTTTTATCCGGTTCAGCTTTGTTTAAAACAATCGACTCAGTCGGCTCCTCCTTTTCTCTGCTCGTTTTGTCCCTTGGGTCCAATTCAAAAGTTTCTGGATTATCCTCATGCACTTCTTTGTCCACCTCGAATATGCGTAAGGTCTCCATCCCGGCCTTATCCTTAAAGATTGATAGGTTGGCGCGGCGTGCCATCTCCTGTGACCCTTTCAATTCTCCAACTCCAAATTCTGTGGGGAATTTTACTTTTAACACGTGGGTTGAAGTGACGGCTCGAGCTTTGTTGAGAAACGGTCGACCAAACAAAGCATTATACGCCCAATTATGGATGTCGACTACAACAAAGTCCAGCAGGATTGTTCGCCGGCATGGTGCTGTACCGAACCTCACCGATAGCTTCACAGTTCCTAATGATCTCACTTCTACACCCCCGAAACCTTTCAACGGCACATGGAAAGGTTCAAGATCTTTTTTGTTCAGCCGTAACTCATCGTATACCCTAGCACTTAAAATATCAGCTGAACTTCCGTTGTCAATCATTACCCGGAGGACATCCCTATGAGCTATTCGAACCCCCACTACGATTGCATCGTTAGGCTTTGCATCAATTTCGTCTGAGTTTTCTGCTGTAAATGTTATGGGATCATGCCCTTCTCTTCCTTTCTTGGGGTTTCTTTGCACAGAATTAATCTCCATGCTTCTGCTTTCATACATTACTTCTCGGACTTCTGCCATCCTTTCTCGATTGCTTCTCCCAGTATGAGGTCCGCCAAAAATGGTGTTTATAGTGGCGTTAGGGCTGTTTCTTCTTGGACTCTTCCTTTCCTGCGCATTTCCTTGGCGGTTATTCTGGCGACCACCCTGGTTGTCCCCTATCAAAGCAAAGTCCTCCAGGTGCCCATCTCTGATCAAGCTTTCAATGTGATCACGCAGCTGGAAACATTTTGAAGTTTCATGCCCATGATCTTTGTGAAATCGACAGTATTTGGTAGTACCTTTCCTGGCATTTGCTGATTGCTGTCGAGGGTATTTAGCAAGTCCTTTGTCTTCTACCATAGAAAGTATTTCTTCCTGATCGCCGGTTAAAGGGGTGTAATGGTTGTACCTTCCTCGAAACCTATTGGCTTGAGCGTTTCCTTTGCTTTCACTTGGATGTCCCTTTTGGCCTTTCTCGTCTCTCTAGCGATCACGTGATTGCGTCTTTTTATCATCCTTGTGATCTGATTTTGAGTCGGGCTTGTGTCCGTGTACGTAGCTACCCCCTTGTGCTACTTATTCTTCTTCTGCCAATGCATAGTCGCCAGCTATCTCCATCATTTCCTCATAAGTTTTCGGTCTCTCTCTTCGTAGGTCAAAAGATAATCGCCCACTTTGTAACCCATTGGTGAAAGCGGGGATCACAGCTACATCACTAGCGTCCTCAATTTGAGCAACCTCTTTCCCGAATCTTGCCAGGTATTTCTTGATTGACTCATTACGCTCCAGCTTCAAGTTTGATAGGTGAGCGAATGATTTTCTTCTCTGGACACTCCCTATGAATTGGCTTATGAATGCTTTGCTGAGGTTCGAAAAACTGATTATACTTCTGTTTGGGAGTCTTCCAAACCACCTGGAGGAGAGGTCGCCAAATGTTTACGGGAAGGTCAGGCACAATAGCCCGTCATTAGATGAATACTGGGTCATGATATTACGGAATCGGCGAACATGTTCCTTCGGATCCCTGTTCTCCTTATACTGCTCAATGGTTGGTATTCTAAATCTGTCTGGAAATTAGGTGCGAGCAATGTTATCGATGAATGGGCTATTTGATTCATCATCCGAAGATACGTTACGACCATATTTTCGTGCCATTGCTGAAACCTTTCTTGATATCTCTTGTAGGGTGACATCTCGCTGGCCAGTTGGTTCTCCTTCTGGATCGAGTCTGCTTTTGATTGTCATTCTCCCATGATTACCTCTATCATCCGAGCTCCTTCGATCTTCTGTGCTTTCGGATCTCCTTCGCCGTGCTCTTTTGGATCGTAATTCCCTTCGTGGACGAGGACTCTTATCTTCAGACGAGATAGAACGGTGTCTCCGCCGGTTCCTTTGGTAAGTGTCGCTGGAATTGACCCCATGTGTTCGTATCTGGTCTCGTTCCTCCCTAGATTCTTCATTCATCACACATTTTCCCTTCCTTTGTTTTCCCCCTTGAAATCCTCAGGGTGATCCTGGGGAGTCTCTTCAGTGGATTGTCTTGCTTGAGCATCAGGGGTTGCAATGTGAACTTCCGACCGTAGTCTTTCGGGTGGACGGATTCCGGGAGTGGTTAACTCGTAAGGAGAAGAAATTCCCAACCCTAAGGGCAGTGAAAGCCCTATTTTCCTAGCCTCGCTGATTAGGTTTATCAATGCGGTTTGAAAGTGTTGTAGAACCCCGGGGTCGACTGCCCTAGTTCTTGGTATTGCCACCGATTGTTCCCCGATCGCCACCGCCCTATCTTCCATCGGTGCAGTTGGATCAACAATTAGATCTCCGCTGGAGTTACCATCTCTGTCACTGTTGTTGTTCATATTCTTCAATTCGCAAGGGTTCCTCGAAGTTTCTGTTCTATAACCCCCTCCTTCTAGCGCCAATTGTTGACGGTGAAATTTGGATTGCCACGCACTCAACAGTTATATTAATTCAGTTTAAAATGAGAAAATCAAGAATGCATGCAAGAGACAGTTTTTACGTGGAAAACCCTTGAATGGGCAAAAACCACGGCGCCCCAGAGGGCAGAAAGATAATACTCGATTCTATTGCTTTGTTACACACTCAAATCTCTCATACAATTGCTCTTTTCTCTCTAGGTTTTCGAACCCCCTTCTCATGGGATAAATGGTTCTATTTATACCTGCCTAATTAGGGTTTCCCCTTGTTTTTAGCCGTGTTGGTGGTAGGTTAGCCTCTTTGATTCGTACTAGGATTCCCATGCTGTCGTGGATCCGGATATGTTTTTATCTCTTTTTCTCTTTATGTTTCCTTGTCGCCCTAAGTCTTCTAGAGGTTTGGGTTTATCTCTGTGTTTCTACCGAGTCGGTTCAGGCCCAGTATGCTGATGCAGCGAGCACCTTCAATCCTGGGTTTTATCCTTTTGGCGACCATGTTTCTACCTTTGGCGACCACACCCTTGACTTTATTGATTTCGAAGTACTTAACATCTTGACTTGCCACATTTTCTCTCTTGACCCGGTTAATGAGTGACGTGGCAATCATTTATTGACTGCTCTGGTGACGTGTCTATTTGGTGAATATATACACACAATAATACCCCCATAAATACTTCGAGCTGGGCGAATGACTTGCTCTTTTTACTTCGTTTGCCTCTGCGACCAGTATTTATATCTATGCCTTTAAGATTTCGACGCCTTTTGTAATTAACTCCCTCCTTCTTCTTTTCACCACGCGTTGCATTGATTGGTTGATTCTTCCGGTGTAAGCTTCTAATTTTAACCACACAACTTTCAGTGCTTCCACTTACTTGACAGGTGAAGGGACATTCTGACTGCTTGATGATCCCCGAGACGCCACCTGTCCAATATTTGGTGGTGATTGTTACGGCTGGTTACTGTGGCCGTCACTCACATTAATTGCATATCTTTTATTTGATTTTCTCTCCCTTTTTTTTATTCTTTTTGAATTTCAAAGTTCCCTCTTTTTAAGGCCCGGTCGCTTCTTCTTCCCCACTTTGCTCTCTCCATTTATTTTTCTATTTTCTCCTTCTCTCAAAACAGAGTTCCTTCATCTCCCTCAGAAATTTCTGCCATGAATTTCTTCCATTTTGTTTCCCTGTCGGACGGCTTGCCTCTAAATCGATCGTGCTTACAACTCGACGTTCCCAATCTTCTTGCTCATCCTTCGAACCTAGGGTTTTTCTGGTGAGTTTTCATGGATCCCTCCTTGAGTTCTGCTCTTTTTAATCAGATGATGCAAGCTATTGAGCTTGGTGATAAATGTACTGCGGACAAAATTGAATCTTTGATTCGCAATTTTCGCCCGGATTCTCCGGTTCCACTTTCTGTTTTCGTTCCATCTTCTGAAGATAATTTTATCCCTAATATTTCTCCTTCGTCCTCCATTAGTGATTCTCCAGCAATGCTGAGGTCTTCTAAACCAAGTGGCAGCAAATGACGCGCCTCTAGGGCTCCTCGTGAGTCCCTACTGGATGCGCAGACGACTATTGATTCCGACGTTGAAGCCCATCAACGAGATAGGCTGCATTTTTCGTTAGATCGTCCATGCTCTTTCAACACGGAAGTTAATGTGGTTGGCGAGGGCGAGCTCCTCAAGTACAAGAGTCGCTTTGATATTCCAGACTCGGTGACCTTGATGCTACCTGGTGATCGAGCTATCTGGAATCCCCCCGAGAATGCGGTCGCTATTTATGGCGCCATGTTCAGCTGTGGGGTAACCCTTCCCCTTAAGCCTTTCATCGCCAGGTTCCTCACGGAGGCCCAAATTGCGTCGGCACAACTCGCCCCAAATAGTTATAGGATATTAATGTGCCTGTGCCTAATGTGGAAGTTGAAAGGTTATGGGTCCCCTACACCCCGCGAGATCCGCCATTTTTACACGCTAAGACTGGCGGGCAATGGCGGCACGTATTTCCTTCTCTCTTCACCTGTAGAGAACTGGATCCCTGAGGGCGCGGCGAACCCCGGTCAGGTGGAGATCTCAAGTGACGAGAAGAAGAAAGGTTTTATATGGGGCTTTCCCACTTCAAACAAGAGGTGGAAAAACAGTTAGTTTTTTACTGGTGGCGAGTAGGGCCGAGATGTGCCAGCCAGCAGTCGCCGTAATCTTTCGGCGAAGAAAGTTCCCAGGCACTTCACATCTCCTAAAGCCTGGTTGAAAGTCGTCCACGTTTTGCTAGATGGGGAGATCTCTCACCTTGCCGCAGCGGCCATCCTTCCTTTAAACTCGAGGGATAGGTCCTTCCTCTTGGATGAGGAAAAAATGATCGCTCAACGGATTTTCCCACGCCTACCTGCTAGGCTACCTCGTTGTAAGTTTGTCCGTTCTTTTTTCCTTTTGTATTATTGTTTCTTTTTACTCTGTTAGTCATGCTTGGTTTATTTTTTCTTGCAGTGAGTGACTTTGACACCGTTTGCGACTTACAAGCCCGGGCAGTAAAGAATTCTGAGGCTGCCAGTAGAAGACATGCTGCTAGTTTGGCCAATGAGGGAATTGCTAGCCCGGATGGTGATGATCACTCGGACGGTGAGGAGGTTGGTGATGTTACTGGGGGAGGTGTCGAGTCGGGGGAGCCCCCTATGCGTGCAGAGGTTACTGCAAATGTTCCTGTTGCGGCTACCCCTCCTGCGACTACCCCCAGCCATAAAGGTAAAGGTAAAGATAAAGTGGGTGCTTCAGGAGGGGTCAGTGACATCCCTACTTTTGATGCGGATGTCCTTGAGACTCCTCTTGATCCTGCGAGTGATCTAATCCCCAGAGCTGGTAGAAGTAAACGCCCAGCTGAGGATACCCCAGATCATGCTGCTCGACCCCCTAAGCTGGCATCAAGGGTAGTTCAGTATGTTGTTTCTTCGGATGAGGAGGGAGCTGACGAGCCAGCTGTTACAACTCCTTCGACTCAAACGGTTGCTCGCGAGGGGCCTGCTGAGGTGACTGATGCCGCAGTGCCTCCCCCTGAGGAGGTTAATGAGTTAAATACTTAAATATCCCTGCTTCCACTCCGCCTCGAACAGCCTCTCCTCCGGTGGGCCTGGGCGAGTCAAATGCTTTTTCGGATCAGCCTAGGTCGTCTAGTCAGCCAGAATCGGTTGATCGGCCAGGACCCTCGAAGCACCCTGGGACCTCTGCTTCTGGTTCAGGTTTTACCCATGAAGCCCCTCATGCGGGACCCACAGAAGCCGATGAAGGGACCGTGTCTCTATCTGATTTTTTGGCTACCAAAATTTGTGCACATCTGATTAATAATGATATATACATAGGTGAGGGCTAGGAGCATGTCAAAGGCAAATCCTGCAACAGAAAGATGGAATTTTTCTTCAACTGCCACTCTCTGGTAAGCTTCTCGCCATACATCTATGTATCTCTTTTATATATACTTCCTAATTCGGCTGTTTCCTTTCTTTCTTTTTTAGATGATGTCTGAGTTGGCTGATTCCTACAAGTATGGGAACAAAGCTTCTCGAGAAATTAAGCGTTTGCGCGAGCAGGCTTCTATTTTGGCTGCTGAGAAGCTTTCTGCTGAAGACTCCTACGCTCAACAGCTTGCTCAGCTTAGAGAATCCTCAGATGGTCATTTGTCTGCTCGACTGGATGCTGAGGAGAAACTATCTACTGTTGAGGAGGAGATTCGCTCGATGAAGGAGCTTTTGTCTGCAAGTCAAGAATCCTTCGCAGCACGTTTGGAGGCTAAGCGGGTGGCTGAGGAGGCTAAGGAAAGAGCTGAACATGAGGCGCTGGACTTGCGCAATCGGTTATCTTCGCGTGAACTCATCTTCGATAATCTCAAAGCTGTGCTGGAGGTTGAAGCGATTGATCGTTTCAAGAGATCCCCTGCCTATGATGCGCTTTTGCTGCGCGAGTTCGAGCGAGGCATGAAGCAGTCGAAGAAGTTCTTCGCCATGAAGGATCATTCGAATGAGAAGGCTCTGAAGCGCTTCGACAGGTCCCTTCAACGGCATATGGCCAGCGGAGTGGGTTCGATTAAAGAGCAAATAAAACGGTGGAAAACCCACTGCCGCTATAACAGGACTGAACCTCATCCTATACATTTAGAGATCCCCAGCAAGCGTGCCTTCAATACCTACTATTCGGGTCAGAAGGGCAGCTTTTCTGGCTCTGGTGCTGAACCTGACTTGGGTCCTGTTGCTGGTAGGGATTATGGGCCCTTTATGCCGGATGGGGATGAGGACGTTACCTGGCCTTCTGACGATGAGATGGAAGATGAGGAAGATAGCGAAGGCCCTCCTGCAGCTAGTTGATTTTTGTCAAAAAATTGTAAATGTCTGTACACATATTTTTTCTTTTGACCATTCGATTGTATAAGACTTCTTAATCTTATAAATTTAATTTATAACTCCTTCAGCTTCATTTTGTTCAGCTGTCTTTGCTGAGTTTTTGGCTTACTTAGTGTTTCACCAAGTTTTTAGCGTATTTATAACTTTATTCAGCTGCCATTGCTGAGTTTTCGGCTTACTTAGTGTTTCACCAAGTTTTTAGCGTATTTATAACTTTATTCAGCTGCCATTGCTGAGTTTTCGGCTTACTCAGTGTTTGTCAGGACGTATCCGACCACACACCAAGTTTTTTAACATGTTTATTTATTTGTTCAGCTGCCATTGCTGAGTTTTAGCATACGGTTGGGACGTCTCCCATTTGCTTTTTGTTTATCTTTTTTGTTTTCAGCTGGCTTTCTTGCTTCTCTAGGGATTTTATTTCCCTTTGACGGCGATCGCTGATTTTTGCAACTTGGGATTTTATTTTTCCTCGCCAGGTCTCATTGCTGCAAGTATGAAACTCGTCTTTACGTAATGATGGTGGTGTACGATGGCGAGTGCCCCTTATGACCAGCGAGTGAAATCATGATTTTTTAGTAATAAATTACTCTTTATTGAATATCTCCTGCAACTTTTGTTAACATAGTCATAGAAAAAAATGCTAAAACTTTAAAACTGTCTATGAAATAAAAAGGGGTGAAATAAATCCTAAAAGCAATGATAAAATCAAGGGTAATATATCTTCAAGTACTGCGCATTGCATGGACGAGGTAGTTCGCCTAAACCCTCTCGAGTAATGCGATATGCCCCGTGACCAGCTATGCCTGTAATTTGATAAGGCCCTTCCCATCTGTCTGCGAGTGACCCTACAGCTTTGTCTCTTGTTCCTGGGTTCACCCTTTTCAGCACTAAGTCGCCAAGCGAGAACCTTCTTTCACGCACATGTGAGTTGTAGTATCTGGCTACCCTCTGTTGGTATGCAGTATTCCTTATTTGTGCGCGCTCTCTTCTTTCTTCTAACTCATCCAGACCGCATTTTAGCATATCAATGTTGAGTTCTGGTTGAAAGAGCTGTACCCTTGGTGAAGAGAATGCTGTTTCCACGGGAATGACAGCTTCAGCCCCATATGCCATGGAATATGGGGTCTCACCCGTTGAACCCCTTTCTGTGGTTCGATATGCCCAGAGTACCTGTGGTAATTTATTTGCCCAGCTCCCTTTTTTTTACTGCCAACTTAGCTTTCAGGTTGTGTTTTATGATCTTGTTCACTGCTTCAGTCTGGCCATTCGTCTGTGGATGTGCTGGGGAGGCGTAGTAGTTGTTGATGCCGTACTTGTCGCACAGCTCCCTGAATTTCTTACCGTCGAATTGGGTCCCATTGTCCGTGATAATGGTGTTTGGTATCCCGAATCTGTACAGGATATTTTTCTTCACAAAGCTTATAGTGTTTGCTTCTGTTATATGTACCAATGGTTCGGCTTCTACCCACTTCGTAAAGTAATCCACAGCTACTATAGCGTGCTTTGCTCCTCCAGTTGCTGTTGGCATTGGGCCGATCAAGTCAATTCCCCACATGGCGAATGGCCAAGGCGAGGTAATACTCTTCAAGAGTTCAGGTGGTTGGCGGATGTTATTGCCAATCTTTTGACACGCCTAACATCTCGCTGCCACTCTTTTGGCGTCGGCGAATAGTGTTGGCCAATAAAAACCCTGTCTTAATGTTTTGTGGGCTAAGCTAACAACCCCAGCGTGGTTCCCACAGTTTCCACTATGTATGCTTCTCAGGATACCTTCTGCTTCTTCAGGCCCGACACATCTCTGCAGTGCCCTTGAGTACCCCCTTTTGTACAGTTCTCCATTAAGCACTGAATACCTTGTAGCTCTGTACTTCAACCGTTTTGCTTCCAATGGGTCACTTGGGAGTACATCATTGACGAGATATTCTTGGATTGGTGTGACCCAGCTGTTCCTCTCACCAAAGACTGCCCCCACTTCCTTTGATCTGACTATACTCGGCTGTAATAGGCGGATCATAGAGATAGTTTTGGGCCAGATGTTGATTGTGGCGGATGCTAACTTGGCCAAGGCGTCAGCCTGCTCGTTTTCTTCTTTGGGGACATGAATAATTCTGTATTCTTTAAATCTTTCCAGTAGCTCCCTTGCTAGCTCTAGGTAGGTGATCATGCTTTCATCTCTCACCTGGTATTCATCTAGCACCTGATTAACAACAACTTGAGAGTCGCTGAAGATTTCTACCTCATCTGCTCCTAGGACAGTGCAAACTTTTAAGCCTACTATAAGTGCCTCGTATTCAGCTTGATTATTAGTAGCTTTGAAGTCAAAACGCAAGGCACATTCGACTGAATCTCCTTCCGGGGTTAACACTACTACCCCTGCCCTGCTGCCGTGCGTGTTTGACAAGCCATCAACGCGGAGTTGCCATTTGAATACTTTCTTATTTTGCTCCACCATCATTCTCGCCACCTCTATACTTGACTCGGTGAACTCTGCTACAAAGTCTGCCACTGCTTGAGCTTTAATTGCCGTCCTTGGGAGATACTCTACATCGAATTCACTTAACTCGATCGCCCACTTCGTTAATCAATCGGATACTTCTGGTTTCTGCAGGATTAGTTTCCGTGGGCAATTGGTGAATATTCTGATTTTATGAGCTTGGAAATATGGCCTTAACTTCCTTGCCGCTGTTATTAGAGCGAGTGCCATTTTTTCGGCCGGCGAGTACCTTGTTTCGGCTGGTAATAGTGCTTTGCTAGTGTAGTATATCGGTTTCTGGATCCCCTCTTCCTACCTTACCAGTACAGAGCTTGTGGCTGCCTCAGAAATGGACAAGTACATATACAGTGTTTCTCCTGTTTCTAGCTTTGATAACAGCGGTGCCCACCCAAGGTAATCTTCCAAGGCCTGGAAAGCTCTTTCACAATCCTCATTCCACTCGACTCCCTTTTCTTTCTTTAAGGCTTTAAAAAATGGTAGGCATCGATCCGTTGATTTAGCTATGAACCTGCTCAGCGATGCCAGGCATCCCGTGAGTCTTTGGACGTCTTTCAAAGTTCTTGGAGAGACCATTTCTGCCAGCGCTTGGATTTTTTCAGGATTCACCTCTATTCCTCTTTGATGCACTTGATATCCTAGAAATCTTCCAGATGGTACGCCGAACACACATTTTACCGGATTCAATTTCATTCCATACCTCACCAACACCTCGAATGTCTCTCTTAGGTCATCTATATGCTTATCCGCTGTTATGCTTTTTGTCAGCATATCGTCGACATACACCTCCATATTTCTTCTAATTTGCCTGGCGAACATTTTGTTGACTAAGCGCTGGTAAGTTGCTCCAGCGTTTTTCAAACCGAATGGCATGACTGTGTAACAGTATAATCCTTGATCTGTGGTGAACGCTGTTTTTTCCTCATCTGGCTTATGCATTTTTATCTGGTTGTATCCTGAATATGCGTCCATGAAGCTCAACGTTTCATGTTCAGATGTTGCATCGACCAGCTGGTCAATTCTTGGTAGTGGGAAACTGTCATTGGGGCAGGCTTTGTTCAAATCGGTGAAGTCGATGCACATCCTCCAATGGCTGTTCTTCTTTTTCACCAGAACTACATTCGCTACCTATTCCAGATACTTAACCTCTCTGATTGATCCTGCGGCGAGTAACTTAGACACCTCCTCTTTTATTGCCGCACTTCTCTCTAGGTTAAAGCTTCTCCTCTTTTGCACTACTGGTTTGCATTTTTCGTTTGTAGCCAGGTTGTGTGAAATCACGCTTCTTTCAATCCCTGGCATGTCTTCATGGCTCCAAGCGAAAATCTCCTTGTATTCTCTTAACAAGTTTGTCACATCTCTCTTAACTTGTTCGGTCAGTCTTGCCCCAATCTTGACTGTTTTGTCCAGTTCAGCTTTGTTTAAAACAATCGACTCAGTCGGCTCCTCATTTTCTCTGCTCGTTTTGTCCCTTGGGTCTAATTCAAAAGTTTCTGGATTATCCTCCTGCACTTCTTTGTCCACCTCGAATATGCTTAAGGTCTCCATCCCAGCCTTATCCTTAAAGATTGATAGGTTGGCGCGGCGTGCCATCTCCTGTGACCCTTTCAATTCTCCAACTCCAAATTCTGTGGGGAATTTTACTTTTAACGCGTGGATTGAAGTAACGGCTCGAGCTTTGTTGAGAAACGGTCGACCAAACAAAGCATTATACGGCCAATTATGGATGTCAACTACAACAAAGTCCAGCAGGATTGTTCGCCGGTATGGTGCTGTACCAAACCTCACCGGCAGCTTCACAGTTCCTAATGATCTCACTTTTGCACCCCCGAAACCTTTCAACGGCACATGGAAAGGTTCAAGATCTTTTCTGTCCAGCCGCAACTCATCATATACCCTAGCACTTAAAATATCAGCTGAACTTCCGTTGTCAATCATTACCTGGAGGACATCCCTATGGGCTATTCGAACCCCCACTACGATTGCATCGTTAGGCTTTGCATCAATTCCGTCTGAGTCTTCTGCTGTAAATGTTATGGGATCATGCCCTTCTCTTCCTTTCTTGGGGTTTCTTTGCACATAATTAATCTCCATGCTTCTGCTTTCATACATTACCCTTTCAATTCTCTAACTCCAAATTCTATGGGGAATTTTACTTTTAACGCGTGGGTTGAAGTGACAGCTCGAGCTTTGTTGAGAAACGGTCGACCAAACAAAGCATTATACAGCCAATTATGGATGTCGACTACAACAAAGTCCAGCAGGATTGTTCGCCGGCATGGTGCTGTACCGAACCTCACCGGTAGCTTCACAGTTCCTAAGGATCTCACTTCTGCACCCCCGAAACCTTTCAACGGCACATGGAAAGGTTCAAGATCTTTTCTGTCCAGCCGCAACTCATCGTATACCCTAGCACTTAAAATATCAGCTGAACTTCCGTTGTCAATCATTACCCAGAGGACATTCCTATGGGCTATTCGAACCCCCACTACGATTGCATCGTTAGGCTTTGCATCAATTCCGTCTGAGTCTTCTGCTGTAAATGTTATGGGATCATACCCTTCTCTTCCTTTCTTGGGGTTTCTTTGCACATAATTAATCTTCATGCTTCTGCTTTCATACATTACTTCTCGGACTTCTGACATCCTTTCTCGATTGCTTCTCCCAGTATGAGATCCACCAAAAGTGGTGTTTATAGTGGCGTTAGGGCTGTTTCTTCTTAGACTCTTCCTTTCCTGCCCATTTCCTTGGCGGTTATTCTGGCGACCACCCTGGTTGTCCCCTCTCAAAGCAAAGTCCTTCAGGTGCCCAACTCTGATCAAGCTTTCAATGTGATCACGCAGCTGGAAACATTTTAAAGTTTCATGCCCATGATCTTTGTGAAATCGACAGTATTTGGTAGGATCTTTCCTGGCATTTGCTGATTGCTGTCGAGGGTATTTAGCAAGTCCTTTGTCTTCTACCACAGAAAGTATTTCTTCCTAATCGCCGATTAAAGGGTTGTAATGGTTGTACCTTTCTCGAAACCTATTGGTCGAGCGTTTCCTTTGCTTTCTCTTGGATGTCCCTTTTGGCCTTTCTCGTCTCTCTGGCGATCACGTGATTGCGTCTTTTTATCATCCTTGTGATCTGATTTTGAGTCGGGCTTGTGTCCGTATACGTAGTTACCTCCTTGTGCTACTTCTTCTTCTTCTGCCAATGCATAGTCGCCAGCTATTTCTATCATTTCCTCATAAGTTTTCGGTCTCTCTCTTCGTAGGTCAAAAGATAATCGCCCACTTTGTAACCCATTGGTGAAAGCGGCGATCACAGCTACATCACTAACGTCCTCAATTTGAGCAACCTCCTTCCCGAATCTTGCCAGGTATTTCTTGATTGACTCATTGCGCTCCTGCTTCAAGTTTGATAGGTGAGCGAGTGATTTTCTTCTCTGGACACTCCCTATGAATTGCCTTATGAATGCTTTGCTGAGGTTCGAAAAACTGCTTATACTTCCGTTTGGGAGTCTTCCAAACCACCTGGAGGCGAGGTCGCCAAATGTTTACGGGAAGGTCAGGCACAACAGCCCGTCATTAGATGAATACTGGGCCATGATATTACAGAATCGGTGAACATGTTCCTTCGGATCCCTATTCTCCTTATACTGCTCAATGGTTGGCATTCTAAATCTGTCTGAAAATTAGGTGCGAGCAATGTTATCGACGAATGGGCTATCTGATTCATCATCCGAAGATACGTTACGACCATATTTTCGTGCCATCGCTGAAACCTTTCTTGATAGCTCTGTAGGGTGACATCTCGCTGGCCAATTAGTTCTCCTTCTGGATCGAGTCTGCTTTTGATTGTCATTCTCCCATGATTGCCTCTATCATCCGGGCTCCTTCGATCTTCTGTGCTTTCGGATCTCCTTCGCCGTGCTCTTTTGGATGGTAATTCCTTTCGTGGACGAGGACTCTTATCTTCAGACGAGATAGAACGGTGTCTCCGCCGGTTCCTTTGGTAAGTGTCGCTGGAATTGACCCTATGTGTTCGTATCTGGTCTCGTTCCTCCCTAGATTCTTCATTCATCACACATTTTCCCTTCCTTTGTTTTCCCCCTTCGAAATCCTCAGGGTGATCCTGGGGAGTCTCTTCAGTGGATTGTCTTACTTGAGCATCAGGGGTTACAATGTGAACTTCCGACCGTAGTCTTCCGGGTGGACGGATTCCGGGAGTGGTTAACTCGTAAGGAGAAGAACTTCCCAACCCTAAGGGCAGCGAAAGCCCTATTTTGCTAGTCTCGTTGATTAGGTTTATCAATGCAGTTTGAAAGTGCTGCAGAACCCCGGGGTCGGCTGCCCTAGTTCCTGGTATTGCCGCCGATTGTTCCCCGATCGCCACCGCCTTATCTCCCGTCGGTGCGGTTGGATCAACAATTAGATCTCCGCTGGAGTTACCATTTCTGTCACTGTCGTTGTTCATATTCTTCAATTCGCAAGGGTTCCTCGAAGTTTCTGTTCTATAACCCCCTCCTTCTAGCGCCAATTGTTGACGGTGAAATTTGGATTGCCACGCACTCAACAGTTATATTAATTCAGTTTAAAACGAGAAAATCAAGAATGCATGCAAGAGACAGTTTTTACGTGGAAAACCCTTGAATGGGCAAAAACCACGGCGCCCCAGAGGGCAGAAAGATAATACTCGATTCTATTGTTTTGTTACACACTCAAATCTCTCATACAATTGCTCTCTTCTCTCTAGGTTTTCGAACCTCCTCCTCATGGGATAGATGGTTCTATTTATACCTACCTAATTAGGGTTTCCCCTTGTTTTTAGCCGTGTTGGTGGTAAGTTTCCCTCTTTGATTCGTACTAGGATTCCCATGCTGTCGTGTATCCGGATATGTTTTTATCTCTTTTTCTCTTTATGTTTCCTTGTCGCCCTAGGTCTTCTAGAGGTTTGGGTTTATCTCTGTGTTTCTGCCGAGTCGGTTCAGGCCCAGTATGATGATGCAGCGAGCACCTTCAATCCTGGGTTTTATTCTTTTGGCGACCATGTTTCTACCTTTGGCGAGTATATATATAGTTTTGGCGACCACACCTTTGACTTTATTGATTTCGAAGTACTTCACATCTTGACTTGCCACATTTTCTCTCTTGACCCGGTTAATGAGTGACGTGGCAATCATTTATTGACTGCTCTGGTGACGTGTCTATTTGGCGAATATATACACACAACAATTATCATTCAATATTAATAGGGTTAGTTTTGGGATTTTGAAAAAAAATGTAATTGTGGATTCCTTTCTCTCATTTTCCTCCCAAATTTGGTGGGAAACCAAAGCGTGTGAAATAGGAAGAAATTATTTCCCCCATTTCCCTCCATTTCCTTTCCTTTCCTTTCCTTACTCATTAACCATCCAAACGAGATATAACAAATCCCCTCAAATCCTTTCATTTCCTTTCTCTCCAATTCCTTCAAACCAAACATAGTGTTAAAGATTATAAGTTATTTTCTAGTTAATACTATTCACATTTTATACATGTAACAAGCTCCAAATTTCAGTTCAGATATATTAGACAATTAAGTTTTTTCTTATTCAACGTAAAACAAGTCTCCTGCCGATTTTAAAAATCAGAAAAGTACTAACCTAAACAGCTAAACGAGTAATAACTATATGGATAAATAATAATGATATATTATTAAAAATTTTACCCAAGTTTTAATCATCATGTAAATCTTATAATTATACGGTGGATGGTATAGTAGTTACAATTCACACACCACACAATTTGAATAAAAATTTAGATGGTCTAACATTACTCTAACTATAAAGATTATTATCCATCTTTAATTAATAAAATAGTATGAAATATGTGTCTTGCTTTCACTTTGTTTGTTCTGTTTAATGATTTCGTTCAGCAAAGAAATTTGTTGAATAGTGAATTGTTCATAACACAGAGGAAGTGAATGCTTTTTAAAACTAAAATTAAAATATCTAGAGTTCGGTTGTATGTGGTATCAATAAGTAATTATTTCAATACCAAAAATATTAATTCATGAAAACCATCATTAGAAATGCCTAAAAAAATGAATGAAAAAAAAAAAAAAACAAATATAAGCATGACTATGTATGATATTAGGTGGAGAAAAAAAGAAGAGAAAGATAGGGCTTTGGTTTCCTAGAGGTAGGGGTTTTTTAATCTCTTTGAATCGTCTTGTTGAATGAATATGTATAATATTATTGTATAGCAATATTGAATTAAATGTGATGTTATTTGTGTTTATAATTATGTAGTGTAAATAAATTATCTATACATTTCATATTTGTGCTAATGGTGTTACATATGATTGTTGTAAATTTTAAAGTGTGGGTCTTGAAGCTTTATTAGGGTTCAAACAGGTAAGGGTTACTCTCATGTTATAAACTCCTATGTGGCTGTGATTTTGTGTTCCTTTTTTATTGTGTTATTGTTGATGGGTTGTGAAGTGAAAATGATTATTACAGAAATGTTGGAAGAGATGTGGTAGCTATGGGTTGTTTTGCAAAACTGTATTGTTTGGGTGATAATTTTGAATTGATTCATTTTGTGTTAGATTCTAGACTTACAAAACTTTCATTCGTGTTTAACCTCAATCGGATTTATAATCTATTTTTGGTGACTTTTCGAAGTTCAACAAAACCTACTAGAATTTTATCGTCTCCGTCAGGGACATAACTAGGATTAAACACTAGGATATGCTAGAATAATTTGTTTATTTTATCGATCATTAACAATACAAAAAAAAATTTAATTAAAAATAAATATACACCTAATCAAAAAGACATAGCGAGGCTTACTTTGTAAATGTATATTCTAAATAAATACGTTAACAAAATTAATATAAAAAAAAAAAAAAAAAAGTCAAAACAAATTATAAAATAAACATGAAATGCAAACATAATCATATATTAATTAAGTTGTGAAACAAATTATAGCACGGTGTGTATAAAACTATCTAGAGGGGGGGTGAATAGATTTTAAGCTTTTTACCCAATTTTTCGTATTAGTCCAAATTACGAAATTACCCCTAAATAGATAAAGCAATAAATCAAGTATAAAATGCGGAAATTAAATAACACTTGATTTTTACGTGGAAACCCTCACGGGAAAAACCACGAGCTAGTAAGTAAGCCACACTCGAACCTCGAATCCACTAAATGTGTAAACGATTACAATGTAATCCCGGAAGTAATCACACACCTACCTAATCCCGGTATGAGTGAACCTAGTCCGATTGCTTGCGAATTAAGCAACCTAATCCCGGTCACAACACAAGACTTAATTCTCTAAAAAGAGATTAACACCCTAAGTGAATATATGAATATTCAAATGCAACATAGAGCAAGGGAAACCCTATATGCTTATCTAAGATGATGAATATGCAATTAAACACAATCCTAGATATTAAAGCTAAATGACATGTCAATTAGCATAGATAATCATAGATTAGAGAAACCTAGATATCTATCATAAAAACAACACTCAATCAAATCAACACAACAATCTCTATCTTGAATATTAGATTATAATCTAAGAACAATCAAGTAATAAAAGAGATGCCATAATAAATTAAACACTAATTATGTATGATAATAGTGAAAAACTTACCAAAGCAAGTGTGATGATCAAAGACCCATGCAAGCAAGCATCATAGATATGCTAGAGAATGCTAGATGAACTTTGATGCAAATGGATTTTTGTTTGAGTGTTTAATGAGCAAACTTGATTGCTTTCTCTCTTAAAATTCTCTCTTTTTGAAAGTAGGGTTCTTAATAATCAAAGAGTCACATTCAGAACAAGAGAAAGTGATGTATTTATAGGCATGAAAAACAGAGCATGTGAAAAGACAAGTTTGCCTCTGAAACGCACCGATCGGCGGTTTCAATCGGCGGCCAGGCCGCCAATCATAACCGCCGAATTGGCCCGAGAGGAACAGGGGACCAACGGCGGTTTCATTCGGTGGTTTCGTGACCGCCGATTCAACTGCCGAATCAAACCTGAGATGAAAAATCAATCAGGTGTGAAAACGGCGGTTTCATGTGTGACCGCCGTTTCAACCGCCGAATTAGGCCGAGAGATAAAATCAATCAGGTCTTGAACGGCGGTTTCGAACGGCGGTCGAGACCGCCGATCCAACCGCAGAATTGCTCCAAACACTACTGGAAGCAAACGGCGGTTTCAGTCGGCGGCCAGGCCGCCGATCATAACCACCGATCACTAACAAAGGTGAAAACCAAGGAGAAGCCAAGGGCATTCTCCGTAGGCGGTCCTCGCGCTAAACTAAGCACATTCTAGTGCATGCGCGGACGTTTTCAAAAACTATCGGGAAACAAATTGACACAAATACACACAACAAAATATAACACATAAGTGCAAGTGTGAAATGTGACAAGTAAAGAGAATGCACACATATGCAATGTATGTTAAGTGAGTGTGTGCAACTAATCTCTTTAAAGAAAAGTAAGCACATAGAAATTTACCTTCGGTGCTTATCAATACGAGGTCTTCAAAGGGCTTCGAACAAAAAAACCCGATACCTAGGCTACCCTTACAAAGAACCCCAATATGTGGTTTATCCATGAAAAGAGCCAATCAACAAATGGGAACCTTACAATCTCCCCCTTTGGCTATTTCGTGACAAAACCACCACTCACATTGATTCCTCACAAAGAAATAGAAACTACGGGACAACTATGATTTTCTACAACACAAAGAGATAAGAAAGTAAAACTTCAAGTCTTCAATCTCTTGTAGAATAATCAACCCCTGAAAAAAAAGTTTCTAACATTTCCAACACAAGTAAAAAGTGAGATGAATCAAGTGAGAACAAAAAACAAGCATTTGCAATTTAAAAGATTAAGGCACAACATTATGAAATGTATGTGTATGCAATGCTCCCCCTCAACGGGTTACTCTCCCTCAACGAATGTTCTCCCCATTATGCACAATTGCCTCTATTTTGCAACTCCCCTTACCATACCCTACTCCCTCTTTTTGTCATGATATAGGCAAAGGAATAGTCCCCAACCGGGTCACTCATAGCAACGAGAGATAGAAGCATGCAAGATATTTGCATATAGATATAAGTCACTTTATGCACCTCAATTAATTGAAGAGAAACAAGGAGATTTATTTTGAAAAAATGTGTGAAGCCAACATGCTTTGCATACAAGACATATAGCATTCAAGTCCAAAATACAATGGTATTTGGCAAAGCAAATGACAAAGGTTTCTAATTAGAATTCAAACCAATTTCACCAATGTCATGAGAAAAGCAAGGATATAAAGTTTTTGATTTTAATAAATGAGCAACTATATCCAACTTTATAAGCGAAACATGGCATGAGCGACTTTTCACCCTATTTGATTTTTTCGGATAAGATATCCGTATGATAGTAGCCATGTTCAACCAATAAAGAAAGAGAGACATTTGGAATAAGAATTCCTTTGAACGGATACAAGATCCTTTATTCATTTTGAGTCTCATAAGCTTTCACACAAGGTTTTACATTTTAAGAATATGCAATCATCAATTCATGCTTTTCATGTGAGCATGTGATATGAATTTCATGCTTTTTCATTTGACATTAACATGTTATTAAAGAATCATCATGTCATGGAGATAATCATAGGTCATTCAAATCATACTTCCTACATACATCTCCTAGTCCAAAAATGCATGTTTGAACATAAATATGACATGGATTGTAAACAAGCAAGGTTCACACTTATAGAATTGAAAACATATATACATATGTGCAACCGAGATTACTCAAACAATTAAAAGAAGAGGCATAAGTTATTTCAAATTTTTTGCAAGTGACAAGAATGCAAAATAGCTCTCTTTGCTTGAGTTCCCCATATGGGGTCAATCATAGAACATCACTCCACAAGACATATCCCAATAGATCTACTAAGAGTTTTTAATCGAGTAGCATCTAAGGGTTTAGTAAATAAGTCCGCAAGTGGATCATTAGTACCTACATGTTCAAGTACTATGCATTTATTTTCAACAAACTCTCTAATGAAGTGATGGCGGATGTCAATATGCTTAGTTCTAGAATGTTGTACCGGATTCTTGGAAATATTAATAGCACTCATGTTATCACAAAAGAGAGTGAGAGTACCTTGGTTGAATCCGTAGTCTACTAGCATTTGCTTCATCCATAGGAGTTGTGTGCATCCACTCCCCGCGGCTATGTACTCGTACTCGGCCTCGGCCGTGGACAAGGAAATCAAGTTTTGCTTCTTGCAAAACCAAGACACCAAGTTGTTGCCAAGGAAGAAGCAACCGCCCGATGTGCTCTTCCTATCATCACAATTTCCTGCCCAATCCGCATCACTAAAGCCTACAAGACTAGCATTAGTGTCAAAAGAGTACCAAATCCCATAGTTGGATGTCTCATTCACATAGCGAATGATTCTCTTTACGGAAGAGAGATGGGACTCCTTAGGATCCGCTTGGTACCAAGCACACACACACACACCCACACTAAAGGAGATATCGGGCCTACTTGCGGTCAAATAAAGCAAGCTACCTATCATGCCCCGATATAGAGTTTGTTCCACACTTTTACCACTAGCATCCTTGCTTAGCTTCAAAGTGGTACTCATGGGTGTATCACAATGTTTGGCATTCTCTAAACCAAAATTCTTCACTAGGTTTTTGGCATATTTGGCTTGGGTTATGAAAATCCCATCATCTAATTGCCTAATTTGCAAACCTAGGAAGTAACTAAGCTTACCAACAAGACTCATCTCAAATTCATGAGACATGACATCAACAAATTGTTGGACCTTGGTGTTGATGGTGGAGCCAAATACAATGTCATCAACATAGATTTGAGCTATAAATAACTCATCTTTGTTTCTCTTGATGAACAAGATCTTGTCAACACTACCTCTTGTGTAGTCATTGTCAACAAGAAATTGAGTGAGGCGCTCATACCAAGCCCTCGGTGCTTGTTTCAACCCATATAGTGCCTTCTTGAGGCGATAGACATGGTTGGGGTGGTGTGCATCCACAAACCCCTTGGGTTGTTCAACAAACACTTCCTCTTGCAAGAAGCCATTGAGGAAGGCACTCTTAACATCCATTTGGTGCAATTTGAACTTGTGCACACAAGAAATGGACAAGAGAAGCCTAATAGACTCTAAACGGGCAACGGGAGCAAATGTCTCCTCAAAGTCGATACCCTCAATTTGAGAGTACCCTTGTGCTACAAGTCTAGCCTTGTTCCGCACTATGTTGCCATCCTCATCGGATTTGTTCCTAAATATCCATTTAGTGCCTATGACAATAGTTTTCTTAGGCCTAGGAACTAGAGTCCAAACCTTATTCCTTTCGAATTGGTTTAGCTCTTCTTGCATGGCAAGAACCCAAAATTCATCATTTAAGGCTTCTTCAACCTTTTTGGGTTCAATTTGAGAGGTGTAGCATGTGTAGCTAATAAGATTAGCTATTTGACGCCTAGTTCTAACACCCTCATTTACATCTCCAATAACATCCTCTTTGTTATGGAGTCTTCTAACCCATGGAGCGGGTTCATTAGAGTCCAAGAGAGGGACTCTAGTAGTAGGTTGTGTGACTTCATCATTTTCATTAGATGTCCCAACATTGGGAGTCACCACAACCCTCTCCAAAGGAGAGTCATCACTAAAAATAACCTCATCCTCATGATCATTTGACTTGAGCCTAGTATCATCAAATACGACATTGGATGATTCCATAACACTTAGAGTCTTTAAATTGAAAACTTTATAGGCTCTACTATTCAAGGCATAGCCAATAAAAATACCCTCATCACTCTTAGCATCGAATTTGCCAAGTTGATCACGGTCATTCAAAATGTAGCATTTGCTTCCAAAAGTGTGGAAGTAGCTAACATTTGGCCTCTTGCCTTTCCATAACTCATAGGAGGTATTTCTAGTACCGGGCCTTAGGAAAACACGATTCCCTATATAGCAAGCCGTATTGACAGCTTCGGCCCATAAGTTCCTAGGGACATTGTTGCTAAACAACATCACACGGGCCATCTCTTGAAGGACCCTATTCTTCCTCTCAACAACTCCATTTTGTTAAGGTGTCCTAGGAGCCGAGAACTCATGGGAGATGCCTAAGCTATTGCAATAGCTTTCAAATGAGGCATTCTCAAATTCCCTCCCATGGTCACTTCTAATTCGTTTAATGCTTTTAATGTTAGAATTCATTTCATTTTGTATTTTAGTACAAAGCATTTTAAACTTATCAAAAGTTTCGGATTTTTCTCTAAGAAAATATGTCCATGTAAATCTAGAGAAATCATCAACACAAACAAAAATATATCTCTTTCCACCTAAACTCTCGGTTTGCATAGGACCCATGAGATCCATGTGGAGAAGCTCTAGGGGCTCCTTGGTGGAGAGATACTTGCCCTTTTTGTGCATGCTTTTGGTTTGTTTTCCTTGTTGGCAAGGTCTACAAATACCATTGGCTTTCTTCCCAAGCTTAGGGAGGCCACGCACACAATTGAACTTTCCAAGGGTCCTTAGATCCCTAAAGTTCATGTGGCCAAGTCTTTCATGCCACAACTCTATTTGCTCATCCATGGACACATTGTTTGAGACAATTCTAGCTTCAAGACAATAGCAATTGTCGCTAGATCTCATACCTTTCAATAAGGTTTGTCCATCGGGCTTTAGGATCGAGCAATCATCTTTACAAAACAAGACGGAATATCCTTCATCACTTAGATGTGAAATGCTTATTAAATTGGCTTTCAAGCCATTAACAAATAAAGCATCGGATAAGGAGGGTAATTCGAGAACGGAAATGGTTCCTTTCCCTACAACCTTCTTTTTGGATCCATCACCAAAAGTGACATATCCTCCTTCCTCCATAACAAGAGTCTCGAAGAAACTCTTGTTTCCCGTCATGTGCCTAGAGCACCCACTATCTAAATACCAAAAATTAGAAGAATTTGTCTTCAAGGCTATTTGAGCAACATGGCAAACATTTTCATTCTTTCTAATCCACCTAGAAACAATCTTAGCTTTCTTAGTGGTCTTTGGTACATGGGCTCTAGATGTCTTAGGATCATGCATAATAATATTATCATTCCTAGGAACATGCATCATGGCTCTTTTCTTTTTCTTCTCTATCATGCTTCTAGTTTTGCACATTTTTATGTATCGAAAGCAATGTGGTCTAATATGACCATCAAATCCACAAAAGTGACATATAGGAGTAAAATAAGGAATCATACCTTGTCCTTGTCTTTGTGGATGAAAGGGTTCAATCCTTCTTCGTTATTGAACCGCTATAGCTTGCTTCCTAGCTTGAGGTTGCATGATAGGTCTTTTTCCTTTGTGAGACAATCGTGGAGGAATGTTGGCTTGAGGGACCCTAGGGGGTTGAGCTTGAGTTTGCCTTCTTGGCCCCATCTTCACTTGTGCATTTGAACATTGTCCTACTTCTAACTTCTTCCTAGGAATTTACACAAATGAAGTTTCTTCGTTCTTCAAACCCTTGACAAACACGGTCTTGTTAGAGGTTGAGATCTTCTTGTCATCTTCATACCCAAGACCCCTCTTGTCACATGGACTCTTTCCAACACCAAGCATATGGTCAAGCTTCTTGGTGCTAGAATCCATCCTAGTCATAGAATTTCTAACTTCTTCAAGCTCTCTCTTTAGACTTTCTTCATTCCTCCTAGATAAGACTAACTCCTCTCTTAGCTTATCTTCCATCTTCTTGAATTTTTCCACTTGTTCACCTAAGTGGTCATTGTGAGATGTAAGCTCAAGATTTTGTTCTCTCAACATCTTGATCTTTCTTGTGCTCTTGATTGCTAAATCATTAAACTCGGCATGGCATTTAGCAAGCATCTTTTTCTCCACAAAACTACTTATGGAGTTAGACGAGGAATCACTTTCTTCTTCACTTGAGTCATTTTCCTCTTGACTCATTTCCTCTCTCTCACTAGCACTTTTGCTTTTATGGGAGGAGGCAAAAGTTAGGAGATTAGCCATGAGCTCTTCATCACTTGAAGACTCATCTCCCTCAATGGAGTCATCACTACTTCCACTCCAAGTGGCGGCCATCACTTTTCCCTTTTTCCTCTCATTGTGATTTGCACATTCGGGGGCAAAGTGACCTATGCCACCACACTCGAAACATCGGACCCCTTTCCTTTCGGTCCTTTCTTGCCTAGGTTCAAACTTCTTGAAAGAGCTTTTTTTCTTCAAATCTTGACCTTTTGATCCAAAGCCCTTTCTTCTAAACTTCATAACTTTGTTGAACCTTTTTACAAACAAGGCAAGGTCTTCATCCGAGTCAACCTTCTTTGCCTCATTTTCATCCTTGGAGGTTTTTAAAGCTATTCCTTTTTGCTTTTTAGTGGGTGTGGAGATAGGCCATTTCCTAGACTCATAAGCTAGAAGTCTCCCAATCACCTCACTCGGCTTCATATCCTTATAACCACTATTTTCTTCTAAAGCCGTCACCTTCGATTCAAACCTATCGGGTAGAGATCTCATAATCTTTTGCTTGATTCTCCTATCCGAATATGGATCACCAAGTTGATGGCTTTGGTTGACTATATCCATCAACTTGATCTCGAAGTCGTTGAAGCACTCATTCTCCTCCATCTTAAGCATCTCGAATTGAGTTTGGAGGACTTGAAGCTTAGAGTCCTTCACCACTTCGGTTCCCTCATGTGCAATCTCTAGGATGTCCCAAGCCTCCTTAGCTATCCTAGTATTTTGAATCAATTTATATTGATTTTCATCCATAGCACACAAGATGGCATGCATCGCCTTCCTATTCCACTTTGAAGCCTCAAACTCTTGCGCGTTCCATTGCGCCTTAGGCTTCAATACTTCTTCTCCTCCACCATCGGGAGTCATCTTAGGTAGATCATATCCGTCTTCCACCGCCATCCATGCACGGTCATGAATTTGGCATATGTAGGATTCCATCTTCCCTTTCCATTGGGAATAGTTCAATCCGGTAAGGAGTGGAGGCCTTGTGCTTGAGGCACCTTCGTTGCCACCACCATTTCCACCGTTTCCACTCATAGTGTTTATGAATGAGTGAAATGAATGCAAATGTATGAATGATCAAAAATCACACAAAATGCAAAACACACCAAAATAAGCAAGGATCACCTATGTATATCTAGGAACCCGCTCTGATACCAATTGAAACAAATTATAGCACGGTGTGTATAAAACTATCTAGATGAGGGTGAATAGATTTTAAGCTTTTTACCCAATTTTTCGTATTAGTCCAAATTACGAAATTACCCCTAAATAGATAAAGCAATATATCAAGTATAAAATGCGGAAATTAAATAACACTTGATTTTTACGTGGAAACCCTCACGGGAAAAACCACGAGCTAGTAAGTAAGCCACACTCGAACCTCGAATCCACTAAATGTGTAAACGATTACAACGTAATCCCGGAAGTAATCACACACCTACCTAATCCCTGTATGAGTGAACCTAGTCCGATTGCTTGCGAATTAAGCAACCTAATCCCGGTCACAACACAAGACTTAATTCTCTAAAAAGAGATTAACACCCTAAGTGAATATATGAATATTCAAATGCAACATAGAGCAAGGGAAACCCTATATGCTTATCTAAGATGATGAATATGCAATTAAACACAATCCTAGATATTAAAGCTAAATGACATGTCAATTAGCATAGATAATCATAGATTAGAGAAACCTAGATATCTATCATAAAAACAACACTCAATCAAATCAACACAACAATCTCTATCTTGAATATTAGATTATAATCTAAGAACAATCAAGTAATAAAAGAGATGCCATAATAAATTAAACACTAATTATGTATGATAATAGTGAAAAACTTACCAAAGCAAGTGTGATGATCAAAGACCCATGCAAGCAAGCATCCTAGATATGCTAGAGAATGCTAGATGAACTTTGATGCAAATGGATTTTTGTTTGAGTGTTTAATGAGCAAACTTGATTGCTTTCTCTCTTAAAATTCTCTCTTTTTGAAAGTAGGGTTCTTGATAATCAAAGAGTCACATTCAGAACAAGAGAAAGTGATGTATTTATAGGCATGAAAAACAGAGCATGTGAAAAGACAAGTTTACCTCTGAAACGCACCGATCGGCGGTTTCAATCGGCGGCCAGACCGCCGATCATAACAGCCGAATTGGCCCGAGAGGAACAGGAGACCAACGGCGGTTTCGTGACTGCCGATTCAACTGCCGAATCAAACCTGAGATGAAAAATTAATCAGGTGTGAAAACGGCGGTTTCATGCGTGACCGCCGTTTCAACCGCCGAATTAGGCCGAGAGATAAAATCAATTAGGTCTTGAACGGCGGTTTCGAACGGCGGTCGAGACCGCCGATCCAACCGCAGAATTGCTCCATACACTACTGGAAGCAAACGGCGGTTTCAGTCAGCGGCCAGGCCGCCGATCACCAACAAAGGTGAAAACCAAGGAGAAGCCAAGGGCATTCTCCGTAGGCGGTCCTCGCGCTAAACCAAGCACATTCTAGTGCATGCGCGGACGTTTCCGAAAACTATCGGGAAACGAATTGACACAAATACACACAACAAAATATAACACATAAGTGCAAGTGTGAAATGTGACAAGTAAAGAGAATGCACACATATGCAATGTATGTTAAGTGAGTGTGTGCAACTAATCTCTTTAAAGAAAAGTAAGCACATAGAAATTTACCTTCGGTGCTTATCAATACGAGGTCTTCAAAGGGCTTCGAACAAAAAAACCCGATACCTAGGCTACCCTTACAAAGAACCACAATATGTGGTTTGTCCACGAAATGAGCCAATCAACAAATGGGAACCTTACAAGTTGTATCATACGAGTTTTCAAAAAATCAAACTTGTCATTATGAAAACAAGATCAATAGCACCAGTATTTTATTACTTTTAAAAAAATTATAATTTATTTGATTATTATATTAGCTTAGTTATGATGGAGTATTCACATCAGAGAAATAAATATACACTTATATTACTATTTACCAACAAATCTAAAAACAAAAGACTATTTAAAACCCTAAAAAAATAATAATAACTTAACATGTATGTATCTAAATTTCTACTAAAACAAAAAGAAATTCAATAAACAATATTGTTATTTTATAAATTTAAAATTAGAATAACTGATAATTAGATTACTCCTAAAATTTTTTATAAACTAAGAATTATAGTAATCCTAAAATTTTAATACAAAACAAAATATTTAAATTCATAATATTTACAACAACATGTCTAATTGGAAAATCAATTCTTAATGTTGACAAGGAGATTGTTCAAATTTGCAATAATTATAAAAATAATAATAATAATAAATGACTCATACCTCGTGAGTCGTGAAAGCTGAAAAACGTTTGCCACAAAGTACAAATACATGCAGCCCTACAATCCTAGTATCACACTCATACATGCTCTATTTAGACTAGAAAAAATATTAATTATTTAATTATTATTTTTATTAACTTATCAATTTTTTTTGGAAAGGCTGGGGTGGGCTCAAGCCCACCCTCGCCCAGCCCAAGGTCCGTCCATGATCTCCGTGACAATCTTGGACATTTTCAAAAAAATGTATAAATAGGGGAAATAGGGGAATGGAGGTTGGGGAGGGTCCCTCCACCACATTCTTCATCTATAAAATGGGGGCCAAGTTTACTCCCATCCTAAAAACCCGTTTAGGGGTAAAAATTACCCCCAAAACCCTATGTGCCCCCGTGGGGGGTAGGGCTCAATGGGGAAACATCCATCCCTAGTCCACGTGCACGATTCATAAATCATTACAGGATCAAAAGTGATACCATTAGATCTATTTAATTTTTCCACTTAATACTTAATGCCACTTGTAAGGTTCCCATTTGTTGATTGGCTTATTTCGTGGACAAACCATATATTGGGGGTTCTTTGTAAGGGTAGCCTAGGTATCGGGTTTATTGTTCGAAGCCCTTTGAAGACCTCGTGTTGATAAGCACCGAAGGTATATTTCTTTGTGCTTACTTGTCTTGAAGAGATAGTTGCACACACTCACAACTCATGCATATTGAAACAAATTATAGCACGGTGTGTATAAAACTATCTAGAGGGGGGTGAATAGATTTTAAGCTTTTTACCCAATTTTTCGTGTTAGTCAAAATTACGAAATTACCCCTAAATAGATAAAGCAGTAAATCAAGTATAAAATGCGGAAATTAAATAACACTTGATTTTTACGTGGAAACCCTCACGGGAAAAACCACGGGCTAGTAAGTAAGCCACACTCGAACCTCGAATCCACTAAATGTGTAAACAATTACAACCTAATCCCGGAAGTAATCACACACCTACCTAATCCCGGTATGAGTGAACCTAGTCCAATTTGCTTGCGATCTAAGCAACCTAATCCCGGATGCTACACACAAGACTTTCTATCTCTATGAAGAGAATAACAACCCTAAGTGAATATATGAATATCCAAATGCAACATAGAGCAAGGGAAACCCTATATGCTTATCTAAGATGATTAATATGCAATTAGAACAATCCTAGATATCAAAACTAAATGACATGTCAAATAGTTTAGCTAATCAAGATTAAGCACAAAACTTAATTAGCTATCACAAAACAACTTCTCAAACATACATCATACTAATCTCAAACTTGTATTCAAAGTATATAAAATAACATACAAGTAATTAATTGAGATTGCTAGCTAAGAGAAACACAAAATATGTAAGATATTAGTGAAAAGCTTACCAAGCAAAGTATGATAAAGAATCCATGCAAGATGACATCTAGAAGATCAAGGATGATGCTAGATGATGATTGATGATCATGAAAAAGTGTTTGAGTAATAAAAAATGAGTTCTTGGAATTTTTCTTCTCTTTGAAAAATATCCTAAGTATGAATTCTGAATATGAACTCTCTTAATTGACCTAAAGACAAAATGGCATATATATAGGGGGCTAAATCAAAGTGTAGTCGTTTAAGTAAGTTTCAAAGAAACGCGCCGATCAGCGGTTTCAATCGGCGGCCAGGCCGCCGATAATGACCGCCGAATTGAGCTCGTAAAGAACAGAGCATAAACGGCGGTTCATTCGGCGGTTTAGTGATCGCCGATCCCAACCGCCGAATCAAACCAGAGAGATTAAAATCAATCAGGTATGAATGGCGGTTTCGAACGGTGGTTTTGTGACCGCCGAATTAGACTGAGAGATAAATCAATCAGGTCTTGAATCGGCGGTTTCGAACGGCGGTCGTGACCGCCGATCTTAACCGCAGAAATGCTTCAGACCAATTTGGACTGAAACGGCGGTTTCATTCAGCGGCCAGGCCACCGATCATAACCGCCGATCACCTAGAAAGGTGAAAACCAAGGAGAAGCCAAGGGCATTCTCCATAGGCGGTCCTCGCGCTAAACCAAGCACATTCAAGTGCATGCGCGGACGTTTCCGAAAGTTATCGGGAAACGAATTACACGACAACATGACACAATTACACACAACAAAATATAATAAATAAGTGCAAGTGTGAAATGTGACAAGTGAAGAGAATGCACACATATGCAATGAATGTTAAGTGTGTGTGCAACTAATATCTTCAAAGAAAAGTAAGCACATAGAAATTTACCTTCGGTGCTTATCAACACGAGGTCTTCAAAGGGCTTCGAACAATAAGACCGATACTTAGGCTACCCTTACAAAGAACCCCAATATGTGGTTTGTCCACGAAATGAGCCAATCAACAAATGGGAACCTTACAATCTCCCTCTTTGGCTATTTCGTGACAAAACCACCACTCACATTGATTCCTCACAAAGAAATAGAAACTACGGGACAACTATGATATTCTACAACACAAAGAGATAAGAAAATAAAACTTCAAGTCTTCAATCTCTTGTAGAATAATCAAACCCTGTAAATAAGATTTCTATGTTTTCCAATACAAGTGAAATGTGAGATTAATCAAGTGATATCAAAACAAGCATTTGCATTTTTAGAATTTAGGCACAACATTACAAAATATATGCAATGTATGATAAATGCAATGCTCCCCCTCAAAGGGTTACTCCCCCTCAATGTGTTATCTCCCCATTGTGCACAATTGCAACACCAATTTGCATCTCCCCTTACCATACAAGGAGATTTATTTGAGAGAAAATGTGTGAATCAAACATGTTTTGCATACAAGACATGTAGCATTCAAGTCCAAAATACAATGGTATTTGGCAAAGCAAATGACAAAGGTTTCTAATAGGAATTCAAACCAATTTCACCAATATCATGAGTAAAGCAAGGATATAGAATACATTGATTTCAATATAAGAGCAACTATATCCAACTTTATAAGCGAAACATGGCATGAGCAACTTTGCACCCTTTTTTATTTTTTCGGATAAGATATCCGTATGATAGTAGCCATGTTCAACCAATAAAGAAAGAGAGACATTTGGAATATAAATTCCTTTGAACGGATACAAGATCCTTTATTCATTTTGAGTCTCATAAGCTTTCACACAAGTTTTGCATTTTTAAGAATATGCAATCATCAATTCATGCTTTTCATGTGAGCATGTTATATGAATTTCATGCTTTTTCATTTGACATTAGCATGTTATTAAAGAATCATCATGTCATGGAGATAATCATAGGTCATTCAAATCATACTTCCTATATACATCTCCTAGTCCAAAAATGCATGTTTGAACATAAATATGACATGGATTGTAAACAAGCAAGGTTCACACTTATTGAATTGAAAACATATATACATATGTGCAACCAAGCTTACTCAAGCAATTAAAAGAAGAGGCATAAGATATTTCAAATTTTTTGCAAGTGACAAGAATGCAAAATAGCTCTCTTTGCTTGAGTTCCCCATATGGGGTCAATCATAGAATATCACTCCACAAGACATATCCCAATAGATCTACTAAGAATTTTAAATCGAGTAGCATCTAAGGGTTTAGTAAATAGGTCCGCAAGTTGATCATTAGTACCTACATGTTCAAGTACTATGCATTTATTTTCAACAAGCTCTCTAATGAAGTGATGGCGGATGTCAATATGCTTAGTTCTAGAATGTTGCACCGGATTCTTGGAAATATTAATGGCACTCATGTTATCACAAAAGAGAGTGAGAGTACCTTGGTTGAATCCGTAATCAACTAGCATTTGCTTCATCCATATAAGTTCAGTGCATCCACTCCCGCGGCTATGTACTCGGCTTCCGCCGTGGACAAGGAAATCGAGTTTTGCTTCTTGCAAAACCAAGACACCAAGTTGTTGCCTAGAAAGAAGCAACCGCCCGATATGCTCTTCCTATCATCACAATTTCCTGCCCAATCCGCATCACTATATCCTACAAGACTAGGATTAGTGTCAAAAGAGTACCAAATCCCATAGTTGGAAGTCTCATTCACAAAACGAATGACTCTCTTAACCGAAGAGAGATGGGACTCCTTGGGATCGGATTGGTACCTAGCATAAACTCCTACACTAAATGATATATCGGGCCTACTTGCGGTCAAATAGAGCAAGCTCCCTATCATGCCACGATATAAGGTTTGGTCCACACTTTTACCGCTAGCATCCTTGCTTAGCTTCAAAGTGGTGCTCATAGGAGTGTCACAATGTTTGGCTTTTTCAAGACCAAACTTCTTCACAAGGTTTTTGGCATATTTGGCTTGGGTTATGAAAATCCCATCATCTAGTTGCCTAATTTGCAAACCTAGGAAGTAACTAAGCTCACCAACAAGACTCATCTCAAATTCATGAGACATAACATCAACAAATTGTTGGACCTTTATGTTGTTGGTGGAGCCAAACACTATGTCATCGACATATATTTGAGCTATGAAAAACTCATCATTGTCTCTCTTGATGAATAGTGTCTTATCAACACTACCTCTTGTGTAGTTATTGTCAATAAGAAATTGAGTGAGGCGCTCATACCAAGCCCTCGGTGCTTGTTTCAACCCATATAGTGCCTTCTTGAGGCGATAGACATGGTTGGGGTGGTGAGCATCCACAAACCCCTTGGGTTGTTTAACAAACACTTCCTCTTGCAAGAAGCCATTGAGGAAGGCACTCTTGACATCCATTTGGTGCAATTTGAACTTGTGCACACAAGAAATGGACAAGAGAAGCCTAATAGACTCTAAACGAGCAACGGGAGCAAATGTCTCCTCAAAGTCGATACCCTCAATTTGAGAGTACCCTTGTGCTACAAGTCTAGCCTTGTTCCGCACTATGTTGCCATCCTCATCGGATTTGTTCCTAAATATCCATTTAGTGCCTATGACATTAGTGGTCTTAGGCCTAGGAACTAGAGTCCAAACCTCATTCCTTTCGAATTGGTTTAGCTCTTCTTGCATGGCAAGAACCTAAAATTCATCATTTAAGGCTTCTTTAACCTTTTTGGGTTCAATTTGAGAGGTGTAGCATGTGTAGCTAATAAGATTAGCAAGTTGACGTCTAGTCCTAACACCCTCATTAACCTCTCCAATGATATCTTTTTTATCATGGAGTTTCCTAACCCATGGAGCGGGTTCTTTAGAGTCCAAGAGAGGAACTCTATCAAAAGGTTGTGTGTCATCATTGTTGACATTAGATGTCCCATCATTAGGAGACACCACAACCTTCTCCAAAGGAGAAACATCACTAAAAATAACCTCCCCCTCATGATCATTAGACTTGAGCCTAGTGTCATCAAATACGACATTGGATGATTCCATAACACTTAGAGTCTTTAAATTGAAAACTCTATAGGCTCTACTATTCAAGGCATAGCCAATAAAAATACCCTCATCACTCTTAGCATCGAATTTGCCAAGTTGATCACGGTCATTCAAAATGTAGCATTTGCTTCCAAAAGTGTGGAAGTAGCTAACATTTGGCCTCTTGCCTTTCCATAACTCATAGGAGGTGTTTCTAGTACTCCCACTCCAAGTGGCGGCCATCACTTTGTCCTTCTTCTTTTCATTGTGATTAGCACATTCGGGGGCAAAGTGACCAATCCCACCATATTCAAAGCATCGGACCCCTTTCCTTTCGGTCCTCTCTTGTCTAGGCTCAAACTTCTTGAAGGAACCTTTTTTCTTCAAGTCTTGTCCTCTTGACCAAAATCCCTTCTTCTTCTTGAACCCCATAACCTTATTAAACCTTTTCACGAATAAGGCAAGGTCTTCATCCGAGTCATGCTTTGCCTCCTTTGCATCCTTAGATGCTTTCAAAGCTATTCCTTTAGACTTTTTAGGAGGAGTAGTGGTGCTAGGAGCCTTCCTAGACTCATATGCAAGGAGACGTCCAATCACCTCACTTGGCTTCATATCCATGTAGCCACTATTTTCTTCTATGGCCGTCACCTTTGATTCAAACCTATCGGGGAGAGATCTCATAATTTTTTGCTTGACTCTCCTATCCGAATACGGGTCTCCGAGTTGATGACTTTGATTTACAATGTCCATCAATTTGATTTCGAAGTCATTGAAGCATTCATCCTCTCCCATCCTAAGTAGCTCAAATTGAGTTTGGAGGACTTGAAGCTTGGACTCCTTCACTAATATCTTAGCATCATCCTAGCATCATCCTTGATCTTCTAGATGTCATCTTGCATGGATTCTTCATCATACTTTGCTTGGTAAGCTTTTCACTAATATCTTACATATTTTGTGTTTCTCTTAGCTAGCAATCTCAATTAATTACTTGTATGTTATTTTATATACTTTGAATACAAGTTTGAGATTAGTATGATGTATGTTTGAGAAGTTGTTTTGTGATAGCTAATTAAGTTTTGTGCTTAATCTTGATTAGCTAAACTATTTGACATGTCATTTAGTTTTGATATCTAGGATTGTTCTAATTGCATATTAATCATCTTAGATAAGCATATAGGGTTTCCCTTGCTCTATGTTGCATTTGGATATTCATATATTCACTTAGGGTTGTTATTCTCTTCATAGAGAAAGTAAGTCTTGTGTGTAGCATTCGGGATTAGGTTGCTTAGATCGCAAGCAAATTGGACTAGGTTCACTCATACCGGGATTAGGTAGGTGTGTGATTACTTCCGGGATTAGGTTGTAATTGTTTACACATTTAGTGGATTCGAGGTTCGAGTGTGGCTTACTTACTAGCCCGTGGTTTTTCCCGTGAGGGTTTCCACGTAAAAATCAAGTGTTATTTAATTTTCGCATTTTATACTTGATTTACTGCTTTATCTATTTAGGGGTAATTTCGTAATTTTGACTAACACGAAAAATTGGGTAAAAAGCTTAAAATCTATTGACCCCCCCTCTAGATAGTTTTATACACACCGTGCTATAATTTGTTTCAATTGGTATCAGAGCGGGTTCCTAGACATACATAGGTGATCCTTGCTTTTTTGGTGTGTTTTGCATTTTGTGTGATTTTTGATCATTCATACATTTGCATTCATTTCATTCATTCATAAACACTATGAGTGGAAACGGTGGAAATGGTGGTGGCCACGAAGGTGCTTCTAGCATAAGGCCTCCACTTCTTACCGGTTTAAATTATTCCCAATGGAAAGGGAAGATGGAATCCTACATATGCCAAATTCATGACCGTGCATGGATGGCGGTGGAAGACGGATATGATCTACCCATGATGATTCCCGGTGGTGGAGGAGAAGAAGTTTTGAAGCCTAAGGCGCAATGGAACGCGCAAGAGTTTGAGGCTTCCAAGTGGAATAGGAAGGCTATGCATGCCATCATGTGTGCAATGGATGAGAATCAATACAAGCTTATTCAGAATACTCAGATTGCAAAAGTGGCATGGGACATCCTTCAAGTTGCACATGAGGGAACCGAGGTGGTGAAAGAGTCCAAGCTTCAAGTCCTCCAAACTCAATTTGAGCTACTTAGGATGGGAGAGGATGAATGCTTCAATGACTTCGAAATCAAATTGATGGACATCGTAAATCAAAGCCATCAACTCGGAGACCCGTATTCGGATAGGAGAGTCAAGCAAAAAATTATGAGATCTCTCCCCGATAGGTTTGAATCAAAGGTGACGGCCATAGAAGAAAATAGTGGCTACATGGATATGAAGCCAAGTGAGGTGATTGGACGACTCCTTGCATATGAGTCTAGGAAGGCTCCTAGCACCACTCCTCCTCCTAAGAAGTCTAAAGGAATAGCTTTGAAGGCATCTAAAGATGCAAAGGAGGCAAAGCATGACTCGGATGAAGACCTTGCCTTATTCGTGAAAAGGTTTAATAAGGTTATGGGGTTCAAGAAGAAGAAGGGATTTGGGTCAAGAGGACAAGACTTGAAGAAAAAAGGTTCATTCAAGAAGTTTGAGCCTAGACAAGAGAGGACCGAAAGGAAAGGGGTCCGATGCTTTGAATGTGGTGGGATTGGTCACTTTGCCCCCGAATGTGCTAATCACAATGAAAAGAAGAAGAGCAAAGTGATGGCCGCCACTTGGAGTGGGAGTAGTGATGACTCCAATGAGGAAGATGAGTCTTCAAGTGAAGAAGAGCTCATGGCTAACTTCCTAGCTTTTGCCTCATCTCACAAGAGCAAAAGTGCTAGTGAGAGAGAGGAAATGAGTCAAGAGGAAATTGACTCTAGTGAAGTAGAAAGTGACTCCTCTTCTAAGTCCATAAAGAAATTTATGGAGCAAAAGGTGCTTGCTAAATACCATGCCGAGTTCAATGATTTAGCAATTAAAAGCACAAGAAAGATTGAGAGGTTGAGAGAAGAGAACCTTGAACTTTCGGCTCACAATGACCACTTAAGTGAACAAGTGGAAAGATTGAAGAGGAGAGAGGATAAGTTAATTGAGGAGTTAGACTTATCCAAGAGAAGTGAAGAAGGCTTGAAGAGGGAACTTGTAGAAGTTAAAGGGTCATTGGCTAGGATAGATTCTAGCACCAAGAAGCTTGACCATATGCTTGGTGTTGGAAAGAGTCCATGTGACAAGAGGGGTCTTGGGTATGAAGATGACAAGAAGATCTCTACCTCTAACAAGACCGTGTTTGTCAAGAGCTTGAAGAAAGAAGAAACTTCATTTGTGCAAGCTCCTAGGAAGAAATTAGAAGTAGGACAATGCTCTAATGCACAAGTAAAGATGGGGCCAAGAAGGCAACCTCAAGCTCAACCCCCTAGGGTCCCTCAAGCCAACATTCCTCAACAATTGGCTCACAAAGGAAAGAGACCAATCATGCAACCTCAAGCTTGGAAGCAACCTATACTGGTTCAACAACAAAGATGGATTGAACCCACTTATCCACAAAGACATGGACGAGCTCCCATACGTGCACAAAGACAAGGTATGATTCCTTTTTTCATCCCTATTTGTCATTTTTGTGGTTGTGATGGTCATATTAGACCAAATTGCTTTCAATATATTAAAATGTGTAGAACACGAAGCATGATTGAAAAGAGAAAGAATAGAGCCAAGATGCATGTTCCTAGGAATGATAATTTTATTTTGCATGATCTTAGGACATCTAGAGCCCATGTACCAAAGACCACTAAGAAAGCTAAAATTGTTGCTAAGTGGATTAGAAAGAATGAAAATGTTTGCCATGTTGCACAAATAGCCTTGAAGGCAAATTCTTCTAATTTTTGGTATTTGGATAGTGGGTGCTCTAGGCACATGACGGGAAACAAGAGTTTCTTCGAGACTCTTGTTATGGAGGAAGGTGGAAGTTGATCACGGTCATTCAAAATGTAGCATTTGCTTCCAAAAGTGTGGAAGTAGCTAACATTTGGCCTCTTGCCTTTCCATAACTCATAGGAGGTGTTTCTAGTACCGGGCCTTAGGAAAACTCTATTTCCTATATAGCAAGCCGTATTGATGGCTTCGGCCCATAGGTTCCTAGGGACATTGTTGCTAAGCAACATCACACGGGCCATCTCTTGAAGGACCCTATTTTTCCTCTCAACAACTCCATTTTGTTGAGGTGTCCTAGGAGCCGAAAACTCATGGGAGATGCCTAAACCATTACAAAAGGTTTCAAAAGTAGCATTCTCAAATTCCCTCCCATGGTCACTTCTAATCCGTTTTATGCTTTTAATATTAGAATTCATTTCATTTTGTATTTTATTACAAAGCATTTTAAACTTATCAAAAGTTTCGGATTTTTCTCTAAGAAAATATGTCCATGTGAACCTAGAGAAATCATCAACACATACAAAAATGTATCTCTTTCCACCCAAACTTTCGGTTTGCATAGGACCCATGAGGTCCATGTGGAGAAGCTCAAGAGGCTCCTTGGTGGTGAGATACTTACCCTTTGTGTGCATGCTTTTAGTTTGCTTTCCTTGTTGGCAAGGTCCACAAACACCATTGGCTTTCTTCCCAAGCTTAGGGAGGCCACGCACACAATTGAACTTTCCAAGGGTCCGTAGATCCCTAAAGTTCATGTGGCCAAGTCTTTCAAGCCACAACTCAATTTGCTCATCCATGGACACATGATTAGATACAATACTAGCTTCAAGACAATAACAATTGTCGCTAGATCTCATGCCCTTCAACAAGGTTTGTCCATCGGGTTTTAGGATAGAGCAATAATCTTTAGAAAACAAGACGGAATATCCTTCATCACTAAGATGTGAAATGCTTATTAAATTGGCTTTCAAGCCATCAACAAATAAAGCATTGGATAAGGAGGGTAATCCGGGAACGGAAATGGTTCCTTTCCCTACAACATTTCTTTTGGATCCATCACCAAAAGTGACATTTCCACCTTCCTCCATAACAAGAGTCTCGAAGAAACTCTTGTTTCCCGTCATGTGCCTAGAGCACCCACTATCAAAATACCAAAAATTAGAAGAATTTGCCTTCAAGGCTATTTGTGCAACATGGCAAACATTTTTATTCTTTCTAATCCACTTAGCAACAATTTTAGATTTCTTAGTGGTCTTTGGTACATGTGCTCTACTATTCCTAGGATCATGCAAATCAATATTATTATTCCTAGGAACATGCATCTTGGCTCTATTCTTTCTCTTTTCTATCATGCTTCGTGTTCTACACATTTTAATATATTGAAAACAATTTGGTCTAATATGACCATCACAACCACAAAAGTGACAAATAGGGATGAAAAAAGGAATCATACCTCGTCTTTGTGCATGTATGGGAGATTGTCCATGTCTTTGTGGATAAGTGGGTTCAATCCATCTTCGTTGTTGAACCGGTCTAGGTTGCTTCCAAGCTTGAGGTTGCATGATAGGTCTCTTTCCTTTGTGAGCCATTTGTGGAGGAATGTTGGCTTGAGGGACCCTAGAGGGTTGAGCTTGAGGTTGCCTTCTTGGCTCCATCTTCACTTGTGCATTTGAGCATTGTCCTACTTCTAATTTCTTCCTAGGATCTTGCACCAATGAAGCTTCTTTACTCCCCAAACTCTTAACAAAAATGGTCTTCTTGGAAGTGGAAGTCTCCATATCATCTTCAAACCCGAGACCTCTCTTGTCACTTGGACTCTTTCCAACACCAAGTAAATGATCAAGCTTCTTGGTGCTAGAACCTATCCTAGCCAATGACCCTTTAACTTTTACAAGTTCCCTCTTCAAGCCTTCTTCACTTCTCTTGGATAAGTCTAATTCCTCAATTAACTTATCCTCTCTCCTCTTCAATCTTTCCACTTGTTCACTTAAGTGGTCATTGTGAGCCGAAAGTTCAAGGTTCTCTTCTCTCAACCTCTCAATCTTTCTTGTGCTTTTAATTGCTAAATCATTGAACTCGGCATGGTATTTAGCAAGCACCTTTTGCTCCACAAATTTCTTTATGGAAATAGAAGAGGAGTCACTTTCTACTTCACTTGAGTCATTTTCCTCTTGACTCATTTCCTCTTTCTCACTACCACTTTTGCTCTTATGAGAGGAGGCAAAAACTAGGAGATTAGCCATGAGCTCTTCTTCACTTGAAGACTCATCTTCCTCATTGGAGTCATCACTACTCCCACTCCAAGTGGCGGCCATCACTTTGTCCTTCTTCTTTTCATTGTGATTAGCACATTCGGGGGCAAAGTGACCAATCCCACCATATTCAAAGCATCGGACCCCTTTCCTTTCGGTCCTCTCTTGTCTAGGCTCAAACTTCTTGAAGGAACCTTTTTTCTTCAAGTCTTGTCCTCTTGACCAAAATCCCTTCTTCTTCTTGAACCCCATAACCTTATTAAACCTTTTCACGAATAAGGCAAGGTCTTCATCCGAGTCATGCTTTGCCTCCTTTGCATCTTTAGATGCCTTCAAAGCTATTCCTTTAGACTTCTTAGGAGGATGAGTGGTGCTAGGAGCCTTCCTAGACTCATATGCAAGGAGTCGTCCAATCACCTCACTTGGCTTCATATCCATGTAGCCACTATTTTCTTCTATGGCCGTCACCTTTGATTCAAACCTATCGGGGAGAGATCTCATAATTTTTTGCTTGACTCTCCTATCCGAATACGGGTCTCCGAGTTGATGGCTTTGATTTACGATGTCCATCAATTTGATTTCGAAGTCATTGAAGCATTCATCCTCTCCCATCCTAAGTAGCTCAAATTGAGTTTGGAGGACTTGAAGCTTGGACTCTTTCACCACCTCGGTTCCCTCATGTGCAACTTGAAGGATGTCCCATGCCACTTTTGCAATCTGAGTATTCTGAATAAGCTTGTATTGATTCTCATCCATTGCACACATGATGGCATGCATAGCCTTCCTATTCCACTTGGAAGCCTCAAACTCTTGCGCGTTCCATTGCGCCTTAGGCTTCAAAACTTCTTCTCCTCCACCACCGGGAATCATCATGGGTAGATCATATCCGTCTTCCACCGCCATCCATGCACGGTCATGAATTTGGCATATGTAGGATTCCATCTTCCCTTTCCATTGGGAATAATTTAAACCGGTAAGAAGTGGAGGCCTTATGCTAGAAGCACCTTCGTGGCCACCACCATTTCCACCGTTTCCACTCATAGTGTTTATGAATGAATGAAATGAATGCAAATGTATGAATGATCAAAAATCACACAAAATGCAAAACACACCAAAAAAGTAAGGATCACCTATGTATGTCTAGGAACCCGCTCTGATACCAATTGAAACAAATTATAGCACGGTGTGTATAAAACTATGAGTGATGTTATTTTTAGTGATGTTTCTCCTTTGGAGAGGGTTGTGGTGACTCCCAATGTTGGGACATCTAATGAAAATGATGAAGTCACACAATCCACTACTAGAGTCCCTCTCTTGGACTCTAATGAACCCGCTCCATGGGTTAGAAGACTCCATAACAAAGAGGATGTTATTGGAGATGTTAATGAGGGTGTTAGGACTAGACGTCAACTTGCTAATCTTATTAGCTACACATGCTACACCTCTCAAATTGAACCCAAAAAGGTTGAAGAAACCTTAAATGATGAATTTTGGGTTCTTGCCATGCAAGAAGAGCTAAACCAATTCGAAAGAAATGAGGTTTGGACTCTAGTTCCTAGGCCTAAGACCACTAATGTCATAGGCACTAAATGGATATTTAGGAACAAATCCGATGAGGATGGCAACATAGTGCGGAACAAGGCTAGACTTGTAGCACAAGGGTACTATCAAATTGAGGGTATCGACTTTGAGGAGACATTTGCTCCCGTTGCCCGTTTAGAGTCCATTAGGCTTCTCTTGTCCATTTCTTGTGTGCACAAGTTCAAATTGCACCAAATGGATGTCAAGAGTGCCTTCCTCAATGGCTTCTTGCAAGAGGAAGTGTTTGTTGAACAACCCAAGGGGTTTGTGGATGCACACCACCCCAACCATGTCTATCGCCTCAAGAAGGCACTATATGGGTTGAAACAAGCACCGAGGGCTTGGTATGAGCGCCTCACTCAATTTCTTGTTGACAATGACTACACAAGAGGTAGTGTTGACAAGACCTTGTTCATCAAGAGAAACAAAGATGAGTTATTTATAGCTCAAATCTATGTTGATGACATTGTATTTGGCTCCACCAACAACACCAAGGTCCAACAATTTGTTGATGTCATGTCTCATGAATTTGAGATGAGTCTTATTGGTGAGCTTAGTTACTTCCTAGGTTTGCAAATTAGGCAATTAGATTATGGGATTTTCATAACCCAAGCCAAATATGCCAAAAACCTAGTGAAGAAGTTTGGTTTAGAGAATGTCAAACATTGTAATACACCCATGAGTACCACTTTGAAGCTAAGCAAGGATGCTAGTGGTAAAAGTGTGGAACAAACGTTATATCGTGGCATGATAGGTAGCTTGCTTTATTTGACCGCAAGTAGGCCCGATATTTCTTTTAGTGTGGGTGTGTGTGCTAGGTACCAAACGGATCCTAAGGAGTCCCATCTCTCTTCCGTAAAGAGAATCATTCGCTATGTGAATGGGACTTCCAACTATGGGATTTGGTACTCTTTTGACACTAATGCTAGTCTTGTAGGCTTTAGTGATGTGGATTGGGCAGGAAATTGTGATGATAGAAAGAGCACATCGGGCGGCTGCTTCTTTCTAGGCAACAACTTGGTGTCTTGGTTTTGCAAGAAGCAAAACTCGATTTCCTTGTCCACGGCCGAGGCCGAATACATAGCCGCGGGGAGTGGATGCACACAACTCCTATGGATGAAGCAAATGCTAGTAGACTACGGATTCAACCAAGGTACTCTCTCTCTCTTTTGTGATAACATGAGTGCTATTAATATTTCCAAGAATCCGGTACAACATTCTAGAACTAAGCATATTGACATCCGCCTTCACTTCATTAGAGAGCTTGTTGAAAATAAATGCATAGTACTTGAACATGTAGGTACTAATGATCAACTTGCGGACTTATTTACTAAACCCTTAGATGCTACTCGATTAAAAACTCTTAGTAGATCTATTGGGATATGTCTTGTGGAGTGATGTTCTATGATTGACCCCATATGGGGAACTCAAGCAAAGAGAGTTATTTTACATTCTTGTCACTTGCAAAAAATTTGAAATAACTTATGCCTCTTCTTTTAATTGTTTGAGTAAGCTTGGTTGCACATATGTATATATGTTTTCAATTCAATAAGTATGAACCTTGCTTGTTTACAATCCATGTCATATTTATGTTCAAACATGCATTTTTGGACTAGGAGATGTATGTAGGAAGTATGATTTGAATGACCTATGATTATCTCCATGACATGATGATTCTTTAATAACATGCTAATGTCAAATGAAAAAGCATGAAATTCATATCACATGCTCACATGAAAAGCATGAATTGATGATTGCATATTCTTAAAATGCAAAACCTTGTGTGAAAGCTTATGAGACTCAAAATGAATAAAGGATCTTGTATCCGTTCAAAGGAATTTACATTCCAAATGTCTCTCTTTCTTTATTGGTTGAACATGGCTACTATCATACGGATATCTTATCCGGAAAAATCAAAAAGGGTGCAAAGTCGCTCATGCCATGTTTCGCTTATAAAGTTGGATATAGTTGTTCTTAAATTGAAATCAATATATTCTATATCCTTGCTTTACTCATGACATTGGTGAAATTGGTTTGAATTCTTATTAGAAACCTTTGTCATTTGCTTTGCCAAATACCATTGTATTTTGGACTTGAATGCTACATGTCTTGTATGCAAAGCATGTTTGATTCACACATTTTCTTTCAAATAAATCTCCTTGTTTCTCTTCAAATAATTGAGGTGCATAAAGTGACTTATATATATATGTAAATATCTTGCATGCTTCTATCTCTCGTTGCTATGAGTGACCCGGTTGGGGATTACTCCTTTGCCTATATCATGACAAAAAGGGGGAGTAGGATATGGTAAGGGGAGTTGCAAAATAGAGGCAATTGTGCATATTGGGGAGAACATTCGTTGAGGGGGAGTAACCCGTTGAGGGGGAGCATTGCATACACATACATTTCATAATGTTGTGCCTAAACTTTTAAAATGCAAATGCTTGTTTTTGTTCTCACTTGATTCATCTCACACTTTACTTGTATTGGAAATGTTAGAAACTTATTTTCAGGGATTAGTTATTCTACAAGAGGTTGAAGACTTCAAGTTTCATTTTCTTATCTCTTTGTAATGTAGAATATCATTGTAGTCCCGTAGTTTCTATTTCTTTGTGAGGAATCAATGTGAGTGGTGGTTTTGTCATGAAATAGCCAAAGGGGGAGATTGTAAGGTTCCCATTTGTTGATTGGCTTATTTCGTGGACAAACCACATATTGGGGTTCTTTGTAAGGGTAGCCTAGGTATCGGGTTTATTGTTCGAAGCCCTTTGAAGACCTCGTGTTGATAAGCACCGAAGGTATATTTCTTTGTGCTTACTTGTCTTGAAGAGATAGTTGCACACACTCACAACTCATGCATATGTTTAATACTTGTATGTTGTGTGTTTTATTTTTGTGCATTAATGTTCATTAACATCTCTTCTTGCATGTTAGTTTGATTGCATCTTGCATATCCAATTGCATTGTCATGCTTAGACTTAGGATTGCATTTTTGCATTGGGCGCTCCCAAATGCGCTCTACAGAAGCGCTGTACGAACAGCGCCCATTGAGCGCTGTTCAGACCTGATCGATTTAATTCGGTCGCTGTTGAGTCGCTGTACAGGCGCAGTACAAAGCGCTCTATGTACAGCGCCGCTCTGTTTTCCCGTGAGAACAGAGTAGGGGCGCTGTACAAGCGCTGTACAAGAGGCGCTCTACGTACAGCGCCCAAAGCAATATTAAGGCAAACTTATCAAAACGACCACACCTTGTTTTGGCCCCCTATATATATGCCTCTTTGACTTTAGGTCAATCACAAGAGTTCATATTCAGATTCCATACTTAGGATATTTTTCAAAGAGAAGAAAAATTCCAAAGAACTCATTTTTAGTTTACTCAAACACTTTTCCATGATCATCAATCATCATCTAGCATCATCCTTGATCATCTAGATGACATCTTGCATGGATTCTTCATCATACTTTGATTGGTAAGCTTTTCACTAATATCTTACATATTTTGTGTTTCTCTTAACAAGCAATCTCAATTAATTACTTGTATGTTATTTTATATACTTTGAATACAAGTTTGAGATTAGTATGATGTATGTTTGAGAAGTTGTATTGTGATAACTAATTAGGTTTTGTGATTAATCTTTATTAGCTAAACTATTTGATTTGACATGTCATTTAGTTTTGATATCTAGGATTGCTCTAATTGCATTTTAATCATCTTAGATAAGCATATAGGGTTTCCCTTGCTCTATGTTGCATTTTGAATATTTATATATTCACTTAGGGTTGTTATTCTCTTCATAGAGAAAGTAAGTCTTGTGTGTAGCATCCGGGATTAGGTTGCTTAGATCGCAAGCAAATTGGACTAGGTTCACTCATACCGGGATTAGGTAGGTGTGTGATTACTTTGTTCACACATCATACGATTTGAATAAAAATTTAGATGGACTAATATTACTCTGACTATAAAGATAAAATAAAATAGTATGAAATTTGTGTCTTGCTTTCACTTTGTTTGTTCTGTTTAATGATTTGTTCAACAAGGAAATTTGTTGAATAGTGAATTGTTCATAAAACAGAGGAAGTGAATGCTTTTTAAAACTAAAATCGAAACATCTAGAGTTGTTTTTGTGGAGCCTGACCCTGACATCATAATTCATAAACACAAGTAGTCTTAATTATTACAAGTTCTTCTTTTCTTTTCGCTTCCTTTTTCTTGTGGAACATTTATTGGATCCCATATATTTTATACTTTTAAGTCTTTAAGATAAGGGAGAATGGAAGAATAATTTGAAATGTGAATCGGTTAGCAATAAGAACTCATGTAGTGTTTGCTTAATTGGTAAAAATGAATGAAAAAAAATTTGTTTAAATTGGACCTGCAAATTCTCAGATTTTATTTTAGAAATGGCAGACCAGATTAGTGAGTAGTGACAGAGGTTAAATATCTATCTTCTGTTTTTTTTTTTTTAAAGTATTGCTTCGGTATACTATAATTGAATAATTGATAAGTATCAAATCAATGTGACATTTTCGGCCTCCACATAAAAGCAATTTAGACAAAGTGTAGCCAATGGAAGCAACCAGCCAACAAATATAACCCAATTTTGCAAAGAGCCAAGCTAGTGGATGAACCCAGACAGGCCTGAGTGTGATTGCTGTTATATCACACTTCCACATATATATCCCAATTTTTTGTCTTCTGAAAGATGTTAGTGTGGTTTCTATTGTTTTTGTTCCTGGATTAGCGAATAAAGTTGCTCATAGCCTTGCTAAGCTTGCGCTTGAGCATAATGGTGAATCTTTTTGATTAGATGACTGTCCGTTAGTTGTGGAGAGTCTGGTCTTGGGTGAGTACCCAAGCTCTTTTTAAGATTTGCTTTTGCTGAATGAATTCCTTTTCACAAAAAAAAAAAAAACTATAACTTGGGTTTTAATCTTTTCTTATATTATAAATTTATAATAGAAATGGAAAATAATATTAGTTATTTTTGACAATTTTCACTTTTTTTTTTCTTTTTAATTTACTCGAGATCCAACTCAAAATCTCATTATAGTTCAATAAGTAACGATAAATTATTATGGGCTTTTTATATGCCACACCGAAGGCATGCACATCAAAGGATTTGGGCCTTCGATCCATGAATATTTATAGCCATTTTTAGACATTATCTTATTCTCAATAAGTAACTATTTATCAATGTTAAATCCACGATGACTATAATACTATATACTAGTTTACAGCCCGTACGATGTGCGGACAATATTAAATATAAATCGAAAAATCATATAAATTAGGTAAGATTCTACTTCAGAATTTTAATATATCATATTTTTATATTTTGTTTATATAAAAATTATTAATATTTATACATTTATAAATATGGAATTATTATTTCATAAACATGGAACCAATTTAAATAAAATATTTCACAAATGTTTTATGAAATTATTGCACGTAAATGACTATTGGTTATAGGAGATCATCAATTAATAAAATATATAAGAAAAGAATAATATAAACAAAGAATAAATGAGGTGAACTTCTCATTTTTATTTTTTTTTATAAATAATAATTGCAATCCAATAATTAATGGTTCTAGTTGTCACTATTGCAAAATTTTAATTGTCATATAATTCTGGTATTCCCGCACCCCTAGCTAGTGATACTATCTTGATTGGGTTGATAATTTGATATTCTATGCATATAAAACAAAAAATAACAAAACAAATATAAAATCAAAAGCTCTATAAATCTCCAAGGGCCCAAATTCGAAAAACAATCATTTTATATATCTTAAAATTGTTAGTTATTAAATAAACACTAAATTATTTTTTGATCTTGATAAAAAAAAAAAAAAACGGTAGCAAAATTATTAATAAAATATTTACAATTATCCATGATATTAAAAAGTGCTATATACCCCTATATCCTCTTAATATATAGTCATATTTTACTGTCAAAACTCTCACAACACCAAAAAGGAAAAAGAAAAAGAAATGATAAAAAAAAAAAAAAAAAATTTTAATTAAAAAGCCAAGAGGACTGAAAGATTTTTACTCATTAAAAAGGATTCTGCAGTCATGTACTCGTGCAAGTCGGCTATGTTGAATAGAAGAAGTATTGTGGTGTTGAACAAAAGAATGAAATATGAATTTATATAAACTCTTTAATCAACTATCAAATACCTGTATTCCAGAGGGTCATTTCGGCTTTCAAATACCTTTATCTTCTTTTCCAGGACTGACTATAGTTGTAAAATAACTGAAACCAGATAAAGACAATTGGATTTCGACTCCAATTTTTCTGATTTTTTTATGGGAATGTGTTAATAAAATTGTTAATGCATTCACAACATGTGGTCGGAAAAATTGAATACATAGCAAAATATGAACCATTTGTAACTCTCCAGTTTCAACTTCAAGTCTTCAAGTGATAAGGATTCATAGATTAAATAGTACATTTATTATATATATTTGATAATATCTATTAATCCGGGACTAGGTATTTTTTTTCCGTTGACGTGGGAATCATTTGTCCAAACCCCAAGCTCATTCATCTACCAGCTGAGCTACTCCCCTTGTTAGGTTTTGGCTCGTATTCTTGAATGAACCCGAAGTGAACCAAACAAGACTCAACTGATGTGGAGCTTCCTGGAGATGTGGAATACGTTTGGAAGTTGAATTATGGTGTTTGAGGGAGATCGAAGAAACGAAGAAACGAAGAACAGCTGAAACCGCTGCCGAGCCGCTGTGGCGGTGGCAGCGATAATGGCAGCGGTAGGATACCGCTGCTAATTTCTTGGCAGCGCAACAACAGCGGTTTCGATACCAGTGGATACCGCTGCCGAGCCGCTGTGGCTTTGGCAGCGGTAATGGCAGCGGTCGTAGTGGCAGCGGCCATATTTGTTTCAGCGTATGGATCGCGGTTTTCTGAGCGGTGTAATTTTTAGGTGACTTGCAACGGTTTAGGAAGCGGGTGCACAACCGTGACCCGAATCTTAGTCAATCATAAGCATGCGTGAAACGGGAAATCTTCAGCGGAAAAAGGAAGTAGTTTGTTTCTGGAAGTTCTTGTGCTTGAAGCAAAATGATTTACTCCTTACAAGAAGACTTGTCATAAAAGGAAATAGTATTTATGTGGAACAAGTAAGTCTTGTACGTGTAGGAGTAGGATTTCCTTTTATATTATACTCCCTGTAACTAGTATAAATAGAATCTTGTAATTAGGTTGAAAGTGTGAGTGAAACACTATGTAACATCAGAGAGTGTGTAGTGAGATCCGGGGAGACCCAAAGGGAATATCCGAGGAGGGATCCAAGGGAATATCGGTGGATCAAGTTAGAGATCCGTGGGTGATATTTAGGGGAGACCTAGGGGATATTGTGGGGTACTCGTTGAGGATCTTGTGAGTGAGGTTTGGGGTTAGATGTGAGAGAGAATCCTGGAGTATATGGTTGTAACAATTTATCATATAGTGGAATTTTCTCTGTCGTCATGACGGCCCGTGGTTTTTTACCCGATTTGGGTTTTCCATGTATATCTTGTGTTGTGATTGTTTTATTGTCTCTCATCTATTTTTCTACTTATTGACGTTATTATTTACTATGAGTTATGGACGTATATTAGGCACGGCGTTTCCGCGTTCATCAGTACTATTAGAGGAATATCCCGCCAACACCCCTATATTTATTCTTTAACTTTTCAGTATAAAGTAATATAGATATCGATGAGATTACATTTCCTATTTCTATACTTATAACCACAATTATGATACAAATGAAATTAACAAGGTGTTACCGTAACAATATATATTCACATGCAGTCCGAATGATTGTTATATTATTATCTGAAAAAAATCAAGCTTTACCGTCAATCGTGGTAATTGGTAAATCAAGTTAACAATTTCTTTCTTCTTTTTTTGAAATAAAATCATGTTAACAATTTCAATTCACCCCACAACTACAAAATGTGGAAATATAAACTTCCAAAATTGAAACACATTTTAAAGAAATAGAAACTCACAACAGAAGCAACTACCTCCTCTACAAACACTTCAATCACACTACAAAATGATTTAGTTGGATTCTAACTTGTTGGGATCATTTTTATCATCTTTCCTGTCTTGTATATTCTTCGCATTTAATAAATTAGATTCTTTGTTGGATTTGGATTCCGATATCTTTAAAGAGATTTGTTTCCTTATTGGAATGTACTTCATGATTCCATGTTTGAGTAAGATTCTTTCTCTTCGTATTTGAGTTGTGATTATCTTGGAATTAATGTATTTCTCACACCAATAAACCAACCGGTTATCTTAACTCGACCGGTTACTAAACCCCGACCAGTATTTCTTTTACCTGATCGGTTTTTTAGCCCGAGCAAGTTTCTTTACCTGATCAGTTGGTTGAGCCCGATCAGGTTATCTCTACCCGATTGATCGGATAAACCCGACTGGATCTCGCTAGAGTCAAAAGTTGAACCTTGGTCAATTGCAATTGGTTTCATCTGGGTGACACGGCATACTTGATCATCGCTTTTTCCGGTATCGATGCTAATTTGTCAACTTGTCAGATTTTACCATTAACACATGTTATTTATAATTCAAACCATCATATCTTTCCAAATTTTCCTTTATTTTACACCAAATTGTCATAGTCATTTTCTTAATTATTAATATTATTATTATTATTATATATACCTCTTTTTTATTTCTAAAATGTCATTACAAACACAATTTATACTTGAAAAATTATTGTTTTTGTCTATATTATCATAAGTTCATCATATTTTATAAAGTAATTATTTTTATGCGATTTGAAAAATATAGTTACAAAAATTAAAATTTCATTAATGATATCAAAACTCAAATATACTAAAAAAAAAAAATGCAAGATGTCAATGTTTATTGTATGTTTAATAATTTTAATATTGTTAATAATATATTAGCTATTTTTTAAAAAAGTAAATTTAATAAATATTATTCAACCCATTGTACAATTGAACATTTTTGCGTAAAAAAAGGGTAATTTGAGAAGACGTGGATGGTTTGAATTTTAAATAACATGCAAAAAATAATTCATTAATGATGGCTCTAAAATTTATTTCCAAAAAGTCAATATAGAACAAGTCCAAAGGAGAAGGGAAAATAGGTTGAGAAAGTGAATTAAGAGCATCACCAAAAGGCTCTTCAAATAAGATATTTGTTAAAGTCAAACGAGCCACATCAGCATATTTGGCTCCACCAGACTCTTCAAATGAGATTTTTCAAATAAGATTTTACTTCTCTCTCTTCAATATTGAAGAGCAATTTCTCCCTCTTCAATTATTATTATATTATTTTTTATATTAAATCATCATTAACATTTGACATCTATATCTTTTTATCTTTTTAATTAAATTCAATTAATATATAATAAACTTTAATTTATAAATTTTATCATCATAAAAATTATACTATTAGAAATGTCTCATTTAGATCTTTAAAATGAGACTAATATTGAATATTTAATAATAACATATTATAATTTCTAACTTGAAAAAATTGGAGGGTAATTAGATTTGTTGGGAGAGGAATTTGAGTGCTTTCATTAAAATAATATAAACCTATTTATAATTGAAGAGTCTTTTGGAGGGGCTCCTCTTTTTTCACTCTTCAAATTGTCACATGGGTAAGCAAATAGACATTTGAAGAGTGAAAATATAAGAGTCTTTTGAAGATGTTCTAAGAGAGTGTATCTAGCACTCCGCTTAGTTATGTTTTGGTTCATTAAAAGAATTAATTCATTATCCTATTAATTATAGGATTGACTCTTGATTTTATATACTAATTAATTAAACTTTTGGTTCATTAAGAGAATTGATTCGTTATCCCATTAATTATGGGATTGGCTCTTGATTTTTATATACTAATTAATTAAACTTTTGGTTCATTAAGAGAATTGATTTGTTTTCCCATTAATTATGGGATTGGCTCTTGATTTTTATATACTAATTAATTATTTAATTAGTTAAATTAAAAATTAATAAGAATGTATTATATAGAAGTATAAAATATAGAGTGGGATAAATTATATATATATTTATTTATTTATTTATTTATAAGTGTTCTTGACTATGATATTAAATATATGATGTACAAGTAAGTATGTAAGTTCTTCAAGTTTGATTGACTTATTTCGGTGACAAACCACAATTGGGGTTTGATATGTAAGGGTATCTTAAGCATTTAATTGTTGGTGATCAAGCTCACACAAAAGCCCTCTCAAGACCTCAAGATGATAAGCACTTCAAAGGTAAAACACTTGTGCTTATTTGCATTGAAGAGACTTAGTTGCACACACACATAACTCATGTATATCTATACTTCTTGTATGTTGTGTGTTTTATATGTGTGCATTCATATTCTTAAACTCTCTTCATGCATGTTTTAATTAATTGAATCTTGTTTGATAATTGCCATGATTGGTTAGGCATTAGGATGCATGTTGGTGTAGGGGTCACTGTACAAGCATTGTACAAAGCGATGTACGTACAGCACTTATTTAAGACCTGATGCATTTTGGTCTCAGGCGCTATACAGTCGCCCTACGTACAGCGCCACACCTGATGGTTTTATTTCACCGTTATACTGTCGCTATACAAAGCGTTGTACATACAACGACCATCGAAAATCCGAGAGGAATAAAATTCTGTTGTTGTTCGGTCGCTCTATAATGTCGCTATTTGTAGAACGACAATGAAGATTTGTTCTTCATTTCCAGGTGAGTCGATGTACAGGCGTTGTATGTACAGCGCTTTGTACAGCGACCAAGGCAAAGTTTTGAGTTTTTTTTATCAAAATGATGTAGCATCATTTGGACATCATATATATATGCTACTTTGTCTTTAGGTCGTTTTCAAGAGTTCAAAATCATATTTTTAACCTAAAACATTTTCCAAGAGAGAAAATCATCAAAGAACTCACCTTTGATTACTCAAACCCATTTCCATGTACATCAAACATCATCTAGCATCATCTAGCATCATCTAGGATGCATCTATGCATAGGTCTTCTTCAACACACATAACTTGGTAAGTTGTTCACTAATTTCAACCATTTTAGTGTCTTACTTAACAAGAAATCTTATTTATTACTTGTATGTTTTTAGAACATATTTTATCTACAAGATTGAGATTATTGTGCTGATTGATTGAGAATTGTATTTTGATAGCTATGACATCTAGGATTGTTTTATCTTAAATAGCTAAGTTTACATATGACATGTAGAGTCGTAGATACATGATATCTAGGATTGTTATTATTGACATCTTTAATTCCTAGATAAGCATTTAGTGTAATCTAGCATTATTTGCATATTGAATATCATGATATTCACTTAGGTTGTTGATCTCTTCTTTGTGAAGTGAAGCCTTGTGACTAAGTTGCTTAGTGCGTAAGCAAGTAGGTCTAGAATCGCTATTAAAGGCCTGTTGGGTATTAGTGGTGGGTTAGTGACCAAGTATGGTTTGACGGTGGTCAACCTAGGTTGTAAACATCATTACAAGTAGTGGATTCGAGGACCGTGTGTAGCTAGCATAGTAGCCCGTGAGTTTTTCCCTATTGAGGGTTTCTCACGTAAATCAATCAACGAGCAATTTATTATTTTCCGCACTTAGATTAAGTTGATTGAATTTTGACTAGATTGGGGTTTTTATTGAATATTGACTAATCAAGAAAAATCGGTAATTAACTTGATTAAAACCTATTCACCCCCATCTAGGTATATTTAGACACACCATTATTTGTTTCAAAGTACATCCTCACAATTATGTTAATTGATTTAATTTTTAAACTTACTTTGGATGTAAAAAAAATTGGTTGATATATATTGGGCCTTTAGAAGTTATATGACACCATTTATATTCGGTTTAAGCTCTAAGTGACCCATATTGGACCTAAGACCCATTTTTGTAATAGTGAATTAAAATATGCCCAATGTATGGCCCATTCTTCAGGAAAAAGAGAAAGACAAGAAAGAGAAAGAAAAGGAGAAAGTAGAGAGAAAGGTGGAGAAAGAAGAAGAGAAAGAGAAGGCTTTGATTTCCTAGAGGTAAGGGTTTTTTAATCTCTTTGAATCGTCTTGTTGAATGACTATGTATGATATTATTGTATACCAATATTGAATGAAATGTGATGTTATTTGTGTTTATAATTATGTAGTGTTAATAAATTATCTATACATTTCATATTTGTGCTAAAGGTGTTACATATGATTGTTGTAAATTTTAAAGTGTGGGTCTTGAAGATGTATTAGGGTTCAAACGGGTAAGGGTTACTCTCATGTTAGAAACTCCTATGTGGCTGTGGTTTTGTGTTCCCTTTTTGTTGTGTTATTGTTGATGGGTTGTGAAGTGAAAACGATTATTGCAGAAATGTTGGAGAAGGTGTGGTAGCTATGGGTTGTTTTTCAAAACTGTATTGTTTGGGTGATAATTTTGAATTGATTCATTTTGTGTTAGATTCTAAACTTACAAAACTTTCATTCATGACTTGTTTCACCTCAATCGGATTTATAATCTATTTTTGGTGACTTTTCAAAGTTCAACAAAACCTGATAGAATTTTATCATCTCTATGACAGTCTTGGACATTTAAAAAAAAAAAATGTATAAATAGAGGAAATAGGGGAATGGAGGTTAGGGAGGGTTCCTCCACCACCTTCCTCATTTATAAAATGGGGCCAAGTTTACCCCCACCCCAAAAAACCCATTTAGGAGTAAAAATTGCCCCCCAAAACCCTATTTGCCCCCGTGGGGGGTAGGGCTCAATGGGGAAACTTTCGTCCCTAGTCCACGTGCACAATTCATAAATGATTACAGGATCAAAAGTGACACCATTAGATCTATTTGATTTTTCCATTTAATACTTAATGCCACTAAGTTATTTTGTTTGATTTTTTAAGTGTAAGTGATAAAATCACTTAAACAACTCATAAAATTATTGGTTTATAAAAGTGAAAATTTTCTACTTTTTCACTTAACAAAAAACCACTATAATTTAAAACAGTTTTTTGATTCCAAAACTATCATCACATATCTAACTTATTTATAATTTTGTCTTCTCTCACAACCCTAAACATATTAATATTATTTTTTTCTTCTCACCGTTAAAAGAACTTTAGTAGACATAGAACCTAGTTAACTTCAAAACTCAAACAACTCCATTAGAATCTAGTTTTCAAATTTCTAGTATATTCTAGCAAGGACTTTTTTTTTTTTTTTTTTAATAATTTGATAATTAGTTTTATTAATTTTATTTTAAAATTTGAGTACATCTCTTTTACTTGTTCAGCAAATTACATTCTCTTTGATGTTATATAAATTTGAAATATTATTAATAATTAAATAGTTTTGTTTTAAAATTATTAAATTACTTGTTATAGTTTTTTTTAAATATTTTAAAATATAAATATATATTTTTAAACAACCAAAAACCTTTATTAATAAAAATAAAAAGAAAAAAGGGAAAAGAAAAATGAAAGCATGAGAGGCGTGTAAACCCTGAAACACGTTAATCTAAAAAGGCACGCAGGTCTATAAAAAAAAAACTTGAACTTAATTATCCAGATCAACGAAATCATTCTTTTCTGCCTCAACCTGTCCAGCCTAATTAGTGATAGTGACATGTCTTAATTCTGTTTGGGCCACTGAAGTCGCAGAATTAGAGCGAAACTTAGTTTCAGCTACCGGGAGGCACTTAGAACTTTCCCTACTCGTTTGAGACTTGGAACCAGATAAAATCTTAAAAGTTGGCTTCACTTTTCTTTTTGATTTAGTTACCAAGGGAATCCAATTATTATCATTCATGGGATCTACTGGACCATGAATTAAAATATAAATATATAACAAATAATAGTTAAAAGGGTATAGATGTAAAAGTATTTATTTTCATATCTATGTAACTTTAAAAAATAAACAACTTATCACTTATATTCAGTTTTCAGTACCCAAAAAAAAAAAAACAAAAAATTAAACGCAACCTTAATTAAATATTTTTATTGAGGTTTCGAGCATTAGAGACTTAAAGATTATAAGTTATTTTCTAGTTAATACTATTCACATTTTATACATGCAACAAGCATATATCAGACAATTAAGGTTTTTTTTTTTTTTTTTTTTTTCAGTTCAGCTTAAACAAGTCTCCTGCCGATTTAAAAAAATCAGAAAAGTATTAACCTAAACAGCTTACCGAGTAATAACTATATGATTAATCGTCATGTAAATCTTATAACTATATGGTGGATGGTGTTGTAGTTACAATTCACACACCATATGATTTGAATAAAAATTTAGATGGACTCTTACTATTAAGATAAAATAAAATAGTATGAAATCGGTGCCTTGCTTTCACTTACTTTGTTTCGTTTAATGTTTTCGTTCAATAAGGAAATTTGTTGAATAGTGAATTGTTCATAAATCAGAGGAAGTGAATGCTTTTAAAACTAAAATTGAAACATCTAGAGTTGTATTTGTGGAGCCTGACCCTGACATCATAATTCATAAACGCAAGTAGTCTTAATTATTACAAGTTCTTCTTTTCTTTTCGCTTCCTTTTTCTTGTGGAACATTTATTGGATCCCATATATTTTATACTTTTAAGTCTTTAAGATAAGGGAGAATGGAAGAATAATTTGAATGTGAATCGGTTAGCAATAAGAACTCATGTAGTGTTTGCTTAATTGGTAAAAATGAATGAAAAAAAAAAAACAAATTTTTTTTTTTTTTTTTTTTTTTTTTTTTTAATGGTGTGATCCAAATTGGACCAGCAAATTCTCAGATTTTATTTTAGAAATGGCAGACCAGATTAGTGAGTAGTGACAGAGGTTAAATATCTATCTTCTTTTTTTTTTTAAAGTATTGCTTGGGTATACTATAATTGAATAATTGATAAGTATCAAATCAATGTGACATTTTCGGCCTCCACATAAAAGCAATTTAGACAAAGTGTAGCCAATGGAAGCAACCAGCCAACAAATATAACCCAATTTTGCAAAGAGCCAAGCTAGTGGATGAACCCAGACAGGCCTGAGTGTGATTGCTGTTATATCACACTTCCACATATATGCCCACGAACACGTACAATGAATCAAAAGCAAAGTCTTGTAAACAAAAAAGGGTGGCCTGACTTGGTACGCATTCTCCATTGCATACACTATTTTAAGAGAAATATAATCATAAAATGCATCGTTACATCGTTTGATATGAATTATGAATTATATATAGTTAGTATGATATGATATGAATGGAGGGTGTATGATGCATTGGACACAGCAAAACTTAAAGCTCTTCAACTGATCAGCTCCCATCGAGGACAAATGTGATATTATATTCACAGTGCCAAAATTTGGATTATAATAATCGAGTTTTATTTTGAAGTGTCCAAATAACCCAACACATCATTTCTGGGAAAAAAAATATGGTAGAGTAGTATTACATTTTTTTTTAGGTTAAAAATTGTCCAATCCTTTTTTGTTTATTGGAGTCTAAACTTTTGGGACAAGTGTTATTGCAAGATCCTATAAAGAAATTTGTAGGGTATAAGATATATAATATTATAATTAGGTGGGTGGAACTTTAAACTATTGAATAAAAGTATATATAAGTTGTCTCCTTAATTTGAGCTCTCTGGCTTTTGAATGATTGGACTTATTTGGACTTCAATTTTAGAAATAATTAAAAGTGTAAAGTCCACTATTAGTTATGAGAGTAAGAACAACATTATTTGCTCCCAGTGACAAAGTTCAGCTGGTAGATGGACAAACTTGGGGTTTAAGCAAATGACTCTCAAGTCAGAAGCTCGAATCCTACCGATAGTAAAAAACTATATGATTGAAGCGTTAATGTCAATCAACTAACATCATTTATGATTATAATTAAGTATGTAGTTTGCCATCAATTTTAAAATGCTAATCATACCTATAAAAAAAATATGGTCCCATAATAAACAAGTAAATAAATAACACGAAAAATAAGTTTTTGGCTTTATCATTTTATAGTTTTGATCTGAGAGGTCAGAGGTGTGGTTATCTGTTACCACCACTATCGGTCAATATCTGCGACCACAATTGTCGGGAGGATATTGAATTTTTTATTTTAGTTTGGTAGCAAATCGATTCGAAGAGAGGCTAGTTTTCCACCTAACTTAATTTGGCTGTTAATATAAATTAAACATTTAAAATATATTGAGATGCAATATTAAATGAAAGGAACGTAAAATTACATAATTTCTTCCTTTTTGGGGGGGGGGGGGGGGGGGGGGGGGGGGGGTGGGTGTTGGATTATATCCATTTGAAATTTGACTCATTAGTATTTTGTACGGTAGTTCTTGTTATCTTTTTAACGAAGTATTAAATATTAGTGGCCGAAAGCATGAAGGAAAAAGACACAATTAAAGACAAAGAAAAAGGGTTTTTCTTTCTTTTTTTCTAAAAAAAGAAAAATAAAGAAAAAGGTGACAACTTATAAAGTATGTTAGGATAGAGTATCTCCAAATATAATGGAGATCTAACATGGAAAAGTTATGTAATTTAGAATTTAAATCAATTCCTTAGATTATGTTTTTAAATTTTTTTTTTTTTTTAAGTATTACAACTATTACGATAGGACTGATGAAACCTATAAATATCAAACAATACATATGAGAAAAAATTGTGGTTTGAATCATGTATTTCTCTTTGATATATATATATATATATATTGTAACACTATAAGAAAACAATAATAAAAAATCTAAACCTAACATAATTTTGTATAGATTTTTTGTCAATTTTATACCAGGTGAACGCATTATAATTTTAAGTGATTGAATGTGAGTTCTATCAAAGACTCCTTGTCTACTTTGGTGGTCGAAGACTTCACAATCTCAACTCGACAATGTTCAAACATCGACACATTGTATATATTGTCCTATCATTAGTCCATTATTGATAAAAACACAATAAATGTGGGGAGATTCTTCCGGTGTTAGAAACCTAGTGCCGACTTCTTCCGACTAGATCGATCACGGTAGACGATTGTTAAAAAAAAAAAAAAAAAAAAAAAAAAGAGAGAGAGAGAGTTCAAATACAATTAAATATTATACTTATTTAAAGAAAATTAAACAGGTATATATTCTTCAGATGAAGCCAAATGCAACACCTTAACATGAATTGTGAATCCTAAATCAATAATTTCCATATGCAATTAATATTTGTTTAATCCGAAAATGACTTAAATTAAGAGGGAACGTGTTGTGCAAACGACGACGTGGATTGATCAGATGGTATGAAATTAATGACACGCTTCCACACACAAATTTCGTGTGCCATCTAAATGCCACCTACCACATCGACATCATTATTATTCTTATTATTATTTCTAAAATTGACATGAATATGACATTAATTTTATCCATCTTTTTGGTAGAAAAATAAATATGTGATATCAAGAAGAAAACGATTTTTGTTTTATGTTTTAAATTTGCTTGCCTGCATTTTTCGAATATAATCTTAAAGTTCATGTAAAAAAAAAAAAATTAAATAAAAAATAAAAAAAGTTGTTTCCTTTTAAAATATTGGACCTAACAGAATCACAAAACACCCAAATCTATTTCTTGCTTTTCTAAATTTTTTTTATTGAAAGGATATTGTCAAGCTAGATGAACATTATTTACCTTCAAACCATATTAATTCTAACTTTTCTATTTTTAAGAAGAAGAATATTGTATTTTTTTGGAATTTTTATATGATTAGAGTAATATTATAAATTTAAATATCAAATATAATGCTTAATTTTTCTAAAAATAAGTTAATTTATTTTCCTAGTGATATATTTTTTCACATTTGTTAACATTATTATAATCATAAACCAAGATAACATTAAAATTGATAAGATTTATAACTAATGTAACCTTTAGAGACAATGGGTATATTAACCTTGAGAGATATAAATAATATAAATACAATTTACTTAGGGAACAGACAATAGGTCTTTGGTCCCTCCTAGTTTAGGTGATGCATACACATTTTATAAGTATGAGTAGTTGTGGCATTGCAGGAGTATATATCTTCCGGTTCTATAAGTAAATATTTGGGTGTATATTCCGTGCTTAATCTCAGCATGTCCTAACATATCAAATCCGTTCAATGTCAATTTTTTTAAAAGGTCTTAATCTCAATAAATCTATACAAAACCTATGCACACTAATTATTTATCCAACATTTTCATTCAATATATATATATATATATATATATATATATATATATATATATCTAACAAGTCTTTACAAGTTATTATTTTTTTAAATTGAAAACAATTTTAAAGTATTTGTTATCGCATATTAAACATCCATTGTTTATACAGTATGTTAATTACACAATTCATTAAGTAATATTTTTAAATTATGTACATCGTACATCTTAATACTGTATACACTTAAAATATTAATAGTTACAAGTAAATGTGTATATATATATATAAAGAAAATGTATTTTCAAATTAATTAAAACACAAGATCAATATTAATTCAATGATCCAAGAAAGATGAGTAGAATCATAAGTTACTATTAGTTTTCATGGGACAGAACATGTGGAAATGGTGGGAAATGTCACTCTTTTGAACTCATTTGGTGACTTTGTCAGTACTTTAATAATTTAAGTTTAAAAGGCACCAATTATGGTAAACTACCAAAATTACCCTTAGTTCTTCATTTATGTTATTCTGTTTATACTTTTCTCTCTCCACACTTCCAAAAAAACGAGACTGGTTCTCTCCACTTTCTCTCTCCACAGCGACTCTCTTTGTTTATAGAAATAAAAATTCAAGGTTGGATCGACTTTCTTCTTCAACTTATAAAATGTTTGGACGTGCTTCAGTACAAGAAGGTAATATTTCTGGCAAATACTTCTGTTAATTTGTTCACATTTTCATTTGTTTATATAGAAAACTGTAATATTTTTTGTTGGATCTCCAAGACTTTTGTTGCCTTGACCGAGCCTTTTATTGCCTTGACCGAGCCTTCATCGAGCCTTTTCTTGCCTTCATCGAGCCTTTTCCTTGTTTTTGAAATGAATAAGTATGGAACCTTTTATACAAATTTTCGAGCCTTTTATTGCCATGACCGAGCCTTTTCCGAGCCTTTTCTTACCTTCATCGAGCATTTTCCTTGTTTTTGAAATGAATAAGTATAGAGCCTTTTATACAAATTTCCGAGTCTTTTATTGCCATGACCGAGCCTTTTCCGAGCCTTTTCTTACCTTCATTGAGCCTTTTCCTTGTTTTTGAAATGAATAAGTATGGAGCCTTTTATACAAATTTCCGAGCCTTTTATTGCCTTGACCAAGCCTTTTCCGAGCCTTTTATTGCCTTCATTGAGCCTTTTCCTTGTTTTTGAAATGAATAAGTATGGAGCATTTTATACAAATTTTCGAGCCTTTTATTTCCTTTTTATACAAATTTCCGAGCCTTTTCTTGCCTTCATCGAGCCTTTTCCTTGTTTTTGAAATGAATTAGTATGGAACCTTTTATAAAAATTTCCGAGCCTTTTATTGCCTTGACCGAGCCTTGACCGAGCCTTTTATTGCCTTCACCGAGCCTTTTCCGAGCCTTTTCTTTACCTTTGAAATGAATAAGTATCGAGCCTTTTAGAGAAATTTTTGAGACTTTTGAAGTCTTCTCTGAGCCTTTTCAATATCCTCACCCGAGCCTTTGTAAATCCTGTGTTTTTATTAATTGTTAGTGATGAATAATTTGACAGCATCATGAATCAGGTTAGGATTGTAATATCTTACAACGGTCGATGGGAGCAGTTTCCCGACGGAAGTCAGAGGTTTATTGGATCCGATAACCGGGGAATGTATGTGTCAAAGAATATGACTTACAAAGAATTGTTGGCGATTGTGCATACCATTGTGAAATACGATGAAAACAAATTCACTGTTGATCTGTCATCAATATCAATCGTTCCTGGCAGTACATGTCGCACATTTATAAGGAATGACTACTGTTATAGGTAAAAATCGTCATAAAGGACACGTCATCCCCATAAAAAAGCCACGTAAGCAGGAGTCAGGAAAAGTCAACTCGAAAGGGGAAAATCCCCCAAGTAACCCACTCGGCTGAAACCAAAGCGACCCGATCACAAACAAAGAGAGCCAGCTCGGGCAACATCACCTACTCGGGTATACTCGGGGATCAACAAGAAGAGATGGTTATGGAAACTCACTTCCCAAATGCATGGAAGGAATCAACAGTGAGCACCTCCACAATACGCAGCAGTGCAACCCTTCAAAGTTTAACAAGGAAACAAGCAGGTTTCCCACGAATAAAGGAGAAAGAATCCGGCCCAAACTCGAACTCAGCCAAAACAGGAAACATATCACACCCAAGAAAGAAACAGAATCCGACTAGAACTGGGAAACCGCTTAAGACTTGGGCGCCACGACACCAAACCCTAGCGGTATCCCTAAACCCTAAAAACAACATGTATAAATACCCTTTGTAAGGCATAAGGGAGAGAGACTGATAAAAAAGCATAAAAAAGACCAGAGCGTATTTTTGTAATCAATTTTATATAGTGGATTTTGGCTTCGTTGCTTAAGCAACAGCCCATGGACGTTTCTCCGGTCATCGGAGTTTTACCACGTATCTCTTGCTCATTATTTTTACGATATTAAGATTCAAACTATTATCACTCACAAACGTGATCTCAAATCATCGATTGAGTGTTGACGAAAAATCACCGTCAACAATTGGCGCTAGAAGGAGGGGGTATCGCGAAGCCCTTGTGAAGCAATGGCCGGCGAGGGAGATGATAGCGATTCCAGGTACAGTCACGGATTACCCACTAATGAGTTGGAGGGTGACGCCACTCCCAACACTGCGGATGCAACCTTAGCAACTGCAGGTCAATCAACTGCCTTGGCTGGCATCCAGCGCTTCCCCCCAACTAATGAAGAAATCGTGCAAAGATTCCGTGCTTCTCTACAGCAACTCATGTCGGACGCAGCAAGACAGGGAGTTGACCTTTCCACCACGGAGAGTTTGATGTCACCTTACAATCTTTTCGCCCCAAATCAGCAAGCAACAAGATTGCGTTCCACGGTGGTGGTACCAGTGCCGGATGCACCCATAAAGGTGAGCCGAGGTCCTACAGACAGGCCAACAATTTTGTCTGAAAGGTTAGCCATGGATAGCAGGGAGCATAGAGAGGAGAATGATTCTGACAGAAGGCAGGATCAGGATCGGATGGCCAAGGATCGAGATCGCCCTAGGAGACGTACTCATCGGAGAGCGTGGTCATCATCCTCAGGAGAGAGTGAGCAGAGTTATCGTCGCAAGCGCCAAAGAGGCATAGTTCGGCTACATGGCCTAAACCGAGAACATAGAGAGTTGAATCCAGAGGAGAGGGGTCAAAAGCTGATCGTAAGTCAGAATTTCAATGCAATGGGAGAACCGGAAGGAGACAGGGGCATACTCATACAGAGTTTGACCCGGGAAGTTGAGAATAATCGTCGACAGATGGATGCTTTAGTCAGGCGATATGGGCGTAATGAATTGTCGGACAACGAGTCCGGAAGCCCTTTCACCAATGAAGTCCTAAGGACACCATTCCCGGAGAGATTCAGGATGCCTCACGTAGAGCAATTCAAAAAGGACACTGATCTGAAGGAACACGTCAGAAGGTATAAGAGTGCCATGGCCCAGTATGTCTACAATGACGCCTTGTTGTGTTTGAATTTCCCCCAAACTCTCGGGGATTTAGGCTCCAGGTGGTTCGGCAGGTTACCAGCAGCGAGTATAGGCAATTTCAGCGAGCTGAGTAAAGCCTTCTCAAGGCAATTCCTCGGTAATGTACATAGGAAGAAGTCGGTGGCCCACTTGTCCCAGCTAAAACAAGGAAAAGACGAGTCGCTGAAGAAATATTTGGGGAGGTTTGGTCATGAGGTGTCCGAAATTAGGAGTGCAAATGACGAAGCCATAATTGCCGCGTTCATCAACAACCTTCAGAACGGCCAATTGTCATTTGACCTCCGAAGAGCCCGACTAACCAGTTATGCCGATATAATGGACATGGCCGGGGGTTACGCCCTGGCTGAGGAGGAAGAAGTTACCACAGGAGGTTACTTCGTACATGGCGGTCGCCCAAAAGGATCTAAAACCAAAGACCAAGCAAAGGCGCCTGATACCAAAGGTGACAAGCAGAAGAATAAGGCGCGGGATGGTCGGGATGGATGTCGAGCGTATGACCCAAAAACTGATCAGCCGCGGCAAAGGTTCCAAGGCAGATATACAAACTATACCGCGTTGAAAAAGGATCAAGAGGAAGTTTTAGCAATCCTAAAAGAAAAGAACATGACTAAAGAACCGCCTAAGCAGTCAACGTATGCTCGGAGGGACACCACCAAGTATTGTAGGTTCCACAAGGAGAATGGGCACGAGACATCTAAGTGTTTCCAGCTAAGGGACCACATCAAAACCCTCATCAGGGAAGGACATTTGAAAGACATCGTCTTAAAAAAGGCTGACCGGGCAGATGGACAAAAGGATAGCCGACAGGACGGACGGGCAAGAAAGGCTAGTCCCAAGAAAGCTGAGGATGAAGGAGCAATCAACACCATCTTCGGAGGACCAGCGATTGGCAAGAGTAACAGGGAAAGGACCCAGGAAATCTGGGAGGCCGCGGAAGCACGGAGAGACCTGGACGTCAATTCTGTTGAACCTGAGCCGAAGAGAATCAAGGAAGGCTGGGACCCGATCATATTCACAGAAGCCGATTCACATGGAGTAGATGTTAGGCCAAATGACGCGCTGGTGATCAGCGCGCGGATTGGTCATAGAGAGGTTCATTGGATTTTGATTGACAATGGAAGCTCAGCATATATTCTTAGTGCAGAAGTATATGACCAGCTGAGGTTAGATAGGAAAAACCTACAACCATTTCCCACGCCCCTTAGAGGATTTGGAGGAGTCGAAGTAAGGTCGCTCGGCACGGTGAAATTACCCGTAAAGGTTAGGAAGGCTCCTTGCCAAAAGACAGTGCTACTCGACTTTGTGGTGGTGGATACTGAAAATTGGCCGTACAACGCCTTATTGGGCTGACCATTCTTGAATAAAACCAAGGCAGTAACAGCAACCTACACCCTCATGATGAAGTTCCCGACAGAATATGGGATATGAGTGGTCAAGGGGTCACAAGAAATGGCCCGAAGAGCAAATTTGTCAGTATATAAAGATAGGGAAGTACACCAAGTATACCCGGTAATAGCCGAGCAAGAAGTTGGTGAACCGGAAGAGCAGGCAGAAGTGCCGAAAGAATTTGAGTTGGATCCCAGAGAAGAACCTGAGGCTAAGAAAGATAAGCCAACCGAAGAAGTGGCATTAGATCCAGAGGATCCGAGTAGGACAGTGAAGGTAGGGGCAAGTTTGAATGCACGTGTCAAAGCCCAGCTTGTCACGCTGCTGAGAGATTACAAGGATGTTTTTGCTTGGAGCCACGAAGATATGCTAGGGATAGACCCAAAGGTGATATCACATTGCCTCTCCATCAACCCAAAGTTCCGCTCGGTAAAGCAGAAAAGGTGGCTGTTCAACCCCGAAAGAAGTACAGCCATTAAAAATGAAGTAAAAAAGTTTCTTTCCACCGGATCGATAAGGGAAATCAAGTACCCGGAATGGGTGGCCAATGTGGTGCTGGTCAAGAAAAAGAACAACCAATGGAGGATGTGTGTGGATTTCACAGATTTAAACAAGGTCTGCCCGAAAGACAGCTTCCCACTACCAAGGATCGACCAGCTAGTGGACGCAACAACAGGGCACGAATTGTTAAGCTTCATGGATGCTTACTCGGGGTACAATCAGATCCAAATGAATAAAACCGACGAAGAGAAAACAGCATTCACCACAGACCAGGGGTTGTATTGCTATAAGGTGATGCCATTCGGATTGAAGAATGCCGGGGCAACGTACCAGAGGTTGGTGAACAGGATATTCGCTCGGCAGATTGGGAGGAACATGGAGGTCTATGTAGATGACATGCTGACCAAGAGTGTCACGGCAGAAAGACACGCGGAAGATCTAAAAGAAACCTTTGAGGTTCTAAGGAGGTACAAGATGAAACTTAACCCGAGCAAATGTGTGTTCGGGGTACCATCAGGTAGGTTTCTAGGTTTCTAGGTTTCCAGGTGCATCAGAGGGGAATCGAAGTGAACTCTGAGAATATCAAAGCATTAGAAGAGATGGCTTCGCCAAGAACGCTGAAGGACGTACAGAGGCTGACGGGATGTCTGGCATCACTTAACCGATTCATAGCAAAATCAGCAAACAGATGCGCCCTGTTTTTTAAAGCAATAAAGAAAGGAAAAGGACTCGAATGGAACAAAGAATGTGAAGCAGCCTTCCAAAAGTTGAAAGAGTACTTAGGACGAGCTCCCATCCTCTCAAAACCAGTGGTTGGAAAGACATTATACCTATACCTCTCGGTCACAGAAGTGGCAACAAGCTCGGTGTTGATCCGAATGGAGGACGGGATACAGAGACCGGTGTATTACACCAGCAAGGCGTTACTGCCTGCAGAGACAAGGTATTCACCTGCAGAAAAGATAGTGCTCGCCCTGATCACGGCAGCCAGGAAGCTAAGGCCATATTTTCAAGCGCATGCAATAGAGGTGTACACTGATTGCCCGCTGAAGCTCATCTTGCAAAAGTCAGAACTGTCAGGTAGGCTGACTAAATGGGCGGTGGAGTTGAGCGAATTCGACATCAAATACACCCCAAAAGCCGCAGTCAAGGGGCAGGCAGTGTCAGATTTTATAGTGGAATTCACCGAGCCAGATGCCGAAGTGAGAAGAATAATGGAAGAAAAACAGGAGAATAGCTTTCGATGGAGGTTGCATGTAGATGGATCATCAAACACCCATGGCAGCGGGGCCGGGATGGTCATAACAACTCCGGAGGGAGACGCTGTAGAATGCGCCATGAGGTTCGATTTCAAAGCAACCAACAACCAAGCAGAATATGAAGATTTGTTGGCCGGCTTGAATGTCTGTATAGCGTTAGGAGCAGATGAGTTGGAGATTTACAGTGATTCGCAAGTTGTGGTTAGCCAGGTATTGGATGAATACCAGGCGAGGGAGGAGCACATGATAGCTTACCTGGACATTGCAAAGAAATTGCTCAGAAAATTCAAGATGTACAAGATCTTTCAGATCCCTCAGGAAGAAAACGAGAAAGCAGACGCTTTGTCCAAATTAGCTTCAGCCACCATGAGTATCAGGTCCAAAGTGATACCGGTTGCGCACCTGACGAAGCCGAGTACAACAGAATCTGAGGAAGTCATGGTGTCGGAGATCCGACCAGTTCAAAGCGACTGGACCACACAGCTCAGAAAGTATGTGGAGGAAAACATTTTACCAGAGGATGCTATGGAAGCAAAACACGTCAAGTACAGGGCAACCCGGTACACAATCCTAAGAGGTGAATTATACAGAAGAGGGTTCTCAAAGGTACTGCAAAGGTGTATCGCCGGCGAAGAAACCAAAAAGATCATGATGGATGTTCACAGTGGAGTATGCGGGAACCATACTGGGGGTAAGAGTCTGGCGCATAAGGTACTTAGGCAAGGATTCTATTGGCCGACTTTGTTTACAGAGGCACAGCGATTCGCGGAGAGCTATGAGACATGCCAGAGAATAGCAAATGATATTCGGCAACCCCCGGAGTTGCTCAGAAACTTAACTTCACCTTGGCCCTTTGCCATGTGGGGCCTCGACCTGATAGGACCAATGCCCACTGGAACAAAGGGGGGTGTGAAGCATGCTATTGTGGCAGTGGACTACTTTACTAAATGGACGGAAGCAGAAGCTCTCGTGCACATCACTGAGGCAAACACCACCAACTTTGTCAGAAAGAACATAATATATAGGTTTGGGATCCCGAGCATCATCATAACAGACAATGGGACCCAATTCGACAACAGCAAGTTTAGATAAATGTGCGAAGAGTATAAAATCGTAAACTACTATGCGTCACCTGCTCATCCTCAAACCAATGGCCAGACCGAAGCTGTGAACAAGGTGATCAAGCACACGTTGAAAGCAAAGTTGGAAGCCAAGAAAGGCAGCTGGGCGGACAAGCTACCAGAGGTGCAATGGGCATATCGAACCACTGTAAGATCATCCATAGGGGAGACTCCTTTTGTGTTAGCATTCGGGACGGAGGCTGTTATCCCAGCAAAAATAAGTTTTACATCACCCAAGGTACAACTATACAGCTCTGAGCATAATATTAACATGCTACAACAAAACTTAGATGAGCTTGAAGAAGTCAGGGATGCAGCGCAAGTGCGAAACGCCGCATACCAGCAAAGGGCTGCGAGGTACTATAATTCTCATGTTCGCGTGCGTAGATTCTAGCTGGGAGATTTAGTGCTAAGAAGAGTGTCCCCGAACACCAAGGACAGGTCAGCAGGATTCCTCGTCGATAAATGGGAGGGGTCGTACATCGTCAAGGGAGTCGCGGGGCACGGGGCATACATGATAGCCCGACCAGGGGGGAGCTTAGTACCCCGACCATGCAATGCACAGTACCTCAAGATCTTCTACCCCTAAGGAACTCATCACTATGATTATGTTAATTCAGTTTGTTGTTTGCTCAATTTTAGCTTTGCATTAACTGTTTCAGATTTATTTGATTTTCTAATAAAGTTCATTTGCCAATAAGAGGTTATTCATTGAAGTCGATAAGTCACATGATCAAAGATACTCCATGGCCTATGAACAATAGCAGCCACTTAAAAGTTGCTAAGCAAACGCCAAAAAAGAACAAATTCGGGAGCTACGAAGCCACGAGAGAGCGGACGAGTAGTGCTCGAAGGGCGAAGAAGCTGAAGTAGCACGCCCGCCTAGTTAAGATAGTGCAAAAGCGCTTCTTGGCAAAAAGGCAAAACCGAGGCACCAGGATAACTGGAAAATTGCTCGGAGTGCCACCAGAAAGGCTGGTGAGATGCGCAGCTGTGTTGGCCGGTACATAGTACCCCAACAATTCGGTAAAACCTTGCACAGACAAAACCGGAAGACGTCCTAGGTGACTTGTGTAAGGACCTCAATGTATGGTCGTGGTGAGCCTCGACGTAATATTTAGGTAAAACCTAAACAGGTCAAAAAGATAAAACGCCAGTTAAATAAGATACTCGGCCAAATTAATTGCCAGTTGAATAAGACACTCGGCTAAGATTAGTTAGTTGCCAACCAAATAAGATATTTGGCCAAATTAATCGCCAGTTGAATAAGATACTTGGCCAAATTAATCGCCAGTTAAATAAGATACTCGGCCAAATTAATTGCCAATTAAATAAGACACTCGGCTAGGATCAGTTAGTTGACAGCTAAATAAGATACTTGGCCAAATTAATCCAGTTGAATAAGATACTTAGCCAAATTAATCGCCAATTAAATAAGATACTCGGCTAAACTAGCTAGCGACCAGTTAACAAAGTACTTGGGAATTAGAAAGCAAAACGGTAAGAATGAAAATTCATATATATAAGGTTAATACAAGAATCATTGCAAAAGAGTACAGAAATTACAATAAAGTACAGAAGAAAAATCAAGAAGATGGCACCGGGGGTTGTGAGCCGCTCCCACCAACGCTCGGGTCAGGCTCCATCATATACTCGCTGAAGAGGCTATCATCAGAGGGCCACGCAATCACATCTTCTTCGTCATCCATCCAGGCGCTATAGTCCATCCCAAGGACGGGACCAACATCAGGATTCTCACCATCGATCCCCGCTTTCTGACAAGCGTGAAAAGTAGAGAAGGAATCGGCGGTGGGAACCTCCAGATGCATGTGATGTGGCACCTTACCTTTACTTCGACAATATGCTCGCCACTCTTTCATCTGGATCCGAAGAGACTCCAGAGACGTATCCACATGCTTCTTGATCGAAAGGCTCCAGTTGGCCCTGGCCCGGTCGATCGCCCTATTCTTCATTTTGAAGAATTCTCCAACCGAGACCATTCCCCGTTGGAACTCCCTGAGAAGTAAAGTGTCATAGGCTAGAGATCTTTTAAAGCGGTCGACCCCCTGTATCTCCAACTCCAGCCTAGCTTCCTTTGACAGAGATTTGACTGTCAAGGCCTGACGCCCCAAGTCTTCTATCCGGCGTTCATAAGAGGTTTTTACGTCCTCAGCGGTCTGCTCGGACTGGAGCAAAGCATCTTAAGTGGAGGATAACTGATCTTGCAGGGATTTGGCCTTCTCAGCGGTAAAAGATACCTTTTGTTCAGCCTCCATTTGACGTGCCAGGCATTGATCCAGGAGCACCTGACTTGATCTAGCCCCCTCTTGACAAGCTAACTCAGCCCGAGAGCGATGGTTCCCACTCTCCTTCAATTGGGCTTCTAACTGCCTTATTTTTTCTGCCTAGGCTTCACCAGCCTGGCAAGCCCCGGACATCTCAGCCACCATCTGTAGTAAATCAATAGCAAACAGGAGTGAAGTAATAAAGAAAAAAAAAACAAAAAAAAAACAAAATTATGCATATAATCAGAGCGTTACTCATGTAGGAAGCACTGTTGAAGAAGTTGCAGAGCCGGTCGGACACGGTTCCAACCCTAAGGTGACTCCAGTGATCCTCCCTAATGTAGGCTCGGCCTGAAGCCATGGCCCTCAGCATAGTCTCGGGGGTAGGATTGTCTGTCTAGGTCGAGGGGCCCAAACCACCCACGTAAGTTTCAGGGAGCCTGGCAGTCGAGGCCACTCGAGGAGAGCTAGCGGAGCCGCCAACACTGCCCTTGATCTGGTCCTGTGGAGGGGTCATACCTTTTTTTCTCCCAACCTCTGCTCCCCCCTCATCACTTGAAGATGAGTCAACATATGTAACTACTCGGTGAATCTTGGGGGTAGGGCGACCAGGAGAAAACAAGGTTTCAAGATTGCCTCCCGCGAGAATTCAAGTCAGCCGCAGGATCTTCAGAATCCGGATCGGGATGCCTCATTTCAACACTGTTGTCCCCGGGAGGAGTAGGAATTGGCTTGGTAGGAGTCAGAATCTCCGAAGCCATCATGCCCAAATGTTCCCCAGCTGCTTCAGCACCCTGGAATGTAGCACTTGGCATGTTTGCAGCAAAGTGGGGAGAGTTGGTTCCATGGGAGAAAGCCGCTGGCTCAGGCTCAGGCTCAGGCTCAGGCTCAGGCTCAGAGGCAGGCTCAGAGGAGTGCCCAGCCTTTTCTTTCCCTTTAGAAGAAGAAGGACCCGCTTGATTGTCCTGCCCAGCAGCGGTCCTACTTACTCCAAAGTTGGTCCTACTTGCTCCAAAGCCCTCCGGATCGCCCACAGCCTCTACTGAATATATGGTCATTTCTTGACCATGGGTCTCCTCGGGCACATAATCGGGTACTCCCTCTTCATCATCTCCCTCGGGAGGATTCTCGGGAGCACTCTCATCAGAGTCACCTTCATGAGGGGCTATCCCAGCATCTCGCTGGTGAAGAGCCGCTTTTCGGCTCGCCTTCACGATGCCTTTCGTCCGGCGTGCCTGAGCATCGCAGACTATGTCTACATCGAACACTTAAAAGAAAAAAGAAGGGAAGTTGTTTCTCCAAGTCAGTAGACTGATTTAGGAGCCAGAATGCAAGAATAACCAGGGAAAACTTATAAAAAACTTACGGCGTTTATGGCATGCAGAAATCTAGGGAAAAAGGCGAGCTCTAATCATTTTCTCCTCATTGAAGAGATAAGGTCTGTCCCTCTTCTCCAAAGGGCCAACGGCCGCCCGAGCCAAAGTCTTGAGCTCCTCGTCAGTAAAGGCAGGAGTCATATGGTTCCACTGGGGCGAACAAAAGTACCGAGGAACCCTGCAAGTCACCCGAGTACCATCAAGATCAAAACTGATTGATTGGCCCCAGCGTTTACCCACGAAGAACCAGCTGTTCTTCCAAAATTTATTTGAAGTGGGGAAACCCTAAACAAATCCCTTCATCTTCTCGTCAGTGGTCGGTTCGATTTCACTATTAACCACTACGTCTTTAGGGATCCAGAACTCGGGCTGGTTCGATTGAAGGAAATAAACCCCAGTCATCCCCACGGGCCTCAGCGCATAAAAGTGCCAGATTTCGTGAGGTGTGGGAGGTGGCCGCTTCATCCTATGCCACATGTGCCACATGCACATCAAAATCCGATAGCTATTCGGAGTTAGCTACGCCGGGGCAAGTCGAGCCTCAGCCAAAAACCAAGTGATGAAAGGCTGAAGAGGAAGAGTAACACCACAAGTAAGCATTGCCCCATAGATTGCCATGTGGTCCAGTGGGGGGTTCCATGCAGCTCGACCGTCAGTAGGAATCAGCGAAACCATGTTGCTGTCCAGGTCAAACCGTTGCATATACTTTTTTATCTCTTCAGGGCCGACCACGTTCGGTTCGACGTCATAGGCACATATCCGCTCGGGAGAGAAAGGAATGCGAGCGGCCCTATGCTCCTCTACAATATCGTTCTCAACTACCCTCTGGATCCTGACTCGGCTGTCCAGGGAGTGAGAATCCTTTTTACGATTACTCATCCTCTTCCCCATTTGTCTCAACGGCCGAGTATCAACACGAACAGAAGCAGAAGAATCTGACTGAGCTTCAGGCTGATAAGAGTCAGGCTGCGATGAATTCGAAGAAACGGAGGGAATTTCTGAAGTAGGAGGAACTTCAGAAGTAGCAGGTCCTTCAAGAAAAAGCCCCGAAACGTCGGCGTCTAAATATTGAGGTTGATCAGGGAGAAGGTCTCCTAGCAACATGTGGACAACCGTGACAAGAAAAACATCACCTTGTTCAATAGCAATCATACCAATAGTAAAAAGACGATGCCTAGTAGCAGGATCCATAAGAACTAACCTTGATATATCAGAAAACTGGAGTTACGCGAACTGTAAAGGAAATCTTCAGAGAATAAGGGATGGTCTTCAAGAAAAGATTCGGGGTTTGAAGTTGAGGATCTTGGCAAGACTAAGAAACGAGTGTCTAATCCCAAATAACTCAAAGAAAAGTAGCAGCTGCAGGTGAACTTCTATCAGGAAGAGAAAAGAAAAATGGTAGGAGATTTTTTGCAGAGAAATAAGGATTTTTTCCACGAAGCGTCAAGCTGATATATATATAGGCGGTACCGGATTCAAAAGAAATCGAAACCCTAGAGTGGGTAGGTGAAGAAGTGGGAAAAAAGATAAGCGGGGGGAGTGACGTAGGCTACGCATGAATGAACAGAAGGGTCGTGTCCCATTAATGCCTCCTACCACAACCAAGCAAAAGGAGACAAGTGGCAAGCAGAGAGAGCCTTGAGCCGTCAGGAAGTCAGTGTGTCACCATCAAAAGATTTCTTAATAGTGGGTGGATCAAGCATGTGTGGACATAATTGAGACACGTCAGTAATACTTCGAATCAAACGAGGATACTGAAAACCAACATTAATATAAAAGACGACAAATGAAAACAAGTCGTGAGAAATGAAGCAAACAGGGGTTAAATATTTATCCCGAGCAAGCGGTATTCGGCTCAGATATTTAAAGGGGTATTGTTATAGGTAAAAATCGTCATAAAGGACACGTCATCCCCATAAAAAAGCCACGTAAGCAGGAGTCAGGAAAAGTCAACTCGAAAGGGGGAAATCCCCCAAGTAACCCACTCGGCTGAAACCAAAGCGACCTGATCACAAACAAAGAGAGCCAGCTCAGGCAACATCACCTACTCGGGCATACTCGGGTATACTCGGGGATCAACAAGAAGAGATGGTTACGGAAACTCACTTCCCAAATGCATGGAAGGAATCAGCAGTGAGCACCTCCACAATACGCAGCAGTGCAACCCTTCAGAGTTTAACAAGGAAACAAGCAGGTTTCCCGCGAATAAAGGAGAAAGAATTCGGCCCAAACTTGGACTCAACCAAAACAGGAAACATATCACGCCCAAGAAAGAAACAGAATCCAACTAGGACTGAGAAACCGCTTAAGACTTGGGAGCCACGACACCAAACCCTAGCGGTATCCCTAAACCCTAAAAACAACATGTATAAATACCCTTTGTAAGGCATAAGGGAGAGAGACTGATAAAAAAAGCATAAAAGAGACCAGAGCGTATTTTTGTAATCAATTTTATATAGTGGATTTTGGCTTCGTTACTTAGGCAACAACCCGTGGACGTTTCTCCGGTCATCAGAGTTTTACCACGTATCTCTTGCTCATTATTTTTACGATATTAAGATTCAAACTATTATCACTCACAAACGTGATCTCAAATCATCGATTGAGTGTTGACAAAAAATCACCGTCAACAACGACGATGTCCAGTTTATGCTGGGGGAAGATCGAGTGATCCCTCAAGTATGTGTCAGTGTAACTGAGAGGACAGTTGGAGATATGATAGGGAATGATATTTCTTGTCCTGAAAATACCCAACAGTTTGGATCCTTTAGCGGTAGCAACCAAGGGTTCACCCAAAGGAGTGCAACCGAAGGTGGGGAAAACATGTGTGGTGTCCCACCGGTAACGGTCAACCATACAGATGTAGTTGAACCTCAAATTGTTGATGTGTTTGGGTGTCGAATTGAGCAGTACAATGAGCAGTACAATGAGTAGTACAATGAGTAGTACAATGAGCATTACAATGAGCAGAACAATTACCCGAACCATGACGTGGATAATGATGCAAATAATGAACAGGTTGATGATCTGCAAAATGTGGAAGAAGAGCCTGAACAAATTCAAACACATGGTAGACGTGTACAAGGAGTTAGTTGCACTGCACCAAATATGGCTGGGACTTCCGAGGTCCGGTATAACGTAACAGCATCTGATTATGATAATGTGACAATGTGGGTTATTCCCGGAGCAGATGCATACTCGTTTGGTACTGGTACAAGCAGCACTTTTGCAGCGCAAGAACCTAGAACCATGATTTATAAAGGTCAATTTTTTCCGAGTAAAAAGGATTTGAAAAGGCTAGTTAGCCATTTTTCAATGCGGCAGAACTTTGAATGGAAGGTGAAAAGGTTGAATAAGACAACTTTACATCTGGTCTGCATCATTGATGAATGTACGTGGAAATTAAGAGGGGTGAGGAGAGATGAAGGGACTTACTTTCAAGTCAGAAGTTTTGTCAACGAACACATTTGTCCGTTGGAGGAGATTCATCGCCGGCACCGACAAGCTAGTGCAGTCACAATCGGAGAAGTCGTTGCCCCTAGACTTTAGCAACATGATGGACGTCTCATGCGTCCCAAGGACATAATTGCCGATATGAAAACAATATATGGCATCCAAATCATGTACAGTAAAGCACATGATGCCCTGCAATATGCATTGTCATTGAGCTATGGAACGCATGAAGAAACTTTCCAACTGCTGCCATCTTTTGCATACATTCTCGAACAGCAAAATCCTGGCACAATCACGGATTTACAGTGCGCAGACGATGGTAAATTCCTTTACTTTTTCATGTCGTTATGGTCCTCAATTAGAGGTTTTCGGAGGTGTATGCGTCCTGTGATTGTAGTTGATGGTACCCATTTGAAGAGAAGATTCGGGGGTACAATGTTTGTTGCAACTGCACACGATGGAAACGAACAGGTGTATCCAATTGCTTTTGGGTACGGTGACTCAGAAAATAACCATTCATGGGAGTGGTTTTTGGAATGCTTGAGGGGGGCCCTTGGTCATATAGATGATCTGGTTTTCATTTCTGATCATCATGCAAGCATTGAAGCAGGGATTTCTATAGTGTTCCCTTATGCAACCCATACCATATGTTGCTGGCATTTTGGTGAAAATATGAAAAAGCGATTCCATAGAAAGGATGTTGCCGACATAATGGATAGTGCTGCTAGGTCGTACAGTGAAATCCAATACGATCGCCACATGGAGGAGTTACGTAAGCTGCACAAGGGTGCATACGATTATGCCATTGATGCCGGTCCACACAAGTGGTCTCACGTTCACTGTCCCCAAAGAAGGTACAGGTTGATGACCACAAATGTTGCAGAGTGCATAAACTCATGCTTAAAATTCGCACGGCAACTGCCACTAATGACACTGGCAAAGTTCATTAGGAATATGCTACAAAAGTGGTTTCACGATCGTCATACAGCTGCACAGTCCATGCGTCATCGATTGACCGACGCAGCACATGGGGTGATCCAGAAATGGGTCGAAAAATGCAATTATATGACCGTAAATGTAGTTGACTGGAACATATTCTTCGTCAAACACAAGGGAAAACAGTGGACGGTTAACTTAGCCCGGAAGACTTGCACGTGCAACAAATTCCAAATGGACTTTTTACCTTGTTCACACACACTCGCAGCGGCAAGGTACATGACAAGTTACATTTAACGCTTTTCTATAACCAAACGTGAGTCTCACTGTTTTCATTGTTGCAGGGAGCGGAACTTGGATTTCACATCTCTGTGTGCGGACTACTACAAGAGGGAGACACTTATTGATGCATACTCGGTTCCTATTATGTCTGTTGGCCATCCTTCTTCATAGGTGGTTCCATCCGATATCGCAGCGCGAGTGGTTTTAAATCCAAAGACGAAGAGACAATCAGGTCGCCCCATGGAGGGTCGACACATATCGTCTTCGGAGAGGACAACCACACAGTCGTGTAAAAGATGTGGACAACCAGGACATAATAGCAGGCGGTGTTCGAATCCGCCTATTGTTAATGAAGGTCCCAGGACAATTGTCCCCTATGATTTCCGTCGCAAGTGTAGCATCTGTCACACAATAGGACACAACAAACAAACATGCCCTCAGAAAGACACGCCAGTGGAATGAATGGAGCCGTACAAGAGGAAGACGATCAAACATAACAAGGCAGTACAAGAGGAAGATGAATTGCCACCAAAAAAGCTTGTGATTGAGAAACATGTCTCCAACTTGATGTCTTCCAACATCGTTCAGACTTTAGGAACCATGATCGATACAATTGTTTTATGAGACCCTTGGTTCTTATGTTTTTATGTAGAACTAATATGATTGATTTTATGTTGGAGAAAAGCTTGCGATTGCTAATGTGTTCCAACATCGTTCAGACTTTGGGAACCATGCTCGATACAGTTGTGTTATGGTTTTATGTTGAATAATTTTTATTTTATTTTTTCCTGAAATTGATTTGAATTTAGTTGTTTGTGTAATGTCATACTGGATCCTTTGTTAATTGCAAACACTTAAAAAGAAAAACAAATTATTATTTTTCATTACTGAAATGTTATGTACATAAACTAAATCACTATCTCGAAGACCAGTCCTTCGAGTTGCAAAAAACCTCCACAGCCATCTTCTCTCGAATGGTGGTCATATCATTTTTCAATCAGTCAAAAGTATCCCTGTTCACCGCCAGATACTCTGTCAATCTTAAAGTATGAGTACCACAGTTACCCCTACAATTCACCACATGAACAACCGTTAGAATGGAATTATAAGAAAACGAATTTGGATAAAATCAGATCTTGAAACAGTCATACCCTATGTCCTATTGTGGCACACGGTCTGCAGACACATAATAAAAAGTGAATGCCCTAGTAGTCTTTGAGTACGTCATATCGCCCCTCCGTCTGCGATTGTGAAAGCTCACCACATGCAGCATTGAGGGTAAAAAATACCGTAAGCACGCGAGCTGCATTTTCCTGTGGCTGAATGGAACCTCCTATCTGTACGAGTCAAAAAGGTAGATATTCCCTCCTGTGAGGTCGATGCTGACCAGGGCCTAATGCGTACGTCCAAGGTTACACGGAATCAGAACCTGCAGGTTTAAAAAGCAATGTGCGATTAGTGTGACATTTATTTTTCAAAACTTTAATGGAAAACATGTAAAATAAACACTCATGGAGTCAACATTGTGCCATGGTATGTTTCCTAGCGGGAGCAGCCCACGTACCACTGTAAGGTCTTCTTCGGACCACTTCTGCTTCTGTGAAGACCAACCTGTACGGGGTCTATCAGACCCACTTCCTATCTTTCTGTCCCAGCAGTTACATAACCATGACTGTACAAAAATGTTAGGTTATAGATGTATGAAACACATCAATGCACAAGCAAATACCGTACAATTTAAACACTTACATAAAACTGTGAATCCAGTATGTTGATCCTCGGACCATAGACAGTGGGAAATGCTCGCTGACGCTTCCACAGAATCTTCAAGTACGTGTCAATGTGCTGAAAGTTTGAACATTTTCATTTGTTAGGATTGTACAATTGTTGTAACAACATATACATATATTACAGTTATGAACATACCGTATCCTCAAACTCCATAAAGTTGCTTTGAAACCGATGGAACCAAAGGACATCGACTGGCAAGTGTAGATCCACATCACTCCTGCATAATTGTTGAAGAAGTTAGATAACAAAGTCAAGTCAGTTTTACTAAGCTGTTTCAAAATAAATACAGAGATTGTAATATCTACGATTATACTTACAATTCCCTCGTCAGGTTCCTCTTGTACGCTTGGTACGCTGCTAGGTGATCAGGATCTATCAGTTCGTGGGGCACCCATACATGTGGTGGCTGTGGCATAGTCCTTGCCCTCTTCGGCCGACAGGGGTCAGTGTATGGGCTCCGCTCCTGCCAACCTCGCCTGCGAACCCGATCCTGACGCTAAAAGGGTGGGGGACTTGATCCAAACCACGGGGATCCACCAAACGTGTGCTTTGTATAGAGGAACTCTGTCCCCGTGGATCGCCAGTAGGGGTGCTCTGTATGGAGGAACTCTGTCCTCGTGGATCGCCTGCAGGGGTGCTCTGTATGAAGGAACTCTGTCCTCGTGGATCGCTTGCAAGGGTAAGCCCTGCCCCGATGGGTGCGTCAGGACTGAGGAACTCTATCCCCGTGGAATGAATGGAGGGATGCGCTGCACTAGGATTAACCAGAGGGGTGCGCAATATGGAGACACTCTATCCCAAGTCCTAGGGATGAACAACAGGATCTGGTAATACCTGATGAGGTACCTGGTCTATCTCCATATGTGCTGTCTCAGTCATCAGTACCACCAGTAACCTCCTCTCTTAGTGTCACACCTAGCCCCTGCTGATCAGACACTGCCTGCGTACTAGGGTTCAGCTGACGCCCAGTCTGTAAGTCTGCTCCATCCTGATGACTACCAGTCCAGTCTCTATCACTGAAGTGTTGGTCTTGGTCATCGATCGACGGGTCATGAAATGGTGGGTCATCGGACCGTCTGCCTTCAGTAGGTGTCTGCGACGTCGAACCCTTAAGACCCCGAATCAAATCCAGCAACTCCTTATGCTGTTGATCTCACTTTTTGTCAGTCATTTGCACTTCGTCCCATAACTCTCGAAACGCATCCAGCAGTTCAGTATACCTACAGTCCTGAAATGAAAAAAAATAAACACGTTGTGAGTACTAAAAGTTTCCAATTGCTTTCAGATTAAATACTGCGGTGCAACTACTTTAACGTACCTCTGGATGCCCTCCGACGCCTCGTCGTGAGTGACCTTCAGGTCGAGGCTGTGTGGGCAACACAAATTGAACTCGCCTATGCCTCACGGGACTCCTACTGTGACCCTCCACGTCAGAACCATCTGTATCACTGGGTCCCGAATGCAGATACTCAGTATCACTGGGTCTCGAATACGGTCCCTCGGTATCACTGGGTTCGGCAGTCGTACGGTGTTCGGTATTGGCATCGGCATCATACAGACTACCTCCCTCCCTCCTCAATGCCCTCATAGTACCGTTCAGCTAGCTCTGCTGGTGTCGGCACCAATTTCAACCTCGCAAACATCTGAAATCAATGTTAGACCATTTGTAATCACATACATACTATTAACTATTAATGTTAACATAACAGATACTTACCATTTCAATGAAAATGGAATCCAACTTATCCCCCCTCGGTCGCTGACTCAACTCCCATTTTAGAATACGAGAGGATAGCTTGATTTCCCTACGGGTCCCACAATCTTCGATGGCAAGATCGGGGATAACCTTAAAAGCAAATATCTGCGTAATAGATAAGTACAATAATAATCAAACACATCAATCATATGAAAATTAAAAATACAATTAAAGTATGGAATCAAATTCTAAATTCTTGTCAATAGTGCATAAGTACAACCATATATGTTGTACGTCTCCACCTTGTGTACTTCAACGCCCTTTTCTCGCTGTCTTCTTTCAAACCGTTCCCGACGACCATCCAATGCATGCTTAAACCCAGAAATAGATCGCCTATACACGTGCGCACCCCACGGGAATGCATCAAAAGCGTCCAAGTTCTCGATTAGGCGAAACTGCCATAATGGGACTTTCTCTCTCTCGTCTAAACCCATTAGTATCCAGTTAAGCATATACAGTAAGCATAGCTTAACCGCATCGTACTGCTCAGCAAAATCACCGGTCCGTACAACGGCTCTCAGCTCTCCAAACTCGACCTCATCTTGACCCTCAAAGTACCGCTGGTGTATGCCATTCTGTACCACATCATAGGTCGACGTGTCGGGAAGTTGTCCAAACTTCAATCCGGTGATCAGACAGAACTCAACCTTCGAGAACCGAACCGAATGCTTTCCTAAAAGAAATCTCATCTCATCTTCCGGCCCGTTGTGATGCAACTCACGAATAAGCAATCGATGGATAATGCCAGCTGAAAACTTCATGTTATGTTGCGCTGCATCCGAAGAAAATGTCCAAAACACGACTCAGTGTACCGACGTCGTTCTTCGACTGCAAGATCTTCAGGTACATTGTTAAGTGCATTTTCAATATCTCTAAGGTGACCGAAATGGTCATGCTGAGTTATTTTCCCCGGGTACCTTTCTTCCGCTGGAGTTTTCAGAAAATCTTTCAGTGGATTCCTCATATGCATATTCACATAAAAATAAATAAAAGAAATTAATATATATAACTTCATGAAAAGACTCGGACACTGAAAAATAAAAATCACGGAGACTTTTAGAAAAGGCTCGGAGTGAGGTTCAAAAGTCTCGAAGACTTAATGAAAAGGCTCGGGTACTATTAATCAAAAGGCTCGGAGACTTTATAAAAAGGCTCGAAATATTATGTAAAAAGCTCGGATGAAGGTTTAAAAGGCTCAGAGATTCAAATTACAAAAACCTACATCATATTATTTAAAATGCTCGAATGAAGGTTTAAAAAGCTCGGAAAAGGCTCGGATAAAAGTTTAAAAAGCTCGGATGAAGATTTAAAAGGCTCAAGATTCAAATTTCAAAAACCTACATCATATTCTTTAAAAGGCTCGGATGAAGGTTTAAAAGGCTCGGAAAAGGCTCGGAAATGAAAAATTGTAGAAAACCTAATCACATTACTTAAAAGGCTCGGACGAAGGTTTAAAAGGCTCGGAAAAGGCTCGGAAAAGGTTTAAAAGGCTCGAAAATGAAAAATTACAGAAAACCTAATCACATTACTTAAAAGGCTCGGACGAAGGTTTAAAAGGCTCGGAAAAGGCTCAGATGAAGGTTTAAAAGGCTAGAAGAATGTTCTATTCATCGTCTTCAACAAAATTTTTACAGAATTTTAAACCTAATCAAACAAACCTAATGAACAATAAATCTAATCAAACCTAATCTATATGTCTAACCAAACACCAAACATCAAACGCAAATCAAATTAACAACAACAAAACGTGTGAGAGAGAAAGTTCAACTCACCACTGGACGTTTGGAGTCAAGAGGGGTAATGTAGCACCACCGCCGGTGATTCACCGTCGCTTTTTTGGCCGGATTTCTTGCGCCGATAACTTCTCTCCCAACTGTTCTCTCTCCCTCAAGTTTTTTCTCTCACGTTTCAAAACACACAAACAGACAAAATGGGGGTATTTTTGTCTAGTCACCAAGATTGGTGCATTTTAAACTTAGATTATTAAAGTGGTGCTATTCTTACAAAAACCCCTCCAAATAGTGACATTTAAATTTCGAACCCACATGTATGCTCCATTTGGTGTGCGGGATTGGATTTGACTATTTCATGGAATTAAATTGGATTAAAGATGAGACTGAATTAGATGAGATTTGATTGGACTGTACTGGACTAAATTAATAATATGTTGTGTTTAGAGAAACATGAGACTGGACTGAATTAATACTACATTTTGTTTGGTGAAACTTGAGATTTAACTAAATATAATAATATTTTTAATTTGATAATATTTTGAAATTGAATAACAAATTATTGAAATATGTATTTGAAGAAAATAAATGTTTTAATTTATATATTATTAAAGTAACAATGTCAAAAAATATTTTAAAAATATAGATTTATAATATTTCTAAATAAATTTAAACATTTTACAATTTATAATTTGTTTATTTAATAAAAAATATATTTTTTTAAATATATATGTGGGATTACGGTGGGCCTAACAAATTTAGATTCTTCAACCCTGTTGAGAGGAATTATGATTGAAATAATCACAGTCCCTAATAATTGAATGAAAATTGAATAACAAATTATTGAAATAATTGTTTCGATATAAAATAAATATTTTAATCTATATATTATTGAATTAATAATATTTAAAATTAATTTTAAATAAAATCAAAATTTATATTGATTTTAAATTAATTTTAAATTAAATTATTTTTTAAAAACAAAAAAAAAAAAATTATATAAAAAAAAAATAGTTCTAATTCATAAGGCTAATACAAAAAATGGGGGTTCCACCGGATTGGCTGTCCAATCCGGTGATGCCTCCAAACGTAGGATTGGACTTCCAATCCCACATAACAAATACACCCAAGACCATACAACACTCTTCAAAAAAAATAAATAAATAAATAAATAAAACATATACAATGACTCTTTTATTTATCTATTTAAAGTTCCTATGGAGCTAGGGTTCATAAATCATTAAAGTTTTTGATTATTTTTAATTTTATTTTTGTAATTAAATGCCGAACATTATTATTCTAAAACATAAAATAAAAAGATAGAATTATAAATAACCCCTAACATTTGATCATATGTCAAATCAAACCATCTATTTTGAATAATTAGTAAAAAAAACTCACTACCATTAGTTGATCGTTAGTTGACTTTATATAAATCAAATATTACAATTTAAATCCTTTATTATAAACAGAATAAAAAAAGAAAAATATATACTAATAATAATAAAATCAATTTCTTGCAAAAATAATTTTTATATTTTAAAATAATTTCTTTTTAAATTTTTAATGATTTTATTGCTTTGTTACGATATATTTTTATATATTTAATTTTTCATTAAAATAATTTTCAAGTTGATGAACTTACAAAATAATCCTACAATAGTGCTAGGAATTTAAAGAACCCTACGAAAATTAAACTGTTTATAGCCATTTTTTTTAAATTACCGAAATACCCCTATATAAAAATACTCCCCAAACCCTCTCTCTCTCTCTCTCATCTCACATCGCCTACGTCGGGACCAACGCTATCCAGACACGACAACAACACCATCAGGGAGACCGTTTCTAGCGGCACTATTCAATTTGGGGAAGAAAAAAAAAACTCTAAATGTAAAATTACAGAAACACCGTTCTAGATGGGATGCCTCGGTAATTTTCCTAGAAAAAATTAAAATGTGTTTTTTTGGAGCAAAGTTTCAATAATTTTTTGTTTATTTTATAAAAAAGACCAAGGTTTCACGTTTTTATCTTAGGTTTCACGTTTTTCTTCCAAGTTTCACGTTTTTCGTAAAAAAGAAGAAGAAATAAAATTAAAAAAGTAAAATTTTAAAATATGATTATTAATGACTATATTTTCGTATATGATTAAAATAAATTTTACATATTTTATATGGTTATTTTTAACAATTCTCACCTATATTTGTAGAGGTTTGTCGATTAGATATTCATTTATTATTATTATTAATGAAATATTACAATAATTTAATATTTTAGGGATGGGATATACCAGTAGCTAACCTCACCGATTAGTCGATTAGATATTCATATACATATGCTGATATAGTGATATGTCATGGAACATGAGTCAATTATTCAAATGAATTGTTTAGCTTGTCTTTTCATCGCTTTTTGGTTTTGGTAAAATTAAAAAGTTCTTTTTATCCATATTTTGTCTTCTTTTATCTAAAAGTTTTCAAGTGGTCTCATAATAGCATGACAATTGACAATCCACCAAAATTTCTCACTCTTTCTCGTGCCATCACGTGACCATCCCTTACTGGCATGCTTACATCACCATCCCACCTGTCCAACCCATCCACGTGGCATCAAGTCAACTATATAAAAAATCTCGTCACTTATTAAAAAAAACAAAAACAACACCCTTCTTCTTCCCTTCGTTGAACGTTGAACCAAAACGAAAAAACGAAAAAACTCTACACAGAGACAGAGACAGAGAAAATGGCGATGCCGTCACCGGAATTGCAGCGGAGAGAGGCGGTGCTGTCGGAATCCGTCGATGCGGCGTCGTCCACTGGTCACTTCAACACATCCGAGCGCGACTCGCCGATTCTGTTTCTTTGCTTCTTTCACAAGGCGGTTCGCAATGAGCTCGACTCGCTTCACCGATTGACCATGAAGTTCGCCACCGGACACAGAGTCGACGTCCGGCCGCTCTTCGAACGCTACCGTTTCTTACGATCGGTTTACAAGCACCACTCCAATGCTGAAGACGAGGTACGATTTCAAAAATCTCCAAAAAGGAACATACATTTATACATATTTATATACTAATTTTTGTTGTCTAAGTTTTATAGCATTTTAGTTCACTTACTACCTTTTTTAGATATCAATTAATTTGTGTTAGTTGTAATTTTGAAATCATATGCAGAAGACTGATGTATAATCAAATATTATGCTTTTTATTATTCGAAATTAGTGTTAGAATATGCTGACTTCCTGTGGTGTTCAATGAGTGTTGATTTGTGGCTCTTTAAATTCCGAGCTTATATAGCAGTTTAAGCCTTAAGGCTTCTTATGAGGTAATTGAACTAATTGTAGTTTTTATCTTAATGGAAGACTTGTAAAGGTAAAAGGAAGCACTTTATTTCGTTTCAAGCATGTTGCCTTTATTTATTGAATTACTTATTTTGAGTATGTTGTTGTCATTTCTTATTTTATGTTATTTATTTATTTGTTCATTCTTAGAAATTCTTCTGTTTCCTTGGTTTATTTGTCATTTCTTATTTTATGTTATTTATCTACAAATCCCGCCAAACGAATAATTGAAAGATAACCTTTTATTTTATTTTTTTTAAATTTTGGATTGAAATAACTTATTCAATAATTCTTCGTTTTCAAAGTTTATCAACATAATTATTTTTGTCAAACAATGACCAACATAGTTTTCTTGAAACTGTAGCGATTTACCAAGGGAGCACCGGAAACTTTTCTGTTTTTGGGATGCTTGAACCATATATGGGGGGATGCTTGTAATTTTTTTCTCAAACAAGGAGGAAATTATCCTCGTGTCTGTTTCGGGCCAAACCCAAGTCTTATTGTTAATGATTCTCATTTAGGATGTTAACTTTTGGAAGTTAGCAGTGCAAAATTATTTGTTTCTGTAACTGCATGTTCATGCATTGCTTGGCCGTATATGTAGGCACTGTTGGGTAGCCTAGTCCTAGACGTTTGTATTCACGCTGGAACATTCTACTGTATAACAGAGACTCAGAGAGATTTTTTGTCGGTGAATGACTAATGTAAGCATGGATAGGAAATTGATAAATCAGAGTTATTATACTTTACATAATGCTAGACTTTCTATTAGCTGTCAACATACACTGGTACTCATATATCATTCCACCAATTCAAACTGATCTCTTAAATCAACATTTTCAGTTACTGCTGCGTGCTTATTCTTCTGGAAGAATGACCTTAGAAAGCTTTCTTGACTCTTCTCTCTGTAACAAGAAGATGCATATGTGCTGTATTTCTATTGGCTTTACCCTGATGAGTGATTACTGAAAGGACTTTCTTATAAATGTAACTTTATTTCCATTTTCTGTTCTGCTATATCTGCAATTTGCGACATGATGTATCTAAAAACTGCAGGTTATTTTTCCAGCCCTTGATATACGTGTAAAGAATGTAGCAAGAACATACTCCCTTGAGCATGAGGGTGAAAGCAATCTTTTCGATCACCTTTTTGAGCTGCTAAATTCTTATATGCAAAATGATGAAAGTTTCCCAAAGGAGTTAGCATCTTGCACAAGAGTCCTTCAGACATCAATCAACCAACACATGGCTAAGGAAGAGGATCAGGTACAACATCTTTGGTGTTATTTGCATTCTTATACTGCAAGGTAAAAATTTTCCTAGCAGCTGGTGTGCTAGGATTAGTTTTGAACCAATATCAAATTTGCTTATTTCTTTCAAAACGTAATAGCAAGACAAGTAGAAAATTGTGGGAGAGTGTTGATTTTCTTCTTGGACATGATGGTACTTGAGTTTTTGCTCTTTTCCCCCCTTTGTTGCTCTCCCTCCCTCCCTCCCTCTCTCTTGTCATTCAAGAACACTTAATCTATCAAGAAACATGCAATTTTCTTCCCTGTATCTCATAAGGATTAGAGTGGGAACAATTTTCTTATTTAAGGAAACCCAGTGGATTATTAAATTCTCTAATAGTTCTAGTTAATTCATCATTAATAGGTTTAGTGAATCGCGAACCTTTTACATCATTCAGACCTTGGTTTTGCACTTTTCTATTTCAGGATGTTTTCCAAGTACAACTTCCATTCAGGATATAATTTTGGATGCTGGCCCAGCTATGAAACACCTTAGAAATTGTTGGATATATCATATATCTGTGTGTGTCCTTTGTTTAACTAATTTTATTATAAATTGGTCAGAAGCTTGCTCTATTTCATAAAAATCAATAAGTGAGGGTTTTGGCTAGAGGTATGGAAAAGAAGAAGGGAAAGTTGATACTAGGCCAAACAGATATTTTGTTGGGTGTCAAAGTCTATACAAAAATCCAGTCCAATAAACACAAAAATGTTGCCAACCAAAACAACAATAGTTGATCCATGGAAGGGTAAGAATATTTGTAACATATACGTCAATGCATCCCTTTAGATTGGTTTTTTCTGATTTTGTGTCCTTACTATACCCATCTTCAGAATGTTAGGAACTGCCTTGTATGCAATGTTTTGCAAAGTGTTGAGTTTGAATTTTATTGGTGACTTCAATGCATAACCTTGACATCTTTTTTATGCCTGAGAATTTGGATATTGTTTTCTTCTGTCCAAGAAATATTTAAATGAAACTCCATCTAATTGCCTGTATCACCTCAACTAAATCTAAGGCTTGACATAACCTAGCTATTTTCTTCCTTTTGAGCAGTTTAATCAATTAATGGAATATGCCACCTAATAAGTCATGTAGTTTCATTGCCATAGTACCTGGGACCTCAGTTAAATCCCATCTCTCTCTAACTATTTTTCAATTATTAGCTTATTCTTGATGTTGCTATTTAATTTATTTCGAAGAAATTAAAAAAAGGTTTATTTTATTAATAAAATATTTTATTTTGATTATTGAAATGAAATACACATTCTTACTATATTATTGACAAATTTCATAAGCTGGTATATTCTATTTGGAGTTCTATTTATTTCGATTATCTGCATTAAAGCCGAAATTTGTTCATCGGTTCCTCTTTGATTATGTCAGGTCTTTCCCTTGCTTATTGAGAAGTTCTCGCTTGAAGAACAGGCATCTCTGGTCTGGCAATTTTTGTGCAGCATTCCTGTAAATATGATGGCAGAGTTTCTTTCATGGCTTTCATCTTCTGTTTTACCTGATGAATATCAGGTAATGCAGAAGTGCTTAAACAAGATAGTGCCAGAAGAAAAGCTTCTTCAGCAGGCAAGGTTTCAGTTCTCATTCACCTAATGTAAACTCTTTCTAACACTTTTTATTGAGTGCAGGGAGCTGATTATTGCTCTTGTTTATTGAAGGTTATTTTTACCTGGATGGGAAGGAGAAATGCAGTTAATACAGTTGAAAGCTGCATAGATAATTCCGATGTCCGATGTTTTTTAGATTCTACCTCTAGCAGATTGACTCAACAAATGGACAGAGTAGCGTGTGTTTGCGAGTCATCCAAGACTGGGAAAAGGAAACATTTAGAACCAAGTAATGATGCTTTTAGTACCACTGCATCATATCCAATAAAAGAAATATTGATTTGGCATAACGCTATAAAAAGAGAGTTGAGTGAGATAGCTGAGGAGGCCAGGAAGATACAACGTTCTGGTGATTTTACAAATTTATCAGCCTTCAATGAACGCTTGCAATTCATTGCTGAAGTTTGCATCTATCATAGGTACTAATGTTATTCTTATACTGCAAAGCTATGGAACAGTAATTTTTTCAGAAGATCACCATGTGATGTTGAATGATCCTAATTTTCCATCTTCATTTGTGTTTATATTCTACCTACAGTGCTAGTTTTTTTTTTTTTTTTTTGGAAAAACTTGGTAATCAGGCTAGTGTAATTGGTACTCCCCTCATCTTCATTGAAGCACCTCGTTTTTCCTGGTTGCAGTATTGCTGAAGACAAGGTCATATTCCCTGCAGTAGATGGAGAATTCTCTTTTTCCGAGGAGCATGCTGAAGAAGAAAGCCAATTTAATGACTTCAGATGTTTAATTGAAAGTATCCAAAGTGCAGGAGCAATTTCTACTTCTGCTGCTGAGTTTTTTGCAAAGTTATGCTCACATGCAGATCAAATAATGGAATCTATAGAGAGGCACTTCCGCAATGAGGAAGTTCTGGTGAGCTTTTCCTGTTTGTGTAGGAAATATTTTGGGATGTTTGTTATGATTTATTATTATTATTTTGAAGCATATGCTGTTAGTTTCATGCATAATTCATTACTAAATTAATGCTATCAAGTAACATAAACTTTTGTGGGAATCAGCAGTGTAATAAGGCAAAGAAGTTCCCTAGAATGTTAATAAATAATCCCATATCTGGTCCATACTAATGAAGCATAACAAAATTTATGTGTATTGTCTCTGTAATTTAATTGGTGAGACATGATAAAAAGCTTCTGGCACCAAACATCCCCTTTCATTCTTGAAAGTCATCTCTTAAGTTTGTTGCATGTGTAGGTTCTTCCACTTGCCCAAAAACATTTGAGCTTCAAAAGACAGCAGGAAATTTTGTACCAAAGCTTGTGTGTAATGCCCTTAAAGTTGATTGAGCGTGTCTTGCCATGGCTCATGGGGTCATTGACTGAACATGAAGCCAGGAGTTTCCTTAAAAACATGCAATCAGCAGGTACTCCACTGTATTCATCTCCTGTATGTATTATGTAACAAGATGTGAGATAAATTATACTCAATTTACTGTTCTGTACATTTCTTTGAACTGAATTTACTTGTTTGGTTCAGCTCAAGCAACTGATACTGCTCTAGTCACACTTTTCAGTGGCTGGGCTTGCAAGGGTCGCAATCAGGGTGCATGTTTGTCTCCAAGTGCACGTGGTTGCTGTCCTCTTAAAAGTTTCACCGACATTGAAGAAAATTTTTGTTTGTCATGTTGTGCATGCACTTCAGCATCATGTACTAATGAGATTCTAATGTCAGCTCATCAAGATGAGGTGAAACAGCCAAATAAAAGGAACATCTCAAGGTCAAGTGAAAATAGCAATGCCCATAACCCCTTACAAACTTCAAATGCCCATAAACCATCTTGTAGTGAGTCTAGTGACCGGTCTTGTTGTGTCCCAGGTTTAGGAGTAAACAGTAATTATCTGGGATTGAGTGCTCATTCAGCAGCTAAGTCTTTGCAGTCCTTGTCTTTTGGCTCCTCTACTCCATCTCTTAACTCCAGTCTGTTTATCTGGGAAACAGATAATAGCTTTTCTGATGTTGGGTGTGGGGGACGACCGATTGATACTATATTCAAATTTCATAAAGCCATAAGCAAAGACTTGGAGTATCTTGATGTTGAATCTGGAAAGCTAAGTGATTGTGATGAGACATTCCTTCGGCAGTTTATAGGAAGATTTCATCTTCTATGGGGCTTATACAGAGCTCACAGTAATGCTGAGGATGAGATTGTTTTTCCAGCTCTCGAATCCAAAGAGACACTTCATAATGTAAGTCACTCATACACTCTGGACCATAAACAGGAGGAAAAACTATTTGAAGATATTTCATGTCTTCTTTCTGAGATTTCACACCTTCATGAAAGATTGCGAAGAGCCCATTTGGAGGAGAACTTAACTCAGATTAGCACTGAATCATCTGCTGCCCATGGAGGTGATTTTATGAGAAAGTACAAAGAGCTGGCTACTAAGCTTCAAGGGATGTGCAAATCCATAAAAGTTACCCTAGATCAGCATATTTTTAGGGAAGAACTTGAGCTATGGCCATTGTTTGACAAACATTTCTCTGTGGAGGAGCAAGACAAATTGGTTGGTCGCATAATTGGAACTACAGGTGCTGAAGTGCTCCAATCTATGTTACCATGGGTTACTTCTGCACTTACTCAGGATGAGCAGAATAAAATGATGGACACATGGAAGCAGGCAACAAAAAATACAATGTTTAATGAGTGGCTTGATGAATGCTGGATAGGAAAGCCAAAATCATCTTCTCAGACCGAGTCTTTGGAGGCTACCGTTTCTTATAAAGGTACCTGCTATAATTTTTGTGTTGAATAATTATAGTCGACTGAATAGGCTGTGGACTTGTTAAAATTTCATTCTTGATCTAATAGTCTGTTTCATGTACATATCAAGCGTATATTTTGTTAATATTTTAACTCATTTCAATTGTTAGATAATAATTTCCATGAAAGCTTGGACCAAAGTGATCCAATGTTCAAGCCTGGATGGAAAGATATCTTTCGTATGAATCAAAATGAGCTTGAGGCTGAGATCAGAAAGGTTTATAGGGACTCGACTCTTGATCCAAGGAGAAAAGCATATCTAGTTCAAAATTTAATTACTAGGTTAGTTTCAATTATTAGTAGCTGCTTTATTTATATATTAATCCAAGTAACCAGGGCATGTTTTATATTTTGTTATTTTCTTTGGTAGTTCTTTTTACCTGTTAGCTAATGAGTCCTAAATAATCAACAAATATATGGTTTATTTTCAGTCGCTGGATTGCTGCTCAGCAGAAGTTACCTCAAGCAACAGCTGGGGAAACTTCTAATGGTGAAGATGGAATGGGCTGCTCACCATCATTTCGAGATCAAGGGAAGCAAGTGTTTGGATGTGAGCACTACAAAAGAAATTGTAAAATTCGTGCTGCTTGCTGTGGCAAGTTGTTTACATGCAGATTTTGCCATGACAAAGTGAGCGATCACTCAATGGATAGGTAATTCCTTGTATTCTTGCTTACATCAAAAGTTGGGCTTATGTGTTAATGATGTTTGGTTTAAACATTACAGAAAAGCAACAACAGAAATGATGTGCATGCACTGCCTCAAGATTCAGGCTGTTGGGCCAATCTGCATGACTCCTTCATGCAATGAGCTATCGATGGCAAAGTACTATTGCAACATATGCAAATTTTTTGATGATGAAAGGTAAAGGGGTTCTAATATAAAATCCCATGTTCAAATCCATCTTCCTTGGTTATGAATTATAAAAACCAATAAATTTGATGGATAAAAAATTTAAATAGGTCAGATATGCTGGATTCCTTCTGCAAAATTATGTTCCTCCTCTGAACTAGAACATAGCATTTTCTTCCTAATTTATGTTGTTGTTGGCACTGATGTTTTAACACAAGGATTGTGCCCTTTGTTTCAGTCCTTCTAGAAGACCTAATAGCAGATCGCCCAAGGGTAGTGTTACATCTACCCTTAGTTTCTGTGCAAGAAATTAAATAAACTGTACATGTTGTTCTATGATCATAGAACTTAAGCAATTAATATAAACTGGACAAGTCATGACTATGTGATGAAGAAGCTGTCAGAAATGTCAAATCTGTTGTTCAGTTTTCCAATTGAGCATACATTTTAGGTCTTTGTGACACATCTACATTGTGCATTTAAGGCATATTTGCTTTCGAAATGGACAAAACAAACCTGAGAAACAATTGTAAAAGTCAAGAGAGAGAGTGTGTGTGTGTGAGTGAGTGATCCAATGATTTGAAAACTGTGATAGAATTTGTGTATAGAAAGAATGGCTGTTGGTCCTGCCCCATGTATGTATAGGAAAGGATTCTAAGAGAGATATAAAGTGAGTTGCTTTTTTTCAAGTGTAATTAAAACACCAACTTGCATGAGAGAGAAAAAAGTGATCAAATCTTAACCTTGTATTTTTTGTTATGCTTAGGTGTCACTAGATTACGAAGAATCTAGGAAAAAAAAGGTAAGGAGAGAATCCTGATCCTATTAAGTGTTGGTGTTTTTACCATGTGCCTTATTAGTCTTTCTGTGACCCGTGGAAGTGCCTAATCTTATTTGTATTGTTTGAAGAACAGTTAGAGCTATGTTAATGTGTTATCTGTGTGGCATGTTTTAAAGAATAGTTACAGAAATATTGTGTTTTTCTTGAGAAAGCTTTTTGGATTATAATGGCTGTTGATTCAAGTACCAACTTTTCACATCCAGTCTTCAGCATCTTACAAAAACAATAAAGTTCGCTTCTTTGTTTCTTAGTGATGCTTTTAAAATTATAATCCTGGGTTTGTCTTCAATTAGTTCTTCTATGTTATGCCTGTGGGCATGCTTGGTTGACACTATGCTGACTTATATGCAAATTTATCTTTTGACTGCAGGACTGTGTATCATTGTCCGTTTTGCAATTTATGCCGTCTTGGGAGGGGTCTTGGTGTTGATTATTTTCATTGTATGACTTGCAATTGTTGCATGGGTTTGAAGGCAGTGAACCATAAGTGTGTCGAAAAATGTTTAGAAACAAACTGTCCTATTTGCTGTGATTTCCTATTCACATCAAATGAGATGGTGAGAGATTTACCTTGTGGCCATTGCTTACATTTGTCCTGCTTCCAGGTACCCTATTTTAATGATACATTTTCGATCCATTTACTTTCACATGGTTTTTACTTATAGCAATTTAAGGACGTGGTTTAATTTGATTGCAACTATCTTGTGGTCTATTAGGCATATACTTGCAGTCACTACACCTGTCCGATTTGCAGCAAATCCTTAGGAGATATGACGGTAAGAGAAACTGTAGTCCGTTGTTCTAATGTTCAGAGGCACATAATTATGTTCCCAAATTCTATAACTTTATGCCTATGATAGAAGTATGGTTGAAGCTTGATTGTAAATATTTCTTATATTTTCTATACCTACTCAGATTTACTTCGGCATGCTTGACGGGCTGCTGGCTGCAGAAGAGCTTCCAGAGGAATACAGAAGCCGTGTTCAGGTGCATTTGCCTACGCATATTCTTATCTTCCTTCTCCCTCTCTCTCTCTCTCTCTCTCTCTCTCTCTAATAATGTTCATTTTTGTCAACCATTTCGGATTTGGAACAAATGTTGCATCGAGCATTCTCCTGATTTTTTCCTCTGGATAATTGATAACAATAGAACGCAGCAGCTGGACAAACCTCAATCAACTTGTGTATGCATTGCATATAATATTTACGTGAATATTATCATTATATAGTTAACAGAAGAGGTCTCATCTCCAGGATATACTCTGCAATGATTGCGAGCGAAAAGGCACAGCACAGTTCCATTGGTTATATCACAAATGTGGTTTCTGTGGATCTTACAACACACGAGTGATCAAGAGTGAGACAACTGTTCCCGACTGCTCAACATCACAAAAATGAGTTTTCTTTGTCTGTAAAGATGTATACCTGTTAGCTTGTAAATATTAGTATACACACAATACAATTTTCCAGACTCGCTCTCCTATACAAGCCGGAATAGGTCATACCGTTGTGGCTGAGTTAAACAGAGATCATACAGCTTAGAGACAATGGTAGAAGCTACAGAGCATTGCAATGCCAAAGTGTACAGAGTTTTTGCCTCACCATCGGAAATCCTTCAGCCGAAGGAATTACAATTACTCAGACATTGAGCTGAGGGTTCCATTTTGTTTAGTCGTTTGTCCTTTTAATTTATTTTTTTTAAGAGCGTTTTTTTTTTTTTTTTTGAAATTGTCTAAATATATTAGTGTATATATATATATCCAATTCTTTCATATCACTTATTTTTCAAAAAATAAATTATTTCATATCACTTCTATCACTAGCCCCTAGGTTTGTGTAAGAAAAATAAATTGACTTCTTTAATAATTTTTATAAAGATTAATGACATTGCTCTAAAAATTAAAAAATAAAAACTCCATTATCCTCCCAAGTCCCAAGTTTGGCGCCATGTGTTATACGACCTCTTCCTAGTAATGGAGCCATGGAGGAGACCCGAAGCTAGTGAAGGTTTGGCGAGATCTCCATCGTATTTTAAAATCAATTTATAAATGTAATTTAAAAAATAGTTGTGATTATAGTTTGATTAAACTATTTTCTATATAATATTTGTATTGTCAATTTCAAAGAAGAAAAATTGTAGGTAAATCATGGATGAAAAAAGAAATACATTTGTGTTTGAATTTTGATGAAGTAAAATCACACCTTGGTGGTTGGAAATAGCAACAATTTAGTTGGGCAAAAGTTTATCGGAATCCGAACGTTAAAATCGTTATGTTTGTCTGTGTAATATAAATAATATTTTCCCGGTGATTTTCATATTCCCTTTTTTGTTCAATTTTCATTCTCTGGAAAAACAAATAATCTAAAATCAATCCATCAAACAAGAAAAAACAGCTAAATCTTCACTGGGAGAAAAGTCAAAAACCCAGTTTTTAGTTTTTGCATTTGCAGAGAAAATCGATTCAAATCAAGGCAATGAGACCTCCAGAGAGATCACTACACAACTTCACATTACCAACCTTGAAATGGGGAAATCAAAGATTTCTCAGGTGCGTCAAACTCCAATCACCACCACCGTTCGATCATAATCATCATCAAAGATTCAAATCAAAACCCATCAACGACAACTCGACACCAAACACCATCGCTAGAAAAAAGCTTACTTTTGATCACAGGATTGTTGAGAAACTCAAGGCTTCAATTCTTGAAGAAGAAGAAAAGAGAGCTGGAAATGACAATTCTTCTTCCAAGCCTTGGAATTTGAGGACGAGGAGAGCAGCGTGTAAGGCGCCTCTGCAGCGACAAGAGATTGAGGTGAAAATGAAGGAGAAGGATGAGAGAGTCAAATTATCGGTTTCGCTGTTGAAGGAGGAGGTTGAGATGGATTTTATGGCTATGGTTGGGACTAGACCACCCAGGAGGCCTAAGAAGAGACCTCGAAATGTGCAGAAGCAGTTAGATGTAAGTAGCATCACATTAAATTTTTGTTTGGTTAGTGAGAAAATGTTGGGTTCTGATTGAAATGCTTCATAACATTTAGTTAATGAAAGAAATCCAGCTTAGTCTACTCCTTTTGGTCTGATCAACCAAATGTGGATCGAATAATGTTATTTTAATTTTTCTTCACAATTGTTTGTTTCTTGTTTAATTTCAGTCACTTTTTCCAGCGTTTTGGTTGACAGAAGTTACAGCAGATTTATACAAGGTTGCTCAAGTTCTTGAATGAAGAAAGGTGATGATCAATTTCTGTTTAAATTTTATTGAACATTTTTTTTTTTTTTTTTTTACCGGTTTAGAATATCCATTGATTTGTGTTTTCTTTGTTCTTCATTTTCTTTGAATTTTGTGAATTAAATGGATGTATGATTGTAGTATATGTTGATTGGTTTGCAGGGTTAGAGCTGATATGTAGTTGATTTCTGGGAATTCCACTGCCTGTGCATTGTGAACTAAAAATAATGGTAATTGCACAACATTAATGTAAATGGGGAAATAAATGAAAATAAAACTCGATTTTTTCTGTCATATTTCGTTGTTACCGTTGTTATTTTCGTATACTTGATTCAATGCTTCTTCCTAGCAAGTGTAAATATTTCAGCTTTCTCCTAAGATAGTTCTGGTTTGTGGTACATGACAATGCCGTTGCGTGTTAATGATTTATATAGAAAAAATCTTGTTCACTTGTTTGTGGAAAGAAACACTGTCCATTGATAGAGTACATATGTGAATTTTCTGTTTCACATGCAGCTAAACGTCTGTTTCATGAAGCTTATTGACATTATCTTGTCAGATTTTTACCTGGAAAACAAACAGTTTGGCATCAATCCCATTGTGTAATCGCCATTATTTAAGCAGGAAGTTATTTGTAAGAGAAATGAAACTGAAGAATATGTTGATAGTATATGTTGAACTTTAATATAGTTTTAACTGCAAAATGGTTGTCATGTTACGTGTGGTGCTCAATTTTGCTCAGAAGTATGGGCCAACATATAGATTTTTTGTTTTTTGTTTTTGTAACTACAGTCATATATCTGACAACTGGGAATGTAAATGCGTAAACCATTTTTTGTAGATTTCTCTTGAAATTAACATTGATGTTTGCAATAGAAAGCAGACCATAATTGTTCAATTGAGACGATCATTATTTGCCAATTACTAAACTACCTTAGCTTATCTGTTCTGTCTACAACTCTTCATCATACAATCGAGAATGTTCTATGTACTAGTATGTGCGTTGCATCCAAAGTTCATTCACATATTATGTATTACCAGCTTCCTTTGATTTTGTTTAGATGCAATTTTGAAAGAAAACATAGGAGTTTTACTTCAGCTCATTCTATATAAATGTTTTGTGTTGAATGAATTGGATTGATGTCAAAGTGGAACCACCATTTACAAGGAAACTTTATATAGGAATGGTAGGCTTTTCTGTCTTAGCTTGTTTGTGCATGGATGCATTAAAGTCCATGTAGAATATTATCATTTGAAGATGTGCAGTTCAAATCATGTTTTCTTGGCCAACACAGAAAGAATTCAAATCAACTGGCTGAAGTGGAGAGAGGAAGAAGAGTAACATTCTTCATTATTTTTGCATTGGTTAGCTTTAGGTGTGGTTTCTGTGGTTATATATTAATGCTCTTTTTGGTTCTAGGGAAAACAACTAAAACGAACATCTCCTGCAGTTATGTTGCCATTATGCGATTTTTAATCACTTCAAAAGAAGCTGGTTAGGATTATGACACCAATTCTCTGGAAGAGATATGGCAACTCAAGTTTCATTTGAAACTGGGTGCGAGTCATCTGGAGATCCTGATTCTTCTCCAAGAGATGAACAGCGGCCAGCTACAGTAGATTCTCGGTTTACAGTATTGGTATTTGTCATCTTAAATATCATTCCTGTCAACTCTTAGCTAGTGACATGCCCTGGGCAGTTGGCATGCAATCTGTACGCTGCCCCTGGAACACCATTTAGACAGATTTGGAGTACTGGGTTTATCTTATTGATCAGGTTCCATTGCCAGCATTATTTGATATAACTGAAAAGACCGTGTATCTCCCATGCGACATGATTGCAAGAACGAGAGATGCATTGGTGCATCCATCCGTTGATGATAACTGATGACAGGTACCTATTTTGGTTTTGGAAGTAGTCCCAGAAACATTTGGATAAATGAGATTGATTGAGAATATGCCTGACTCTCATTTCTATATTTTCTTTCTTTGGATAAATGATTTGCAGGGGTTGAAGATATTGTACTAATTTCACTGCTTCTTCCTAAAAAGATGAATTAATAGAATAGAGAATATTTGGTGAATGCAGTAATTCAACTTCGAATAGTATTACAATTATTGTTGACAGTCTAGTCCCCAGTCCCCACTTGTATTTCTAGATTACTAGAGCTGTAGTTATATCACTCTCATCAAATGGGGGGTGGTAGGGTTATAGAGCACCCCATGAAAAGACTTTTGCTTGGATTAGATGGGTGCTTGAAACTAATGCAAACAAGAAAACCAAGAAAGTTAAGGACATTTCAATGGAGATTTTGTCTTTAAAAGACTGCTTTTATTATATCTTAAATCTCAACAAAAGGTAAACCTCAATCAAAGACAATATTTCATAAAGATGAACACCAAATTCAAAAAGCTAAATGTACATTAATAGAACAAAGACCAAAACCCTGCTTTTAAATTAATACACAAAAGAGACATCTAAAATGAGGATAAAAGACAAGTAAGAATGAGACAAGCCAATGAGCCATAAAATAAGGGCACCCTGTCCCCTAACCTTTAGACACGCATCAACTTTCCATTAACATTTAACCCCTTCTTCTATCCCCCTCTTTTCTCCTTTTCACAGCACATTATTTGTATGTACAATTACCTCTACCTCTTAATTCTCGGACATTGCTTCTGGATGAGGGCTCTTACCACTTGAGTCATATTATGCGATGGTATTACCTCTTACATCTTCTTAATCAAAATAATGACAAATATTTTCGATCATCCTTAAAACTTGTCTTAAGACATAACATTTTGGATAATTTTGACACCGTCTTGAAGCTAATGGTGACATACTTACGGAAGAACCTTAAACATGATCGGAATCTGAGTAATTTGACATTACTCTTAAAAAAGACTATGAATCTAGAACATCATGTATGAATTCAAATTGAGATGATTAACCAAAAGCAAGAGTGATTACGAATCACTTCTTGTTCTTCTTATTATCTTTTCCAGACCACAAAAGAGAGCCTAAGCCAAAGAGATTGGCAGTTCCTCTAGAAATGTAAGGAGGAGGAACATTCAACACGGGACTAACCTTGACTCCTCCATTTCCATAATAATCTTTCTTCAATGGTGGCTTTTGCTGTGACTGTGTCTGATTATACCCATATGACCACTTCACCATTAATGGCTTCTTCTGTGAACTCTGCTTCAATGATGCTCGTTTACTAGACACTGATGAACCGGTTGAATTGCTTCGCGATAAAAGTGGTAACGAGCAAATTAAACTCTTCTTGACATCACAATTGAGACTGCTACTTCTTTTGAAACCCCAGAAAGATTTTGACTGTGGCTTTTCCTGATCAGAATTCACAACCATGAGTTGATGATCATTCGAATTAGGACGAGGAGGAAGTGAAGAAAATACAGTTGGTGGAGGTGGGGGTGTCAACTTTTGGACTTGAACAGGAAGGATTACACCATTTTTGAAAAGCTCATCTGCTGAACAAGATTGTTGATCGAAACTGGTTGAAGTGATGATGAATTCAAAATCAGAATTTGATTCCAAGAGCATTGTGTCCCTTCGAGACTCGTTTTGCTCAACTGGGACAATATCATCTGCTTGTCTAAGATCATGAGAAAAAGATATCCGAGGACTGGTTTCCGAGCACATTTTGTGAAGAAGGTGGAAAAAGATTCAACTGTGACAGAGACTTGTTGTTGTTGTACTAGTAGAAAGTCAAAAAAGAGAGGCAAATGGGAATTGTAAGAATTTGGAGGACAAAAAACAGAGCAGCAGCAGCTTTTTGGAAGAATGATGGGTGAGTTTTTCTAAGATAATTTGGTAATCAGATCAGAGATTGGAATCTTCTTCTGTGTCAGAGGAGCAGAGGAGAGTTGTCTGGTTTTGTTGAAGAAATGACAACCAAAACAAACTAGTCTTTCACAGAATACAGAGAGCTAAGGTATGATTTAAGAGAAAAATGACATTTTTTTTTTTTTTTTTATGTGTTTCTGGGAATTATGGAGATGGAAGAGATTGAAAGAATATGAGAAAATGGGGCCCTGAAATGGAAATTATCAGAATTGTAACTTGAGAATTATTCAAGAGTTGCCTTCATTGAGAGGCAAAGAAAATCTAGTTTTTAAATATATTTTTTTTTTAAAAAAATAAAAAAACAACCACTTGGTTTCAAACTAAAAGGGTTTTTCACCTAATTCTTAAATCAAATAATTTTCATGTTGATTTTAATCAAATTCATGGGGAATTTTGGAATTTATTCATAAAAAAGAAAAAGGGAAAGCAAACAAAGAATTAAAGACAAAAAGGGATGTGAGGAAAAGATGTGATAATGCTTGCAAGTGCAAAGTCGTTTTGAAGAATCGGTGAAATATCAAGGAGATGAAAATTGTATTCTTTGTTTAAGAGATTAATTAACCATCCAATCCAAATCAAATAATTGACTTTTCTTTCTCACACCAACCCTTTCTTCTTTTGAAAAATAATAATAAGGTTCAAACATTGCTAATCTTCCTTCTCTAATTTGAATATTTCACTCAAAGTCATTGATTACTTTTGAATTTTTAAGGTTGGCTGTAACTTTTGAAATTTCATATATTGAAACTGGGGCAAGCCGTAAACTCGGATGTCCTGAATTCGATCCCTAGCAGCCACATTTCTCTTGGGGCTATTGGAGGTTTACCTGGCTATTAACTTCAAGGCCTCGTGGGATTAGTCGAGATGCGCGTATGCTGGCCCGGACACCCACGGATACCCCTTAAAAAAACAAAAAAAAGTTTCCAATGCATATATCTATCTTTCAACTTCTTTTTTTCATTCTTTTGAGATTTATATAGCGAGAATGGTCTTAAAAAAGACATTATATATAATATCAAATTTGATATATGATATATTTTCATTTATATATATATATATATATATATATATATATATATATATAGGGCCAAATTCAAGGTGGGGCCCATAGGGGTCATGGCCCCCCAACCAATCAAATCACAGCAATTTATCAAATTATCATATGATATAATACATATAATGTATGTAATAATATTCTCCTATTATTTTAATAATATAAATGAATTAATAATTTTTTTTCCATATTTCCATTAACAATGAAAACAGAAACAAAATCAAATCATTTTAGGATTTTAATTTCCTATTATTTCATTCATTATTACCTCATCTAGTATGTGTATATATATACTTATTATTATTTATTTAGATTTCACTAGAAGTTTAAAACAAGCTAAGTAAATATTAAATTATTAGGTTGATATCAATTATCAAGTGTGAGATTTTCTGCACGGGATTGTCGATTGTTATCGGTAGCAATCCAACAGCTGCCTGTGGCTATTGAATTACCACCGGTAGCTATTTAATAGCTATCAGTAGCAATCGATGATTCCGTACGGAAAATTCCGCACAATATAACTGCTCATTAGGCTAGGAGTTTGCGACTATCTTTATTAATGTTTTTTGTTAGGTTAATTTTATTATTATTATTTTTTGAACTATTACAATATTTTGGGATTGGGGAGGGGGCATGACTCGAACTCATAACCTCTTGTATGTAAAAAGAGGTGCTTACAATTGAGCGTATCTCATCTTGTACATGATTATGTAATTACTTACACACGATCTTGATTATGTAATTGAAATAGAAATCACAAAGAAAATTAGATTAATTTGGTTATAGATAATTTTCTAGATATAAAACAGTGGCACATTTTATTTATTTGTATCACTACCTTTAACACAGAATGAAATTACATTTTGTCGAAAAATATCAGGTGTGAAATTTGTGTTATGTGACCTAGAATGTTAGTTTTTGTGCTGGATTGGCCCCCCCACGGCCAAAATCCTAGCTTCGCCCCTATATATATATATATATATATATATATATATATATATATATATATATATATATATATATATCTCTATAGGCATAGCTCAACTGGTAGATGGATGAGTTGGGACCTAGACAATTGATTCCTAAGTCAGCAGCTCGAATCTTATCAATAGTAAAAAGCTTCAAAAAAATATCATATCTAGGCATCTAGCTAGGTAGATAGATACTGTGAATATATATATATATATAATTACCATTTGGTTATTGATTTAATTGATTCCCTTGTATCATTAATGTTACATAGTTGGTTTTATAATATTACAAATCAAAGTTATGAGATTATTTTTTCATGGATCCGTTTTAACTAGAGAAGTGTTATTATTATTATTATGAGTAATGTTAGACGTCTCAAAAAAAATTTTCCCAAATTTTTTCCCAATTGATATGGTATATGAGGTGTCAACATCACATCAGTCACCATATAATCTCATAATTTATAAGATACTAAACACCTCACATGCCACATCATTTAGGAAAAAAAATTGGGGTATCTAGCATTACTGTATTATTATATATAAAGTTAAGGGGCTAGTTAATATCTTATCTTTAATGTTTTTTGTTTTTTTTTTAAATTTCTTATAACATTAATTTATTATAAACCAACTCCACAGCAAGTAAGTGAAAGTTGATTTTTGAAGACATTGCACAACGATCTAAAACTTGACCACATTACAAGTTAGAATATCTTTTTTATTAAAGAAGAAGCTTTATCTCATCATAAATTACGAACAAATAACTCATTTCTCTTGTGTTTTAGTTTGATACATCTAACGACTTGGATTTAATATTCGGATAGAAAAGATGTCCGAGGCACCAAAGAAGATGCTAAAATATATAAAGTAAAAAATAATGGTCGATCATCGATGAATGTATTTTCGTTTTCATCTCCACAGTGCCTTTAGCTTTGGCTTTAGTGAAGTGGGTTTGTGGGCACATCACACATCACACATGCATTTTTCTCATTGCCTTTATCTATAAGCCAACCTACCATCACGCTTTCTATCTAGCTAATATATTATAATTTACTTCTATGCCTCACCTATAATTTTTTTTGCAATAAAATAGCTACGCAATTTCATAAGAGGGTTTGAAAATTTCTAGGTTGCCATTACACGGTTACACCACCTGTGACTGTGAGCCTACTCAAATTTAAATTAAACTAATTAGGGCATACATTAAGAGGATATCTAACATTTAAAAAAATATGAAAATGGATATGGACTTTCATTTTTCTGACCTCTATATTAGTTTAATTTGGAAAAATATTTAAACAAAGGATGGGCATATAAGGGTTCAAAAATTATATAGCACATTTTTTAGGAGGTATTGTAAGACTATCACTCCTTTAATAAGTTATATTTAAATGGCACCTAAAATGGGTTCCTTCCAAAAATACCCCCCACATAACCTTCTTCACTAATTTAATGGAGGTTGAAATCAACCTTTAATGGAGGTCGAGGTCGATTAAGAAGAAGATGAAAAAAGAATTGGAAAAACATTTCAGATAATTTTTTAGACTTTTCAGGTGTTTCCGAGACTTTTCAGGTAATTTTCGAGACTTTTCAGATAGTTTCTGAGACTTTTTGGTAGTTTCTGAGACTTTCTTGGCAAAATGAAAATTTTCGAGACGTTTTGGTAATTTCTAAGACTTTCTGGGTAAAAATGAAATTACTAAATCCAAAAGTCTCGAAAAATATTTTTTTTGTCCAAAATGTCTTGGTAATTACCAAACGTCTCGGAAATTTCCAAAACATCTAAAAAATGACCAAAAGTCTCCGATAATTTCAGTTTTACCTAGAAAGTCTCGTAAACTACTAAAAGTCTCAGGAATTACCAAAAGGTATCGGAAACAACCTAAAAAGTCTCAAAAATACATGAAAAGTCTCGGAAATACTTGAAAAGTCTCAGAAATTACCAAAAACTCTCGAAAATGTCCAAAAGTCTCGGAAAATATCATTTTTGCACAAAAAGTCTAGGAAATTCCAAAAGTCTCGGGAATTACCAAAAAATCTCGGAAACTACCTGAAAAGTCTCAAAAATACAGGAAAAGTCTCGAAAATACTTGAAAAGTCTCATAAATTACTTGAAAAGTCTCGAAATTACATGAAAAGTCTTTAAAATTGTCTAAAAAGTCTCAGAAAAACATGAAAGTCTCGAAAATGACCTAAAAAGTCTCGAAATTACCTGAAAAGTCTCAGAAATTACATGAAAAGTCTTTGAAATTATCTGAAAAGTCTCATAAATATATGAAAATTCTCAAAAATTACCTGAAAAGTCTCAAAAATTACATGAAACGTCTCAAAAATTATCTGAAAAATTTTTCCAATTTGTTTTTCATCTTCTTCATGGAGGTCGATTTTGACCTCCAATGGAGGTCCGTTAGTTCAACCTCCATTGGAGACCTCCAATTGAAGCAGATGAAGAAGATGAAATTTTTTTTTTTTTTGAAAAACTGAAAAGTAAATAAAATATATATGTAAAGTAATGGCATTTTTAGAAGTTCACTTACTTTGGCGTCTTTAAAACTTAAGTTATTAAAGTATTGACACTCATGAAACACTAACTCAAAAGAGTGACAAAACCCCCTATTTTCTCGGGCATATTGTGCATTTTCAAAAGGGAGATTCCCTAAAACCCCTTGAGGTTTGACCATTTTGTTAAAAAAAAAAAAAAATTAAAAACAAAACAACAACAACAACCATCTAGTTACAAATTTAGATGAAAACACCCCTATAGGGAGTTTTTGATACACAATATAATCGGTTTTTTAAACTAAAATTTGAAATTATAAAGTGTTTTTGGGTTACAATAAAGGGATGTTTACCTAAATTTGAAACTATAAAGTTAGTTTTAAAAAGTGGTTAAATAAAGTATGCCAATTTCACCCGAACCACGAAGGTGAGCATGGGTTTTGGGTTTGTGGATCGTCGAGTTTGTGTGTTAAATTCAAACTTGAAGCGGGTTCGGGTAGTTCGCGGGACGAGTATAGGTAAAGTCAAAACCTACAGGTGGAAACCTGAACCTGCATAATTTTGTGGGTTCGTGATCAAGTTTGGGTGTCAAAAAATTTCTCAAGTTTGGATTTAGTAAAATCCAATCAAACCCGACCAGTTGACATCCCTAGTCAAATCCCAAGAGATTTTTGCCAAAATAATGACAGCGAATGAATATACAAAAGGTAGAGCTGGGATGTAAATATTTAGCTAAAAATGGGAGAAATGGCTCAACGAGACATCACTTCTAGTTAAATAATTTCTCTCCATTATTAAAAAAAACCGTGGAATTGGTCCAAAATATCACCTTTTTAAAGTGAATTGGTGAGAATGTCAGTGGTTTAATAAGTTAAGTTTAAAAGGCACATATTATGGTGAACTACCAAAATTGCCCTTAGTTAAACATTTATGTTATTCTCTTTGAGTTGTTCTCTGCAACATAAACGAAGGCATTTGAAATACTCAATTACTCTCTCTCTACAAATAAAAGTTCAAGGTCTTGCCCCGACTTTCTTCTTCAGTAAAATAAGGTAATATTTCTTGAACTTGCTTCTTTTAAGTTTTTCACATTTTAGTATGTAAACTTGAAGCCATTTTGAAAATGATTTCGTGCCTTTTTGAAATATTTTCGTGCCTTTTTACACTGTCATCGTGCCTTTTGAAGTTGTTATCGAGCCTTTTTGAAAAAAATTTCGTGCCTTTTTGAAATATTTTCGTGCCTTTTAACACTGTCATCGTGCCTTTTGAAATTGTTATCGAGCCTTTTTGGAAAAGTCTCGATAACTTTTCCAAAAGGCTCGATAACTTTTCCAAAAGGGTCGATAACCTTTCTAAAAGGCTCGATTGAGTTTCAAATTTATTCGTGCCTTTTAACACTATCATCGTGCCTTTTGAAGTTGTTATGGAGCCTTTGTGAAAAAAAATTTTGTGCCTTATTGAAATTGTTTCGTGCCTTTTAACAATGTCATCGTGCCTTTTTGAACAAAGTTTCTAGCCTTTTGGTTGATTTCGAGCCTTTTGTGAAAAAAAAATTTCGAGCCTTTTTGAAAAAAAATTCGAGCCTTCTTCAAAAATATCCATGCCTTTCTGAACAAAGTTTCGAGCCTTTTAACAAAATATTCGTGCCTTTTCGAAATTGATTTCGAGCCTTTTTGACAAAAATATTTCGAGCCTTTTTGAAAAAAAATTCGAGCCTTTTTCAAAAAATATCCGAGGCTTTTCATGTAATATTTGAAGACATTGTGTAATCATGGGTTTTTGTTAATGGTTTGTGATTATTAATTTGACAGCCTCATAAATCGGGTTAGAATAGAAATATCTTACAACGGTCGATGGGACCAGTTACCCGACGGAAGTCAGAGGTTTGTTGGATCCGATAACAGGGGAATGTACATGTCAAACAATTTGACTTACGAAGAATTGGTGACGATCGTGCATACTATTGTGAACTATGATGTAAACAAATACAATGTTCAGTTGTCATCAATATCACTCGTTCCTGGCAGTACGTGTCGCACATTGATAAGGAATGACGACGATGTCCAGTTTATGCTAGGGGAAGATCGAGTGATCCATCAAGTATGTGTCAGTCTAACTGAGCGGACAGCTGGAGATGTGGTAGGGAATGATATTCCTCCTCCTGAAAATACCCAACAGTTTGGATCCTTTAGCGGTAACAACCAAGTGTTCACCCAAGGGGGTCCCAGTGAAGGTGTGGGAAACATGTGTGGTGTCCCACAAGTTGCGGTCGACCATGAACATGCAGCTGAACCTCAATTGGGTGATGTGTTTGGCAGTCGAATTGAGCAGTACAATGAGCAATACGATGTGCAGTACAATAAGCAGTACGATGTGCAGTATAATGAGCAGTACAATGAGCAGTACGATGCACAGGACAATGAACAGTACGATGCGCAGTACAATCAACAGAACAATTACCCGAACCATGAACAGGTTGATACTAAGGCAAATAATGAACATGTTCATTATCTCCAAAATGTGGATAAAGAGCCTGCACAAATGCAAACAAGCGGTAGACGTGTACAAGGAGTTAGTTGCACTGCACCAGATATGCCTGGGACTTCCGAGGTCCGTTGTAATATGACATCATCTGATTTTGTTAATACGAGAACTTGGGTTATTCCAGGAGTAGATTCATACTCGTTTGGTATTGGTACAAGCAGTACCTTGGCAGCGCAAGAACCGAGAACCGAGAACCATGATTTATAAAGGTCAATTTTTTTCGAGTAAAAAGGATTTGAAGAGGCTAGTTGGCCATTTTGCGATGCGGCAGAACTTTGAATGGAAGATGAAAAGGTCCAATAAGACAACTTTACATCTGGTTTGCATCATTGACGACTGTACGTGGAAATTAAGAGCAGTGAAGAGAGAAGAAGGTACTTACTTTCATGTCAGAAGTTTTGTCAACGAACACAGCTATCCCTTGGAGGAGATTCACCGTCGCCACCGACAAGCTAGTGCGGTCATAATCGGAGAAGTCGTTGCCCCTAGACTTCAACAAACCGATGGTCGTCTCATGCGTCCGAAGGACATAATCGCCGATATGAAAATAATATATGGCATCCAAATCATGTACAGTAAGGCACATGATGCCTTGCAATATGCATTGTCATTGACCTATGGAACGCATGAAGAAAGTTTCCAACTGCTCCCATCTTTTGCGTATGTTCTCGAACAGCAAAATCCGAGCACAATCACGGACTTACAATGCGATGACCATGGTAAATTCCTCTACTTTTTCATGTCGTTAGGGTCTCAATTAGAGGTTTTCAGAGGTGTATGCGTCATGTTATTGCAGTAGATGGTACCCATTTGAAGGGAAGATTCGGGGGTACAATGTTTGTGGCAACTACACAAGATGGAAACGAACAGGTGTATCAAATTGCTTTTGGGTACGGTGACTCAGAGAACAACCTTTCATAGGAGTGGTTTTTAGAATGCTTGAGGGGTGCCCTTGGTCATATAGATGATCTGGTTTTCATTTCCGATCGCCATCCAAGCATTGAAGCAGGGATTTCTAAAGTGTTCCCTTATTCAACCCATACCGTTTGTGTCTGGCATTTTGGTGAAAATATGAAGAAGTGATTCCACAGAAAGGATGTTGCCCAGATAATGGATTACGCTGCTAGGTCGTACATTGAAATCCAGTATGATCGGCACATGGAGGAGTTGCGTAAGCTGCACCAGGGTGCATACGATTATGCCATTGATGCCGGTCCACAGAAGTGGTCCCGCGTTCACTGTCCCTAAAAAAGGTACAGGTTGATGACCACAAATGTTGCAGAGTGCATAAACTCATGCCTAAAATTCGCTCGGCAACTGCCACTAATGACACTGGCAGAGTTCATTCGGAATATGGTACAGAAGTGGTTTCATGATCGTCATGCAAATGCACAGTCCATGCGTCATCGATTGACCGACGCGGCACATCTTTTGATCCTTAAACGTGTCGAGAAATGCGGTTATATGACCGTAAATCCAGTTGACTGGAACATATTCTCCGTCAGACACAAGGGAAAACAGTGGACGGTTGACTTAGCCCGGAAGACATGCACACGTAACAAATTCCAAATGAACTTTTTACCATGTAAACACGCACTCGCAGCGGCAAGGTACATTACAATTTACAGTTAACGGTTTATATTATCCAAACGTGAGTCTCACCCTTTTCATTGTTGCAGGGAGCGGAATTTGGATTTTACATCTCTGTGTGCGGACTACTACAAGAGGGAGACACTTATTGATGCATACTCAGTTCCTATTATGCATGTTGGCCATCCTGCTTCATGGGTTGTGCCATCCGATATCGCATCATGGGTGGTTTTAAATCCAAAGGTGAAGAGGCAATCAGGTCGACCGATGGAGGGTCGACATGCCTCGTCTTCAGAGAGGACAACCACACAGTCGTTTAGAAGGTGTGGACAACCAGGACATAACAGCAGAAGGTGTTCCAACCCACCTATGGTTAATGAAGGTCCCAGCACAATTGTCCCCGAGGAATACCACCACAAGTGCAGTATCTGTCATAAAATTGGACACAACAAACAAACGTGCCCTGAGAAAGACTGTACCGTGGAATGAATGGAGCCTTACTTACAAGAGGAAGACGAATTGCCACCCTTGGTTCTTATGTTTTATGTAGAAGTAATATGATTGATTTCATGTTCAAATTTCGTTTGTTATAGTGTTTATGTATACTCATGATGGGGATTTGTACTTCGTATATAAGTTAGAATGAATGTTCCCGGATGCTCATGAGAAATGCCAAAACAGTAAACTATCCGTGTGGGATACTCTGCTTTCTCAATCCTTATATGCTTATCAACTTCCGCTTTAGTACCTTTGTTTTATGAGGAACATGTCTCCAACCTGATGTCTTCCAACATCGTTCAAACTTTCACAACCATGCTCGATACAGTTGTTTGGTGAGACCATTGGTTCTTATGTAGAACTAATGTGATTGATTTTATGTTCGAAAATATATTAGAATTTAGTTGTTCGTCTAATGTCATACTAGATGCTTTATTGAATTTGCTGTATTGTTTATGGATTTCAATGTATGAAATGTGTGTGTTTAACTTTGAACTGCAAACACTTCAAACACTTGAAGAAAAAAAATTCATCATTTCATTACTCAAAAAATGTTATGTACATCAACTACATCTACATCAACTATATGGGCTTTGAGTTACAAAAAACCTCGACGGCCATCTTCTCCCGGATGGTGGCCATATCAGCTTCGGACCAGTCGAAGGTATCCCTGTTCGCCACCAGGTACTCAATAATTTTCAATGTATGGGCCCCACAGTTTCCCCTGCAATTAACCACGTGAACAAACATTATAATGGGATGCTATTAAAACCGATTGTGATATCATAAGAACTTCAAACAGTCATACCCCCGTTCCTATTGCGGCACACGGTTGGCTTGCACGAAGAACATTCGGAACGGCTTTTCTTCCCTTTTGTACGTCACATCACCTCTCCGTCTGTTCCGGTGAAAGTGTACCGCATCCAGCATCGAGGGTAGCAACCACTTTAAGCACGCGAACTGGGTATTCCTATGGCTATATCGGACCTGCTGTCTGAACGGGTCAAACACGAAAATGTGCCCTTTCGCAAGGTTAACGCTGCCCACGACCCAATGGTAACCTCCGAGGTTGCAAGAAATCAGAACCTGCAGGTGTTTCTCCAAAGTGTTAGCAAATGTTTTTATTATACAGATGGACGCAAAGTCAAATTTACACTGACCGTGTCAACGTCGTGCCATGGCAAGTTTGCCTGCGAGAGCAGGCCACATACCACCTCAAGCTCATCACGAGGATACTGGCGATCCAGCACAGTCCAACCATCTAGGGGTCTCTTGTCCTCACCCATGCAGATTCTCTGCCAGCTATGATATGCCAATGTCTGTACATAGAAAATTAACCGACAAGACAGGCAAAAAATATTTGAACACATCAAGGTAGAAGCGAAAACCGTACTCAATAAACACTTACATAGAATTGTGAATCTAGTATGTTGGTCCTCCTCTCGTACACAGTGGGGAATGCTCGTTGACGTTTCTGGAGAACGTTGCAGTATGCGTCAATGTGCTGACAAATATCAACAATTCGTATTGTTAGGATTCAACCATTTGTGAATGAAACTTCTACAGGTGAATCAAGTGAGGAACATACCGAATCGTCCAACTCCATGAAGTTGGTTTGAAACTGGTGGAACCAAGTCACATTGACACCAACTAGGTGGTGCAGATCCACATCACGTCTGCATAATTGGAGACAAATTTAACATAATACTTACTTGTACCTGTGGACGAAAAAACTATAAACAGATTGTAATTTTGGTCAGGATTATACTTACAATTCCCCTGTCATGCTCCTCTTGTAGGCTAGGTACGACGCAAGCTGGTCAGGATCTACCAATCCGTGTGGCATCCATTCATGTGCTAGCTGCGAATGCGGCATCGTCCGTGGCCTCTTCGGTTCACAGGGGTTTGTGTATGGGCTCCATTCCATCCAACCTCGACGTCGAATCCGGTCTCCACGCCTCAGGGGTGGTGGACTCCGGTCCAAATCAGGGTGATCGGTGTGGTGTGAGAAGGAACTCATTCCCTGTTGATCACCTGAAATCGACCGGTGGGGTGTCAAATGACAGACCGGAGGTCGGCTGGAGGGGTCGGCTGCACTCGGGTCCACCGAAGGTCTATGCTCGGAGGAGGAACCTCGTACGCTGGGATAGACTGGACGATCGCGCTGCGATGTGGCGTCAGGGGTGACCTCCTGGAAATGTATAGGTGTGAGCTCCTGGGAGTGAACAGGATCATCCAGCAGCTGTGATGAGCGGACTGTGGTGATGTCCTCAGGCAGTACCTGCTCCAAGACTGCTGTCTCTATATCACCTGCTGTCTGTGTGCCACCGCGCACCTCCTCTCGTGCTGTCATATCATGACCCTACGGATCTGAGACTGTGTCTGTGGTACGTGGCTGCCTATGGCTGGTCCCTCGGTCTGTCCACCCTGTACCTGTGGGAGTAAATGCTCCGTCATGGTCATCGAATGGTTGGTCATTGAATGGTGGACCATCCATACGGTGCTGCGACGTCGGACCCTGTTGGGCCCGGATCAAATCCAGCAACTCCTGATGCTGCGCAGCTCTTTTCTCTTCACTCGTACGGAAAGCCTCCATGACATCCGTACATAATGTTCGAACAGCATCCATCACCTCTGCCAATTTACGCTCTCAAGCCTGAAAGGAATTCGGACTCTGTTAGTACTAAAACTATTAAGTCAATTGAAATTAAATTATGTGGTCCTAAAAATGCTTACGTACCTGTGGACGCTCTCCGACGCCTCCCCATGAATGACCTTGAAGTCCAGGTTGTGTGTCCAAATTGAATCGTACCCGCCTACGCCTCATGGGAGTAGACCTGACACGGTTCCGGTTGGAACCGCTGGAGCCGGAACCGAAACCGGAACTGGAAAAATCGGAATCGAAACCGGAACCGGAACCTGAACCGGCTGAGACCGGTTCCGATTCAGGTTCAAGAGTTTGGTCAAATCGTCGGTTCGAACCGGATTGGAACCGGCGGTTCCGGTTCCGGTTCCGGTTCGAACCGGCGGTTCGACGAATTAAAAAAAAATTTTTTTTTTTTTTTTTTTTTTTTTTTGTTGGGCTGCCGTTGGAGCCCAACGGTCTGCTGACGTCAGCAGGCCGTTGGGGTCCAACGGCTACCCCTTTTTTATTTATTTATTTTTTATTTATTTTTTTTCTTTTCTATCCCTCCACCCCCCCCCCCCCCCCCCCCCCCCCCCCCCCCCCCCCCCCCCCTTCATTTTTCCTCACACCAATATCTTCTCAATTCTCTCTAATTTCTCTCCAACACTCTCTCAACTCTCAACTCTCAAGTGATAAGTCTCTCAATCTCCAAGTTTCCAAGGTTTTTAATATTTATTTCATTTTTTAATTATTTTGTTTGAAATTAATTTTATTTCCAATTTCCAATTTATTTTATTCCCAATATATTTTATTTTCAATTAATTTTATATCCAATTTATTTTATTTGCAATTTATTTTATTTCCAAATTCCAATATATTTTATTTTCAATTAATTTTATATCCAATTTATTTTATTTGTAATTTATTTTATTTTCAATTAATTTTATTTCCAATTTATTTTATTTGCAATTTATCTTATTTCCAATTTATTTAATTTCCAATTAGTCAATTATTCTTCTAAGTTCTAAGTTTCCTATTCTCTCCCAAATTTATTTTTAAATGGCAAGTGGAAGTGGTGGAAATGGAAGGGGTCACGGCTGTGACGGTCCTAGGCGTTCGATTTCAATGAAAGGTAAGGGTACTATGATCAATAATCTCGATCATAACAACCCCACCTATCATGAATATCTGCAACGTCGGACCTATGCTGAAGACCTAGGCCTAAATATTCCTGATCCCCCTTTTACAATTTATGAACCCGATCCCAATGAAACCACCCCCAACAATTTGACAAGCCAGTCAGAAAATATGCCTGATATTGATACACCTCCGGATTTTGGTTTTGATACACCGGAAGTGGATCTAGAAAGGGAGGAAGATCTGATACAGAAGCAGAACAAATCTGATCTCTTCGTCAAACATATGAAGAAAATTAGGAATGAAGATGGAAGCTTTACAGCAGCTTGCAATTACTGCAACAAAGTATATAAATGGAGCAAATCCGGAGGATATGGCACTTATTGGAAGCATATTGAAGTCAAACATCCAGACGCAATGGTCAGAATGAGGTCACAAACACAAATTCCCAGGTACGCTACTCCTAACCAACAATTATTTCGTTATAGTGATGAACAAAATAGAGAAGAATTAGCTAGGATGGTAGCAGTAGAACATTTATCATTCAGTTTTGGTGAGAGGGTTGGCTTTATTAACTATTGTCGACGAGCATTAAACCCTGCTGCATGCCGTGTCCCTAGATCCACGCTCACACAAACACTTGAAAAGATTTATGTGAGAGACAAAAAAAAGTTAGAAAATTTTTTTGAAAAATATAATGGTCGTGTTACCGTATGTGCCGACATATGGACTGACCATTGGCAAACGCATTCATACTTGGGTGTCACTTGCCATTTTATGGATAATGCATGGACAATCCAAAAAAGAATTCTTGCTTTTAGAGTTTTTGATGATTCACACAATGCTCAAAATATTTTTAGACAGCTTAGAATTATTTTTTCAGAGTATAGTATTGAAAACAAAATTTTTGCAATTGGTTTTGATAATGCTTCTGCCAATACCGCTGCTATTCCACTTTTAATTGATTTATGCAAACCCTTTCTTGGTGGTACATTTTTTCATCAAAGATGTGCATGCCATATTTTAAATATATGTGTTCAAAAAGGATTAGAAACTCTTCAATGTTTTATTGAACCTATTAAAAAAGCCCTAATGTTTTTATGGAGAAATCCTTCTACAATGAAAGCATGGGCAAGATATTGTAAACAAAATGGTAGACGTGCCATTAAATTTGCTCGTGATGTTCCAACACGTTGGAATTCTACTTATAAATTGCTTGCTCAAAGTTATAAGTATAGGGATTTATTAGTTTCTTTTATTCAATTTCATGTTCCTAACATTCAACTTTTTGAATCTCATTGGGATGCTTGTTACAATGTTTTCAATTTGTTAAGAGTTTTTTATAATGCTACACAAAATTTTTCTAAAATTTATTTTCCTACAACACATTTATTTGTTATTGAGAGTATTAATATTGCTGGTGCATTTTTTTATTGTGAATCTAACCAAGCAATAAAGGAAGCAGTTAGTTCTATGAAGCAAAAATTGTTAAATTATTATACGGAATTTCCAAATATTTATTTGATTGGTATGGTTTTTGATCCACGACACAAATTACAATCTTTGTCTTATTATCTAGATGGTTATTATGGCAAAGAAGGTTTAAATATTGAATATGATATTGAAGCATGTTGTGGTAGAGTTAAGAAATTATTGTATGATTTATATGATGAATATGTTACATTTTATGGATCCGGTACTCCGAACGTAGATGTTGCACGAACAAAAACTGCATCTCAGCCTCCATCCTCCTCCTCCGGATTTATGAATTTAGGGTATAGTATGTTCTCAAAAAAAAATAAAAAACCAAGATGTTCTTCATCAAGCTCCGATTCGCATGCCGAGCTTGAATCTTATCTAGCTTCTTCTTGTGGTTTTCCTGAAGAATTTGACTTCTTAAAATATTGGAATGATGCTACGAAGTACTATCCAATTTTGGCTATGATAGCCAAAAATATTTTTTCAACACCGGTTTCTACTGTGGCGGTGGAACAAGAGTTCAGCGCCGGGGGCAATATTTTGGATGAAAAACGTTCGTGTTTGACTCCAAAAGCACTACAGATACAGGTTTGTATTGACGACTGGACGAAAGCGGAATACAGACAACAAGAAATCCAACAAGAACCGACATATGATTTCTTTAACAGCGACGAACCCGAAGCAGGCGAAGGCTCTGGAGTAAGCTGAGCACCAGAACCGTAAATCTGTAAATCTGTAATAAAAGGTATGAGAACTACGTGGCCTTTGATTCCTCTAAATCCCCCTAAGAGGATACGTAGGCAACTTAATTGTGGTAAAAATTAAGTGCAAGGCTAATAACTTTACATTTTTTTTAGTTTTATTTTATTTTAATTTAATTTTGTAATTTGTCATTTATTTATTTTATGTTATTTTTGAAATTCGGGTGACTCAATTTCCAAATACCCAATGAAATGTAAATTGTAATTTTGTTTACTTTTATTTTAATTTAATTTTGTAATTTGTCATTTGTTTATTTTATTTTCGGTTGGATACTCGGATGACGATGATCTAACTTCCAACATCCAATGAACTTATGAACCCAATGAATTTTATTTTGTAATTTATAATTTATATATTTTATTTTATTCAATTACAATCTACAACTTATAAGTTACAAGTTAGAACTTAGAAATTTTTTTTTTTTTTTGTTAACAAAAAAAAAAAAAAAAAAAAATCCGGTTCCAATTCCACTAAACCTTGGAACCGGAACCGTGCCACCACTACACGGGAGTAGGACTGCCAACCTCCGGTTCTGAATCACGTCCAGATGTAGGTTGTCTGGGCAAAGTCGCATGTACCTGCCTAGACCACGTGGGACTCCCACGGCCATTGCCGACATCCGGGTCTGAGCCCTCCGTATCACTGGGTCCAGAGTACGAAGGATCCATATCACTAGGTCCGCAAGAATCCTCCGTATGATTGGGTCCGCCAGTTCTATGTAGTTTCGGATCCGGAAGGCCTCCAGATAAATCTGCAGCATAGTGATCATACAGACTGGGTCCCTGATCTATGCCTTCGTAATACCGTTGACCCATCTCAACAGCTGTCGCCGCCAATTCAGACTGCGCAGACATCTGCAATTGGAGTTACATCATTGTAATTATACACATACTAAAAATTATAAACATTAACAACAACAATATTTACAGTTTCAGTGAAAATCTCATCCAGCTTTTTCCCTCGCGGTCGCTTAGTCAACTTCCATTTTAGAATACGTTGAGGGGGTAGCTCGGGGTTAACCCTGCAGATCCCACATTTTTGATTTCCAAGGGAGGGGATAACCTCAAAAGCAAATACCTGCGTAATAGACAAGTACGATCACAAGTAAATACATCAGTCATATAAAAAATTCTCAATTAAAGTACGGATGCAAATTGTAAATGCTAACCAATAGTGCGTGCACTAGACCGTATATGTTGTAGGACTCGATGGTGTCAACGCCCTATCCTGTCTGTCGTGCTGCCTGCCGTGGACTATCCAAAGCATGCATGTAACCAAAAATAGACCGCCTATACACATATGCGCCCCACGGGAACGCATCAAAAGTGTCCAAGTCCTCGACTAGTCGAAACTGCCATGCTGGAACTTTAAATCTCCCGTCCACCCCCATCAGTATCCAGTTCAGCAAAAACAATAATGACAGCTTCACTGCATCGTACTGCGACTGGAAAACACCAATCCGAAGCACCGTTCTCAGCTCTTGAAACTCGATGACTCGACCCTGGAAGTACCGGTCGTGTATGCCATTCTGTACCACCATATCATAACTCGCTGTGTCGGGAATCACTCCGAACTTCAATCCGGTGATTAGACAAAACTCAACCTTCGAGAACCGGACCATATGGTTCCCTAACAGAAATCGCATCTCATCTTCCGGCCCGTTGTGATGCAACTCACGCAAAAGTAGCCGATGGACAATGCCACCAGAAAAATTAATCTCACGATGCATCCGGAGGAAATGACCGAAACATGACTCAGTAAACTGACGTCGGTCTTCGATCCTCAGATTTTCAGGTACTCTTTCAAGTGCATTGTCGATATCTCTAAGGTCATCGAAATGGTCATGCCGAATAATTTTTCCATTGAACCATTCTCCCACTGGGGTTTTAAGGAAATCATTCGGATTCGCCATCTGCATATTGACAGAAAAAAAGCAAATAAGTTACTGAAAATGCTCGAACTGTGTATGGAAAAGGCTTGAAAACAGTCCAAAAAGGCTCGACATAAATGATCAAAAAGGCACGATAACAGTGCAAAAACTCACGGTAAAATTCAAAAAGGCACGATAATAGTGCAAAAAGGCACGATAAAATTCAAAAAGGCTCGATAACACTACAAAAAGGCACGATAACATAAAGGTTCAAAAAGGCTCGATAACATTTCAAAAAGCTCGATAAAAGTATAAAAAGGCACGATAACATCAATGTTCAAAAAGGTTCGATAACAGTAACAAAAGGCACGATAAAATCAATGTTCAAAAAGGCACGATAACATATCAAAAAGGCTCGATAACAGTAACAAAAGGCACGATAACATATAGGTTCTAAAAGGCTCGATTTTGTTTCTAAAGGCTCGACAAAAGTTTCTAAAGGCTCGACAAAAGTTTCTAAAAGGCTCGATAACTTAAGGCACGATAACATATAGGTTCTAAAAGGCTCGATTTTGTTTCAAAAGGCTCGACAAAAGTTTCTAAAGGCTCGACAAAAGTTTCTAAAATGCTCGATAACCTTTCTAAAGGCTCGATAAGACTGCAAAAAGACTCGATTCAGTTTCAAAAACTCTTGGAAACCCAGAACTTCATCGTTTTCACTACCAAAAGGCTCGAAATTTTTTCCTAAACTAAAAAAACCCTAACCTAAACTCATCAAACAAACATAATGGACAACAAATGCATGAGAGATAAAGACATACCGTGGTCGGTATTGACTTCACCGGTACGTCGGTACTGTAGCTCCGTCGCCGGTGGTTCGTCGTCACAATTTGGTCGACTGTTGCGCCGTCGGGGTTTTCTCTCAGAGCTTTTCTTCTAAAGTTTCAAAACAAAGAAACAGACAAACAAAGGGGTATTTTCGTCTGGTCCCATTAAATGGTGCCTTTTAAATTTAACTTATTAACTTGGTGCCTATTCCCCAAAAACCACCCCAAACAGTGCTATTTAAATTTTGAACCCTTAAAAACCCCATCAATGATTGAAGTATATTCCACATTGTATATATATACATATATATTTTTTGATATACACATTATATAGTGTTGCATTGCATCATTTGATATAACTCACCCACCTACCTATTTTGTCTAATCTATATTCTCATGCTCATAGTTGTTCAAAATTACATGATTGTATTATGTTAATTAAGATTCTTGATGGCAATGCCAAAATAAATGAGTGATTAATTAACTTTCTTTTCATAGATTTTAATTACACCATTTGTTTGAAATTGATTATTGTAAAGACAAACCTCTGTACCCTTGAAGGTTTTTTTTTTGTTTTTTTTTCTTGTTTCAAGGAAAACTACACAACCAGCAACAACAAAACTAAACCGGAAACTCATCCAGAATAAACCTCTCCACATACGAAGGGTAATCCTCCATCCAAAAATAGTCTTCAGGAACACCCAAAGCCATTCTTGGCGGATTATGAGGGGTATCCTTGAAGGGTTTTAGTAATAAAGAACTTGGATTTTAATAGTCGTCTTGATAACTTTTGGTCAATATATCATCATTGATATATTATCCTTTTTTTGTACTAAATGGTGTGTTTCTATAATTGAAAGATGTAATTATGTGGATTGTACTTCGTTATTATCAAAACAATGGATGATGTATGATATGATAGACATATAATTAGATTAGATTGTCTTAATACAATTGCACTAATCAATCAAACCAAAAAAACAATACAATTGCACTCCACAAATTAATTAAAATTAATCAAACGGGTCCATTGTGATATGTTTTGTGGGTTATAACTAATAATGGTATATAAGTTGGTAGGAATCGATCATTTACTAATAATTAAAAATAACAATGGGATTAGTTGACAAAAAAAGATTTGACACAACTTGTGCTTTTTTGCTCTTTAAGTTTGCAAACATGTCACCCATCTTCATATTACAATATTCATGAATTTAAGATTAATTATAGTTGGATTGGAGATACTAGATTTTGAACATTTTCTCCTCCAAGGGATAATGTTGCTCAAGAGAATTCCATCCTCTTATGCTTTTTCTATGGCTTGTTGCTTTATTGATAATGTTTTTAATTGAATGATGCCGATATGACTTTTGTATTTTTTGACTCCATCAAACTAAAGAATCTCATTTTACATAATCACATATACAGTGTTAACATATGTATTGAGGATACATATTAATACTTTAATAAATAAATTTTATTTATTTATTTTCAATTGTTACATTCAATTCGGGGTTAGAAAAGGGGAATACGACTTGAACTCGTAACTTTACAGTGTACGTGTGAGTAACAGATCACTAGATCAACCACGTCTCGTCATATATGTATATATATTTTTTTTTTCAAAATTAAATTTTCAGATTTTGAGCACATTAAGGCACATATTAGGAAATTTGATTCTATTCTTGATGCATTAAATACTCCACTAAGTATATTAAATATAATCTCATTTTTACCTATTAAACCGCTAAGTATGGGGAGACCCCTCCCCTAAAGTGAGAGTTCATGCTCGTAAAACTCAATCTTGCCAAGTCAGTTTTTTTTTTTTTTTTTTTTTTTTTAAAGAATAATCTGAATGGTTGAAGGGTCCAGATCAAATGAATAATCTATAAATAACTTGATTCCCAAACCTTATGACATATGGCATGAAAGGTGGGACCTCTATGCTCTAAACAGATTTGACTCTTCGGAGCAACTGCCTTTAAAGTTTTATCATCACCATTCACCACATGAGGCGTGGACAACTTCTCTCCAACAACAACAAATAAAAAATCATGTCACCTATGTATTATGTATTCATTAGTAATTTTTTAATATATATTTAAGTTTTTTTTGGTCTTTCTTCTTGGGTTCCAAATCCCAAACTAGTTAACCACATTTTGAGATGATGTGGATTAGATTAGAAATTTGATTAGCAAAACCCTTCCACACGAAACGTATACACTTCAAAAACATTCCTCCTCTTTTATAATATTTTATAACTTGACATTTACTCATGAGTTAGAGTTAAAGTTTTCATCAAGCTCGGTTTTGGTATTCTTCTCTCACATTAGAAACTTAAGTGAAAGTGATTAAAGCATCGACCACTCATTGCATGTCACGAGGCCACATGTGACAAATTTTTAGTTTCTACATTATTTATTTATTTCTAATAACTTGATGAAAATGAATGGAGGTGCAGGGATAACAATAGTAACATGGTTAGCTTCCTCAATCGTGGTCGTGGACACAACATGGGAGCCCACTAGGTGACCAATTCAGAAATCTTATGATCTGACGAATGGTGTAGACTTGGTGCTTGTTTCGTGAGGCCCCCCACATGTGACATGTGACATGACATAACAAAGAGGCTCATTCATCATCCATGTACTAGGAAGATTCATTCTCTTTCAAGGCCATGGATTGAGGGTGGTGGTGATGATGCTGCAATCTGCACACTTTTGTTAGAAGCATTAGAAAAGCAACAAAGCAGACAATTAAACATGAAGCTATATAAATGGGAAAAGCATCAATCTTTGACATCTTCATACCCATTCTGTGAACATTGCTACATTGCTTTCGCTTTCGAAACCGATCATACAAGAAACAAGAAAATCTTGATCCTTAATCCCTGTAACTTACAATGTTAAACACAAACCAGAATGTGTTTGGAATTGTAATGAATCCCTTTATGGGAAATAAGGGGTCTGGTCAAATGAATGAGAAAACACAGCTCCCCAATTAAATTACTATTAAAAAATAATGCACAGAATATACAGTGAGCCAGCAGTACTCGTTTCCATTTTTAAGGGGACTCTAATGTGGAATCCAATAATTGTATATCAATGGTTAATGAACAATAATTGCATTGCAAAACCTATCCACAGGGCAACTCTGTAATCACCGGAGATCAATGACATCAACTTTTAGATTTGGATTCATATACACATCTGTACATGTATTGTAAATGGGTCCCCCGTCAGGAGGTGGATCGTGTGGATGAAAGCCACGATGCTGACACTGTCTTATTACCGACATGCCACCTGGAGTTGTCAACCGAAAAATACCATGCTTTCTACACAAATAAAAATTAAGTCAAAACAATATAATTACTTATATAGCAGAAACTAGAATATCATTCTCGGGGCATCCTAACCTTGAACTATCTCTAGGTGCCATAACGATTGCAACAGATTCCGGCAGCATAATCTAAAAGAGGAATAATCATTGTTATAACCATTTAAATATTTAATATATAGAATAGGAACAATGCTGATAACATAATAAATAATAAAATGACTCAACTGCAGACCCCAACGTTTTTTCGCATTGGACAACTCCAGAACAGAAACTAGTTCCTTACCTTTCTCTGGCATGAACAAATAAGATAATGGAAGAGGGTTCTAAATGGTTTCTTAACATTTTCTATTCTGCCAAAACAAAGGCAGAATATGAAAGATAAACTTTCAAGATTCGAGGCATTGTAACTTGATGAAAGTTACACCACCTCTTTATGCAAATTGCTTTCTTTTCCTTCCAATATTATTCCTCTTTTCTTCAACAATTTCCTGAACCAAACACTACCTTGACCTCCAGACTAACACAGAAAATGGCATTCGTTAATTTAACTAGTGTACATTAACTAGTAAGATATCTTATTGTTGCACAAGAGCTTGTGAGATAAAATCTAATGCTCACTAGGGTTGGAGGATTGAGGTGCAAGTTAAAACAACAAAAACAAACTGAGGCTTCAATAAATGAAGTGAATAGCAAGCATAACTTAAACAATAACAGTAATGAAGCACACACCTGATAAGAGTAATGAGTGTGAACATCGATGGATGACATGAAACAAGACTGTGTAGGATGCGTCTGGAATTGCACAATGGTAATAATTAATCAGTCAGGGTCAAAGTTTACATAGATATATCAGTATCTTCAAACATTAATAAAATATGCATCGAACTACATGTAATTAGAGTTGGACAATCATCAGTTAAGAGAGAGAAAGAAAGAAGAGATGCCACAACTACCATGCAGAAACATATTTCCACTTGACATTCATCTGTATATGATTTCTCATTATGAGAAAAAGGTGTCCATACATAAATATACCTATAAAATTTCTCTTTCTTTTTTAAACTTCAATGACAGAATGGAGAAATAAGTTCATCCATCGAAAATAAGGTTTTATATAGTGCAACGTGAGAGAAATTTACCCAAACAAACTAATCATAAAAATGGAAGGGCATGTCAGACTACTCATGCATTTACATGATAATTTACAATCACCCTCTAATAATTAACTATTCTACAGTTACATTAAACAAATCTCAATTACAAGCTGGTTATCAGCAACTTTATAAGAATTCTTATTGTGATATCAACTAAAGACTCTAATATAACCTTCATTTGATTCACACTCCTTGTGTTAGGTTGAAGTTTATTTGCCATTCTGATAAATTAATTACAATATATTAATGAGTTCCCACATGTGATAAAAATAACACAAACAACTCAAAATTTGGGTGTTATCATCTTATATTTCTTCTACCAAAACCAAGTTCCCTTGATTTTTGTTGCCCTTGAACCATCAAGTACAACTAGTTAATATAGTGGCCTCTAATTTACAAATAATTTTTGGCATTTTGTACTAAGAATTGAATCATAATTGTCAATGTATAAAAAACTTTTAAGGAAATTCTGCATTATAGTTGTGCATCTCCGCCTTATCAAGTATAATATTTAATTTCAATACAGTACAGTCTAAAACATTGCGCAAATGAGAAGGATTAGTCAAACACAAGAAATGCACTACAAAGATATAGAAGAGCAGAAAACTAAAATTCCATGAAAGGAAGAGAATGAAGCTCTCAGCAGCCAAACATGCTTAGATATATTATCTTTGCAATAAGGATGAAGAATATGATAGCCATAGATAAGTATAAATACCGCAAGGGCATAATATGATTGATCTCAACAGAATCATCAAAAATTTGCAGAATGGTATGAAACAGATGCTAGTAGTGGTTTGTCAAAACAGACACGAAAGGGAAAACAATTATAACATGAAAGAATACAAAGTATAGCATAAATATATTATCGAAAGCCTCTTTAGCCAGAGACTGGGTCTTGAAAGTTTCCTAACCAATTTAAGGCGCAATCTATATATACATGGCATGAGATTAAGATTAGTTCAATTCAGTTCACATACAAACAAAAACAAAAAAGTAATGTACTAATGTTTGATCAGTGATAACACTGTAACTACTCACATGAATCCACCCAAGCGGAAAAAGAGATTGCTTATCTTGCACTTCAAATATTTCTTCTTCATTTGTGGCCTGACACTGGTAATGAAGTACAGATGAAAACAAGAATAGTTAAAACTAATGAAAAAGAAATGGAAAAGCTTCACTCCATGCATCAAGAAATTGACATACTGAATCAGATGTTGATTCCTGCTTTGGAATAATGAGAGCAGTCACATAAAATTTTCGGTTTTTCTGCAGAACAGAGTTTTAAACCATTAGCATCACACAATTTTAAAACTTATGATGTGTTCTTAAATTTATCAGCACTTACAAGTGAACCTGCAAGGACACCACAAGTTTCTAAATTCTTATCAGTATTTGACTTGGCCAGCTTCATGAAGTTATCCATTAGTGCGGTTGACTGCAAAGAAAATAATTGTTAATTAAAAAGATGACCTTCCATCATTGTAACTGACAACATTCTAACTACATATTTAAGCATCAAAATTGTGTACCACCAGAAAGATATTACATAATACCAAGCTAGTCCTGGAAAAAATTTAAACACAAAATAAAAAGAATTCTATGACAAATGATAAGGTTATCAGAAATCTTACAATGTGCAACTGCAGGGGTTCAGTACGATCTAAGCTATCTGGCAAGGAATTCTCAACATTGCATTCCGTCTCAGAAACTTGGGGAGACAGTGCAGAGACTAGATCTTGTACTTCTGCTAGTACAGACGGAGGAGAAGGTTGTCTAATGATATCAACAGATACAGGAGTTTCTGTTGTTTCAAAGGAAATCATGGAACAAGGTTCCCCAGGTTGACGTATCTCAATTTCATTATTTGGGCTGATAATTGAACCAACAATTGGTTTTTCAGGTTCATCGTCAGATTCGTCGCAACAGTCTGTTTTTGTTGGAGGTCCATTTTCAATGGGATGCTGCAGGCTGTTTTCCACAAAGGCCACCAGAAAAAATGAATTGGTAACCATAAATTTCCAAAAAATAAATAATTTAAAGCAACAAAAACCAACACATAATATTAAAATTGGGTGAGAACTCCTTGTGGAGTCTGAAGACTCTGAACTCCAAACATATTTGAATTCCTATCAAATAATCACAGTATGCCTTAAGAAAACTACTGCAATCTACTTCCAACTTTTAAATTCAGTCTCGAGATGCACAAATAGGAGAGGAAGTATATGCACAAGCAGGGAACAAAAAGTATTTCCAAAAATTTAACAAGATGTATAACCTGGGGATTTCAACTGGAGTCAGGTCTATGTTGTTTGGATATTTGACCTACACTCATAAGATAAATAGAAATAGAAAATCAGCATGTTTCCTGCATAAAGGACCAACAGAAGGAACTAAATACCATCATACCAATATATCACTCTTAGGCGGTTGCCAAAGACCATTGAGACCATTTGGACCCAAGATAGAATGTCTGGATAGAGTTTCGGCACTTGGGCGCGTGAAGTTGAGAGACCTACAACGAGCAAGAGAACAAGCAAGTGTAATCAAGATGCCAAAGAATGCCACATATTATCAAAATCTACTCACATCTTCATGTCAAGTGTATCAAATCATTAAATCAATATCTAGTCCAAAAAACATCTAGATATACATGAGTTTATAACTTCCCCATGCAGAATGACTCTGATTCGAGTGTAGTTGAGTCTCCTGATAAGCATAGTTTAATGGCAAAGCACCCACATAAATAATAATAATAATAATAATAAGAAACACAAAAAAAAAAAAAAAAAACAGTAGCTGAACGTCTGAATTTACTTACATTTGAATGAGAGCCCAATTCACTCTCCGAGTTTATAACTCCCACATCAGCACAAAAGACTAAATCAATTTCCTATTAATATTTTCAGAAGGCCCACATTATATGGGCATTTTGGTTTCCTATTCAAAACATTTTTCTATGCTCATAAAAGGTTTTCAGTTTCCTCAGCTCTGTTCCCAAAAACAGCTTTAATAAAATAAACAAATAGATTAAAAATAATATACTCAATGGCATGAACAATATACAGAAGTTCCTAATGTTAGAACAAAAAATGCACTTAATATGCCAACTATCCAAACTTACATCATTTTAATTTTTCAAAAACAACAGACAATTGTTGTGTTCTCTTTTGTGGAATGTGTGACTTGGTCAGATGACAAAAATAATGACAAATAGCCTATATTTCTATTATGATATAAACCACTTCCTGCTTTCAATTATGATGTCATAACTCACTTAAAGTTTCCAACCTGGTATTGATATTTAGTATTCACACAACATAAAACCAACTTCTTTTTCAGTAGTCCTCAAATAATATTTCTTAAAGGCTACTTATGGGTTCTTAGACCAATGAGTATGAGAGAATGCCCATATATTTTGGGGTTGTTCATATATGAAAGATGAAGACCTAAATTTCTTAATTAAGTTTATTCTCTTTTTAGCTCATAAGAAGACTCGAAGATTATAGGTGACATCATCAATTCATTTCTTGATCTTATAGAGTTATTTTTTTATGTATAGACCTGGTCTTTGCTCTCTGGGAGTTGTTCCTGCTTCTTTTTTTCCTGAAGGACAGCTTGTTTTCAATACTAGTAATTCTTACTGTTCTATAAATTTTTTGTTTGTGTTAAAATAATATATAAATATATATATATATATATATATATATATATATATACAAACAAAGAAGTCAGTGTGAAGACCATATAAAACAGGTCTTCAAATCACCAAATTCAAGGACTTATAAATCAACAAAAATTGCAATTCGCAATTCCCTCTCCCTTCAAGTTTAGAACACAAATTCCCAAATTCTATAATTAATCGGACATCAGCAGGTTCACCTCCAAGTGTACTACAATCAACTAGTTAGCTTACTTTGAATTCTAATGATATAAAATTAAAGAAATAAAATAATACATAACACATCTTATTAATGATAATCCTTATCCTACTCCTAAGTAAGCAAACTGAATCATTATGATATCCAAGAAAAGAAAAAGAACATGGGATGTTGTCTTCCTTGTGGAATAATGAAATTAGGCTTATGTTTTTAAGCATTTCATTGGAATTTAGAATGTGATCATAAGGTGCTTTTAAATTTAAATATTGATCATAGCCTCTTTCGTGCCCTTAAAATTCTTAACCTACGTAAAATAAGATACTGATAATATCAATTATATTGCCTACCAAAAAGGAAAAAAAGGGAACAACATTTGATAATCACAAAGATTTAATTACTGAAACAAAAGCATTCATTAGATCAATTATCCTAGATCACAATTCCCTAAGGTAGTAGAGAATGGTATTAACTCTTTCTATATATTTTATGCCAAAAACTGATGTTCAAGCAGTCAATAACTAGACTAGCATCTTGCAGACCTGTATACAGTTTCCACTATCCTGATGATATAGAGGCACTCGACCTTGACTGGTAGAAATTAAAAGCAAGTATCTATCGTACTATTATCATTATAATTTAGGGGGTATGAAACTCTGAGGAGATACAGGAAAACTTTCAAAATATAGAACACTCACATTCTACGGAACTGCTCATCCACAGTCCTAGCATGGGAAAGCTGTTGAGTCCTCGAACCTTGATAGCCAAATTCTTGACTGGCTGGTCTAAGTGCCTGTCATAGATAGCATAGCATATAGATGAAAGCTTGTATCTTAATATCCCATAATCCATGGGATTCACAACTAGAATAGAAAAGGACAGCCTTAGTTATAACTTATAAGTGACTATTACCAGTGCCAAGTGCCGGTAATAGTCACATGTTCCCACTAACATGATAAACATTGACATACCTTTGTTCTATCATAGTTAGTCAAAGTCAGCTTTTTGACAGAAGGCGACTCTAATAGATTATTTTGAGCAGTACAACCCCAACGATTAACTTGATATGTGTGCTTTCTGTTTAATTCATTGATCTTCTGTTGCACTGCTGGCTTCAACTCCTCTAACTCCCTCACAGCAATCAACAGTTTCTACAACAAGAATCATATTGCACCCAAAACGTTTTACGCATCTTATCAACTCCATATAAAGAATAGAATAACATAAAAAAAATAAAAAATTAAAATGGGGGAAATAGGGGGAACCTTATTTAGATAAACTTTATTGCTTTGTAGAGATGCTCTATAATCTCGATGACGCGGAATTGTCTCCATGACCAAACTGAAGCAAAATAAAACCATATAATTTCAGTAATAATTTTTGGAAGAAAAGAATAACGGCTTAAAATCCACTATCCCCGGTTCTATAAACCTAGGAGACTGCATATTTGATTAACTAGATGTTCTAAAAGATAAAATCAAGAAGGGACCAATGTTATCCATTCTCTTACCTTGAAAATCTTAGGAGCATAACGTAGAGATCAATAATATTCTTTTCTTCTCGGAAGATGTCAGCCTATAATATCATCAGCAAATTAGAGCCATTAGGTAGATTAAGACAAGAGAGTGGGCTCAAAAGAACAAAAAAGTTATTTCTTAATAATTACCATATAGAAAAGACAAAAAGGGAATTACACGAAAGTAACAAAAATTGAAGGACATGAAGACATTTATACAAGACCATAAACAAAACCTCTAGCAGCCAAACATATAATTGGGATACAGAAGCATTACCGAACATCTGAAATATATAACAAGTAAAACGCACAAATGTTTCTCTTGAGCCATAAAATCAAAACCCTATTGACATGAATTTATCACTGAGCACATTGAATCTAGTGCATTTCAGCCAAAGGTCACTAATTTCTGCCATGAAACAGACTTAACTAATTACAAAACATTGGCATTTCTAACATCATCATGATTTGTTATATCAAAACACATAATGATACATTCGTTATACCTATTACCAACTGGAAACAGCGTAATCAAACTCTAGCAATAATCAATTTTTTAGTAGTATCCGACTTTAGCACATGACTTGCCCCACTATTTTTTACGAACAAAAGCTATATGAAATAATTGATCAGTGTAATCAAATTAACATAAACTTTATCATACAAAATTCAAAACTAACATCATCTTTCACCAATTTATTTAATTTATGTTAGCTTCACTGCACTAAAACCACCTCAAGTTTCACATAGGAAATAACCCAGCAAAACTTTATCAAGCACGACAATCATTTTCAACTACAACTGAATTACAACCGAAACAATCTCAAACTATCCAAAATCGATATAATTCGTGAAGTTTACAAATTTTATAATGTCAAAAACGGTAAATAAGTAATAAATAATAAATAATAAATAATTTGCGACCTGTTTGAGGATATTATCAGCGATCCGATAGTAGAATCGGAGAGGGATACGGTTATCGACGTCGAGTCTCTTCGCAGAGGCGGCTATGTTGATTGTCTCAGAAGAAGACCTCATGATTTTATTTTCTTTTTCTATCGTATTTTCTGGTCATCCAAACAGCATTTCTCGCGGATCGGAAATTTATGGTTCGCTCTCAGGGAAGCAATTTTGAGAGCCAAAACCTCAGAGAGAGAGGTCGTCGTTGGTGGCTGAGGGCATGATAGACACTAAGCAAGTCATTTTGGGTTTTAGTGGAGGGTAATTATGGAAGATAAAAGTTTTTGTTTGGCTGCTTGCAAATTCATTCTCCAATTTGGTAATTTTATTTTGGGCCGATTGCACCAAACTCCCCTGAGGTCCGACATTTTACACTCATAAACAACTTTATCATTAATTGACACTCATCCCTCCTACCACAAGGGATTGACCATGGTTGACCGTTAAGTTTAACACGTTCAAGGGTAATATCATCATTTACCCTTAAAAAAATAAAATTAAAATTAAAAAAATAAAACAAGATCTCCACCATCCATATTTGACCAAAATGGATAGTTGAGACCAAATTAAAAAATAAATAAAATAAAAATGAAAATTTTATTAAAAACAAAATAATAGATCTCCACCATCCATCTCAAAGTCCATCAAGATTGATGGATGGTGAAGATCCAATCTAGAGATTAGATATCCACTAAGGAGATCCTCCCCTCCCCTGCTGTGTAGAGGGGAGGTGCGGCGGAGGAGGTATCACCTCCCCCGATTCCCAATGAAGAGGCTCCAGCCTCCCTCAGCCGTGAACGGGTGAGGTCTCACCTCCCTTCTCGAATTCGAGAAATCTCCTCCCCCTTTCACAACTGAGAGAGGCTGGAGCCTCACCGCCACGAACCGAAGTAGGCGATACCTCTCTCGTCGCACCTCCACCCATCGTGATGGGGGAGGATCTCCTTCCATGGAGATCTCCATAGATGTTGGTGGAGATCTAATCTGGGGATCAGATCACCACTTCTCTTTTTTCCTTTTTTTTTTTTTTTTTTCAGTTTTTGTTTTAAAAAAAAAAAAAATCTTTTTAATCTCCACAATCCATCTCATTGGTGAATGGTGAAGATCCATTTTTTTCTTTTAAAAAAATTTTCAGTCTTTTTTTAAATTGCTTTACTTTTAAATATCTTAAATATTTTTTCAATTTTTTAATATCTTAAGGGTATTTTGGTATTTTTGTTGATCAAACTTAGTCAATTAATGATAAAGTTGTTTCTGGATGCAGAAGGGTAAACCCCATTAGAGTTTAGTGCAATTTGCTCTTTTATTTTTTTTATTTTAGGGAAAATTATACAAATTTATCCTAAGGTATAGCATTAGTGTTTAATGTTTAATATTCAACATTTGGTGTTAATTAAACAAACATACCCTTATGTTAGTTAGTCAACAACCTTTAAATATATCGGTTGACCTTTTTTTTGTGGTTTAACGGTCTAAAATGCCCCACCCTTTGTTAGAAAAAAGTCATATTTGTTTTAAACACTAATCAAATTTAATACTATTAAATAATCATAAACTTATAATAATAATATCAACTCAAAATATTATTAATAAAAAAAAAAATCGATATTCACATTCAACCTTATAATAATTATATTATTATTATTATTATTATTATTATTCCGATTTGATATTATTATTATTATTATTATTATTATAAGTTTTCTAATAAAAGGTGGGGTATTTTAGACTTTTAAACCACCAAACTTGGTCAATCCGACTCAACCGTTAAATTTAATGGTTGTTAACTATTATGAGGATAATTTTTATAATTAACATCAAAGGTTGAATATTAAGCAATAATATTATAATTTAAAGTAAATTTGTGCAACTTACCTTTTATTTTAAAATCTAACGTTAATAGAGGATGTGTCTAATAAACAAAGGTAAGATTCAAACCCTCTCACATTATGCGATTCAATAAGCAAAGGTGAGACTCAAAATGCTTGATGAAAAATAGGATGTGCACGACCATTCTACCGAGAGTAGATGTGTTATATTTGTTGTGGAATTTTTTTTAAGTCCATTTGGTAAGGTTTGGTACTTACAAAAATGTTTTTTTTTTTAAAAACCAAAATAGAGAAAATTACATAAATATCCCTAACATTAGGTCTAATTGCACTCATATGCAATTGCACTAACATCCGTTACCGTTAGTATAGCACTAACACCGTTAGAAGTTAATAGCTGAGTGGCAAAAACATCATTTTGCCTATTAATATATATATATATATATATAGTCTTTCTATTATCAGTTCGAACTGACAAAAGTTATATCAGTTCTATGTATGTGGGCCACTGGATTTAAATACTTTGACTGACAAGTGCATACAGCCAAGTCAAAATATTTAAATCCAGTGACCCACATGCAAGGAACTGATATAACTTTTATCAATTCGAACTGATAATAGAATTTCAGTATATATATATATATATATATATATATATATATATATAGTCTTTCTATTATCAGTTCGAACTGATATAAAATATATCAGTTCTTTGTATGTGAACCATTGTATTTAAAAGATGATTTGACAAGTGCATGCAGCCAAGTCAAAGTATTTAAATCTAATGGCTCACATGCAAGGAACTGATATATTTTTTGTCAGTTCGAACTAACAATAGAAAAACTATATATATATATATAGCATGATATATTTTTTGTCAGTTCGAACTAACAATAGAAAAACTATATATATAGTGTCTGGTAGTAAACCCCAAATTTATGTAATATTGTAATATCTCAAAAAAAAAAAAATAGTGTTTAAAAGAGAATCAAATCAAGAACTAGTTCTATAATAAAGGAAATATACGATATGAGAAATAGATCAGGAAATGCACCATATTAGATATGATAATATCCGATATGGTAACAATTAGGGCCCGTCCTGCAAGCTGTTTTTTGTTTTTGTTTTTGTTTTTGTTTTTCGAAAAGAAAAATGAAAATGAAAACAGTGTTTTTGGTTTCATTTTTGGATTCCGAATACGCGTCTGGTAGCATTTACTGGAATCCGTATTTTGAAAATAAAAACGGAAAAAACGCGTCCGGTAGGATAACCGAAAACTTTCGAAAATTGAAATATCAATTTTAAATTTTGTTTAATATTATAATAATTATAGATAAATGATTAAATAATTAACAAAAAAAAATTGTAATTTAAGTTCGGGTTAACAGTTGAAGATGAAGAGGAACAGGAAGAGGAAGATGAAGAGGAACAGGAAGAGGAAGAAGAAGAGGAGAACGGCGATCGGAGATCGAAGAGGAGAACGGCGATCGGAGATCGGAGAGGAGAACGGCGGCGATCGGAGACGCAGAGGAGAACGGCGGCGAGACGCGAAGGAAGAAGAGGAGATCGGCGGGAAGAAGAGGAGGAGATCGGCGGGAAGAAGAAGGACATGGAGGAAGAAGAAGAAGAAGAAGAAGAAGAAGAAGAAGAAGAGGAGGAGGAGGAGGAGGAGATCGGCGGGAAGAAGAAGAAGGACGCGGAGGAAGAAGAAGAAGAAGAGGTCGGCGGGAAGAAGAAGAAGAGCGGTGAGCGGCGGCGATCGGAGGCGATCGGAGGAGGAAGAAGAAGAAGGACAGTGGAGCACGACTGGGAAGGAAGAAGTCTGAAAAAAAAATATTAAAATAAAATATATATTGATGATATGGGGCCCACTACATTTGGAAATCAAAATCAAAAACAAAAACAAAAACAACAACAACATTTTTTTGTTTTTTAAAATTTCCACTTATAACACTTGGTTTTGTTTTTGTTTTTGTTTTTGTTTTTTTATTTCTGAAAATAAAATGAAAAACGGTTTACAGGACACGAATTCGAAATCATTTTTGTAAAACAAAAACAAAAACAGCTGAAAACAGCCTGCAGGACGGGGGCTTAGTTTTCTAAAATTTAGTTTATATAGGAAGGTAATTTTGATCAAGCTTAACTTTTTTCATTTTTTTACTTATAAATATTTTAATGTCTGTATATGGCTATAGTCCATAACATTTTGATTTTAGTTTCATTTGGACCTAGAGTGTACATTTTGATTTTTAGTTTGATTCGGACCTAGATTGTAAAGCACTGTTTTCTGAAAATGTAAGGCACTATTGAAATTGCAGAACCAGTTATTTTGGTCTAGATCACAAGAACACTTATTTAATTCAAGTCATGGATCCAAATAAAAACCATAAAGACAGTCATCACCGGAGAATGTCTATAAAGTTATATCAAAATTTGGATGTGTTCACCACCGTCCAACGTGGTTTGATAATAAAGAACGATCATTCACCGGAGGATAAAACTTGCCATAAGATGGTAGAGGGGTATTTGTCGTTGTGTTATTCAATCACATCAACTCTTCAATTTCTTATAACCATTGGATTACTTTGCAACTACGTACAACCCTTTGTTGGTCTGAATTAGTATGTCAAGTTTGAAGTGTATATGTATTGAACAATTATTGTTGATTAGTGAAAAAAATGCAGTCAATTAATTCTATAATTGTGCTCCTTTATTTTTTCCATTTTCCAAGTCCAGACCATTATGCATATACAGCCTGAGGAGCCCAACAAAATAGAATTTTGAGGTAGATATGAATCTCGGTAGCTAATGGCTAATGCTTCATAATGATGATGCTCGATTTTAAGATCATACTAACCAATAACCCCTTCATATGCATAATATAAAATATATATATATATAGTCTTTCTACTATCAGTTCGTCCTGATGTAAAATATATTAGGACGAAGAATGTGGATCATAGATTATGGAGAAATTTTGACAAGTGCATACACTTTGAGTCAAAATATCTAAATCTAATGGTCCACATTCTTCGTCCAGATATATTTTATAACAGGACGAACTGACAGTAGAAAAATTATATATATATATAGTCTTAATCTTAAGTCTCGTCATAAACAATTAATCAAAAGCTCTAAATGTAGCTTATTATTGACTTAGATTAGGCTTAGCATAGAATCAACCTTTGATCAATTTTGCAAATCCATTCCATCTAATTGTGATCACTAGTCTTACCACCATGAATTCATTTAATTAACAATTCTAGAGAAACCTATTTTGATTACATTATTAAATATTGTGTGGTCTTTAAGTTTATAAGCAATAAATAATGCTGGTTGAAATCTCTAGTTTTTAAGTTTCAATTCAAATTGAAATAATGTTTTAACTTTGATGATTATTTCAGGCATGTTTTGTCAAGACTCAAGATAATTGTGTTTTCAACTTTTCATGTTTCTCACATGGGGAAATTATTGAGGTTTGACCTTCAAGAACTAGATTGAAAATTGAGATTTTCTCCTTACAATCCAATTTTTTCTTTTTCCACTCATTCTCTAAAGACACTCCATTCTAAAAAATTTGACAATTCATTTTTTCCAAAATTATCCATTTTATCTTTTGACACTCCATTTAAAAATAATTAATTAATTAAATCAACCCAAAAATGATAAGATCAAATCAAAATATTTCTTAATTTAAAACAATTCACAATTTGGGATTATATCTTAAACCATAAAACGTAATAATTTCAATCATCCAATTCTTAAAATACAAAAAATTCAATCATCCCATTCTAATACAAAGAAATCAAACAATTAATCAAATTTTTAACTTATTGAATATAAGAAGATGAATCAATCATCCTCCATCCTATTCAATATACATAAACCTCTAATAAGAATATTTGGATTTAGGGTTTGGATTCTCTGGAGAACCTTTTTTTTTTTTTTTAAGGAAACAACAAGAAACAAACTAAGAAGGAAAATCATCCCGAACCACCTTCTCCACACTTGGAGGGTAGCTCTCCATCCAGAAACAATCCTCATTTAAGAGCAGAGCCATTTTCGAAAGGGCATCAGCGACCTTTTTCGCCTCTCTTGGCGCAAAGCCAACAGACCCAATACTATCAATCTATAACCTATATTTGATATCTTGAATAACCAGACCAATCTCGGCAGAGATACATCAATCCCCATTCACCAAATCCACCATACCAAGAGCATCAGTTTCAATGATTGCTGGAGTCAGATCTAATTCTATTGCGAAGTTAATTCCCCTAAGAACTACAACTACCTCGGCTAACTTTGGAGAATAGTTCACCTCCAAACCTTGAGCACCAGACGCCAACACGTTGCCATGACAATCACAAATGATCAACCCCAAACCCATACGGTGAGGTCTGTTATCAAGAGCAGCATCAGTGTTTACTTTGTAATATCCATCCACATAAGGCTCCCATTTGGTTGCTAAAGAAGGCAAGGCCTTACAATTCTCTCTATCAGTAGTATAAGCTATCTAGGTCTCAGCTAAATACATTTTACATCAATTCACTACAGATTTCATATCTTGCGTAATCAGCCCAGGAACCACTTGGTTCCGCAGAAACCAAATCCTCCAGAAAACCATGCAAAGTAAAACCATATCATCCATGTTCAAGGAATTAAAACAAGAAAGATAAAAGTCAAGAAAGTTAATATTATCATCAAACCTTGAGGCCTTTATAAAAACCACACTCTGATCGCACTACCTTCAAACCAAGACAACCCCACAAGGCATGGATCAGGGTTTTCGTTTTTTCTCATACAAACAGGGCAAATGCCACTAACAGGAGCACATCTACCAGCCAAATTAACCATCGTGGGTAGCCAATGGTGGCAAGCCCTCCAAAGGAACACCTTAATTTTCAGTTGTAACCCCAACTGCCAAATAATACTCCAACAAGAGGTCTAAGTGCTAGAGGGACATAGGGCCCGATTCAATGCAATTCCTACACTGTAACAGCTCTTAACAAAGTATTCACCATCATCAATGTAATGCCAACAAATACTGTCTTCTCTCCAAGCATTACTTGTCAGGATTGAGAGGATAGCTTCAGTATCACCCCCCACAAAGTTATCACGGATCAAAGGACCATCCCATTCCCCCGAAGCTATTTTTAGTTGACTGACGAGAACAAGATCTTCTATTCTTCTTGGCGAAATCACCTTACAGGTTGTCGGCCTTGGGATCTAGCTATCCTCATAAATAGAAACAGATGACTTGCCACCAACATGCTTTCTCACTCCCTTTTTCAGCAAATCCTTCCCCACAAAAGACTCTACTAAATGAAAGATCCTCTTACACACGGTTCCACATTCATGAAAGAATTCCCCTGGTAATAACAGCCCCATAAGACTTTTGCAACCAAAAATTCCAGCCTTTTCTCCATCCTTCACCCCTGCTTCGCAAGCATTACTTTATTAAAAATACTTAGATCGTGAAAACCTAAGCCCCCATCCTCTTTATCCTTACATAATTTCATCCACGCACCCCAGTGAATTTTTCGAGTGGTCTCCGTACTTCCCCACCAAAAGCGGCTACATATAGCAACAATATCACTAATCAAACTTTTGGTAATCTGAAAAGACACATAAAGTACGCAGGGATCGATTGGATAACCACTTTTATGAGTATCTCTTTATCGCCCGCTGAAAGAAGTTTACTTCTCCAACCTTTTACTCTGTTCCAGACTCGGTCTTTAATGCTTTCAAATAGTTTTCGCCTATTATGACTTGCGAAACTTGGGGGGCCTAGGTACCTCTCGTGACACCCTACCCGTTTAACCCCAATAACAGCTGCTAACCGCTCGCCTTTTCCTTTAGAGATCGCTCTAGAAAAACACATACCTGACTTGTTGTAATTTACCTCTTGCCCACATGCTCTCGTGTACACATCCAAAATATGACAGATCATCACACAATCACTAGTTGTTGCTCGAGAGAACAATAAACTATCGTCTGCGAAGAATAAATGTGATATTACTGGTCCCGTCCAACTACACTTGAAACCTGTGTACTCACCCCTAATTACAGCAGCATTAATCATACAAGACAATCCCTTTGACACCAAGAGTTACATATAAGGGGAGAGTGTATCCCCCTACCTAAAACCCCTCGTAGGCACCAGATTGCAACACACACTTCCATTAATGAGGAGGGAAAAAGTCACAGTTGTCACACACCCCATCACTCTGTTAATCCATGCATCAGAGAAACCCAACCTACTCATAGACTTTGCAACATAGTGGATTAAATTTCTGTAACCAATATATGAATTTTTTTTTAGAAAATCCTCTATGCAAAGAATTAACTTGTGTAATTTTATTTTATTTTTATTTTTGAATTCTTTGCACCATCAAATTAAATTTTTAGTGTAGAATAATTAAAGTTTAAAATCACTCTAACTTATAAAACCAACATGTGTGTGAGATTTTCTAAATAGAAAGAAGGATTGCTTTCAAAAAAAAAAATGAACAAAAAAGAAAACAATGTTGAAAGGTGCTTCTTTATCATTCATGATTTTCTTCTAGTTTCATATCATTCTCTTTCACTTCCCAATCAAGAAAAACCTTATAAGACCATCTTCAATGCATGTGTCAATGCCAATACTAAATTTGGCACAAAAAAGAGTAAAATGTCATATTTGACACATCAATTTAGAATTGTGCTCCAATGCATAGTTCTATTTAAAATTCTATTATTATTATTTTATTAATTAAAATTATAAAAGTCAACGCTTACCATTAATGTATTCAAAGAATGTTGCAAATGAAATAGATTTTGATTGAAATATAATTAATGTACATTAAATTTAAATTATTTTAAACATTTTAAAAATATATATAATGGTATTTTTGTAATTAAAAAGGAGTATTTATTGATGTGACAAATTTGGCATTTGGCACACAGTATAGCATATGCCAAATTTGGCATAGCATTTAACATTGCATTGGAATATGATTTTTCTGCTCTATGTTAAATTATAACATTGACACAATAATTTAGCATAGCATTGGAGATGCTCTAATATCGGAAAAAGAGAAGAAGATATTTTAGGGTTTGCAAAACAGTAAACAGTAAACTGTAAAATTTATATCATTTTCTATTGTTTTTCATCATTTTCAAAACAAATCACAAATTTTCCCTCTAAACCACTATTTTATAAAACACATCTACGTCGTTTTCTTTTTTATAAAACTACTATTAAAAACAATACCAAATACATTATATTTTTAACAACATCATTTTTAAAATATGATTTCCATTTTTTAAAATAGTTTTTAAAAATATCCTTTGAAAAAAAAATATATGCTTCCTTCATATTATCTTCAACTTTCTCTCACTCTAGGTCTCTCTCGGATAATCGAGAGACCAGAGGGGTGAAATCAAATGTTTCTTTAATTTCAAAGTATAATATCAACATAACATCTTGTCAAAAAAATATTTATTGTCTAGTCTTTGTCTTTCTCATGTTTTGCTTTATTGACAATTACCTCCTTGTCAAAACGTAAGGAATGCATATGATATATGATAGCTTGATGTGTACTTCCAAGATAATCTTAATAAAACCGTAATATATATAATTTTCATGTTTGGTCAATTATTTAGAAACAATATATATAATATATCTCATGAAAATTTGAAAACATTGACATTTTATCCTTGAACTGATTGTTATTTGTTAGGATATAATTCAACCAATCTCTCTTTCTTTTTAGTCTTTTTCTCTCTGTATATAATATGAATATATATATACACAAAAGGAGTATTTACAGTTTGGTCCCTAAATGTTCAGAAAATATTACGTTCTTACTTGGCAATTGACATATATGAGTTTTACTTCTTTTTGTCAATTTTTTCATAAATATATTAAAATAATCATTCCATTAATTAACTCTTAGTCAATATTAACTAGAGCAGAGATATTTACGTTTTTACATATAGTTATTGTACAAAAGTGACATGTGTACCAATAAATTGTTTAAAAAAAATCTTGTTTTAAAAAATAAACTTAAAAAAAAAAAATGTTTTTTGAAAACATAAAAATAAATATATAAAGAGGCAAATTCCTTGATAGTGGAGCCGTGGAGGTGGCCTTTGGCCGTCGATCTCCAATGGAGATCGACGACTGTAACCATTTGATAGTAGGTGGAGGTGGCTTCTACCCTTTTTTAATTTTTACTATTTAAATTTAAAATATTTATTTTTTTATTAAAATATTGTATAATTATTTAAATCATCTTCAAATTATATTTGGATTTTATGATTTTTTTTTATCAATATTTTATATATTATGTAACTTTATTTTATTAATTTTAATAATATAACTATATAATGGTAATTTTTTGATAATAATGTTTTTTTGAAAAACTAATTACAAAATTCTTTGTAAAAAAAAAAACTAATTATAAATTATTTATATGGGCGTTTAAGTATTCCCGCTGTGCTAACATTGTAAATAAAAAATAACTAATTAAATGGTCTTTTTCATTCAACTATTTCAAACCAAGGGAGCCGTTTCAACTAAATTGTTGAGTCTGAGTGTCTGACTATAGTTTTATTGGTCAAATAAACTATTTAGATGTATTTTTTAAAAGTTGAGGACTAAAAACATTAGTATATATGTGTTAGAGTAAAAATGGCATTTCCTGAATATTTAGGGATCAAATTGTAAATATCTCTATATAAGAAAAAAGAGCAATATTTTCTTCTAGCCAAAGTCAGTAGAATTTTTTCTTTAAAAAAAAGTTTAGTAGAATTTTTTATTTATTTTTATACTTACTAGTTATATAAATTATTGATTTATAGTCTAGGGTTGTTTATACCAAAGAGCAAGGTAGGAATAATGAGATTGTTCAAAGTGTTGACCATTAATATTATGCGTTTTTATTTCAAAATTTGATGAATTTGGATAATTGACTTTAGCTTTTGATTTTCATTCTATTAACTTTTGGAAGATATATGTTAATAAAATATATGGTTGTAATCTTCCATCTACTTTAAATATTATATGGTTATAATAGAGTTATCTTTGTAATCTTTTTCATAAATTTCATGGTGCAATGATATTTCCCTTCACAAAAATAAAAAATTATATTGTATTTTTCTTTCTCTTGATATATATAAAAAATAGCTAAACATATAGATAGAAATAATCTTTCCGATCCTCAATAACTTTATAAATAAATAAATATATATATATATCTCTTGAGGTGTGATTTAAATAAATATAATTTTATCTCTTGTGGTATGAGATTAGATAAAAATATAATTTTATCATATATTTAATACAATATGAAATTGATTAATATAAAATAAAATAAAATTATTTTTAAATAAATAAAATTTTTAATAATTTTTTAAAAAATAAATAAAAATATTTAAAATTAATATTAATGAAAATAACATTTTTTTAATTAATATTTTAAAATATTATAATAAGATATATTAAATAAATATAAAATTTTATAATCAAATAAAAATAAATAAGAAGAAGAATTTAAAAATATATATGGGACTAAATAACCCCACCTCACCTAGATAAAATGGTTGCATAAAATTGGACTGGTAAAAATAAATATTTAAATTAAATTTAAAAAAAAAATTAAAAAAATTAAAAAAAAAATTTATATTTAATAATTTTAAACAAAATAATATTTATTTTTATTTGTTAAAAATGAAAATTATTATTTTTAAAATGTTTAAAATAAAATATTTTATTAATTATTAATTATATTTATATTTTAATCACATAAAAAAAAAATTGAAAAGAGAAAAAATAAAAAATAAAAAAAAGTATAAAGTGTCACATTGGATAAGTTGCTTGCATGGGATAAAATAATCTCATCACATGCAAGCAACAAACATAGGAAATGAGATTAAAATTAATCGTATCTCATCCTATCCCATACACCAAACATGCCTTTAATGATGTTGGGTGGGATTATTTAGTCTCAGCCTCTTGTACGTTTGTTTTCTTTTTTTAATTAAATTATTTTTTATAAAAAATATTTAATTTATTTAATTTGTATTAAAAATTAATTTAATACATATTATTCTTTTTTAATATTAAATTAATATTAATATATTTTATTCTAATATTAAAAAATAATTTTTCCCACCAAAATAATTATAGCATTTTCTTCCTTTTGCCAAACAAATTCATCCCAAAAGCTTTCAATTTTTTTTAAAAGAAAAGCAGGGCTATTCTTCCATCACGTTTTTGTCATGTTTTTTGCTATTTTTATACAAATGCACTAGTTTCATACACTTGAAAATAGTATTATTTTATAAATGTACTAGTTTCATACACATGAAACTAGTATCGTTTAAATACTATAGGGGGTTTATTGGATTGAGATTTTAATAGACAATTTTGGGATGGTAAGATTTTATGGATTTTTATGATTTTAAAGACTATTAGAATTATATAAATTAGACTTTCAGGATTCTGGAATTTTTTTAAAGAGCCTTTAGACTTTATTTATAGACTATTAGGATTATCTAGACTTTATTTTAAAGACTTTTTGTACTTTTTTAAATATGGATTTTATAAATTTGCTAGCTAATACACATGCCTGAGTTGAAAAACCTAAACTAGCTAGCTGACTTGAGCTAAAAAAGAGTAGCGATATTTGTACCACTCAAAAACCATATGTACACCCCAAATTTATATATTTTTAAAATTCCAAAATTATCCTTAAGTTAAATTATCAATATTATTTTTATTTTAAGAAAAGATTAAAATATCACATCAACAAATTACAAAATATCCATTACATCAGTCAAAGCAAACTTTACAAATCCAAACAAGAGCATAATCAGAGTTGAGTGCATATTGAACCAATGCATGAGCAACTTGGTTAAACTCTCTGTAAGTGAATCGAATTTAGGATAAACCACTACAAATTCTATTAAAATTTGTTCAGGATTACCACTCTATGCTGATCATCCAATTTTTTTTTTTTTTTTCAGGATTACAAATTCGAAGCTAAAAGTTGGACTATGTTAAACTTGATGACTTTGTATAACCCTATCTGCCTTAACCAATTATAGTTGAATCATCTTAGAAATAAAATAAAATAATCTTATAAAAAATAAATCATATTGGAAATATATAGTTGAATCTATTTGCTTGAACCATTTAATCATTAACCATATAACCGTAATTCATTGTAGCATAGGATTCAATTGATAGAAATTAAAATAGTTTGTAAGTACACCCAACAATAATTATTAATTGGTTTTATATTAATCCTTTGTTAAAAAAAAAAAAAAATGAAGTTTCCTATTAATTATTTGATATTCACATATATAATAAAAACCATTCTATTTTCTTAAACCCTAACTTCTGTTTTAAATACTAATTTCAATTTCTTCTAAGGAATACAAATCGATTGAATTGACGAACAATTTAATGCTATAAAGACTATGCTAGAGGGAAACAAAAATCAATCCCATCAATAAACTTTCTTATGAACAATTTTTTTTTTTTTTTTAATTAAAAAAACTTTCTTAGGAACGGAGGATTCAAGATACACTTGTGTGCTTAGAGCCTCTTCTTACATATGACTATTCTTCCTGGTTGGTGTAATGTAATTGTTGTTTTCTATTAAGGGATTTTATAAATTTCAAAAAAATAATAATAATTAAAAACTAATAAAAGAACTAAAAGCAACACATGTACTGGTTACTATTATTGTTACAACTAGTAGTTTTTCAATTCGGTGGAATTGGAGAAGCAAGTTCAATTCGATGGAATTTGGTGGAATAAATTACGACAACCAAGTCCAAGATTATAGGCAGTGCAAGATATAGTATAATCATTGGGTTTTTTCACGGCCTTGTTGCTATTTTCTAAAAAGTCTTGAGCGAGCGTGAAAAGTCTAATGAGAGAGGGCAAGACAATTTTGAGGTCTTGGTATTTATAGTTATCACTAAAAAGTCCGAGACAATCTATTTTGTCATAAAATCCTATAAATCTTGATCTCAATCTAATACCACAAGACAATTTGCTGCCTCTTGAAAGTCTGGATCCAATATGAACTTTTTAAAAAATCTTAAAAATCCTAATCGAATACCATAAAACTTATCTAACTTGTTAAAAAGTCTCAATCTAATACCACCAGATTTTTACTTTCCAAAATTGTCTATTAAAATCCTAATTATGAATAGCAATGGGGCGGGTTCGAACGGGTTTGGCAAAATCCAAACCCAAACCCACGAAACTTTGTGTCTACCAAACCCGCCCGCGAACCCGCGAAAATAAACGGGTTCGGGTTTTACCCTCGGGTTTGGGGGACACCCAAACCTGCCCACAAACCTGTGAAACAAGCGGGTCCATGGGTAAAACCCGTGAACCCGCTAAATTTTTTTTTTTTGAAAATTATTTATATATTATTTAAATATATGAAATATTATAATTTAAAGAATGAAAACACTTAATAGATTGAAATGTTTACATTTTATTCTCTATAAATTAAAAAATATATATATTGGAGTTTAAATTTATTATATTTTAAATAATAAAATATTATATAATTTTTATTGTCCGCGGGTTCGTGGGTTACCCATGGGTTTGTTTTCCGAACCCGAACCCGAATCTGTGGCGAGTACAATTTTCAAACTCAAACCCGCTCACATGTACAATTATCCCGACCCAAACCCTCTTTAAGCGGGTTGGGTTCGGACGGGTCCCATGGGTTCAGGTTGAATTGTCATCCCTAAATTCTCAATCCAATACACCCCCTGAGAGAGATCAATCAAATGATAATTATATAAAAAAGAGTAGTACATAGGTAAATAATTTCTTAAGTTATACAACAGTATAAACACGTAATTTAATTGAATTCTTAACTTAATTTTGTCAAAATTTAAGTTAATTATATTTTTCATATTTACTAATTTACTCGGAATGAAAATTATTGATGAGTGTACCAAGAGTTTTATGTGAGCAAATGACCAAGTGCTTTCTCAATTTGACAGCTAACTGCAAATAGAGGTGACCAAAGTCAAACGATTGAATTTGTTGCGATTTAAAACAAGTAAACAACTAAAGAGTAAATATATATACAACCGGCGTCGCCGCTGCGGCCCCATAAAAGAAAAAAGAGAAAAAACAAGTGGGTCACAACTCACATGTGTTTTTTTTATTATTTTTTTCTGCGGAACCGCAATCCCGATTGTATGCAGTAAAACCCTTTAAGAAATTATCAAACTTTGATTAAAGTGGATGGATGCCAGTTCTAAGGAAGCGCGTGGACAATCGTACAAGTGAGACAGACTGGTGCCTGCTGAGTGGCTGAGTGCTGGACAAGTGGCTAGAAAAAAAAAAAGGACACGCATTTGCAATTGTGATTTTGACTCGCAAGTTTATCGTCTTACCAACAATTTTTCAAAGTATTTAATTTATTTTTTATGACTCGTTCGTTCGTCAGTTTTCTTCAATTAAACACATCACTAGTTTTCATCTATTAAACACACCACCAGTTTAATTTCTAGTGTGTTTAATCTAAGTTTTTAATTTCCAATGTATTTAATTTGGTGCAAGGGTAAAATTGTCTCTTCAGTGGAAAGTTTAGTAAAGAAAACAAAAATATTAATTCCGAATAAAAATAGAAACCCCTGTTATAAATAATAAATTAACAAAATAAAATGAAGATGAGAAAATGAGATGAGAGAGACGAGATATATATATCAGTAATAAGATGAGAGAGATATCAGTTATAAATGAAGAGTAAATATGAGAGAGAGATGAGAGAACATATTTGTTGTATTGATTTCAAGTGAGCTTTGGCTGATCAACCAAAACCTTTACAATAGAAGCCATATATATAAGCAATCTGTAGCTTAGTGATGAAGATATAATAGTCTTGGTGGGGAAGCCATAAAATTACAATACCCCCCCTTGGATTTCCCACCACTCGTATTTTTAATTTTCTAAGAAAAACACGGTGGGACAAAAATCTCAGTAAAATATATACAAAGATCTTCTAGATCTTGTGGTGTTGGACGTCCTCAAAACTGTCTCGTTAAAAACCTTGTCAGGAAAACCCAATGGGACAAAACCTTATTGAAGGGAAAAAGAGTATAGTGCATATATGTCCGCTTAGAAATTTGCTCCCCTTGATTGTCTCGTTAAAACCTTGTCAGGAAAACCCAATGGGACAAAACCTGATCGAAGGGAAAAAGAGTACAATGCAAATGTGTTCATAGTTAATGTTTTCTTCAAGACATTTCTCACATTTATATTTTGCTAGGGAAAACCCAGTAGGATAAAAACTTGAGCAACGATATTCATTGATCTATCGGATCAAAGTAATATTTATGATGATCTTTTGGATCAAGGTAACATATATACGATGATTAGCAAGATCAAAGTAATAGTTACAATGATATTTTTTATCAATATAACATATATACAATGATCTACTTGATTAATGTAATATTCATGATGTTCTTTATGAATCAAAAGATTTTTGGGCATGCTTAGAGAATTGCCTCATTAAAACCTTATCAAGAAAACCCAATGGGACAAAAACCTGATTTAAAAGGAAAAAGAGTATAATGCACATGTGCCCCAAAATAATTAATATACTTCATTTGATATGCTCCCCCTCATGGGACGCTCCCCCTGATAAAAATTCTTGTGAAGCAATCTTCTAGATTGCTGAACTTTAATAACATCATAAATGTTTGGAGGAAGTATAAGCAAAGACTTGTTTTTCAAAATCTTTTCAACATATTTTGATTGATGGACAAACATTCCATTTGATCTATGCTCGACCTTCAGGTCGAGACAATATTTTCTTTCCCACGTTTTCATTTTTAAACTCATTTATCAAAATTCAAGAGTTTTCAAGAGCTTTCAAGAGCTTTCAAGAGCTCTCCAGGAGCTCCAGTTAAATTCATATCATCAACATATATTGTGAATATAGTAAGTCCGGATTCTTATTTCTTTATGAAGACACATGAGTATATAATATAATTATTATATCCTTATCTTATCGGATATTAACTAAGATGGTTATACCACATTTGTTCATATTGTTTTTAATCCATATAAGGATTTTTGTATGTTCATCAAACACAGATTACGAGATCTCAATTTACATGCTTCTAGCATTTTAAATCCTTTCGGGATTATAAATATCTGCATTGAGTGAATCATATAGATAAATGATTACTACGTCTAAATGATGTATTTCAAGCCTTATAAAGGCAGCCAAATTTATCAAAAATTTGAAATGTAATTGTATTTGTCACTATTGAATACCAAGTTTCTGTGAGAAACCTTGTACTACGAATCATGCCTTATATCTCACGATCTCGTTTTTCTCATTACGTTTTCCGTATAAAAACCCATTAGTATCCAACTAGTTTGACATCTCCAGGTGTTTGGAGTACTATTGGTCTAAATATTTTATGTTTGGCATATGAAGTTAATTCTTCTTGAATTGCTTCTTTTCACTTAGGCTAATCATGCATTTTGTATACAATCATTGATATTATGAATATCATAATTATCATTTATAATTTCAGTAGCGCTACTGTGTATAAAAATACATCATCATGATTGTTTCTTTATGATTCCACATTTCTCTTATATGATTTGTAGAAATTTTCTCAATTTCAATATACTTGAATCTCTGTTGAGATTCCTTCCATTTCAATAGATTTAGTCACTATATGGACTTTATAGAAATTTTCTTAATTTCAATACAGTTGTATCTCTGTTGAGATTTCTTTCCATTCAATGGATTTAGTCATTTCATAGACTTGTGTCTCATTAGATATATCAGACTCTTACAGAGTTGATTTAGAGAAAGTGGATTTATTTATAACTCGAGTTTTGTTTTCATTAGGATCCTAATAACAATACCTTTCAAAAAGGTTCATAAGCTTATGATATGCATCAGATGATTTATTTGTTGTCATTTACTCTGACCATTCTTTAAGAACAATCACCCGGCCGGGGTTTATGAGATGGCAACTTATAAAATATTGTTACCTTTAATATATCAAGTAACAAATTAATAATTATCTGATGATCAATTATCTTTCGTATTTGAGCGATACAAAGATTGAAATGAGACACATTTATATATAGAGAACTGAACTGGTATCTCTATTCTGTATAAGAGTAACTTTTCATTTACTCTTTCTAGAGAAACTTTCCATTTGGAAATTAATCAATATAATAATATACAGATTGTACATAAAAATATAAACTCTCAGAAGTTTAAATGATCTAATAAAAGATTAATCAAAATCAACATTAATCTCATAATGATATAGAATTCTTATCTTAGATCATGTCAGAGATGAAATAAGGAGATATACTACACAATCAAATATCTTAAAAACGTGAGCAAGTCAATGACCAATTACAAGTTGTAATGGTAAATAATGATGATAAGTGGTGATCATAGATGAATGTATCAACATGTAATATAGAACGTCCCATATAGAAATTGGTAATTGAATCAAAATAATAAAGTTCTCATAATTACCTGGAAACGTTTGATAAGTGATTTCGCTGATCCATTTTGATTATGAGTACATGCGAAAACTGAATGTTGAATATCGATCTCAATTGGAGAGATTTGATAATACATAAACATGTGATGATCTCGTAGATGCATCAATTAGAACCATAAAATAATGGAAGGATTCATTTGGTGGATGAATATATCCACATATACCCTCTTGAATGATGGGGATTCAAAACCAACTTTAGAATAAGATGGTTTATTTGATGAATGAATATATCCACATACAACCCCCCTTTTGGTTAGTGATATAATCCAGATGATAAATCACACAGTTTTTCTATAATCAGCTTCTGGCCTGAATCACGCACAGATATTCAATATTCTTATTATTCATGGTCTCAAATGACATTAATAAAGTTATATGTCTTTGATCTAAGCAGATTTCTTTATGTTCTGCTTGAATAATATAAAGTATCATTGATACACAATTTAATACCATCTAGTAATAAGATTGTGGCTCTTCTATAGCCTTTAATCAGATCCATCAAATCTGTTAGATTTGATTTGGTATTAACTTTAAATGCCCTTGAACTAAGCATATTACTTTATGTTATTTTTTTTATTTTTTTTAATAATATCGAGTATTATTGATACATAATTAAGTATTGTTTGATAACAACATCATGGCTCTTCCAGAGCTTTCTATCAGATCTGTTGGACCTAATACATTAATAACATTTGCTCTCAGCAAAGTTGAATTCATAAAATATTTCTGACTCCGCAGAGATGTATGAGTCTTTACACTATCGGCAAGACATATATTTTCCATTCTGGGAATTTTATGGACATTATTTGTAATGTTATTTTATATCTCATTTGAAATGATAATAATTCCACATAATTGTATGAATCAATTCATTATCATCATTGCATGGATATATTTAATTATCCCATCCATATAGCAATTATGGCTTGGATCCATGCCTTCAATTTTACAACCAATATATATACATAACACCATTAATACAAATATGGAATATCAATAAGTGAAATAAAAGAGAGAATAGTACAAACTTGGATGCTCAGTTCAAGGTGTATATCTCTCTATGGAAGGTTCCTATAAAGGCTATAAACAATCCAACCGACCAGATTATAGAAACACGAGTGAAGAAAGTTCTGACAAAATTGCAACCCGATCGGACCACAGATCAAAGAGATATCAATACTGGAATTTTCTCCCTTGTTTTCTGCCCAGCCCTGTTCAGAACTGCAGAAATCACCACAAGGAATTCCGATTGATAATCCCACCAACAGATTCAAGAACTACAAGAGTATAACGTGCTGACTAAATTTCAGCTCGATCCGATCTTAGACAAGGGAGACATCAAAGTTTGATCAAGATTGTGTAGTGATGTTCTTCACACAATTTCTGCACACACCTCCTTTTTCTTCTCTTTTCTAGTAAAATATTTCCAATTTTATTATACATGACATTAGGATCTTAAAACATTTTTACGATACTCACAACGTCATGTTGGATGTGTAGATCTTTATTTGAATATTACTACTTATGAGCATCAAATATGAATGAAATGGATAAAATATTATTTCCAGTTTCATTATATGTTAGGATCTTAAATTCTTTTTGTGATACTCACAACATCCTGTTGGATGTGTAGATCCTTATTTGAATATTGCTCTTCATGAGCATCAAATATGAATGAAATGGATAAAATATAATTTCCAGTTTCATTATACGTTAGGATCTTAAATTCCTTTTGTGATATTCACAACATCTTGTTGGATGTGTAAATCTTTTTTTTTTTCTCAAATGAGTGATGTAAACATATCACTTAATATATATGAGATAAATAAAATCATAGATCATATTGATTTTTTGAACTTCCCGTTCGACCATAAACTGTAAGTTCAAATATAAAATTTAGAAAACTTCATATTTTGAGTGGATTTGAAATCCCGGGATCCAAATAATGAAGTATGGTATTCATGAATATAACGCTGGATCCAGAACTCTAGGTTCTCATCGGTTTTTAAAACCGTACCGACTTAAATATCATAATTCCAGAAACTTTAAGTTCTGGTTAGTCGGTCTAGCCATTTCATACATTGCGTAAAAATAAATGCTGAATATTTAAACAATTTATTTGAAGACACAGCATAAGCCAGTCCCGAGACACAGCATAAGCCAGTCCCGAGACACAACATAAGCCAATCTCATATATTGCATAAAAATAAATGCTGAATATTTAAACAGTTTATCTGGAGACACGGCATGAGCCAGTCCCGAGACACAGCATAAGCCAGTCCCATATATTGCATAAAAATAAATATTGAATATTTAAACAGTTTATCTGGAGATGCAGCATAAGCCAGTCTTGAGACACAGCATGAGCCAGTCCCGAGACACAGCATGAGCCAGTCTCATATATTGCATAAAAATAAATACTGAATATTTAAACAGTTTATCTGGAGACACAACATAAGCCAATCCTGAGACACAACATGAGCCAGTCTCGAGACACAGCATAAGCCAATCTCATATATTACATAAAAATAAATACTGAATGTTTAAACAATTCCAGTAAGCTGAGCTCACTTGTTATATGCATAAAAATGGTTGCAAATATTTAAATAATATAAATAAATCCATAACTATATATAGATGATCCGTTTGACGGCATAAGCCATTTTGTATACGGAACTATAAATAGATCCAGAATATTGAGATGTAAGTAAATCACCCATCATGGGATCCTTTTTATTTACATACACGAATATCGAGCCGTAAGTAAATCACTCATCTAGAGATACTTTTTACTTACATACGATCGTGCTGATAACGTGTTATAAATAATAAATTAACAAAATGAAATGAAGATGAGAAAATGAGATGAGAGAGACGAGCTATATATATCAGTAATAAGATAAGAGAGATATCAGTTATAAATGAAGAGTAAATATGAGAGAGAGATGAGAAAACATATTTGTTGTATTGATTTCAAGTAAGCTTTGGCTGATCAACCAAAACCTTTACAATAGAAGCCATATATATAGGCAATCTGTAGCTTAGTGATGAAGATATAATAGAGTCTTGGTGAGGAAGCCAACAATAGAGGCTTGGTGGGAAGCCATAAAATTACAATAACCCCCTTAATTTTTGGTTAAAAAGTGTTATTTCCTCATATATATATATATATATATATATATATATATATATATATATATATATATATATATATATAGTAATTTTCCAATGAGGACTTTTTACAATGCACACTTTAAGCACATTTGATGAAATTATATGGAATATATTGAATATTGATTTTATTTTTTGTATGGAAGGTGAGAACATTGAAATACATTTATGGAAAAAAATTAAAAAAAAAAATCGGGTGTAAGAACTAATTTTTTACCAAAAAATAGTTACCAAATATAAGAAAAAATAGTTCTCAAATCTAAAAAATTTCCAAATTTTTACCAAATGTGTATTTTAATTTTCTTAGGATGCATACAAAAAATCTCATCGAAAAACATTTGATTATATACAATTTCATCAAAGGTGCTTAAAGTGTACATTGTAAAAGTCCTCATTAGAAAATTACTATATATATATATATATATATTCCAATGAGGACTTTTACATGCTGTGGTTTGGTGTGTGTGGTATTCCCGTAAGCAGTGGATTTATGATAGGAAGTCTGTTGATTTCAAGGCTGCTCTTTCTCTTGTTTGGTGTTCGGTCTATGATATGAACCGTTTGGGGATCGGCTATATGCGTAACTGTGTTGATGATTTGATGATTCTTAGTCGGTTTGGCCTCAATGGTCGTCTTGGTAAGGCTTCGGTTATCAGGAGTGTTGTCTGGTCGCTTCCGGCTTTAGGGTGGATCAAGGTTAACACGGATGAGGCTGCTTTAGGTTCTCTGGGTGTAGGGGGTGTAGGGGTGTTTTTGGGACTTGCAGATCTTTTGTTAAAGCTTGTTTTACAGTCCCTCATGGTCAGCTTTTTGCTTTTGAGGTTGAGCTCCTTACTGCTTCTTAAGCCATCAATTATGCGTGGAAGTTGGGTTGGCATAAGATCTGGCTCGAGAATGACTCTTCTTATGTGGTTCAACTTCTTTCTGATAGATTCGATAAGGTTAACCGACGTGTTCATCAAGCTTGGCAGCGTTGTATTTATCAGATCTTACATATGGAGTTCCAGGTTTCTCACAACTTCAGGGAAGGTAACCAGGTGGCGGATGCTCTCTTTAAGCACGCTTTGGGTGTTCCTTTTGATTTATGATGGTCCTCCACTCCTTCATTATGTTCTCGATTAGTTGGTAATGATTGTATGGGTAGATAATCTTACATGTTTTCCTAGTTTTGTTTTTTCTTGTTTGGCTTGCGTGCTTTTGGGTTTTTTGAGGTTGTTTCCTCTATTCTGTTTTTTTTTTTTTTTTTTTGGATTCTTTTGTTTCTTTTTCCTTTATTTATATATTCTATGATACTGCCTAAGAGTTTTTCAGCATATGATCTCTTGTGATGCTTTTCCCCCCTTAGATTAGTCCAATTTCATCAATATATATATATATTCCAATGATAACTTTTTATAATACACACTTTAAGCACCTTTGATGAAATTGCATGGATTATATTAAATCTTGATTTGATTTTTTTTGTATGGATGGTGAAAACATTGAAATACATTTATGGAAAAAAAATTGAGTTCAATAACTAATTTTGTTTTCGATTTTTTTGAAGATAAAACATTTTAAAATAGGGAAATATAAGAAAAAATAGTTTTCAAATCCAAAAAATTTCCAAATTTTACTAAATGTTTATTTTAATTTTCTTAGGATGCATGCAAAAAATTTCATTGAAAAACATTTAATTTTATGCAATTTCATCAAAGGTGCTTAAAGTGTGCATTGTAAAAATCCTCTTTGGAAAATTACTCTATATATATATATATATATATATATATATATATATATATATATATATATATATATTTATGAATGAAATTCTAATTACCAAATAGTCAATTAATTGCTTTTAACAATAATACAAAGAATTATATTTCAAAAAATAATAATACAACAAAGAATTAAGAAGAAAAAAAATGAATAATTACCCTGGTGGCCAAAATGACCATTAGATAGGAAATTTGGTTCCAAATGGCCATTATAGTAAACACAAAAATGATCTTTTGTCCGAAAATTACCCTAGTGGCAACCAATTTGATCATACGCTACTCTAATGGCCACCAATTTTAATTTTGTAAATAGAAAATTTTTAAAAAAAATCTAGCAACTTTAAAAATAAAAAATAAATAAAAAAACTTGTTATAAATTTTTTTTATCTCCAGCCATCCATCATAGTGATAGATGGTTGGAAATTAAAAAATTTCTTTTAAAAAAAATTGCATGGAATTTTTTTAATTTTTTATTGATTAATTCAATTTACAAAATTAAAATGGGAGGCCATTAGGGTAGCGTCTAACTGAGTGGTTGGCCACAAGGGTAATTTTTCTATGAATTGTCATTTTAGTCACACACATTTGCTATAATGGTCATTTTGAACCGAATTTTTCATTTAATGATCATTTTGATATCACCTGATCCAATGGATGGCTACCAATAATTATCCCAAAAATTTTTTTTTGATGAAGTTTCGCATAGAGACAGAGCCCGCAGAGGACAACAGTGTCATACAGGAACAGCTCATAGATGACATGGTAGCTACCAAAGTAAAAGGATGAGAAGTGAAAAGTGTAGAATTTGTTTTTTGGGGCGTGGGAGGGGTTGATTTATAATTTTGAAAATTTACATGGTCATTATATAATTTTCTTTAGGTAGATATGTCATTATAAATAGTTTTGAGATTATTTTATAATTTATTGATGATTTGATGTGTAAAATGACCATTTTACCCTTACACCTTAAAGTCAACCGTTAAGTATGAGGATTTGGATCCTCACTCACCATAATTGTCCTCACCTCCATAATCAAGTGCTATATGTTTAATATATCAAATCAATGATCTGAAATATTTCTATTAATTTTTATGTTTTTACTATACCAAAACATAAAATTAATCAATACCAGTGATTTATATAAGGACAATGTGAACTAATATTGGTCTCCTTATTAGAGCAACTCCAACATATTGCACCAAACTCTACTCCAATTTGAAGTTGAATGAGAATCTTCTGGGAATATGTTTATACCAAAAAAATTTTTACTCTAATGTTCAACACCAAATTTTACATTAAAAAAACATCTTTAAAGAATATTCTCCTAATAAATATTTAAATTATTATAAAAGTTTAATTTTATTTTAATATATAATTAATAAGTAAATTAAATAAATTGAATATATATGTCAATATTGGTGTTATTTTAAAGATCTCAACGAGATTTTTCCAGTTGTATATTTTTTGTAAATACATATTTTTTTAATTAAGTATAAAAAAGGTTAAATTATACTCTCTTTTTTTTTTTTTTTTTTTTAAAAAAAAAGCCTGATATGACAATTAAGGAATTAAAAAATAAAAATTTAGTGTTTTGAAAGGTTGAGCGCCAAGTTTGGAAATGGAATATTTGAAGTTGGCGCACTCTTTGGTGCATGGCAGGTGGGGGGAATACAGAGATAAGTTCCTCCAACTAGAAACTAATATTGATCTATTTATTAGAGAAACTCCAACATATTGCACCAAATTCTACTCCGATTTGGAGTTGAATGAAAATCTTCTAAGAATATGCTTATACTAAATTTTTTTCCATTTTAATGTTCAACACCAAATTTTATACTAAAGAAGCATCTTTAAAAATATTCTCCTGATACATATTTAAATTATTATAAAATTTTAATTTTATTTTAATATATAACTAATAAGTAAATTAAATAAATTAAATATATATATCAATATTGGTGTTATTTTAAAGATCTCAACGAGATCTTTCTAACGGTATATTTTTTAGGAATACATATTATTTTAATTAAGTATAAAAACGTTAAATTAGAATTTTTTTTTTTTTAAATTAAAGCCTGATGTGACAATTAAGGAATTTCAAAAAAAAAAAAAAAATTAGTGTTGTGTACGGTTGAGTGCCAAGTTTGGAAATGGAATATTTGAAGCTGGCGCACTCTTTGGTGCTTGGTTAGAGTTGGCGTTAACCGTTAATCAAATTTGATGATCAAAATGATATCATCATTATGTAATCTCATTATTTATAAGGGGAATTGCACAAATATCCCCTGAGGTTTGGAATAATGACATAGATATGGCAATTTTAGCCATATAAACACTAACTTCCCTTGACCTTTTAAAAATGTTGCACATACATCCCTTGCCGTTAGATCTCTTCCGTTAACTTCTAACTGACAAGGGTAAAAACGTTCAAATGTCCAAAATACCCCTATAAATGACATGAGATGGTGTGCGTGATTTTACAACTCACATGAGTTGTTTATGCATTGATTATTATATAAGATTTTAAGACAATTATGCCTTTTACAGTTATAATAAATTACAAGATTTTGAAAAGTCATTTAGCTACTGATCCAAGATGACCGTTGAATAGCAAGGGTCATGAAAGCATAGCCTATATAAAAGGCATTGTGGCAATGCATTTCAAACTCAATTTTTTTTTTTTAATTTTTTATTTGTGTGTGTGTGTGTGTGTGTGTGTGGAAGAACATGTTCCTCATCTAGCATTTTACAGTAACATGTTCCTCATATAGCATGAAATTAAATTTCCATATATTCAAATAAAATCCAATAAACAAACTTAGAAGTTGAACAAACTTCATTGATAAGTATTGATTAAATAACATAAAGTTGAACATTGATATGCTGCTAATGTACAGGTCCTACATAGAATTATATTCTGGCCTTGTACATTTTACAGCACCCATGTCAATAATGTTAATGCAGGACAAACTGCAACATATAAGTACATGAATTGTTATCAACCAACTATGGTATTGTAGCTGCACAAATCATAATTACATTCTCCATATACCATTCTAAGTGAATCCTACAACATTGTTTCAGTCAATCCATACCAAAAATCCAATAAGCAAAAGCATCAACCAAATCCACCATCATAACTTTCCTTCAACGGAAGAACACAAAAGAAATTCACATATTAGTAGCTGTACCAAATAACCTAACCACAATGTGCTTTTGAACAAAAACTACCAAAAAAATAAGACCAGGACCTGTATGCAGCTATCTTACAAGCCTCCGCACCAATCAACATCCAATCCAGCCACAGTGCCTAAAGTAAGTAAAATTGAATGATAAATTTGACTTGAAAAAATAAATTTCCTTTGATTTGAAGAGTGTTAGATATTACCTGGATTTGATTTTGATTGGCATGATTGTAATAACATTGCAGTGGTGTACAAAGGTGCATTATGTGTTATAGGCTGTGAGATTGGAGCTCCTTGATATGTTTGGGCTGCTTGAGATGCTTGAGTTGCCTGAGGAAGAGCCTAAAATAAGAGTTAAAACATCAGTTATCGAACAAAAAAAAAAATTACCATAGTCTAAGCATCATAGGAAAAAACAAATATCTAATCTCATTAATGGTTTTTGCCTTCTTTTTGTAAGCTGAATTAGAAGTGCTCCTGACCTGAGTTAAATTAAATATTAAAAATGAAAACATGTGACATGAACAAAGCAAATTAAGACCAGTTGACTTATAAAAATGCAACGTCAAATGTTCTTTTCCCCAATGAAGAACCACCTGCCTTCTTTTTAGCCTACACAAAAAAAACACTATAAATTAATGATGATGAAATTAAAAAAAAAAAAAAAAAAGATATTAAGTTAAAATTAATTGGTAATTTTTTACCCTAACAGAAGAACCTTGATTTGCATTTCCTTCTTTAGTTTTACAACTCCTTACATTATGCCCAAATGCTCCACAACCACTGCATTTTTCACCACTACTCCTTTTCTGTTTGGCAGGCTCATCAGGGGCTCTTTTTCTATTTTTTCTTGGCCTGCCGGGTAGTTTTTTTCGATCAGAAGGAAAGACTTTATTAAAAGTCATGTCAGGCCATTATGATTTATGGGGTATTGGGTGTATCACATTTGAGTAAGTTTTAATATATGAATCCTTGGTGAGATATGAATGTACATACTCATGCCATTGCCTTCTTGTATTTGTTATGACAGCCATGGCATGCTTGCATGGAATGCCACTAATTGCCCAAGATCGATAATTACATGTTTTCAAATCAAGATGGACATTGTAATAAGTGTTTTTGTCTTTCACTTCATACTCAAATTCACCTGCACATATAACTTGCACGAATCTCCCATCATCTTGATTTTCAGTCATCTTCTTCATCACCAATCGTGGAATAACTGTACTCCACTTCTTAGCATCTTCATGCCTTTTGTGAATTCGTTTCATTATTGCTCTGTGCATGTTTTCTAACAATGTCAATGCTGGTTGTCCTCTGAATTTGTCAATCCAATTGTTAAAACATTCACTGATGTTGTTCGTGACATGGTCTGATTTGACATGCTCATTAAACGCATGATGAGACTAATGTTTAGTTGGTATCTTCATCATATAATTGTATGCATCCTGGTCTGTCTCTTGCATTTCCCTCATTGCATTTTGAAAGTCTGCATTGTTACTGCTCTTAGCAGCTTTCCACACCATATCACTAGACTGGTTTCCTCTATGTTTTGCTCTTAAGTTGGCAATTATATGCCTAAGACAAATCGGTTACTTGATCCAGGCCACCACATTTCAATTGCATCTATAACCCTCTTCTGTCTATCAGTCATAAAAGTTAATCTCCTATTATCATCAAGTCCTATGTGCTCATATAAGTGCCGGAGAAACCAACCCCAACTACTTTTACTCTCTACTTCACAAATTGCGACAGCCACTGGAAATACACCAAAGTTTGCATCAATAGCAGTGGCAGCCGTAATGACACCAGGGAATTTACCTTTTAGATGACATCCATCAAGGCCAATGAAAGGCCAACATCCAAAGATAAATCCATGTTTTTGTGCAAAGAAGCTTATAAAGAACCTCTGGAACTTAGAATGAGTACTTGGAGCTGGTGAAATTGTCTTCAAAAGAGCCACAGAACCAGGATTTGTTTCCCTCACCATATGTCCATAACTATACAACTTGTCATAGCATTCTGCATATTCTATTGTTGTGCTATCTAGAACCCTATTTTTGGCTCTATACAAAGTCCAAGTAGGTATTGTGATCCCATAAAACCTATGAATTTCACTCCCTAAAAAGTTAATATTTATATCTGGATTTTCTTCTATCAAACTCTTGAATCGGTTAGCAACCCACACATCATTTGCTTCTTGATTCTTGTGAACCTTCTGGCATGCATGTCTATCATGCAAGACTTTATCTGAAAACATGTCTTGTCTGTGTTAGGACTTGCATGTACCCTTCATGTGCATCCTTCAAAGGCACACATAGCAGTGTACCTGTCCTTCTCATTTTTAACTCTGAGTATTTGGAATCCCTCTTGAACCACAAAATCTCTAAGAACCATCCTGAAATGGTATAGATTTCGGAACAGCTGCTCAACTTGTAAATAGACCTTCCCATCATCAGCAACCCTAAAGGGCTTTCCTGGTTTAGGAACATAAGGCTTGGTTTGGGACTCATCATCACTGTTGTCCTCAAATATTGCATATAGGTCCTCATTGAAGGATGCTGCGTTTGACAACTGCTCATCATCTGTGTTGATATCACTGTCACCTACAGCAACTGCATATTAATCCTTATCATGTTAAGATGTTTCCCTCTAAACACCATGAATATATCTTGCAAATCCCTATCATCTTCTATCAGTCTGTGTTGACCATGCCAAGGTAATATGGCTTCAGTTGTGAACTTCTCGTTAGGATCAGGAAAGTTAGAATAACTTATAACATAGACATCAGCCCATAGAGCTGCCAAAGTGTAGATTTCTGGTTCCAAAACATTATATTCAATCTGTATGCCCGCAAACTTTGCACTAATAACTACAGGCCCCATCCTTTTAACCCTGAACATATTGAAATAGAATGTAAATTGAAAACTTAAATATTGTACACAATTTTCATTCAAACAAGCAACCACACCTACAAAGAATTTAAACACTATACTAAAAAAAGAAGCAGTTTACATAAAGAAATTCCATTTACAAAAAGGAAAAATTTATGTACATATATAACAATCCAAGTCTAAAAAGTTTAACCCTATACTTCCAAATACAACCAACGAACTATAACTCAAACACTTAAAACCAATTTTTACAGTACACTAAAATAACATATGAAATTACAGTCAATATTACAACAAACGACACAAGACCAAGAAGTAAAAACTTGTAAAAGTAACTCATAAAATGACAAACAAAATAATCATATTAAAGCATACGAACTTTTCAAACTAAAAACAAATTTGAGTTAAGGAAAAAAGAAAAAAAACACTTACATTTTTTTTGAAACTGCAGTCTTTATCAAGAAGGGGGTGAACCCCAAGACAAGAAGAAACAAACCAGAGAGACCCAAAAGTCTTCATGAGAAGCAACAAAACTAACCAAAGCACCCAGCAACAACAAAAGCTGAGGCACTCAACACAAATGAAACAACACAACGAACTAAAAAACAACATAATAGAGCACAAGAAGAAAATTATGCCACCAAGTCAAGTACTTACTGAACCATCATCAACCTTTATATAAAAAAAAATCCCCAAAATTTGTAGAATATCAAATACAAACAATCCAAAAAACGAAAAACTTTGTTACACAATAACCCCGAAACCAATTACGAAAAACCAAAGACAACAAACAGATCTCTCCCTCATTTTTCTTTCAAAAAAGAAGAAGAAGATAACACACAGATGCATGTTGTTCGCATAAACACATTCTCAAAAACCCATTCAAACTTCTTATCTCTGTCAAAATCATACATTTTTTTTTTTTTTTTTTTTTTACAAAACTTTAGTGTAATAACAATTTATCAAATGATTAGAGTAAGAACTTACCTTAAAATTTTCTCAGAATTGTTTGAATAGGATGAAGGCCTCCAGCCACACAATTGGGTTTTTAGTCTTCAAACAAACTGAAACCAAGAAGTCAGAGAGTTTTTGTTTTGTGTTTTTGGTGACATACTTTTGGTTTTCTTTTTTATGTGAGAGTTTCTAAGTGTCTGGTATTATTTTTTTTGGCTAAAGAAGAATACCCTAGAAGGTTTAAGGGAGCCAAACACACTACAAACAATGTGATAGAAAAGGGAATGCCTTTTCACTGACAATAAAATACTATTCCAATGAAGAAAAATTCATTGAATATTAATATCCTTATTAAAATATTTATTTAATATACTTTTTAATTAAATGGATGTGATGGAGTCTGAAAATAATGAGTAATTGGCGTTTTTACCCTTATCAGTTAGTAGTTAACGGAAGAGGTTTAACGGCAAGGGATGTATGTGCAACATTTTTAAAAGGTCAAGGGAAGTTAGTGTTTATATGGCTAAAACTGTCATATATGTGTCATTATTCTAAACCTCAGGGGATGTTTGTGCAATTCCCCCTTATTTATATTATATTTTTACTTTTTATAAATAAAAAAAACGAACAAATAAAAATATAGAGATCCATATTGGATCAATTTGGAGCTTGACGGGTTCCCAATTCCCATTTGTGGAAGGAGGAGGCTCCAGCCTCCAGAATCCAGATGGATAGATGGAAATTCATATTGGATCTCCAAACTTTTTATGATTTTTGTTTTTATCAATTTCTGAGTTGACTTTGAAAGATAGGTCAAAATCCAGTTAACAACTACAAGACTACAAGTCCTCTTGTTTTTTTTATCACGTCATCGTTCTTTACCAACATTAATAATCTCTTGGAAACTTTATTTCAATTCTCTTTCTCTCTCTATCTCTGTAAATGCTTACTCATCTCCCTCGCATTCTCCGACGTTCGATCTTCAAACCTCGATGAACTAATCGGCCACTTTATTACTTTATGCATTTGATGGGCTTCCTTTCCAATCTCCGTGCTTGCTTGGAGGGGACGTTCAAAGGTGGCAGACACGCCGCCGGATCTGACGCTGAAGCCAACGCCGCCGACTCCTACGACCTCTTCTTCGAACTACGTACTCTGCAAATCGCCACTAACTTTTTCTCCGACTTGAATCAGCTCGGTCACGGCGGCTTTGGTCCCGTTTTCAAGGTACTCAAGCAACTACTATAATTCTCCGTTAGGGGCAATTTTGGTAATCTAGGAACAAAATTCCTTCTCTTGCTTCATTTCTCTTCCTAATTCGTGTTTTGCGGAGATAAGGAAAACGTTTTTTTTTTTTTTTTTTTAATAATTTCTTTACTATAATTTTCTTTCAATTCTAATTATTTTTTCACTAGTTGATTTCATTAAATTGAATAGATGCTGTCAAATTATATGAATAAATTTCTTGAATTTAGAGCATAAAATATTGAATTTAGAAATACTGTCTATGATTGCCTGATAAACATTTTGTTTGCTAGAAATAAAAGGGTAATCTTAAATTCCAATAATATGATTAAACTTCACCATATAAGTAATACTTGTGCGCAACCAAAATTCTTTTTACAAATTCACATATTAGAGAGATCACCCTTTTTCTAAGTTCCAAGTCATGATCAGGTTCACATTTATATATATATATATTGTCATTATATGTTCACAAAGCTGTCGTTGAACTCGTGCAGGGATTGATGCCAAATGGTCAAGAAGTAGCTGTGAAGAAGCTCTCAGTAGATTCAAGACAGGGACTTAGAGAATTCATTAATGAGGTTAAGCTGTTGTTGAAAATTCAGCACAAGAACTTGGTTACATTGTTGGGTTGTTGTGCAGAAGGACCCGAGAAGATGCTTGTTTACGAGTATCTGCCCAACAAAAGCCTCGATTATTTTCTCTTTGGTATGACAAAAGCTAAGATTTATATATTTATTAGATGTACTGACTGAATTGTGAAAATTGAATTGGTGAAAATTGGAATAATAGTTTGAGGGTGTGAAATGTTACAGATAAAATGAAGTCTGCATCGCTGGATTGGACAATGCGATTCCGGATAGTTACGGGTGTGGCAAGAGGTCTTCTCTACCTGCATGAGGAGGCCCCTGAGAGGATCATTCATAGAGACATCAAAGCCAGTAATATTTTGCTGGATGAGCAATTAAATCCAAAAATATCGGATTTTGGTTTAGCGAGGCTCTTTCCTGGGGAAGACACCCATGTGAATACATTCAGGATTTCTGGTACACAGTGAGTAGTTCTTCCACTTGTACCATGTTGTTTCTGTTTTTTCCCTGGCTGTATTATGTTGTTGACATTTGTTTGAGAAGCTGAGTGACCTTTTGCTGAATGCAGTGGTTACATGGCCCCTGAATATGCGATGCACGGATATTTATCTGTTAAGACAGATGTTTTCAGCTTTGGAGTTTTGGTCTTGGAGATTGTAAGTGGAAGAAAGAACCATGATAGTCGTCATGGTGCAGAAAAGGCAGATCTTTTGAGCTATGTAAGTTAGATTCAAGAATAATTATGTTCCTTTTATTGCACAAAAAATCTTTATATATGATCCTTCAAATTTGAAATGTCGAAAGAGCAGAGTAGAGCACATTCTCTGGATGTCCATAGCCAGAAAGCAGTATTATTGTTCATGCTACTGTTTAATGATTAGGCATGAAGATGGCAACAAGCTTATTAAATTGGAGATAAAATATATGAAACCCCAAAGAGTAGATTTACAGATAAGACCTTTTGTTTTCAATCAGGAGATCATTGGTCCAAATTCACATACTTAGATATCGTATCTCACGAGTTCCCTAATTGTCAAGGTTGTAAAGTATGACAATAGTATCGGTTTAATGCTCGATGAACAGGGAAAATGTCAAAAAACTTCTGGGTATGTAACAAAAGAAGAGATGGGTACATATATAGCAGTGTTTTATTAGGTGTACCGTGTACATATCATTTAAAGTATAATGGCATTGTGCATCTGTCCCACTAAAGACTTCCTTCATGAAACTATATGCGATAGAAGTGCTAAGTTGATAGTTTGACATACCAACTTTAGATAATAAAGCATTGATTCCATTGCTTCTAATCTTCTATTATTTATTTGAAATTCTTTAAACAAAAGAAAAAGAGGCAACTAATCAGTGTGCTTTTGCTGCAGACATGGACACTCTATCAAGACAGGAAGGCATTGGAAGTAGTGGATTCGAGCCTTATCAAGTGCAACCGCGATGAGGCTGCAATGTGCATTCAGCTAGGCTTGTTGTGTTGTCAACAAAGCATTGCAGATAGACCTGACATGAACTCTGTTCATCTCATGCTTTCAAGCGAATCGTTTACTTTGCCAAAACCCGGAAAACCTGCAATTCAAGGCCGCATAGGACGTTGGACAACCACCTCTACTACAGCTTTTACTAATACCAATACCAATACCAATACCAATACCAATACTAATGCTAGTAGTAGTAGCAACACTGGCATTAGCAAGATTTCAGGAGGCAACAGTTTTGTTGAGGATTACTCTAGAAATTCTATCTCTTATTCATCTATTGATGAAGGTAGATAAGATGACCTGCATTCATGTTCGTGACTAGTTACTGCTGTTTATCATATGTAAATTGTTATAATTATTAGTTTGTAAATTATTTTGATAATATTATTGTGAAATCCATTTTATTAGTTCTATCATTTAAATTTTTTATGCTGTTAATTACTATTTATGGTTATAAAGATACAAGCAAATAGTTTTTACTATTCGATTTTTTTAATAAAAAAAATGCAAATCAAAGAAGCTATAATTCATTGGCAAGGATTCAACGCAAATTGTAGACCTTGAATCAAAACATTTTAAATGGTTGGAATTGCATTTTACAATTTTCATTTGTATTTAGATAAAATCTCACGTATTGAATATGAGTTGGCTCAAATGTATGTATCCTATGTTTACTTGAAGCTTAATTTATACAAACTACTATAATAATAATAATAATAATAATAATATATATATATATAGTATTTCTACTGTCAGTTCGTCGTGATATAAAATATTTTAGGACGAGGAATGTGGATTATAGATTATGGAAAAGTTTTGACAAGTGCATACACTTTGATTCAAAGTATGTAAATCTAGTGGTTCACATTCTTCGTCCTGATATATTTATTGTCAGAACGAACTGATAATAGAAAATCTGTACATACATATATAAAATATATAGGGGGAATTGCACAAACATCCCTCGAGATTTGATGAAATTGCACATATATGACAGTTTTGGCCATATACACACAAACTTCCCTTAACATTTGAAAATTGTTGCACAAACATCCCCTGCCGTTAGATAAATCCGTTAGTCAATGGTCAAAAGTGTAAAAAGTCTAAAATACCCTTTATTTTTATTTGAAATAAACTAAAAAAATTAAAAAATAAGATAAAAAAATATAAAATAAAATAAAAATTTTGATAACATGAATGTATCTTAAATCTGAAACCTGGAAAAAAAATCATCTTTACAAATAAAAAAAATATTTTTTTAAAAAAATTTAATAATAAATAATTTTAAATTTATTTAAAATCAAGGGGGAATTGCACAAACAATTTTTTTTTTTTTTTAAAGATGAATTTGTTTTCCAACTTTCTAATTTAAGATACATTCATATTTTCTAAAAGATTTTTTAATATTTTTTTATCTTATTTTTGAATTTTTAATAATGTTTAAAATAAAAATATAGGGTATTTTGGACTTTTTACACATTTGACCGTTGACTAACGGATTTATCTAACGGTAGGGGATGTTTGTGCAACAATTTTCAAATGTTGAGGGAAGTTTGTGCATAAATGGTCAAAACTGTCATATTTATGTAATTTTATCAAACCTCAGGGGTGTTTATGCAATTCCCCCAAATATATATTTGTTTCTTGCTTGATTGAATTTAATTTTATTTAGGGGTAATTGCACAAACTTCCCCTGATGTTTGATAAAATTACACGAATATGGTAGTTTTGGATATATACACACAAACTTCCCCTGACTTTTGTAAAATGTTGCAGAAACATCCCCTACTGTTAACTTTATATTGTTAACTCCTAACAGCTGAGGTCAATATTGTCCTTTTCACTAGATTAAATTTTTAAAAGATATAATTTATTATTTTAAATTTTTTTAAAAAGAAAAATAAATAAATATGGAGATTTCTCAATTTATTTTAATTTATTAAAATAACTAAAAATTATAATTTTTTTTAAAAAATCAAATAATTAATAAATTAATTAAAATATTCATCTACTTTGTCTAGGAAAAATGGAAAAAAAAAAAAAATCAACAAACCTCACCATTGAAAAATATATTCTTAATTTTCTAACAAGAAAACAAATAATCAAATGTGACCATCTTCAAATCATCAAACATAACCCAACCCTTCATCAATCCATAAAACAAAGAAAATAAAAAAGATTCATCTTCATCAATCGACCAAAAAAAAAAATCATCTTCATCAATCCACAAAACCAATAATAATAATAATAATCAACTTCATCTTCTTCAACTTCCACACAATATCTTCTTCATCAATTCCACAAAAAATAATTTTCATTTCTCCATCTTTTTTCATTCACAACTAAATCCAACACAATACAATCACCACAACCATCATTCAACCTCATCTACATCAAATCCACCAAAATAAAAAAAAATAAAAAAAAAATTATACTGCTTCATCAAGAACAGTCTAGTAAGAGATGGAGTTCTTCACGGTGAGCAGATCTGTGGCATTGATAGCTGGACTTTTTTGTTCGGCAACTGGCGAAGTATTCTACGTCCGCGGTGACGGCTAACTCACGGCGGCGGACGTTAGCACACCGGTCAATGCATGGTGGGCTGGATGTGATTTGGGCTAGCTAGTCTCCATCTCTCCATCAAGAAGATTTTTTGATTTTATTATAATTTATGTAGATGGTTGGATGATATTTGATGATTGTTAGATTTTTGTGGTGTTTTCATTGTTTGTGTTGTGTATGTAATTTGTTGAGTGAATTTGGATGAGAAGTTAGATGAGATGAAGATAATTGAAGTTGTTTTTTTTTTTTTTTTCTCATGATCTTAGTCTTTTTTCACATATTTTCTAGATTTTTTTTTTTTGTTTAAATATTTTATTTTTATATTTTAATGATTTTTTTTTAATTTAAAAAAATAAAATAAGGGTATTTTAGACTTTTTATACCTTTGACCATTGACTTTTATAAGTTAACAGATCCCAACTAACGGTAAAGGATGTTTGTGCACTATTTATCAAACGTCAGGTAGGTTTTCTGTCAATATACTCAAAACTGATATATCCATGTAATTATCTCAAATGTCAGGGTTGTTTGTGCAATTACCCCTTTTATTTAATATTCATATTATTGCACAGATTTATTGAAAACTGACTTGAAAACCGTTTTTTTTTTTTGGTGTGTGCAGAAACTAGAAAAACGTATGTAGTATTGTTTTCTGCAACATTTACTTGACCAACCTCGTTGAGAAGAAGACGAGAGGAGAGGGTTAAGAGAGAAGACTCTTCTCTCTCTCTCTCTTTCTCTTAAAACCAGAGAGCAAACCGGTGAATTGAAGGGAAAGATCAGCGGTGATTCTTGGATTCTGGGTTTTCCATTCGATAAGCAGAGCATAGAGATGAGGCCAACACCCAACTGGGAGCTTAAAGGCTGCTGCAACCAAGATCAAAAGATTTTTATAATCACTGTCTTGGTTTGCACTGTTGTTATACTTGCGGTAACCAACTCTTTCCCTCTCTTGACTGCATTTCTTTTTTAAACGATCCCCATTTGGTTTCAAACAAGCATAGTTGATGTTCTTTGTTGATCCGGGTAGAAAATGTACTTTTTTCAATTGGGTAGGTGCCACATTGATCAAAATCTTTGTTGGAATTTGAATGGGATAGTTATAGTTCTTTGTTGGGCATCATTGTTTTTGTGAGTTTTTAGCTTAGATCTCATAAATTTTATCTCAGGGGTTCCTTCTTTGGAGCTTATGAATTGGTTCTCTAGAGCTTATGGAGCTTTAATAGCTATAAGAAAATATCAATTGATCATGTATGCTTACAGAAAATAATATGTATGGAAAATTTGGTGTATTTTGTTATGTTAGTACTAATGATATATATTCTATTAATGTTGTACTTGTGTTTGAATCTTTGTCCTATGTTTTCAGCTTTGGAGGACATTCCTTATGACACCATTCAAGCTTATAACAGTATTTCTCCACGAGTTGAGCCATGCAATTGCTTGCAAACTTACCTGTGGCACAGTAAGAACAATCTTAGTTTCTGTCGATGATTGTTGTTACTGTTAATGTGTCAAACCTAGTCAAATCACAACCATGCTAATTATTGCATGTTGCATTTCTTATGCTAATAGTAATAGGAAATGTGGCGTATAAATTGCTATGCATGTGGCTGTCAGTTTGCAATGGCTGATATTAAGGTATCAATAATTTAGCTGGTACACATCTCAATGGGTTAAATACTGATTTGTGCTAGGAAATAGAACAAATTGATATTGCAATGAACTATTGATTCAGTTAATGCTATGAAGGGAAATAAAGGGATATCTTTCTTATTATCGAACTATGAGCAGCTTTGTAGATGGTAAAAAAATTTCCAATTGCAGGAGAGACTATTTTTCTTTCCCGAATCTTGTTTCTATGCATATATTACATTCTATAAGCAGTTATGGACCCCTATAGCTCCTACATTAATAATTATCGGGTCATTCAGATACACATAGAGGCAACTTAAATCTCTTCTCATCAATACGTGTTTTGTGGGACTGTATTTTATAAATTCAATTCAGATTCTGATACACTTTATTGTGCAGGTTGAAGGGATTAAGGTTAACGCCGATGAAGGTGGAAGCACAATAACACGTGGTGGCATATACTGTTGTATCTTGCCAGCTGGGTGTAGCGTCTTTTTCCCCTGTCCATTTTCAGATTTAGTTGTTTCTTTAACTTTCATTTGACATGGACATTACAAAGTGTCCAAATGTATTACACAATTTCATATCCCTCTCCACCCTAGTGTGAGTAGGATTTGAATCCAAGACCTCTTGCACAAAGAAAAAAGGCCTTACCAGCTAAAGCTAGCTAGTACCCTGACTATCTAATATATCCATGTACTAATATGTTGGTGCTGTTTGGTGTTAGGTTTTAAATCCTGAAGGGATTTATATGTTGTTTCTTTGAGACCAATACACTTTCAGAATTAATATGATTTTCTCTTCCATGTTTGTTGCATTCCAGATCTTGGTTCATCTTTCTGGGGAATGATACTGATTCTTGCATCCACAAATCATATTACTGCACTTATTGCTACAGGATGTTTTATTGCTTCTCTGCTCATTGTACTCTTCATTGCTAAAAATGTAAGTAGTTGCGACATCGAGAATGTCTTGCTCTTTCTTCCTTCAATTCTTCTGTGAAAACTTCTTTGAACTTATAAGGACCAGGAACATTTGACATTCCTATGGAAATTAAATTCATCAAATTTGGCTTACTTGGAAATTAAATATGTAATCATGAAATATAAAGCCATAATCATGAAATCCTGTATTTATACCTCATACCATAAACAACCAAGTAAAAAACTACTAAGGAAATTGAAGCAAATTAATTAATATATTGGTTTTTGGAGTTTGTTTGTGGTGATCTCATTAACATTCTAATCAGATTCAACTTCTTTAGCCTGTTCTACTATGTATGCTTAATCATCTTTTCCTATTGCTTCCACAGTGGACACTACGGGGACTTTGTATTGGTATGTGATTTGATAACCTATATAAATCTTGCCATTTTATGATACACCACATTCTGATATTGGTATGTATATGCTGAGTCATCAGGCTTTATTATTTTCCTTGCTGTAATGTGGGTGATACAAGCACAAACTGGAGTTCGTTTGGTTCGGTATACTATTCTGTTTATTGGTAAATGCAGTTCTACTACTTCTCTTTCCATATTTTTTTGTAAAGTTCATTATTATGCTTTTTGAGTAATGGCTTGAAAGAATCACATTATATAACTTGCAGGTGTGATGAACAGCTTGTTTTCTATCTATGGTATGATTTCTAGAACAAACAAATTACATATTTGATTATCAATATGTCTGTATGTGGCATTATTGATGCCCAGCAATGTGCAAATAATGATGCAGATATATTTGATGATCTGATATCTCGAAGAGTTAAAACTAGTGATGCCGAGAAATTTGCAGAAGTGTGTCCTTGTTGTAATGGCGTGGGATGGGGCATCATTTGGTAAGCATCAAAGTGCAGTAAGGAAGAGTAGATTTGGTTGATTATTGGTGTGCAGCAGATTCTATATCTTTGTTGAAAAAAGGACAAGGGAATTTCTAATCTTACATTTCAGTTGTCTTGCTTTTCTTCTGACCACAAAACCCTTACCTGCAGGGCTATAATATCATTAGCATTTCTCGGTGGAGCCGTGTACCTAGGACTTCTGTTGATGACTTATTGAGGTACAATCTACTTATCCAATCAATTGATTTAGAGATCTAGAGGTTCCTTCAAGAGTTAGTTTAATAGAATGTTTTCATAACATAACATAACATAATATCTAGTGAAATAGTATCGGACTGAGACATTTTTTTGCAAAATATTTGTAAGTTATTCTTAGGAACTTTACAATGACATTATTGTACCCTTTTCATATAGTCAACTGTTTTAAAAGATGATTTGTGGCTTAAAATACTAAGAAAAACGAAATAGGATTTATATGATTTCTATATTTCATCCCAACATACTGATTGGCATAAGCACTATTGATGGCATAACGGATCTTAGGTTTTTATTTTTATCAACATTTTTGTACCTGTGGTTGCTATTGACGGTAAATGTGCTCTATATAATCTAAATTGCTTTTATTACATGTATACAGGCTAATTTTTTCGGATCAGAAGCCCTAACAAGCACATTTGCGACTTGCATACACTTGATGATTGCTGTCACATCTTTCCTCTGTAGACTACGAATGAGATTCCTTCAAGCTTGAAAGCAAAGGGAAAATCGGTCACCTTGGCTACACCTCAGATGATGAAATGATAATTAATAATGTAACACTGCATTTAACTGAGATATTAGAGGGTGAATAACATAAGTTTGTACTGTATACTGTTGATTACATTACATGTATTCTTTAAATGCTGAGCTCAAAAGGGTTGTTAATGTTAATGCGATGCATTTTTGGTTCATTACAATGCTCAAATATAAACGAAACCCTCCCTTTAATCCTTGTAAAAGTAAAGAGTTTAATCACAAGACATAAGTACGTATGAGATCTGTACTTTTGCTTTTGTTATAATGAATGCAAAAACAATTAGAAGAATAATTGCACTAGAGTGGAGCAAAGAGCGAATGAAAACAACACAATCAAATCAGATTATGAAAAGAAAAGAGATTAAAGAAAGCCTCAAAATGAAATTATATATTCCGAATATTTACTTGAGTTGTGTAGAACAAAATCGTCATTGAAACCATGACAAAACAACTACAATATTGGCAGTCAAATAAATCGGTGATGTTGAGATCCGTGATGTCATGATCAGGCCATGTCAGATTATTCAAGAACTCGTCCAAGACATCATCATCTGCTGCATCAACCCAATCAAATTTTGTTGTCAGGCAGTCATCAACCCAATCAGATTGTGCTGTGGTCGATGAATCCGTTAAAACCACAGCTGTTTGGCTCTCAGGCATTCACAGCTATCTGCTCTGCCTTGATTTTCTTGAACCGAAACCAGTGCCCGCTTAGATCTTCATGAGTCCACCTGTTTCGAATTTCTCTTCCTCTTCTTCTCTGGACCTCTCCGTCCTCCCAAAAGATTTATCCTCAAGCAACACAAAACAATGTCACTGTCATTCAAGTTGAACTCGTGCATGATCCAAGCCCCGTCATGTTGTGGGGAGTGTTGATTCTCGTACCGAAAGCGTTTCTTGATGCCCACGACATCCCCCACGACAATTTGGTTGCCACTGTCTTCTCCAGCCCAAGTACCAGAATTTCTGCTAAATCTCGAACCTCTCACCGAAACCTTCTTCAACCGAGTGAACAGATGAAAAGCCTCACCGTCTTCCAAGTGGTGTCCTCCGTATGACTCCCATATCTGCCATGGCTCTTCACAGCCGTAGAGATCACATTCTTTCACAAAAAAAATTTCCAAATCATTGAAGCACTCTGTTTTCTAGTTGATTTTGTTGAACAAATAAAAAACCACTAATTCCGTATCACTCGGATGGAATTTCATTCCCACCGGAAGTCGAGAACTGGCCGCCATTGACAAAGACGTAGAGTGTTTCCAGAAAAGAAACGGAGATTATATTTAGGAAACTAATAGAGATTGTTTCAAAAAGAAAAACAGAGTGGAGGTTTCCAAAGATTCTTGGGAAACTAATAGAGCTGAGACCAGAGGATTTTTGTGGGAAACAAACAAAGTAATCAACTTTAGAGTTTTGGAAACTAATAGAGTTGAGACTTGAGAGCTTTAGGGTTGATGAGTGTTTTTGGAAACTAAATTCGACCGTTAGTGGCTTTGTTCTCAAGCAATTGAAAACCGACTTGTGTTTTTGTGTTTGGCTCTCTTTTTTTTAATTTGCGCAAAAACAATGTCGTTTTGGTTTCTTTTTTATTTTTATAAATATCAAATATATGTTTGACTTTTCTTTTTGACTTTTTTACATTTTTATAAATATGGTTGTAATTTTTAAGTTCAATCGATTTCTCAAATGTCGAAGCCTTTATTAGTTTGGAATTCGTCAATTTCGGTAGCAAATGATTTTTGAATCAATCCGAGCTGGGTGATTCTTCTTTTCAGTGCAAATCGTTTGGAGAAGAGGTCTGTTCTTTTGATTTCCATTTATTGTTTTTGGGGATATGGAAAAACTCAAGTGTTTAACCAATTAGATAGTTTCAAGCTGCATTTAATTAATTGTTTTTGGATAGACAATCTGTTATATATTAATCATTGTGGTTTATGTTTCTTTTAGTCTTATCCTTTCAATCCACAAATACTTGGAAATTTTGAATTGCAATAGCAGTCCACCTGTTCTTGCTTCTGTTGGATAGTAATTGTTGTTACTTGTTAATTACTTTCTTCTGCCTTTAGTTCAGTAGTTTTTTTTAATTTTATTTTTCCTTTACTCCTGCCAATAAAATGTTACCAAAGAAGATGAACATGATATGCATATACTAAGGTTTATGCTCATAAAATTAACATGATCATATTGATTGCTCGTACCAACACATAGTCACATTATGTGTTTCCAAGCTATCTAGCACTTCTCGAGAACACCTCAGTAGTGTTTTAATGCCTAATACCCTATATCTGATTGGTGGTGACACCAATCTTCAAAACTAGTCTGTGTGGTACCTTTAAAGTTTCAGATTCTTTATCTGTGTAAATCTTCTAGTATGAGATCAATGCCTAGTTGCTCTTATGCATAATTTCAATACATATGCTCAATTCTCAATTAGAAGTCATGGTTAAATGGTTTGTGGAACTTTACACAATGTGTTGTTGCATGGTCCGTGGTGTGACCAGGAATACCTAGAGTGCCTGATGTAGCACTCAGTTTATAAATATGCACCGTTTACAGAGTTTTGCTTAAGATGGGCATGATGTTTTACGTAATAACACTCCCGTATTGTAGCTCTATGTGATCGCATGGCAAAAATAGGGATGCGGTGGAGCCAATATTGGCCACCGATAGTAATAGTAGTTCTCGAGGCTTGAAATTAAGTTTGGGTTTCTTGGAGTCTGGACAAATTAATAGTTTTTATTTTTCCTTAGGTTTTTCAAATTTCAAAAAGAAACCGAGTAAACGTCTCGAATGATGCTTTTGTAGGTCAATGATGGAAACTAAATTGAAATCTGGCACTACCCTCATTGTTGCTCTGGAGTGGCTTTCTCCTCTGCTAAAGGAGTGGATCTCTAATGGTGTAAGGTGAAGACAAGCTAAAAATGGTTTCAAAAATAAAGCTTTCGTTATTTATGGAAGTTGATTTAAGATCTTTTGCAGGCGCCAGAGATTGGGTTTCTAGCTCCAGATTTGGTACTCTACCTTGACATGCCACCAGAGGTTAGTTGTCTACATAATTATGTTCTATGTTTGGATTATGCTCTGTAGCAAACATCAAGACTTATGCCCTGTTTCAAAAATGCCAGTTACAGCTGGCTAAATACCCTTGCTATGAATTGTATAATGCTTTGACTGACTATTGTTCTTGACTGATAGCTAGCTTTTGCTCTTTCTGAATATTATTGGCAGCAGAACTGTCCTGTTTGATAGCTATTATGTGTAAAGAAACTTATGTATTTCATTTTTGGCCTACCATTTTTGCGAGACACCCAGCAATCAATTTGTAGTGAAGTGGTTTTATAGTGCTTCTTGACGGTGAACACCGGGAAGATAAAAGGATTTTTTTTTTTATATAAAAAAAGATTATACACTTGTCTCTCGGTAGGCAAGGAAGCTCTGGCTAATATATATACTCTAGATGCTATTTAAGAAAAGAAAATGGGAAATCATTCATTTAGCCAAATGTAAATAAGTTTCAAGAAAAGAGTCTGTGTACTTATTATCTTACAAGCAATGTCACTTGTGATCATGAACTAATAGCAATTAAATCATTCTACTGTACTGCTTGAAAATGTTCTTTTCCAAATTAATGAACATGAACCTTGTGAGGTCAACAATTTGTTGTCATTCAATCATCAAATTGTGTAATTGGTGATTTTATTGATCAATAAATATAAGTTCTGCTTCGAAATTATAGAAAGCTGCTGAAAGAGGTTATGGAGATGAGAGATATGAGCGCCTTGAGTTTCAAAGGAAAGTCGCACAATGCTATTAGATCCTCCGTGAATCCTCCCTGAAGGTAATTAGTCTTTTTGTTTTTTGTTTCATCTGGTTTTCTTAAAAATAGAGAGGCTTCATAGTCTGAGAGTTTGTTTTTTTGTTTTACGGCTCTCTCTAATATATAAGCACAGTAACATTCCCGATCTAATTGCAGATGGTAGATGCCTGCCAACGGATCAAAGATGTTCAGAAACAGCCGCAGGAGATTGTTTTGGATCATGTCTTGGCTTGCCAAAAGGTGAAACCCCTTTTCCTCCTCTGGTCATGTTTGTTAACTTACTATTATTTTAAATCTTGAAATGGATGTGATTCTTATGAAGCATGTTATTTGGTGAACGTGTCTGTGTTCCTGCACGGTTGTAGACGTATTGTTAAGCTTTGTGGTTCTGGTAGTGTAAGTAGACAGACACAAGCAGAGTTCCTTTTTTTTCAAGAGAAACTAAATTCTGAGTTTCTTAATCACATGTAATTTAATCATAGAATTGCTAAACACTGTCTCTGAGCGGTCTATTAATCAAAGCAACATTGTTTTTGCTGTAGCAAAGTTCCTTAATTATTCCCCTTGTGAATAATTGTGTTCTATATATTTTATTCAAATATATATAAAAAATATAAAAAAAAATATTAGCTTCCATGTAACTGTTATTTATTTTTAATAATAATATAATGTTGGTTAGTTCTTTATCTTATGGAATTGGCAAGGGTTAGAGATCTAGAGGTTCCATGTTATTGAAACCTCTGCGACATATTTGATATCAATACATGAGTTAGTTTACTAGGATGCAATTGTTGAACTTTGGAGGTTGTTCTTAGAAATTTTAAAATGATATTATTGTAACCTTTTCATAAAGTCAACTGTGCTGTAAAAGATTATTTGTGGCTTAAAATACTAAGAAACACATGGGTAATATCATAGGAAATGAAGGAGTCAACTATACAAAAAGTAATCTTCCTATTTTACAGGCTGTACAGGTGTAGAGCTGTAGTATACAGGAAAAAATACGAAAACTAAATTATCTTCTAACAGTAAAATTTATAAATATGCCCTATATACTTCTAGAATTACTAGAGTTGTAATGAGAATTTTTAAGACTCTGATTCTTCGAATAATGATCTTCAATTTGTTTTCTTACTGTCCAAATCTCAAGTTTTTTCATGTTACTGCTGAAAATTTGCCATTCATTGCACTGTTTACTGTACTATTAGTGACTGATTTCTTTCAATTCTTGAAGTTTTCATTACCAAACATTTCTCTTTTTACATGCTTGCTAAACCTTTAATCATAAGTTGCTTTATTACGTCTGGCTTCTTAAATAACTAATTTCTGAAGTTGAGAAATGATTTGTGCAGCCGGGGTCGCGCAACCTTTGCGGTCCCGTAGTGAATTTTTGAAAAAAAAACATTTGGGTCCCACGTATTAAATGCACGGACCCCACATGTTTTTTACAAAAATTGCACTACGGGGCCGCAAAGGTTGCGCGACCCCGGTTGCGCATAGAATCACTCTTCTGAAGTTTTCTATTACCAATACATGGTTTGCATTTGTGACTTTATTCAACTTCATTCTCCTACCTATTGTGTGGTCATCATTCTTATAATTTTCGTATGATAGATAGTAATTAATGAACTAAACATTCACTTGTCCTTGTACTGAGAGGTCAAGAGATACAACATTTGGCCTTGTTGTTAATAAACCGTGGTCCTATTAGTGCTTTATTGTAATTTGTCATGTAAACTTCCTGCTGACTAGGTAATGTTATCTGTTTGCTGTATTTTCGCTGTAGGCTATTTTTGTGGCTGAAAGAGTAGCTAATGAGCGCTGTGAACCATCACCTGGTTCAGATGGTTCATTGGTTGGTTATGAAGTTCGTCTTAATAGTGCAATGTATGTATGTGTTTCCTCCTGTTGTCATTAATTTAGTGAATCTGCTGCAGACATTATGATAAATCTTTTGTACAATTGCTTGTTGCTTTGCATTTGTATACGATTTAAGAGAAATTATAAAGTGGGTTCTTGGATTTAAGTAGGTGAATTTTTAAAATTTTACTAATCAGTGAGAAGAATTTGGTAAAAGTTGTTTCCATTGTGGAATTTTGATGAGCTGGATAATCTTGGAACTAAATGATAGTTTGGAATAGTCACTAGTTGAGGAAGTTCTTTGTTTTCTGCTTTCAGTTAAACCAAGTTTTTCTGCACTCTAATATAGAGGATGTGCCACTAAAGTACTAAACTTTATCTTGATTGTGAATCATGACGACTATTTGGAATTCTATGAATCAGTAGATTATTCCTAAATCTTAAGCACAAATGCTTTTTTCTTTTCTGATGTTTTTATTCGCACCAATTGATGTGCTTTTCTTGCATCTTGTTTCATTAAATATTGAATTTTGTTACATTAAACACGATCTGTGGCTGTTAATTAACTGTTTCTGAATCGACAGATCATTATGGTTTATGTTTCCTTTAGTCTTATCTTTTCAATCAACAAATATGTCCCTTTTTTGCTATGCAGTTGAGTTTGTAATATCCTTTGCGTTTGGGTTGGAAATCTTGAATTATAATAGCAGCCTCCACCTGTTGCATAGTAATTGTCGTTGCTTGTTAAGTTCTTCTGCCTTTGGTATAGTAATTTTAAAAATAAAATAAAAAATTGTGAATTTTGAATTTTTCTTTACTCGGTCAATAAAATGTTAGCTAAGATGGTGAAGTTGATATGCATATACCAAGGTTTATGCTCAAAATTCATGCTGTGATACTGACGTGATCATATTAATTACTCGTACCAACACGTATTGTGTTTCCAAGCTAGCTAGCACTTCTTGAGAACATCTCATTAGTGTTTTGATGCCTAATAACCTATATCTGATTGGTGGTGGCACCAATCTTCAAAACTGGTCTGTGAAGTACTTTTAAAGTCTTTTAGTATGAGATCAATACCTAGTTGCTCCTATCAGTTGGTTTGTGAATCTGCGATGATGCCAACCTAATTTCCTCATGTGGATTTAAGAAGAATACACCATATTTAGACATGGCGTACAGATTCTGTTTTATATGTTATGCTGCGTGATATATATATTACAGATTCTGTATTATATGACTCACGGATTCTGTATTATACTCAATTCTCAATTAGAAGTCATGGTTAAATGGTTCCTTCTCAGCGTTGTAGCATGCTATTAGGTCGTGATTGACATGTTGGATGAGGATTTGATAATAAAGTACATGAGAATGGCCTTGAGATCTTATTGTTCGATATCCAAGTATGTTGTGTAGTATAATTTGTGGAACTTTACACGATGTGTTGTATCTTGTATGGTCTGTGGAATACCTGAGTGCCTGATGTAGTGCCCAGATTATAAATGTGCGCCATTTACAGAGTTTTGCTTAAGATGGGCATGCTGTTTTACGTAATAACATTCCCATATTGTTGCTCTGTGTGATGGCATGGCAAAAATAGGGGTACAGTGAAGCCACTGTTGGCCACTGATAGTAATAGTAGTTTTTGTCTTTTGAGGCTTGAAATTAAGTTTGGGTTTCCTGGAGCCTGGGCAAATTAATAATTTTCTTTTTGTCCTTAGGTTGAAAAAAGAAACCTAGTAAGCGTCACCAATGATGCTTTTGCAAGTCAATGATGGAATCTAACCTGAAAGCTGGCACTACCCTCATCATTGACTGTTATTCATACTCTGGAGTGGCCTTCTCATCTGCTAAAGGAGTGGATCTCAAGTGGTGTAAGGTGAAGGCAAGCTAAAAATGGTTTCGAAAATAAATTTTTCTTTATTTTTGGAAGTTGATTTAAGGTCTTTTGCAGGCACCAAAGATTGGGTTGCTAGCTCCAGATTTGGTACTCCACCTTGACATGCCACCAGAGGTTAGTTGTCTACATAATTATGTTCTATGTTAGGATTATGAATGCAAACATCAAGACTTTTTCCTTGCTTCATAAATGCCAGTTACAGCTGGCTAGGCACCCTTGCTCTGAATTATATATTGCTTTGACTGACTATTGCACTCATAATTAGCTTTTGCTTTATCTGAATATTGTTGTATTGGACATATTGAGGTCTAGTTGGGTTATAACTGTGTAAATATTCTGATTTACTTTCCTTATCAGTTTATGTCTCTTGCTTCTCTTGTACATATCAATTTAGGAAATAGCCTTTATTATCGATTACTTAGTTAAGTAGGATTCAAAGTAGTGCTGTATATATTTTACTCAATATTCAATGAAAAAGGTGTGTGAGAATTACCACATCAACCAATACTCTGTTTTCTATATGGTCTCAGAGCAACCGATCCTACCCTAGTTTTTTTTTTTTCTTTCTCACAAATCTTCCCTTACTCTTCTCTGTTCAATGACGAATCCTACTCCAGATCCTACTCCCGCAAGCAGCTCCTCCCTACCTATGACGCCAATCATCCCTGACTCCACCACTGAAAATAATTCCTCCACTCCACCGCCTCCTATCTTTAATGTCATGTCCTCCACCTCTGCAGCCCTCCGCTCAAATGAATTCCAACTCATCACCATTAACATAGCTGCTCAGGCTCCTCTCAAGCTCACTGCCAACAACTACATGTCCTGGAAGATCCAATTTCACACTCTCTTCATTGGTTTTGATCTTCTTGGATATATTAATGGCACCAGACCATGTCCACCGGTCACCGTACCGATCAATGGCGTCCCTTCCCCGAATCCTGCTTACACTATGTGGGTTCGACAAGATCAACTCATCCTGAACGCGATCATTGGCTCTCTGTCACCAACCATTATTGCTTTTGTTGCCCGAGCGAAAACATCACTGGAGGCCTGGACTATTCTTACTAATACTTATGCCAAACCATCCCGTGGCTGCATCCAACAACTCAAATCTCTCCTCAAACACACCACGAAAGGTAATCAAAATATCACTGATTTTCTTCACTCTGTTAAAGCCCATGCAGATGAGTTAGCCTTGCTTGGTTCCTCGGTGGACGATGAGTATCTCACTGAGAGAATTCTTGATGACCTTGATGATGAGTACAAGGAGTTGGTTCGTGCCGTTCAAGCCCGGGATTCTCCTATCACTTTTGAAGAACTTCATGACAAATTGCTGTCGTTTGAAGCGACACTTCGAAGCAACAAGGACACTCCTTCCTTTCCGGCTGTGGCTAATGTGACTGCCAGAACCACCACTCAGGGTCGTCCACCTCATGCCTCCAAAGGTTGGCGTCCTTCCTCTGCTGCCAACAACCAGTTTCAGTCCCCTCAACATACCGGCACTTAGTTTCGTAGCAGCCAATCATCTCCACGGCCATATCTGGGTCGTTGTCAACTGTGTGGTACTCAGGGTCACTCAGCCAAAAGATGTACCTCTTTTCAGATGGTTCCTACTTCACATCATAGCCAGGGAACTTCACAATTTCATCAATCCTCACCACCACCATGGCAGCCCCGTGCTAATTTTGCCGCCAACACTACCTCAAATAATTCCGCCTGGCTCCTTGACAGTGGGGCATCGCATCATATGACGACTGACTTAGGCAATCTCTCACTTCATACACCCTATACTGGCACAGATGATGTTATGATTGGTGACGGTACAAATCTCCCGATAGCTCACACTGGTTCCACAACTCTTCACACTTATCGCAAATCCTTTAATTTAAATGATGTACTTTGTGTTCCTGGCATGCAAAAGAATCTAATCTCCATATCACAGTTTTGTAGCACTAATAATGTCTCTGTTGAATTCTTATCTTCTTGTTTTCATGTGAAGGATCTTCGTACGGGGGCAATTCTTCTGAAGAGCACAACCAAGGATGGGGTCTATGAATGGCCAACTCTCGAGTCCAAGTCTTCCCCAATCCTAGCATTCTCCGGTGTCAAAGCGTCATCAATAAATTGGCATCATAGATTAGGTCACCCAGCTTTTCCAATTTTAAATAATATTGTTTCCAAGTTTAGCTTAGATCTGTCGTCGCCTTTGTCTAAGGATATTTCGTGTCATGCGTGTCACTGCAATAAAAGTCATAAAATTTCTTTTTCAACTTCATCTCTTGTCTCGTCTCAGCCTTTAGAAATTTTATTTTCTGATGTATGGACTTCACCAGTCCTCTCTCATGATGGCTTTAAGTATTATATTATATTTGTCGATCACTTCACAAAATATATTTGGTTTTATCCTCTATGAAAAAAATCAGAAGTTAAGCAGACTTTCATTCGCTTTAGAGCCATTGTAGAAAATTACTTCAAAGCCAATATAATCACTCTTTACTCAGACAATGGGGGGGAATACATATCTCTTAGAGATTTTCTAGCAGACAATGGCATCTCCCATCTCACCACACCACCCCACACGCTAGAACACAATGGGTACTCTGAGAGACGCCATCGACACATTGTCGAAACTAGGCTTACATTAATGACTCATGCCTCTCTTCCCTTAGAATTTTGGCCTCATGCTTTTGCTACGGCTGTTTACTTAATCAATAGGATGCCCACCAGAACACTCTCCCTTCAGTCACCATTCGAAAAGATTTTTGGTCACACGCCGAATTATTCTAAGCTTAGAATTTTTGGTTGTTTGTGTTATCCTTGGCTTCGGCCGTATTCAGGCCACAAGCTCAATCCTCGCTCTACTGCGTGTGTTTTTCTTGGATACTCACTGTCTCAGAGTGCCTACTTATGTCTAGACACGTCTACCAATAGGTTGTTTGTCTCCCGTCATGTTTAGTTTGTCGAGTCTGTCTTCCCCTACAAAGTGTCCGCTACTGTTTCCAATAGTTCGACCTCCTCCGACATATGATCATGGACTTCACCGTCTCTCACTGTCATGCAACCAGGTCTTGGTCGGTCGGCCTCTTCCCCAGCTGTGCCTACACCAGAATTGCCTCCATACCTTGACTCCTCTGCATCGGAACTTGAGGCTTCTTCACCGTCCTCCTCTGCAGCGGCTGCTCCCCAGCCTGTGGTGTCGACGTCTGCAGCAACAGCTCCTACTTCCGCTGCACCAGTCCTCACGGCCACTGTCACGCCTCCTCCTGTCAGCTCGTCACCTCCAGCGATCCTCCACTTGCTGTCAGGTTCTTTGCAGCAGCAGCCTGCCCCAAACGATCATCCAATGGTCACTAGGTCCAAGAATAATGTGCACAAACCACTTCAGAAGCTTAATCTACATGCCCAACTGCACCAATCAGCTGAAGTTGAACCCACTACAGCAGCTCAAGCACTGAAGGACCCGCAATTGCATCAAGCCATGTCAGAAGAGTGTAATGCATTGGTAAATAATGGAACCTGGGAACTGGTACAGCCGACATCTTCCACTAACATCATTGGCTGCAAATGGATCTTTCGTATCAAGCGGAAATCCGATGGTACAATTGATAGGTACAAAGCCCGTTTGGTTGCAAAAGGATTCAATCAACGTCCTGGAGTCGATTATTTTGAGACATTTAGCCCGGTTATCAAACCCACCACTGTCAGACTTGTTCTCAGTATTGCCACAAGTCGTGGATGGCCTCTAAGGCAACTGGATGTCAACAGCGCCTTCCTACAGGGCCGACTCACTGAAGAGGTATATATGGCTCAACCTCCGGGCTTCATTGACTCTGATCAACCCACACGTCTGTAAGCTCAACAAAGCCATCTATGGTCTAAAACAGGCACCGCGTGCGTGGTACCATGAGTTACGTCAGTTTCTCCTTGGTTCCGGTTTCAAGAACTCTTACGCGGACACATCACTTTTTATTCTCCAATCCGGTGACTCCCTCTTATACCTTCTTATCTATGTTGATGACATTATTCTTACAGGTAATAGCGCGACACAGGTGGGACACTTTGTTGACACACTTGCTCGAAAATTCTCCCTGAAGGATCTTGGGCCCTTTTCCTACTTCTTGGGTGTTGAAGTTGTTTCTCACAAGCACGGCATATTATTGTCACAACGTCGCTACATCATGGATCTTCTTACTCGGACAAAAATGGCAGGGGCAAAACCGGTCCAAACTCCCCTTCCTACCAGTCCACCTCTCAGTCTACACTCTGGCACACCCCTCAATGATCCTACAGCTTATCGAACGGTGGTGGGAAGCCTCCAATATTTGTCCCTAACTCGACCCGACATCTCATTTGCGGTCAACAGGTTGTCGCAATTCATGCACCAACCATCCTCTGATCACTGGGAACTTCTCAAACGTGTACTGCGATATCTAGGAGGCACCTTAAATGACGGGATCCTGATTCACCGTGACTCCCCAATCTCTCTTCATGCCTTCTCCAATGCGGATTGGGCGGGTAACAAGGATGACTACTCCTCTACAGGTGCTTAAATCGTTTACCTTGGGAGAACACCAATATCCTGGAGCTCGAAGAAACAACAAACAATCGCGCGCTCCTCCACTGAAGCTGAGTACAGAACTGTCGCCTCCACTGCTGCAGAATTAAATTGGGTCCGTTTTCTCTTAACAGACCTTGGTCTCACACTGCCCTCAGTTCCGATCATTTATTGCGATAATGTTGGGGCAACTCAGCTATGCTCGAACCCAATATTTCACTCCAGAATGAAACATGTGGCTATAGACTTTCCCTTTATAAGAGACCAGGTTCAGTCCGGTTTGCTCAGAGTTACTCATGTATCTTCTAAGGATCAGCTAGCTGATGCTCTTACGAAGCCACTTCCGCGCTCTAGTTTTCAGACATTGAAATGCAAGATTGGCCTCTCCAACCGAGATCCATCTTGAGGGGGCATATTGGACGTATTGAGGTCTAGTTGGGTTATAACTGTGTAAATATTCTGATTTACTTTCCTTATCAGTTTATGTCTCTTGCTTCTCTTGTACATATCAGTTTAGGAAATAGCCTTTATTATCGATTACTTAGTTAAGTAGGATTCAAAGTAGTGCTGTATATATTTTACTCAATATTCAATGAAAAAGGTGTGTGAGAATTACCACATCAACCAATACTCTGTTTTCTATATGTTGGAGGCAGTAACTGTCCTGTTTGATAGTTATCCTATGTCAAGAAACTTAAGTATTTCATTTTTGCGAGACACACGGCAATGAAGTGGTTTTTACTGTGCTTCTTGGCGGTGAACACCCTGAAGAAGAAAGAATTTTTTATTTCTTTTATTTAAAAAAAAAAAATGATAATACATTTATCTCTCTGTAGGCAAAGAAGTTCTGGCCAATATATACACTCTAGATACTTTAAAAGAAAATAAAATGGGAAATCATTCATTTAACCAAAGGTAGGGTTAAATGGACATGTAGAACGGTAGAAAAGATTCGGTGTACTTAGTATCTTACTTACAAGCAATGTCACTCGTGATCATGAACTAATATTAATTGAATCATTCTATTGTATTGCTTGAAATGTTCTCTTCCAAATGAATGAACATTAACCTTAACATTTAAGTTCAACATTTTGTCGGTCATTCAATCATCAAAGTAAGGTTGCTTCTTTGGTGCATGTAATTGGCTTCGAAATTATAGAAAGCTGCTGAAAGAGGCTATGGAGATGAGAGATATGAGCGCCTTGGGTTTCAAATGAAGGTCGCAATTCGAAATTATTCTTTTTGTTTTTTTTTGTTTCACCTGGTTTTATTAAAATAGAGGCTGCATAGTCTGAGAGTTTGTTTTTGTTGTACGGCTCTCTCTAATATATAAGCACAGTCACCATAGACATTCTCATCTACCAAAGGATGGAAGATGTTCAGAAACTGCTGGAGATTGTTTTGGATCATGTCTTTGCTTGCCAAAAGGGGAAACTTCGTTCCCTCCCCTCGCCATGTTAGTTAACTTATTATTGTTTTGGATTGTGTCTTTGCTTGCCAAAAGGGGAAACCTCTTTCCCTCCTCTGGTCATGTTAGTTAACTTTTAGTCCTGAAATGGATGTGATTCTGATGAAGCATGTAATTTGGCGAACCTGTCCGTTCCTACACAGTTGTAGATGTATTGAGCTTTGTGGTTCTTGTAGTGTAATTAGATAGACACAAGCGGAGTTCATATTTTTTTTTTTTAAGAGAAACTAAATTCTGAGTTTCAATCGCCAAACACTGTCTGTGAATGGTCTATCGGTTAATTAATCAAAGCAAAATATTGTTTTTGACGTAGCAAAGTTTCTTAATTATTCCTCCTGTGAATAATTGTGTTATATATCTTTTATATATACACACACACACATTACCTTCAAATGTAACTGTTATTTATTTTTAATAATAATATAATGTTTGTTTGTTCTTTATCTTATGGAATTGGCAAGGGTTAGAGATCGATAGGTTCCATGTAATTGAAACCTCTGTGACGTATTTGATATCAATTCATGAGTTAGTTTACTAGGATGTGTTTATAACATAATATCCGATGCAATTGTTGAATGAGATTTTCACCTTACAATCCTTTTTTTTTCTTTTGACACTCCATTTCTAATAACATTCCATCATTAAGATTTAAATTTAAAAAATTCTAAAGACAACTACAACTTTTTTAATTTTTAATTTTTAATTTTTTTATTTTATTTTATTTTATTTTATTTTATTTTATTTTTTGCACTCTTGTGCTGAAAATATTTTTTTTTTTATAAAATTAATTAAATTAAATATATAAGTTAATTCATTTTATTTCAATATTAAACTATGAACTATTTGATGAGGGGTCTTTAGTGTTGCAGCTGCAATGATTTTCACCTTGGTTTATGGAGGCTGAGGTAGTAGGGACTAGAGCTATCTTGGATGGTTTGAAATTGGCTGCTGGAAACAACTTGTTTTCGTTGGAATTGGAATCATATGCAAAGGGGTGGAGGTTTCCAGACATGAAGTTGGCAATAGGGGTGGGCAAAAATCCATTGAAGCGAACCGAACTGGTCCAATTGATTTTTTTTTTTTTCCCGGTTTTTCTTTGTTTACTGGTTCAGTTCGGTTTTAATTTCTAAAAACCGGATTTACAGGTTTGGTTTCCAGTTCTATGGCTCAAACTGAGAACCGGTGTATAAAAAAACGACTTAATAGCATTGGACCCTCTTGAAGTGTATGCGAATTTACAAATTGCCCCCTAAATGTTTTTTTTTGACGATAAACCCCTCGAACTCTCCTTTTCTTTGCAACAGCTTATTTTATTGCCCCCTGAGGAGGGGGCATCTCCATAAGGGTGGTGCAAAGAAAAGGAGAGTTCGAGGGGTTTACCGCCGAAAAAAAAACATTTATGGGGCAATTTGCAAATTCGCGTACACTTCAGGGGGGTCCAGTGCTATTAAGTCTAAAAAAAAAAATCCCCAATTTTTTCCGGTTCGTTTTCCGGTTCAATGATCTCTTGCTTTGGTAGTAGGAGTCTTCAAGTGAAGTTCCACCACCGAAGTTCAAGCTTCGGTAGTTGTAAATATTTATTTCACATTTGACCATAAAATCCCAAACTATAAGGGATAGTGGGAGTAATATTTTGGACCATACTTATAGAGTCTAATCTCGTCAAATCCTGGTATTAGTTGTAATTAAAAAAAAAAAAAATTAACACATATATTCCTTTTTAAAATCAACATTGCCATATCGAAATTTATAATAATTTTTGAAGTCATCGTAGATTAATCTAACCGGTATGTTTGCCAACAGGAGTGTTGCTCAGCTGATAGATGGATGAGCTTGGGACTTGGGTAAATGACTCACAAGTCAACGACTCGAATCCTACCAATGGCGAAAACTTTTAAAAAAAATATATGATCCCGAATTAATAGATATTGTAAAAAAAAAAAAAAATAAATAAATAAAATAAAATATAATCTTAGATTAATCTATAATAAAATTATATTTTAGTAGCAATCAACGAAATTTGAGTAAACTACAAAGAAAGTTTATCATATAATATACTTAAAACATAATAAATTATATATGCATCGAAAATGAGTTATGGTTGGGACATCTCAATTTTATAACCGGGTCAAGTCATACAAGTCTATTATATTCAAATCACGCTCCAATTGCCAATTAGTTATATAGAACAACAACTTATGTTTAGTTTTTTAGTTCCTGACATTTTGTCAAAGACTCAAAGTATAAGTTTTAGGTTTCGGGGTAAGTAAAAAAAATGACAAAACCCCCTCCCCCCATAATTATCTCTATCTCTATTTCCCTCATTTTATACCTATCTCTGTTTGATTAAAAATTATATATTTTAAAAAAACACTTTATGGTTATAAGTTATAACACGTTAGAAAATGAGGAAAATGAGGAAATAATAATTAAAAAAAAAAAAAAAAAAAAAAAGTTTTAGTGTAAATGGGGAAATAAGTTTTGGTGGGTGATAATAGGTTTCGGTTCCACCCAAATGGAACTATGCATTAGTGTTGGGGCGTTAAAGCCAGAGGCAGGCAAGAACCCAACATTCATTTAAGAAAGGTTGGTGAGTTTGCAGTTTGCAGTAAATTAAAATAAGAAAAGAGAAAGAATGAAAGAAGGGTGGGTCGTGGTGATTGAAAGTGGTGTCATGAGTTATCATCTTGTTTGTTGGTCAGAGCTTAGTCAGCATTAGGACATTTGAACCACTAACTATAAGACACCACCCCTACAACCTATAACCTATTCCATTCATTATTCATCATTCAATAATAATCCACTCACTTGTCTCTTCTTTTAACAAACCAAATATAATGATGGACCCCCTCAATTCTTCTCAAATCAAAATCGCATCAATCTCTTCTTTTCCTTCTTTCATCTTTGCTTCAACACCATTTCTTTACAAAGAGTTCCCTTAAATTCGATAAAACTTGTAGTATGTATATGCTTGTTTCCCCTTGGAATCTGTAAAATAAAAAGATGCCAAAAACCACCACCACATAATTCTTCAACAATCAACACCAAAAAACCAGAATAATTTGCAGGCATAACATTATAATACAATGAAAAGAAAAAGGTCCACTCATTTTCCTCCAAATTACAATTACAAAAGTGTGGAGGATTAGAGTGTGACAAATACTTGTAACATTATAATTGATTACATTACAATCTTTTCCAAGTAAAAAAGTCTCAACCACCTTGTCTATATACAAAAAACTTGACAAGGGAAAGAAAGTGATTTTCCTTTCCAACCCTCTTATTTCTTCAAAATTAACGTTTCATCAACACTAAAAAAAGATCAACAAGGAATAACACACAAAGATTGACTTGTATATACAACAAACTGTTTAGTTAACTACCATTTTTTTGCTCCTTCTCCCTCTCATGTCAAAATTTGCTACAAAATGCATTTCTGGTTTTTGAGTGAGGGTTTTGATTCTGTCTAAGCCACGGCAGAGATGCTGCAGTTGCGGCGGTCTCTGCTCAGGCAATCGAACCCTTCAATCCTCACTGCGGCTGGTTTGTGCCCGAATTTCATCCTCACACAGCCTCCTCCCATCCGCGAAGAGGGAGATGGCGGTGCAGGAGATAATACCGGATTGAGCTTCTCGTTCCCGAACTGGGCATCCTGGATTAGAGGATTCGAAGCTCGGGTAGGTGGTGATCCACAGAAATATGGTGGCGATGAAGCCACCTGGTTGCCGGATTTTTCACCTCCATAACCTCCCTGTAACCATCAACAAAAGAGGACAATGGAATTAGATGACTTTTCATCAGTTCATACAAAGTCATAAATCAAAACAAGATGACAATTGATCCATGTCATAAACTACTAAGTGTGTTTGGTTTAGCTTTCTACTGCCTCAAAAGCTCTACAAACATCTATTTAAGTTTTTTAGAGTTGTTTGGTTGGGCTTTTGAGATTGTCTATTTTAATTGAGTAGAGACTAGTAGAGTCTAGTAGAGTTTAAACCTCTATTAGACAAAAACTCATGGGGAGGTACTTCTCTAAATAGACCTTTTATCTTGTCTACCAACCAAATAACTATGATTTTTTTTTTTTAAACTCTATTTCTAATAGATCTACTACAAGTAGATCTTTTACCAGTAGAGGTTTTTCAAAAGCCCAACCAAGCAAGCTCTAAATCTGTCTAAAAATCACACTTGGAAGCGAATTAATTTATTCACCACTTCAAAAAGATGCAACTTATGAAGATTCAAGTTTCTAATGTAAATAAAAATTAACACAGGATGTATTCTCTCAGGAAAATTAAAGATCTGAACACTTCAGTCACAACTCACATGGGCAACCCCAAATTTGAAAAATAAAAATAAAAAGGAACCAAAAAAAAAAAAAAAAAAAAACACTCAAAACAGGTTTAGATATCACTTGTAGGGAGCTATTAAGACTACCAAATAACACAATTGATTTGTGTAGCAAAGTTCAATTTTCCCAGCAACCAAACAGGACTCTATAAAATGAAAGAATAAGTTTGAAAAAACAAAACAGAGAGAAAATATGCAAACCTTAGCGAGAATTATATCCAGAAGTTCACTCCCAGCTTTTGAGTCTCCAGTTTCACTCTGGTTACTGCTATTACAAGATAATAATAAAATAAAAAATAAACAAATTAAAATCTAAAATTAACAACAAAGATTCCCACATGAAAAATTAAAGAGAAATGAAAGAATTAAAAAAAAAAAAAAAATTTAAAAAAAAAACCTTACTTGGAAGGCCATCTTAGAGGTCTAATAGAGTCGTTAATGGAGGGATTTAATAAACCTAATCTTCTAGGTTTAGGGCAAACCACCGCATCCAACCTACTCCTCTCTTCCTCCTCCACCACAAAACCTCCTCTTCCTCCTAGCATGGCGGCGTTCCTCTGCTGGAAGCTCATTTTCTCTTCAACCAAACAGAAACAAAACAAAAAAATATCTCAGCCAAACTACTACAGATTTGTCAAAGAAAAACCAAACCCAGATCTAAAACAACTGTAGGAATTAAAAAAAACATGAAATTTATTACCATATATAAGTCATAATATGTTTTTTTTTTCCTAGGAAAACAAACCGAAAACCGAAAAAGAAAGAACATATATAAATAGACAGAGAGAGAATTGACCTTAAAGCTGGCCTCCGAAGAGGAAGAGGGTTTCAAGGAGGAAAAATAGAGAGAAATTTAGAACAAATCTGTAAGCAGAGATTTTTGTGGGAGAGAAAAAGAGAGAGAAAGAGAGAGAAGAAATGGCTTGGCTTTTGTATATAGATGTTGAAGAAGAAGAAGAACAACAACAACAACGGCAACCCAGCTGTGATCGTGTGCGGTCAATGTCTATCTGCTTTTTATACGAACGCGTTTGTGGACCGTTGGATTGGATTTTTCTGGTTTGTGGAGTGTGTGATTGATGATGTGGTTACGTTATAAGTTATAACTTTATAAGGTGATGTGGAGATAAGATTTTATCCACATGATTGATACACGCATGTGTTTTTTATTTTTTATTCGTTAATTTTTTATTTTTTCCACTCGAGGGTCATGACTATTGGTTATTTGCATATTGGCTCCTCTTTCAATAGTTATTTTAATACAATAAAGGTACCATACGTTTGTTTATTTATTAATAAACAATGTAAATATCAATATGTGATTTTTCTCCCAAAGTGGCAAAGTGTGTAAAATGTAATCTCCGCATTTGACAAGATTAGGTTGACTCAGCGGTAAGTTTCTCATACCTACAATAAAAGGTTGTTGGTTCGAGTCATACTCCCTCCCAAAATTCCTAAATATTGTAATAGTTCAAAAAAATAGTAAAATTGTTTTTTGAAGTATACTATTCAAAAAAAATAGTATGCTTCAGAACTAAGGGGTCGTTTGTTTTTTCAACTTAAGACTTAATGGGTTTGAATTGAACTCATTAAGTTGTTTTGTTTGTTTTTTTAAGTGGTTAAACAACTTAAAAATATAAAAAAAACAACTTTAAAAAAAAAGTAAGAAATCTTGACTTTTAACTTAATTCCAAATCACTGAATTATAATTAAAATATTTTCTTCTAAGTCTATCCTCCAAAAAAAAATATATTTCTAAATTTATCCTAATTTGATATGGTGTAGAATTCTTTCTTTTAACGTATTTCTTATTTTAAAAGGCTTTTAGAAAGAAAAAAAAAAAAAAAAAACCATAATCACTTCTCATATTGAAATCTTCCTGAGATTAAACAATTTAATTTCTCTCCTACCAAATCCTGGTAAGAACTCTTTAATTTTTTTTTTTTCATCTATGTGTAGTGGCAGTTATAGAACTCTTTAAACATAATCTAGAATGATAATTTGTTATAATTGTCATAGTTGCGGTTATATAATTTATCAAATATTTTTTGTGTGATTGCATTCGATATTGAGTAGATTTCGTGGCTTGAAGAAGTTATAGAATAATTGTTTATATATATATATATATATATATATATATATATATATATATATATATATATATATGTATGTATATGTACCGGTGTATATAATTTAGGGACCTATTTTTTTATTTTTTTTTTAAAGAAGGTATCTAGGAACCTTTAAAAAAAAAAAAAAAAATGGTTTCTAGAATTATATACTGGATATTTGGACAATATGTAAAATTGAATTTGAATTTTTTTTTTTTTTTTAACAATAAATTGAACTTGAACTTTGTTTGTAGAATAACATACAAAATTATATTTTTGGATGAATTTTTTGTTTTGTTAAATTAAACTTTGTTTGCGGAAGAACATGTAAAATCTTATAAAGAGTGTTGCATGTTAAATTACTTCTTTTAATTAGTATGGGTATAGATGTAAAATTACTTCTTTTCAAATAATTTTATTTTAAAAAAAACAAACATGTTGACAGTACATTCAGACGTGAGAAGAAAAAAAACAAACATGTCATTTAGATTCAGGTTTCAGTCACTATTCAATCTTCAGTAAAATTCAGGACTATTCAGTCTTCAGATAAAAAAACAGACGACCCCTAAGTTGACCGAAATGCCAGATCAAAGAATATAGCACATCTCTATGGCCAAGACAAATGGGTCGTTTGTTTTTTTCACTTAAAACTTAATTGGTCTGAATTGAACTCATTAAGTTGTTTTGTTTGTTTTTTTTAAGTGGTCAAACAACTTAAAAATATTAAAAAACAATTTAAAATAAAAAGTAAGAAATCCAGACTTTTAACTTAATTCCAAATCACTCTATTACAATTAAAATAATCTATTCCAAGCCTATTCTCCCAAAGAAGATATATTTTCAAATTTATCTTAATTTGATATGGTGTATAATTTTTTTCTTTTAACATATTTATTATTTTAAATAGGTTTTAGAAAAGAAAAAAAAAAACCCTAATTACTTCTCATATTGAAATTTTTCAAGGATTATATAGAACAATTGAATTTCTCTCCTATAAAATCGCAGTAAGAATTCTTTATTTTTATTTTTTTTATGTAACTATTTGTATAGTGCTCAATAAATGTGTCTATCATATTGAGTAGATTTCATGGCTTAAAGATGTTATAGAATAATTGTATATAAAAAATTCAAGAACCTTTTTTTTATTTTATTTGGTTTCCGGTGCATATGATCCAGGAAACCAAAAAAAAAAAAAAAAAAAAAAAATGGTTTCATGAATTATATACATTGGAAACGTGGACAACATACAAAATTGAACGTAAACTTTTTTTTGGCAATAAATTGAACTTAAACTTTGTTTGTAGAATATGTAAAATTATATTTTTTGATGAATTTTTTATTTTGTTAAATTGAACTTTGTTTGAAAAAAAAAAAAAACTTAATTTTATAAAGAATGGTGTATGTTAAATTACTTCTTTTAATTAGTATGCGTATAAATGTAAAATTACTTATTTTTAGATAATTTTTTTTTTTTTTTAAATATGTTGACAGTATATTCAGATGTGAGAAAAAAAAAAAACATGGTTCAGATTTTAGTCCATATTCAGTCTTCAGAAAAATTCAAGACTATTCAATATTCAGATAAAAAAAAAAAAAAAAAGACTCCAAAGACTAAAGACTTATTGCTTCAAAAAGTCTCGGAAAGACACCAAAAACTCTCGGATTCAAAAATAAGTTTCTTCTTCAACTGTTCATCTTCCTCAACTCTAAAAACCCTCAAACTCTAGAAATGGTTTATCTAAATTGACAATACCACAAACAAGTCCATTCAAATTAACAAATCATAAATTAAATATAAATCTAAACCCACGAAAACCTAAAAACCGATATACATAACTTCAATTCATTAAGCAAACTGAAACGTGGATTTTAGAGACAAATTTCCTCGTCTTTTTCATTCGTCTCCCCGTCCTCGTTGTCGTTGCCGTCGCCGTCACCGTTGCCGTCACCTACTTCATATTAGATCGTCATCATCTTTGTGTCTCTTTCTCTCGTTTCTCTCTCTGTCAAACAATAAAAATAAAAATAAAAATTGTAAAAAAGTTAAGTTTTCAAAAAAATTGAAAGGTCACATGTCTATTAGGGGCAATTTTGGAAGAAAACAACAATCGGTGAAAAAGATCCTTAAATTAATAAGTAGGTACCAATCCGACAAATGGCATTGGGAAGAGTGCCAAAAATTATAAGAATTTTATTTGAAATAGGGTAAATTACACTCACACCCTTAAGGTTTGAGGCAAAGACACTTAGATGAAAAAATTTAGTTATTCTACACTAACACCCCTATATTGTCGAAAATGCCCTTGTATAATAATAAAAATAAAAGTTTTTTTACACTAACACCCAAGGGCATTTTGGACCTTACCATGGTCAAATAGGGGTGTGAGTGTAGAATAATAAAATTTTTCCATCTAAGTGTCTTTGCCTCAAACCTTAAGGGTGTGAGTGTAATTTACCCTTTGAAATATGAGGGATGCTAGTGATTGACCCTAATTCACTCTCTTAACAACTCACTCTCTCGGTCATTCTCTACTAGTAATCCTTCAAGTCATTCTCTCTTTATAACGTGACAATATTCACTTCTTAACATTAAAGTTGGAGTCATCATAAATGGCTTGATTTTCGTTTTTATTTATGGTTCAAACTAAATAATAACCTTCCAAATTACCCTTTACCTTATTTATTTATTTTTTTTACAAAATTCCCATTTAATATCTGATTTGAAAAATAAAAATAGCAGGTCCGGTCACTATTGAACTTCTTCTTTTTTCTTTAATATAATACAATAAAAATAATTCATTAAAAACTATAAAAATATTACCATGATAAATATGTAACAATGGTGGATATGGCAGTAACAATGGTGGATTTATAGCTCTATCATGTAATATATTTTTTTATAGTTTTTTATTAAATAATTTTGTTGTAAAAAAATTAAAAATACTAATAATAAAGTTCAATCGTCGACCAAACCTGATAATTTGGGAAATAAAAGAAAGAAAACAAAAAGTTGTAAGGTCACAGATCCAAAAAGGGGGTAATTTTGGAAATTCATATTTAGTTTGAATTGTAAATAAAATGAAAATCAAGCCATTTAGGATGGCTCCAACTTTAATATCAAAAAGCAAATGTTATCCGTACGTTACATTTAAAGAGATAACGACTCGAGAGAGTGATTCTAGCATCCCTCTTGAAATATCACTGCATGTGACAAAAGATAAAATAGGTAGTGGTCAGGGATTTGTTCTTCCTATAGCTACGCTATAGAATCATTCGATCAAATGAAAAAAAAATCGAGAATCAGAAGGAAGATTTTGGGATTGAAGACTTGAAGTGCAAAACCATGTATTGATTCTATGTTTTGAAAGGGCTTTCACAATTTTTAATTTTCACATGTTCAATCCTTCATATCGGATTCTTCTACTGATTGCTGTGTCCAAATGTCCAATTAAGGAATCAATAAAGAGAAACCTAATATTATCTGTAAATGCATGTGTTAATTTATATTGTTGTATTGTTTTTTTTATGTGAGTATTTTAATTTTACAATTCATTATAAATTGATTCAATATTTTGGTACATTGATAAATTTGACAAATCTCTTCAGCTGGTAGTTGTTATTTAAATAATAATAGTGATTATATATTAGAAAAACCAATTTACAAGATTCAAATGAATCAAAATAATTACTTTGGAAGGTCTAGTAGTATTAAACATTAATCCAACTAATTTTACAATTTGTTTTAAAATAATTTTGGTTGTCAGGGGCCCTTTTTTTTTCTTTTTCTTTTTTTCCTTTTAACCTTCTCAAGTCTTATTTTAATTAAGGATTTAAATTAAGTAGCTTAAGGGCCAATTTGATATTATTGTAGCTTTTAAAATAATCACCGTTAGCTGTGCTGAAGAAATAATATGCTGTAAAGTTAATCACAACTATTTGGTTAATGCTAATGTTGAAATTGTTGTGGATTGAAAAGTAGTATTCATGCTTTTGATAAATTTTATTATTAATTGCTGTGATTTTGCATAATGACTAAAACATACATGAAATTGAATTCTCAAGCGAAGCAAGGATTGAAAAGTAGTATTCATTTGTTTGATAAATTTTATTATTAATTGCTGTGATTTTGTATAATGACTAAAATAGACATGAAATTGAATTCTCAAGCGAAGCAAAATTCTTCTTTTCACACCTCTTAATCTCAGACTCCCATGGCAGCCAATAAATCTAGGGTTCAATAGAACCAAGTCTAAAAAAAAAAATTAAAAAAAAATTGGTGCTTTTTCCTTCCCTCCTTTCTTTTTTTTTTTTTTTTTCACTAAAATATTCTTTGATTTCTTTTGCTTGACATACTTGTACCTACAACACTTCAATATCTATCAATTTTTTTTTAATAATTTTTATTGATTGTATTTTTGGGTTAGTTTGTGATGGTAAAGAAGAAGAAGGGTAGAGAAGAAGGAGTAAAAGGGTGTAGAAGGAGAAGAAGATGGTGAAAAAAAATGAGTTTTAGGGGTTTGTTCTAAGTTTTAAGTTCTAAGTTTGGGTGTTTGTTTTGGAATTGGGTTGAGAAGATGAACTAATTGTTTTTTAAAATATTTTAATTAATCTTATATTTAATCAATGATGAACTAATAAAATTGATTTATATGAAATTAAATATGAGATATATTTGTCTTTATGTTAAATCAATAGGGATAATTTAGTCTTTAAAAAAATCCATTAAACCTGACATCAGATTTTATTTTAATCAGCTGTAAAGTTAATCGGTTGATGTTTTGATAATTATACTTTTAAAACTACTATATATCGCAAAAGCAATATACATATGTTTGGTAATTTTATTTCAAAAGTGCTGAAATTAATTACAATGATTAAAATATACATGATTTTAGAACTTTATTTCATTTTTTTAATTATATATATATATATATTAAATAAATATTTAAAAGATTTTATAAATCAAATCAATATTTAATTAGAATTTTTAATTTAAAGATGAAATAAAGTATATAAATGATTTTTATTTGATTTCATAAGGATAATAATGATATTTTAAAATATTCATTAAATGCTAAAATAAATTATTTCATAATCACTTTCAAAAAGTAATCCCCACATAATTCTCAAAATCACCGTCAAAACTTACCAGATTATCAATTAATCACTTTTAGAAGTTTTACCGAACCTCATTTTATGTCAAAATTATAAAATAAGCTGATTTTAACTTCTTAAAAACAATATCAAACTGGCCATAAACTGCCAAATCAACTCAGATTTTCAAATAACCACTTTTGAAAATTTTACCAAATATCTTTTTTATACTAAAATTATTAAATAATTATATTTTAACTTTTTAAAAGAAATACCAAACGGGGCCTATGGTTGTTTGTTTTTGTGGCTTAAGTCTTAAATTAGGTTTAAAATATCTTAAATAAAAAAGTTAAAATTTTTAGCTTTTCACTTGTGTCCTAATTAACACTTTAATAATAACTTCCAAAACTAATCTTATACAATTAATCTATGACAGAAAATACCCCTATATATAAAAAAAAATCCTCAATTACAAAACCACTCAATCCCTAACCCTAAAAAAATAATTTAATTGAAATAAAGATGAGGCGGCGGCACCTCAATGGGATCTAGCCGGACAAGGTTGACCGGCCCTTAGGAATCGTCAATCTTCTGTCTTTTGATGGGGGGAGGCTGCAACCCTCTTCCTCCTCTCATCGTTTGTATTGATGCACAACCTCCTTCAAAGTAAAAAGGAGGCCGCTTTGCATCATGAGGGTTAGCTCTCACCATGGAAGAGCCCTCCGACCTCTTATGTCCAATTTGAGGTGGCCGGCTAACTCCTTGATCCAGAGGCCATCATCAATTTTGTTTTTGAGATTTTTAAATTCAACAAAAAGTTAAATTTTATTTTAATATTTAATAAAATCTAAATATTATTATATCCATGTAAGGGTATTAATGTCAAATATATGTCATTTAACATTTATATTAAGGCATTTGAAAAAAAAAAAAAACATGTTGGAAACTCTTAAAAATGAAGAGCTATTAAGAGCTTAAATAAATTAAGTCCTAAATCCTAATAAGATTTAAGACAAAAAAACAATGTGACCTTAGAAAATATGCAAATATTGCACGGATATAAAAGAGGTCTGCATAGCCAAGAGTCCAAGACTCCATGGATGTTTAATGTTATTGATTTTGTTTTTCAATAAATTTCTGTCTTATTAATCTTGTAAACAAGAGAGATGATATGGGTCGTTTGTTTTTTGTCTGAAGACTGAATAGTGACTGAAACATGAATCTGAATGACATATTTGTTTTTTTTTTTCTCACATCTGAGTGTACTGTCAACATGTTTGTTTTTTAAAAATAAAATTGTCTGAAAAGAAGTAATTTTACATCTATACCCATGTTAAACAATTATAGATATAATATAGAATAAAAACAATCCAAAAATAATAATTATATATGAACACATATGATCATAATCTTCTACTTCGATTACAAACAAACTTTATTTTTACTAAGAAAAGAAATTTTTTTTTTTTTTTTTCAAAAAATAAAAGGGGCAGCAGGAAAACACACACAAATCACTCTAAAAAAATAATATATAAATATATCACCCTAATATCATAATAAAGTATTGATAGTAAACACCAATATGAGAAGTGATTAGGGTTCTTTTTTATTTTTAAAGCTATTTAAAATAAGCAATATATTAAAATAAAGATTTCTATACACTATATAACTATGATGAAATTGGATATATGTTATATATGGAGGACAGTATCGGAAGAAAAGATTTTGGATTGCATTTAATGCAATTCAGTGATTTACAATTAAGTTAAAAGTCAGGATTTTTTACTTTTTATTTTAAGTTGTTTTTTGGTATTTTTAAGTTGTTTGACCACTTAAAAAAACAATAAAAACAACTTAATAATTATGATTCAGACCCATTAAGTTATAAGTGAAAAAAACAAACGACCCCTTAGTGTGTATATATTTTGACAATATCTATTAATTCGGGATCAGTTATTTTTTTTTAAAACTTTCGCTATTGGTATGATTCGAGCCGCTAACCGAAAGATGTTAGTATATTACCAAATAATCCAAAATAATTTGTTTGATATTCTAAAGATAGAAGCCTCAAAATAAATAGATAAAAATTATATCCTTTAGAATCAAATGATCAAAATCCGAAATCATATAGAGTGTGTAGGTATTGTCTAACCTAATTGATAATAAATTAAATAGTTTTTTTATTTTTTATTTTTAAATATATATATCATATTTAGTGATGACGACTCGAACTTGAGATATTACCGGACTGAATAAACACTTTGAAGGCTTACTAAATTTAATAGTGGACAAAAAAGATTTTGGCTACAGAAAATCTTATGACACATAAAAGATAAGAGGTTTCAATTATGTTTAAGATATGATAAAATCTTGGTAGCCTTGTCAATTTATGCTTTGGTAGTTACTAGTTGGTACCACTTAGAAGTTATAAGAAAAAGGAAGCGTCTATGATTGAAGATTCCACTCCAAAGTGAAATCAGACAAAACAGATTTTTCTAATAAATATCGGACCCATAACAGTAACACTCTCTTTTTCTTGCTTTTTTTATTTTTTTATGGCTCTGTTTGTTTTATTCCTCAACGTGACATCCACTTGCCACGCGTCTTCTTGCGTTGGTAAAGCAAGATTGAATCGTAATAAAATATCAAGAGCTGGGATATTATTACCTTTACCTTTTCCCCAACCAAACTTTACTAACTTTTTTTTTTTTTTTTTTTTTTTAATAAATAAAAAATAAAAAATCTCACACCAATAGGTTTATAAGTCTATCGGGATTTGAATAGATCAATTGTTATAAATACGGTCTAGAATACATCTCTTACTACATATAAAAGGTTATACCAATCTTTGTGAATTAATGAAAAAAGTTAGGACTTTTGAACCCCTGTTATAAACGTGAATAGAGAATGCACACCCACTTTGCTAAGATTGAAAATAGGAAATGCAAATATTTCCCGATCTTTAAATTAAGGATGTAGCTACTTATATAAAATTTGTTTATTTAATGGATAGTTTTGAGACAGATAGAATTTTTTTTGCTAGTTTCTAATTTTTCTTTTCAACTTTTTGATTTATATGGGCCATTATATTAAAATCTAGTGAGCAGTAACTACTATTTTGTCTATATAGATCTATAATGTTAGAATTTTAAATTTTAATGTTGTGATTAAGCAAAGTGATCAGGGTTTTCCAAAGCGATGAGGTCCACGATCTGGGTCATCCAAGTGTGGAGGACCTCTATGAACTAGGTCTTCCAGACGCAGAGGTCCACGAACTAGTCTTCCAAATCATGAAGGTATGCGATTGGATCTTCTAGATGTAAGACGTGGAGGACCCCCACATTTTGAAGGTCTTCCAATTGTGGAGGTCCTCCACGATCTAAAAGTGGAATTTTTTTTAATTGTTTTATAATATTATTATTATTAGAATTTTATAATTATTTTTCTATAATGTAAAATGATTTTAGTTTTTAGTTTTGATCAAATTGAAAAGACTAAAATATCCATTGACCTTTTAGTTTGATTAATGGAAGGTTAATAGAGGGACTAATTTGGTACTTGTAAAAACTTTAGGGACCAATTTAGTCTATTTTGTAAATATTACAAACTACTTGATCTTTTTTTTTTTTTTAATAAAAAAATCAGCACTTATTTGGCAATTACCCTAAAATAAATTTGATAATTTTTATAACCGAGGCATGACCTAATGATAAAAGCATCTTCAATGCAATAGTGGTTTGTGAAAAAAAAAAAAAAAAAAAGATGCCACGTAGGATCAATAGACAGTTCGTTAATAAATGTATCTCCAATGCAATTGCATATTCAACCTTAAGCTGATATAGCAAAAAATATTTTCATTTTAATTTAAAGTTAAGATAATCATTTTAGTTAAATAAAAATCCATTATGAAAAAAAAAATACAAAATAAGAAAAAAATTAGTGTATTTTTTATTATTATTTATTTAATATTTTTTTTGTAATCTATTTATTTAAGATTTTATTATTGAGAATTTATTGTTTTTCATTTTAATTTAAAACTAAGATAATCATTTTAGCTAAATTAAATAGTAATAAGGGCAAAAGTGTACTTTCACGGGTTTTAAAATAGTTGACTTTCAATTATTTGGTCAAATGGAGTAAAGTGGTGAGTTTTGGAAAAAGGGTTAATATTAAAAACCTCCCCTCACCTTTAAACTATTTTGGATGTCTAGCTACAAATGTTTTTATTTTATAAACCTCCTTTATGAACAAACATTGTTAGTATTCCGTTTGTGTTGACTGAATTTAACTATTAAAAAGTCTAAAATGTCCCTATTTAAGCTTCAATTGTATGGATTGACCATTATACCCTCATACTTTTACCAAATAAATTAATAAAATGATACAAAAGGTGAGAATGTTAACTTGCAAAGGAGAAATTATTTTGTCGACAATTTTATCCCTAAAAAGTAAAAATAACAAAATTATAGATGAATCAAAAACATTGAAAATGAGTATTCGCTTGGATTTATAAAAAAGACAAATAAATACATAAATAAATACATATTCTGGTTTATTTTCAATGCTTTTGGTTCATTTGTAATTTTGTTAATTTTAGGAATAAAATTGTCTACAAAATAACTTGTCCTTTGCAAGTTAACATTCTAGCCTTTTTTTTATTTATTTTTTATTTATTTTTATTTTTATCATTTTATTAATTTATTTGGTAAAAATATGAGAGTATAATGGTCAATTCTTACAATTGAAGCTTAAATAGGACATTTTAAACGGTTTAACGGTCAAACTCAGTCAACACAAACGGAATGCTAACGGTGTTAGTCCACAGGGGATGTTTCTAAAATAAAAGCATATATAACTATATATCCAATAATAGTTCGATGTGAAGGGGAGGTTTTTAATATTAACCCTTGGAAAAAATAAGGACTAAAGTAATGAATATGGAAAGACATTTATAAAGGTGACAAATCGCAAAAAAAGTGAGACTTATGTGAAATTCTGCCTTCTTTTTTTGAAATAAATATATAAATCAAAGAGAGGTGGATATCCAGATCTAAGTAGAGATGGAGATCTAATTAGATCTCCATTAACGATTGGGATCTCATCATCGAATGATCGTTATGTACATAGAGATGGAGTGGATCTCCATCAGCAATGGAGATCCCATTAATGGTAGATGATAATCCTTTGATTGAATAACCCAAATTAAATTAATGAATGCATGTTGAAGTTTCAAATTCAAATAAAAGCTTTAACTTAAGGGGCTGTTTGTTTTTTGCACTTAAAACTTAATGGGTTTGAATTTAAATTATTAAGTTGTTTGTTTGATTGCATTTTTTTAATTGGTCAAACAACATAAAAATACCAAAAAACAACTTAAAATAAAAAGTAAGAAATCATGACTTTTAATTTAATCCCAAATCATTGGATTATATTTAATATATTTTCTTCCAAGATTATCTTACCAAAGATAACATATTTTCAATTTTATCATAATTTTATATTATACAAATTTATTTCTTTTAATCTATTACTTAAGATAAACATCCAAAAAACCAAAAAAAAAAAAAAAAAAAAAAAAAAAAAAAAAAAAAAAAAAAAAAACATTAATCATTTTGTAACTTTCAACACCATCATTGAACCTTCAATTCTATTTAAAAAAAAAAAAAAAAAACAATTATTTTTCATATCTTAATCATGAATAATAAATTACAATTATTACATAAAAATGATTTAAGATTTGTTAAATTATTTTATTTAGTTGTTTGTATTATATAAAATGAAAATATATAATAATCAATAGTAACAAAGGTATAAATATCAAATTACTTGTTTTTAAACCCTTTTATATTTAAAAAACAAGTAAGTTGATATTCTATTCAGAGGTGATAAAAATAAAAAATAAAAAATAAAAAAACAAACATGTTATTCAGATTCAGGTTTTATTTACTATTTAGTTTTCAGTAAAATTCAGTACTATTCAATCTTAAAAAAAAAAAAACGAATGACCCTTAATGTTATTTGAATATAGGGAAAATTGCACAAACTTACCCTAACGTTTCCCATTATGGCATAATATTCAACTAATGCCTTTAATTGCACAAACAACCCCTCATGTTAGTCAACTTTGGTTAAAAATAGCCATTGACTATGATTTTTTTTTGAAAGCCCAAAATTGCCCCTGCACTTTATTACAAAAAAATCTTAATTGCCCTTTATTTAAAACATTATCTACTTTAAATTATTATAATATAAAAAATAAATAATAAACATAATCCTTTTTAAATAAAAAAAAATTTAAAAATAATATATTAAAAACAAAACAATTTAAGAAAACGTTATTTTGAGAAAATACAATTTAATAATATATTAAAAACAAAACAAAAAAAAAAAGTTATTTTGAGAAAATATAATTTAAAATTATGCAAGTCCAATATAAATGGTGGTAATGTGTTACATATTTTTTAATTTTTTTTTGTTTTTATTATATTATTTTTGAATTTTTTTTATTTAAAAAGGATTATTTTTAGTATTCTAAACACAAATATAAATAAAATCATCAACAGTGAAATAAAAATATAATCATTTGTCATAATAAAATACAATAGCACCGAAAATTTGTTCAATGTTCATCTTTATAAGACAAAATAATTTGACTTAATATAAATTACGCATTATATTTTGGTTCAAAAATTAAAAAAAAAAAAATATACTAAACATAATCCTTTTTAAATAAAAAAAAATATGTTTTAAAATTTAAAAATATGTAGCACATTACCACTATTCATATTGGACTTGCATAATTTTAAATTATATTTTCTCAAAATAACGTTTTTTTTTGTTTTTTTTAATATATTATTAAATTGTATTTTCTCAAAATAACGTTTTCTTAAATTGTTTTGTTTTTAATATATTATTTTTGAATTTTTTTTGATTTAAAAAGGATTATGTTTAGTATTTATTTTTTATATTCTAGTAATTTAAAGTAGATAATGTTTTAAATAAAGGGCAATTAAGATTTTTTTGTAATAAAGTGCAAGGGCAATTTTGGGCTTTAAAAAAAAAATCATGGTCAATGGCTATTTTTAACTAAAGTTGACTAAAAGGAGGGGTTGTTTGTGCAATTAAAGGCATTAGTTGAATATTATGCCATAATGGAAAACGTTAGGGTAAGTTTGTTCAATTTTCCCTGAATATAAACTTAAAAATTTATTAGTGAGATTTTGCACCTAACTTGATTTGTAGCAACACTAGTTCGGAAATTCGTATGAATCAATCAATTTTATTATCAACGGCAAAAAGAGCGCGTGGAAAGTACGCGAAGAATGGGACAGGTGTGAGACATACGAGAGTATAAATAAGATAACAGTAAACTGTGTTGTAGTGAAAATGACAGACAAATCAATTACGTGTGTTGGTTCAACTTTCTTTGTTTTGCAGACATTGCGGATCTTGTAACAGACACAAAAATATCTCGTTTGCTTCCGCTTATTAAGTTACAGCATCTTTCATAAATTATTAGCGTAATGCTATATTGTCCAATTTGGTGTCCAAATAATGTGTGAACACTCTGAGCTATTCATTTAAAACATGTAAATTTAAAACAATTTAAATGAATGACCCACGGTATTACCACATCATTTGAGCAATGTAGCATTATCGTTAGTATTTCTATTCAATATTGAGTTATTTATCTATTTTGTCAAGAACAAAAAGTAAAAAAAAAAAAAACAAAAGTAACGCTAGACATCCCACTGCAATCCCATATTTTCTATCCTAACGTACGTGACAGTGGAAGTGTCACTTTGTAAGTGGATATACATTAATTGGTGAGTGGATATATGAGTAAGTGAGATAAATTATAATTAATGTGTATCTACTTACTAAGTGACACATCAGCTGTCACATGTGTTGTGATGGAAAAGATGAGATTATAGATGAGATATTTTGCATTACTTAAAAAATATATTCTCATATCCAATCTAATTATCAATTATCAAAAGAAAGATATAGAAAGATATATATTTATTTTATGATCAATTATCATAAAAAATTTGTCTCACTGTCTCTACTATTTTATTTTACAATGAAATAGGCTGTGATTATTTTGGTAGAAAATATTAAGAAATACCTACTATTATTTCTAGAGAGTTTCTCAAATGAGAAACCAATCTCCATAATGTATAAAAAAATAATTTTATTTATTTTACTTCCGTTATCTATCCATTTTATGTGGTAAGAAATATTGCCAAATGTATAATAGCATTGGAGTCTGACAGTAACTAAAGTATGTTAACATTAACGTCTGACATCGTGATAGGTCAGAACAGATATTAAGGACCAGTTTGGTATTACTTTTGAAAAGTTAAAATCAGATTATTTTATAATTTTGATATAAAATGATGTTTGGTAAAACTTTCAAAAGTGATTAATTGATAATCTGGTAAGTTTTGACAGCAATTTTGAGAAGTAAGTGGGGGTTACTTTTTGGAAGTGATTATGGAATAATCTATTTCAATATTTAATGAATCTTTTAAAATATCATTATTATCTTATAAAATAAAGTTAAAATCATTTATATATCTTATTTCATCTCAAAATTAAATATTCTATTTAAATATTGATTTATAAAATCTTTTAAAAATATTTTATTGTTCTTATGGAATTTTTTTTCTTAATTTAAATATTCTACTTAAATATTGATTTAGTATATATAATTAGTGAAAAAAAATAAAATGAAATAGGGTCCTAAAATCATGTATATTTTTGTTATTGTAACTAATTTTAGCACTTTTGCAATAAAATTACCAAACATATGTATACAATTTTTGAGCTATACAGTAGTTTTAAGAATACAATTAACCAAATATCTGCTGATTAACTTCACAGCTGATAACTTCACACCTGATTGTTCCTTCAGCATAGCTAATATTGATTATTATAAAAGTTACATAAATATCAAACTGGTCCTAACCTTTACAGACTTCTATTGCTGTTAGGGGAGTTCAGTGTTATATTTTGAAAAGTTAACTCAAAGTGTCAAAAGGCAGTGGTAGGTTCCATGTACTTTGCTCTAAAAAAATCCATAAAAATGGATATGGGCCTCCAATTTTATGATATCAACTGAGGGTTGCCCAGGCCCATCAGTAACTAGTCTTTCTAAAGGGGCCTATTTAATATTTAAATTGTACATATATAGTACTTGTAAGACCATCTTCAATGTATATGTCAATGTCAATATCAAATTTGACACAAAAAATAGTAAAATGTTATATTTGATACATCATTTTAGCACTGTACTCCAATGCAAAAATTCTATTTGATATGCTATATTTTATTATTATTATTATTTAAAATTATAAAAATCAATAAATACAACCAATGCATTGAATTTTTTTTTAGAATTGTTTTAATCTCAATTTTTCCTACCAAATTTATTAATTTTTTATTATTTAAAATTTAAAAACTCAACAAATATAACTGCATTTATTGTTGTGCCGAATTTGACATATGCTATACATTGTGCCAAATGTGGCACAAAGTATAGCATATGCCAAATTTGGCACAACTTTTGGCACTATTAGAGCATGCTTTTTTTACTTTGTGCTAAATTATAGCATTGACATAATGATTTAGCATTGCATTGGAGATGCTCTAAATACAAAAAATGAGGTTGGTAGATGGACAGACTTGGGGCATATGTAAAATTATATGGTCTAAATAGGTGGATAGATAAATACTGTAAAAATAAAAATAAAATACACAAATATAAAAGATGAGGTTATCCACCTTAAAAAAAAAAAAAAAAAAAAAAAAATCGGTTATCCATAGTCTTTTTTTTTCCTAATAATTTAGGACAAAATTTTATTTTTCTTAATTGTTTTAGATATCTTATTAATATAATTTTATTTTATTTTCCAAACTATTAGGGTTTAGAGTACTTGTCTATAGATAGGGTTTTCTAGTCCTTTGGCATCAAATTTTTATTGTGCAACTTTAATAAAAAAAAAACTTTTATTTATCAATTACAAATTTGGGAGTTGGGAGACTAGATAATGACTCAAATCTAAGATCTCGTTGACGTGGGTATGTGTGAGAGACTTATTGATAGGCCAACCTCAACTTTATGAGAGCTTCTCCTTCCAATCCATAAATTATCTATTTACACTCCACTTAAAAAAAAAATTTAATGACAATTTTAACCTAAATTAAAATTACTAAACTAGACAAAAAAAATCTAAAGACACTCCAAACTAGTTTTGTTTTAGAAAATAACGTTTTCTTCTTTTGTGTGTTTTTTTTACAAACCCTAAAATATCTTCTTCTTCTCCTTTTCCAATATTTTAAAATTTTTATTGATTGAGAAGTGATGGAGAATGATATGCAACCAGAAGAAAATCCTGAAGGGATGCATAATAATTTACAACTGGAAGAAAATTCTGAAGTGATGGAGAATGATATGCAACGAGAAGCAAATTCTAAAGTGATAGAGAATGATACGCAACAAGAAACAAGTAGTAATCAAGAAGTAATCAAGAAGTAAGTATTTAATTATTTTTAATTTCTGTGCGGATATGCTGGCTAAGCATGGTTCCAAGGGTGGGAGGGATATTTTAATTTGGAGTGATATTTGATTTCTGGGTTCTTGAGCTCTGTTTTGTTTTTGTGCTGTTCGTCGTTTTTTTTTTTTTTTTTTTTTTTTTTTTTTTTTTTTTTTTTGTTCTTTGCTATAGGCGTGCTTGTTTGTTGGGCTCTGTTTTGGTTTGTGCCTAGTTTTTTTGCTGTGAGTGTGCTTGGGTGGTGGCTCTCTGTTTTGGCTTGTTGCCTCCTTGTTCCCCATTGCCTTTATGCTGCTCTTTGTGGCCTTCAATAAATTGCCTTTCAAAAAAAAAAAGTATTTAATTATTTTTTAACTTATAATTTTTTTGTTTTCCTATTGAATTTCAAGAATTTTGACACAATATTGGTGTTGTCAAAGTTTAATATATTCTAGAAATACTCTTTCTATACATGTTCTTTTTTAGAAGTAAGAAGATAGTAATCAATTTTTTTTAAAGAAAAATAGGTCAATGAGATAGGTCTTCTTGTTTTTTGTCTGCTGTGTGTAGTTAGTTTCTTCTGCTATTTGTTGTGGGTGCTTGTTGCCCGCTTGCTTTAGGGGCTTCTTTTGTTGTTTTTGTCTCCTATTTGACTTAAAATTTTTTATTTGGAATAATTTCTTACTTTAGTTTTGCTTGATTAATATTTTTTTTATGTTGCAATTGTGAAGGATGAAAATATGACACGTGAGCATATCGTTGAAAATGAATTGCACATTGTCGACTGCACCAAGGCTTGTACCACTAAAACGGTATGTGACTTATTGAGTTTGTTGTTACATTTTTTTATTAACAAAAATGGACAAGTAGTATGACATTAATTTTTAATTTACTATGTCCAGATTTTCAAGAACAGAGAAGCGTTAATTGAATGGACTCGAGATATCAGGAAGAGAAACAGGTTTGCTATTGTTATTAAAAATTCTTATGTTTCTGCAGAGGGAAGAAAGCCACGGATGAATTTTGCATGTGAAAGAAGTGGTGCTTACAGGCATAGGTATAAAGAAGCTACAAAACCAAAACGACCTAAAGCAACTGGAACGAAAAAGTGTGGTTGCCCATTTTTATTAAAGGGACAGAAATTGGAAAGTGATGATGATTGGATTTTGAAAGTGGTTTGTGGGGTACACAATCATGCAGCTGCACAATATTTTGAAGGTCATTCATTTGCTAGCAGGCTTAACGAAACAGAAACCGATTTATTGGTTGATATGTCAAAGAGCAACGTTAAGCCCAAAGATATATTGTATACTTTAAAGACAAGGGATGAACATAATGCCACGACAATGAAAACAATTTATAATGCACGACATAAATATAAGATTAAAGAACTAGCTGGGAGGTCACAAATGCAGCAACTATTGAGTAAGCTTTCTGAACACAATTACGTTGAGTGGCATCGCAATAATGAAGATACAGATTGTGTAAGGGATTTGTTCTTCGCACACCCTTTTTCAATTGAGTTGTTACATGCTTTTCCACATGTTCTAATTATGGATTGTACGTACAAAACTAATAGATATCGCATGCCGTTATTAGAGATAGTTGGTATTACATCCACTGAGATGACATTTTCTGTTGCTTTTGTATACTTAGAATACGAGCGTGAAGATAACTATACTTGGGCACTTGAGAAATTAAAGAGTATTATGCAAATTAATGTGCTACCGAGTGTAATTGTTATGGATAAAGAGATGGCTTTGATGAATGCTATTGAAAAGGTATTTCGAGATGCTAGTAATCTTTTATGTAGATGGCATATTTCAAAGAATGTATTAGCTAACTGCAAAAAGTTATTTGAGACTAAAGGGAGGTGGGATGCTTTCATTTGTAGTTGGAATGTACTTGTGTTATCTGCCACTGAACAAGAGTACGTGCAACATTTAAATGTAATGGAAACTGATTTTGCTAAATATCCGAAAGCACTTGATTACGTCAAGAAGATATGGCTAAACAAACGCAAAGAAAAGTTTGTCGCAACATGGACAGATTTGGTTTGTCATTTTGGAAACGTGACAACAAACAGGTACATATTCATAACTTAATTAATATTGGCACTTAATTTTGGTATATATGAGAGCTTTATATTCTCCCATAATTTATGGAGCTTTTTTTTATAGGGCTGAGAGTTCACATGCAAGCTTGAAGAGACAACTAGGATCATCTCAAGGGACATTTGCCACATCATGGACAAAGGTTCACACTTTGTTAGAATTGCAGCATACTGAGGTAAAAGCTTCATTTCAAAAGAGTATGGTTATTGTGCAACATAGTTTTCAACTTGGTGCCTTTAAGGAGTTGAGGGGATTTGTATCGAGGAATATTCTGGAGACGATACTTGATGAATTCGAACGAGCTGATTCCATCGGTTTAGATGTCTCTTCTTGTGGATGTGTAGTTCGACGCACATACGGTTGCCCATGTGCACATGAGATAGCATCATATAAATGTGATAGTCAACCCATTCCTTTAAAATCTATACATCCTCATTGGAGGAAACTTGATGTGGTTTGCACCGGTCCAGAGAAGACAGAAGTGTTAAGTTGCACAACAGAACTTGAAATGATATTGAAACGATTTAATGGTGTTGATGATTGCAGTAAGATACAATTATTGAAAAAGTTGAAAGAGTTGGCAGATCCAGCATTAACATTTCTTGTTGAGGCTGAGGTTAAAACTAAGGTGCGAGGACGACCCTCCATGAAATTAGACAAGTCTACTCGTCAAGATCCATCAAAGTTTGAGTATGTAGAATCTCTACCAGGTAATCATCATGCACATCTCATATCTTTAAATACTGCATCTACTCAATCAAATGAGAAAAAAAAATTAAAGGTTAAAAGATCACCATTTGTTCAAAATATTTCTTACATTGATTCATTTTCGTTGGAGTGGAGACCTTATATACTTCATGTTAAAGATGTTGATTCGGATGGAAATTGTGGTTTTCGAGCTGTGGCTGATTTAATGGGTATGGGTCAAGATAATTGGATTCAGGTTAGAAGAGACTTAGTTGATGAGTTGCAACGTCATTTTGATGCATATAACCAACTATTTGGATATGCTAATATAGCACAAGAAGTTTTATTTTCACTCTCTTATTTTAATGCAAAGCCGACTATTGAATATTGGATGACTATGCCTGAGGTTGGCTATCTTGTTGCTTCCAAATATAATGTTGTGCTAGTACTCATATCTCAGCAGCAATGTCTTACGTTCCTCCCACTCAGATCAGTACCATTGCCTCACCCCTCTCATAAAATAATAACGATTGGCTTTGTTGCTGGATGTCATTTCGTAGAGGTATATATAATGCATTTAAGATATATTTATATAATCAGTTATTGTCAAATATAAGTGTACATATATATTAAGGTTTTTATTTTGTGTAGGTATTCATGCGCCCAAATTCGCCTATGCCTCCTATAGCCTCCGGTTGGTTGAAATATCGGCATCCGTGTGCAGAAGGATGGGCAACTTCATATACAGCAAATCTAGTTGCTTTCGAAGAATTGTTTTCTAATATTGCTTCACAAGATACAATTGATTTGAATACCCCATGACAAATCAGATGTGTTGACGGTGAAATTTGGATTGCCACGCACTCAACAATTATATCAATTTAATATAAAACAAGAAAATTAAGAACGCATGCAAAAGACAGATTTTACGTGGAAAACCCTTGAATGGGAAAAAACCACGGCGCCCCTGAGGGCAGAAAAGTAATACTAGGTTTTCGTTGCCTTGTTACACGCTTAGATCTCTCTTACAATTGCTCTATTCTCTCTCAATTCTTTTTTTTTGACCCCTTCCTCGTGGGATAGGTGGTTCTATTTATACATGATATTTAGGGTTTTCCCTTGATTTTAGTCCTGCTCATAGTAGGATTTCCTTTCAGATTTGTACTGGGAATCCCACGTTGCTGCGGATACAGATAGGTCTTCTCCTTTTCCCCCCTTGATTCCTTGCTGTTATGGGTTTTCTAAAGTGTAGGGTTTATTTCCGGGTTTCCGCCGAGTCGGTTCAGGCCCAGTATACTGGTGCAGCGAGTACATTTATTTCTGGGTTTCGTTTCTTCGGCGACCATATATCTAGATTTGGCGAGTACATATCCAGTTTCGGCGAGCATGTTTTTGTCCTTTTTGGTTTCGAGGTACTTTGACATTGACTTGTCACATTTCCTTCATTGACCCGGTCAATGAGTGACGTGGCAATCTTTATTGACTCTTTTTGATGACGTGTCAGGTTGGCGAATTTATGCATACAACAATACCCCCATAAATACTCCGAGCTGGGCGAATGATTTGTTCTTCTCGCTTCGTTTGTCTCTGCGAGTAGTATTTATATTTATACTTGCAAGATTTCGACGCATTTTGTAATAACCCCCTCTTTCCTTTTTGTCACGCGCTGTATTGATTAATTGATTCTTCCGGTGTAAGCTTTCAACTTGGTCCACATAATTGCTGACGCTTCCACTTACCTGACAGATGAAGAGACATTCTGATCGCTTGGCTTTCCCCGAGATGCCACATGTCTGTTTTCTGATGGTGATTATTGCGACTGGTCACTGTGGCTGTCATTCTCATTAATTGCATATCCTTTTACTTGATTTTCTTTTTTGAATTTTGAAACTCCCTCTTTTTAAGGCTCGATCGTTTCCTTTTCTCCATTTCATTCTTTCCATTTATTTCTCCACTGGTTTTCTCAGAGCAGAAAAGAACAGTTTGATTCTTCGTTTTTATCTACCTTATTCCTTCGAGTACTTGCTACAGTCCTTTCCCTATGCTTTCTATTATCAGACGGTTCATAGGAATCGATTATTCCTGCCTCTCTACGAATCTCTCGCGAATCTAGGGTTTTCTGGTGAGTTCTTATGGACCCTTCTTTACGCTCTTCTCTTTTTAATCGGATGATGCAAGCTATGGAGCTTGGTGATAAAAGTACTGCGGACAAAATCGAATCCCTGATTCGTAATTTTCGTCCGGATTCTCCGGTCCCAATTTCTGTTTATGTTCCGTCTTCTGAAGATGTTTTTATCCCTAACATCTCTCCTTCATCTTCTAACAGCGGTTCTCCAACAATGCCGAAATCTTCTAGACCAACAAGCAGTAGACGACGCACTTCTAGGGTTCCACGTGAATCTCTGCTGGATGCGCAGACGATTGTTGACTCTGATGTTGAAGACCATCAGAGGGATAGGCTACGCTTCTCGCCAAACCGTCCGTGTTCTTTTGATAAGGAAGTAAATGTGGTCGGCGAGGTTGAGCTTCGCAAATACAAGAGTCGTTTTGACCTGCCAGACTCAGTGAATCTTATGTTACCTAGCGACCGGGCTGTGTGGAATCCTCCCAAAAATACAGTCGCTATTTACGGGGCCATGCTTAGCTGTGGGGTAACTCTCCCTCTTCAGCCTTTCATCGCCAGATTTCTTGCGGAGGCTCAAATTGCGCCGGCACAGCTCGCTCCAAATAGCTATAGAATATTGATGTGCCTGTGCCTTATATGGAAGTTGAAGGGTTACGGGCCCCCTACTCGTGAAATCCGCCATTTTTATACGCTAAGGCAGGCGGGCCATGGTGGTACGTATTTCCTTATCTCTTCGCCCGTGGAGAGCTGGATCCCTGAGGGTGTGGCGAACCCCGGCCAAGTAGAAATCTCCGGCGATGAGAAGAAAAAGGGGTTCATCTGGGGCTTTCCCACTTCGAACAAGAGGTGGAAGAACGGCTGGTTTTTCATTGGTGGCGAGTGGGGTCGTGATGTGCCTGCCAGTAGTCGCCACAATTTCTCGGCGAAGAAGGTTCCCAGACACTTCACATCGCCTGAAGCTTGGTTGAAGGCGGCCCCTGTTTTACTAGATAGAGAGATTTCTCACCTCGCCGCAGCAGCTGTCCTCCCTTTGAGAAAAAGGGATAGGTCCTTCCTCTTGGATGAGGAAAAAATGATTTCCGAGGGGATTTTCACACGCCTACATGCAAGGCTTCCTCGCTGTAAGTCTTTGTCCATTCCTTCTTTGTTTTACTGTTTCATTTTATTCTGTTAGTTGACACTTTGTTTATTTTTCTTGCAGTGTGCGATTTTGACACCGTTTGCGACTTGCAAGCCAGGGCGGTGAAGAATTTCGAGGCCGCCAGCAAAAGGCATGCTGCTGGTTTGGCCAAGGAAGGGATTGCCAGCCCGGATGGTGATGATCCCTCTGACACCGAGGATGCCGAGGAGATTTTAGTGGGAGGCGTCGAGTCGGGGCGGCCATCAATGTGCGCAGAAGCTGCTGCGAATACTCCCACTGCACCTACTGCTGCGGCGACTGCTGCGACTACTCCTGCGACTACTCCTGCTGCAGCTACCCCCAGTCGTAAGGGTAAAGAAAAGGTTGGTGCTTCAGAGGGAGTCAGTGATATTCCTACTTTTGACGCTGATGTCCCTGAGGTTTCTCTTGATCCAACGAGCGATCTTGCCCCTAGAACTGGCAGAGGAAAACGCCCAGCAGGGAGTACACCTGAACATGCTGCACGGCCCTCAAAGCGGGCGTCAAGGGTCGTGCAATACGTTGTTTCTTTAGATGAGGAGGTCGCTGAAGAGCCTGTGATCGCTGAGACTCCCACGGAAACTGCTACCCCCGGGGCTTCTGTCGAGGAACCAGTCTTAGCTGAGTCTCCCCTTCCGGAGGGGGTAAACAATTTTGGTGCTCCTACCATTTCCCCAACTGGTGCGACTCCTCTTCCAGCGGTCGTGAATGAGCCGGACACTTCTTTTGTTGGTCAGCCTGGGTCATCTGGTCGACAAGGGCCAACTGATAGACCGGGGTCGTCCAGACAGGATGGGGCTTCTGCATCCGGTTCTGGTGTTGCTCACGGAGATCCTCCCACTGATCCAACTGAAGCTGGTGAGGGAGTTGAGTCTGTCTCCCTCTCGGATTTCACGGCTGCTGAGATTTGTTCTCATATAATGAACAACAATATTTATATTGGTGAGAGTTGGGAGCAGATGAAGAAGGGATCCTGCAATAAGAAAATGGAGTTCTTTTTCAACTGCCATTCTCTGGTGAGCCTCTCACTGTACTTATGTATTTTTGTTTTACGCGTTTCCTGACTTCTGTTTTTCTCTTCTTTTCAGATGCTGTCTGAGTTGGCTGATAACTACAGGCGAGGAAATTATTTATCGAGGGATTTGAAGCGCCTGTGAGAACAAGCCTCTCTTTTGGAAACTGAGAAGCTTTCGGCTGAGGAAAACCACGTTCAGCAGCTTGCACAGCTAAGAGAATCGGCAGATGGGCACCTTTCGGCTCAACTGGCTGCTGAAGAGAAACTAGGTGCTGCTGAGGAGGAAATCCGTTTGCTGTGAGAGCAACTCTCTGCTAATCAAGAATCACTCGCAGCACGTTTCGAGACTGAGCGACTAGTTGAGAAGGCGAAGGAAAAAGCTGAGCGTGAGGCTTTGGACTTGCGCAACCAGTTAGCCTCACATGAAATTATTTTGAATGACCTCAAGGCTGTGTTGGAGGTTGAAGCGGTTGACCGTTTCAAGAGATCCCCTGCCTATGATGCGCTTTTATTGCGTGAGTTTGAGAAAGGCATGAGGCAGGCGAAAAAGTTCTTCGCCATGAAGGATAATTCGAATGAAAAAGCTTTGAAGCGCTTCGACAGGTCTCTTCAGCAGCACATGGCCACCGGTGTGGACTCGATTAAAGAGCAGATAAAACGATGGAGAGCCCACTGCCGTTATAATAGGACTGAACCTCATCCCATGTATTTGGAGATTCCCAGTAAGCGTGCCTTTAATACTTACTACTCGGGTCAGAAAGGCAGTTTTTCTGGTTCTGGCGCTGAACCTGACTTGGGTCCTGTTGCCGGAAGGAACTATGAACCGTTTATGCCAGAAGGGGATGAGGAAGTCACCTAGCCTTCAGAAGAAGAAATGGAGGATGAGGAAGACAGCGAGGGTCCTCCTGCAGCTAGTTGAGCTTTAGGTCTTTCTTTACTGTCTAGGACTGTAGGTTTTTATTTCTCTTGTTCCTCCAACTGTAAATGACAGAAGTTATAAAATTCTTTTATTTTTTGTTCAGCTGCCTTTGCTTTAGTTTTTCGCCAAGTTTTTTCAGCATATTTTATATCTCTATTCAGCTGCCTTTGCTGTATTTTTGGCATACTCAGTGCTTGTCAGGACGTATCCGACCATGCACCAAGTTTTTTAGCATATCTTATATTTTTTATTCAGCTGCCATTGTTGTATTTTGGCGTACTCAGTGTTTGTCAGGATTTATCCGACCATGCACTGAGTTTTTAATATACTTTTTGTTTGTTCAGCTGCCATTGCTGAGTTTTGGCTTTTTATTGGGACGTCTCCCCTTGTTGTTTTTAGTTGGCTCACTCGTTTATAGGGATTCTGTTTTCCCGTGATGGCGATTACCAATTTCTATAACTTCAGATTTCATTCTTCACTAGCTCTTGCTGCAGCGAGCATAAAACTCATCTTTATGTGATGATAGCAATGTGTGATGGCGAATGCCCTTTTGTATTTGGCGAGTGAAATCGATAATTTCTCAGTAATAAATTACTCTTTATTGAACACTTCCTGCAACTTTGTTAATACTGTCATAAAGAAAATGTTAAAACGAAAACTATTCTAAGTAAAAAATAAAAGGCTCACAAAAAATCCTTAACTTGACACCCAAGTTAAGGATAATATGTCTTCAAGTACTGCGCATTGCATGGACGGGGTAGTTCGCCAAAACCTTCTCGAGTGATGCGATATGCCCCGTGGCCAGCTATGCCTGTAATCTGATAAGGCCCTTCCCATTTGTCCGCGAGTGACCCTGCAACTTTGTCTCTTGTTCCTGGGTTCACCCTTTTCAGCACTAAGTCGCCCAGCGAGAACCTTCTTTCACGCACATGTGAGTTGTAATATCTAGCTACCCTCTGTTGGTACGCAGCATTCCTTATTTGCGCGCGCTCTCTTCTTTCTTCTAACTCATCTAGGCCGCATTTTAGCATATCAATGTTGATTTCTGGCTGAAAAAGTTGTACCCTAGGTGAAGAAAAAGATGTTTCCACGGGGATGACAGCCTCAGCTCCATACGCCATGGAATATGGGGTCTCGCCTGTCGAACTCCTTTCCGTGGTTCGGTATGCCCAAAGTACATGTGGTAATTCATCTCCCCAGCTACCCTTTTTTGCTGCCAATTTAGCCTTTAAGTTATGTTTTATGATTTTGTTCACTGCCTCAGTCTGGCCATTTGTCTGTGGATGTATTGGAGAGGCGTAATAGTTGTTGATGCCATACTTATCACATAGCTCCCTGAATTTCTTGCCATCGAATTGGGTCCCATTGTCTGTGATGATGGTATTTGGTATCCCGAATCTGTACATGATGTTTTTCTTTACAAAGCTTATGGTGTTTGTTTCTGTTATGTGTACCAACGGCTCAGCCTCTACCCATTTTGTAAAATAATCCACTGCTACTATGGCATGCTTCGCTCCTCCAGTTGCTGTTGGCATTGGGCCGATCAAGTCAATTCCCCACATGGCGAATGGCCAAGGCGAGGTAATACTTTGCAAGAGTTCAGGTGGCTGTCGGATGTTATTGGCAATCTTCTGACACGCCTCACATCTCGCTGCCACCCTTTTGGAGTCGGCGAACAGTGTTGGCCAGTAAAAACCCTGCCTTAATGTTTTGTGGGCTAGGCTGGCACCCCCTGCGTGGTTCCCACAATTTCCGCTGTGTATGCTTCTCAAGATACATTCTGCTTCTTCAGGTCCGACACATCTCTGCAGTGCCCTCGAGTACCCCCTTTTGTACAGTTCTCCATTGAGTACTGAGTATCTTGTAGCTTTGTACTTCAGCCGCTTTGCTTCTAATGGGTCACTTGGAAGTACATCATTAACGAGATATTCTTTGATTGGTGTGATCCAGCTGTCCCTTTCGCCAAAGACTGCCCCAACTTCCTTTGTTTTAACTATACTCGGCTGCGGTAGGTGGATCATAGAGATATTTTTGGGCCAGGTGTTGATTGTGGCAGATGCCAACTTGGCTAAGGCATCAGCCTGTTCATTTTCTTCTCGGGGGATGTGAACAATCCTGTATTCTTTAAATCTTTCTAAAAGTTCCTTTGCTAATTCCAGGTAGGTGATCATGCTTTCATCTCTCGCCTGGTACTCGTCTAACACCTGATTGACCACGACTTGAGAGTCGCTGAATATTTCTACCTCATCTGCTCCTAGGATTGTGCAAACTTTTAATCCTGCTATGAGTGCTTCGTATTCAGCTTGATTGTTAGTAGCTTTAAAGTCAAAACGCAAGGCACATTTGACTGAATCTCCTTCTGGGGTTGACACCACTACCCCTGCCCCGCTGCCGTGCGTGTTTGACGAGCCATCAACACGAAGTTGCCATTTGAATGTTTTCTTATTTTGTTTCACCATCATTCTCGCCACCTCTATACTTGGTTCGGTGAATTCTGCTACAAAGTCTGCTACTGCCTGGGCTTTAATTGCTGTTCTTGGGAGATACTCTACATCGAATTCACTTAATTCGATTGCCCACTTTATTAATCGCCCGGATACTTCTGGTTTTTGCAGGATTAATTTCAGTGGGCAGTTGGTGTATACTCCAATTTTATAAGCCTAGAAATATGGCCTTAGCTTCCTTACTGCTGTTATTAGAGCGAGTGCCATTTTTTCAGCCGGCGAATACCTTGTTTCGGCTGGTAACAGTGCTTTGCTGGTGTAGTATACTGGTTTCTGGATCCCATCTTCCTGTCTTACTAGCACAGAACTTGTGGTTGCTTCAGAGATGGACAAGTATATGTATAATGTTTCTCCTGTTTCTGGTTTTGATAGCAGCGGTGCCTGTCCAAGGTAGTCTTTCAAGGCCTGGAAAGCTTTTTCACAATCCTTATTCCATTCGACTCCCTTTCCTTTCTTTAGAGCTTTGAAAAATGGTAGGCATCGGTCTGTTGACTTGGCTATGAACCTGTTCAGTGACGCTAGGCACCCTATAAGTTTTTGGACGTCCTTCAAAGTTCTCGGCGAGACCATTCTTGCTAATGCTTGGATTTTTTCAGGGTTCACTTCTATTCCTCTTTGGTGTACTTGAGGAACCTCCCAGATGGTACGCCGAATACACATTTTGCTGGGTTCAACTTCATTCCATACTTGACCAGCACATCGAATGTTTCCCTCAGGTCATCTGCATGTCTATCTGCTGTGATGCTTTTTGTCAGCATATCGTCAACGTAAACCTCCATATTTCTCCCTATTTGTCTGGCGAACATTTTGTTGACTAGGCGCTGGTAAGTTGCTCCAGCGTTCTTCAGGCCGAATGGCATGACTGTGTAACAATACAACCCCTGGTCTGTGGTGAATGCTATCTTCTCCTCGTCTGGCTTGTGCATCTTTATCTGGTTGTATCCTGAATATGCATCCATGAAGCTCAATGTCTCATGTCCGGCAGTTGCATCGACTAACTGGTCAATCCTTGGTAGCGGGAAGCTATCCTTGGGGCAGGCTTTGTTCAGATCGGTGAAGTCAACGCACATCCTCCATTGATTGTTCTTCTTTTTCACCAGGACCACATTCGCCACCCATTCCGGGTACTTAACTTCTCTAATTGACCTTGCGGCGAGTAGCTTTGATACCTCCTATTTTATGGCTGCACTTCTTTCTGGGTTAAAACTTCTCCTTTTCTGCACGACTGGTTTGCAGGTTTCATTCACAGCCAAATTGTGTGAAATTACGTTTCTGTCAATCCCTGGCATGTCTTCGTGGCACCAAGCGAAAATCTCTTTATATTCTTTCAATAAACTTGTCACATCTTTCTTGATTCGTTCAGTCAGTCTTACCCCGATCTTTACCGTTTTATCTGGCTCCGCTTCATCTAAAACAACTGACTCAGTCGGCTCTTCTTTTTCTCTGCTCGTTTTGTCCCTTGGGTCTAGTTCAAAGTTTTCCGGATATTCTTCCTGTACTTCACTGTCTATCTCGAATATGTTCATGGTTTCCACCCTTGTTTTATCTTTGAAGATTGATAGGTTGGCGCGACGAGCCATCTCCTGTGACCCTCTCAATTCTCCAACACCAAATTCTGTAGGGAACTTTATTTTCAGCGCATGGGTTGAAGTTACAGCTCGTGCTTTGTTAAGGAATGGTCAGCCAAGTAAAACATTATACGGCCAATTATGGATATCGACTACAACAAAGTCCAGCAGGATTGTTCGCCGGCATGGTGCTGTACCAAACCTTACTGGCAGTTTCACAGTCCCTAACGATCTTACTTCTGCACCACCGAAACCTTTCAACGGTACATGGAAAGGCTCAAGATCTTTCCTATCCAGTTGCAACTCATCGTATACTCTGGCACTTAAAATATCAGCTGAACTTCCGTTGTCAATCATCACCCGAAGGACATCCCTATGAGCTATTTGAACCCCCACGACGATTGCATCGTTAGGTTTTGCATCAATTCCATCTGAGTCTTCTGCTGTAAATACTATAGGATCGTGTCCCTCTCTTCCCTTCTTGGGGTTTCTTTGCACAGAATTGACCTCCATGCTTCTGCTTTCATACATTACTTCCCGGACTTCCGACATCCTTTCTCGATTGCTTCTCCCAGTATGAGGTCCGCCAAAGATGGTGTTTATGGCGGCGCTAGGGCTGTTTCTCCTTGGACTCTTTCTTTCCTGCACGTTTCCTTGGCGGCTATCCTGGCGACCACTATATTTGTCTCCCTTCAGAGCAAAGTCCTTCAGGTGCCCATCTCTGATCAAATTTTCAATGTGATCGCGCAGCTGAAAACACTTTGAGGTTTCATGCCTATGGTCTTTGTGGAATCGGCAGTACTTTGTTGTATCTCTCCTAGCATTTGCTGATTGCTGCCGAGGGTATTTAGCGAGCCCTTTGTCTTCCACCACAGAAAGTATCTCCTCTTGATCGCCGGTCAAAGGGGTGTAATGGTTGTACCTTCCTCGAAACCTAATGGCTCGAGGATTTCCTTTGCTTTCTCTCGAATGTCCCTTTTGGCCCTTCTCATCTCTTTGGCGATCACGTGACTGCGTCTTTTTGTCATCCTTATGGTCTGGTTTTGAGCCAGGCTTGTGTCCATGCACATAGCTACCCCCTTGCGCTTCTTCTTCTTCTTCTTCTTCTTCTGCCAGTGCGTAGTCGCCAGCTATTTCCATCATCTTCTCATAAGTTTTTGGTCTCTCCCTTCGTAGGTCAAAGGATAATCGCCCACTTTGTAACCCATTGGTGAATGCGGCGATTACAGCTACATCACTGGCGTCTTCAATTTGAGCAACCTCCTTCCCAAATCTCGCTAGATACTTCTTGATTGACTCGTTATGTTCCTGTTTCAAATTGGACAGATGAGCGAGTGACTTTCTTCTCTGGACACTCCCCATAAATTGCCTTATGAACGCTTTGCTGAGATTTGAGAAGCTGCTTACACTTCCGGGAGGAAGTATTCCAAACCATTTAGATGCAAGGTCGCCGAATGTTTGCGGGAATGTGAGGCATAACAACCCATCGTTGGATGAGTACTGGGCCATAATGTTACGGAATCGGCGAACGTGCTCCTTCGGATCCCTATTCTCCTTGTACTGCTCGATAGTTGGCATTCTAAATCTGTTTGGAAATTGGGTGTGAGCAATGGTTTCGATGAATGGGCTATCTGACTCATCATCCGAAGATACATTGTGACCATACCTTCGCGCCATTGCTGAAACCTTTCTTGATAGCTCTTGTAGAGTGACATCTCGCTAACCAGTTGGTTCTCCTGCTGGATCGAGTCTACTTTTGATTGTCATTCTACCATGATTGCCTCTCTCGTCCGGGCTTCTTCGATCTTCAGTGCTCTCGGATCTTCTTCGCTTTGCTCTTTTGGATCGTAATTCCCTTCGTGGACGAGGACTCTTATCTTCAGATGAGATGGAACGGTGTCCCCACCGGTTCCGTTGGTACGTATCGCTGGAATTGACCCCATGTGTTCGCACCTGGTCTCGTTCCTCCCTGGATTCTTCATTCATCACACCTTTTCCCTTCCTTTGTTTTCTCCCCTCGAAGTCCTCAGTGTATTGTCTTGCTTGAGTATCGGGAATTGCAATGTGAACTTCTGACCGTAGCCTTCCGGGTGGATGGATTCCAGGAGTGGTTAACTCATAAGGAGATGAAACCCCCAACCCTATGGGGAGCGAAAGTCCTATTTTGCTGGCTTCGCTGATTAAGTTTACCAATGCAGCTTGGAAGTGCTGCAGAATCCCGGGATCAGCTGCCCTAGTTCCTGGTGTTACGGCTGATTGTTCCCCGATTGTCGCTGCCCTGTCTCCCGTCTGCGTGGTTGGTTCAACAACTAGATCTCCGCTGGAGTTACCATCTCTGTCGTTGTCGTTGTCATTGTTCATGTTGTTTGATTCGCAAGGGTCCCTCGAAGTTTTTGTTCAAAGAATCCCCTCCTTCTAGTGCCAATTGTTGACGGTGAAATTTGGATTGCCACGCACTCAACAATTATATCAATTTAATATAAAACAAGAAAATTAAGAACGCATGCAAAAGACAGATTTTACGTGGAAAACCCTTGAATGGGAAAAAACCACGGCGCCCCTGAGGGCAGAAAAGTAATACTAGGTTTTCGTTGCCTTGTTATACGCTTAGATCTCTCTTACAATTGCTCTTTTCTCTCTCAATTCTTTTTTTTTGACCCCTTCCTCGTGGGATAGGTGGTTCTATTTATACATGATATTTATGGTTTTCCCTTGATTTTAGTCCTGCTCATAGTAGGATTTCCTTTCAGATTTGTACTGGGAATCCCACGTTGCTGCGGATACAGATAGGTCTTCTCCTTTTCCCCCCTTGATTCCTTGCTGTTATGGGTTTTCTAAAGTGTAGGGTTTATTTCCGTGTTTCCGCCGAGTCGGTTCAGGCCCAGTATACTGGTGCAGCGAGTACATTTATTTATGGGTTTCGTTTCTTCGGCGACCATATATCTAGATTTGGCGAGTACATATCTAGTTTCGGCGAGCATGTTTTTGTCCTTTTTGGTTTCGAGGTACTTTGACATTGACTTGTCACATTTCCTTCATTGACCCGGTCAATGAGTGACGTGGCAATCTTTATTGACTCTTTTTGATGACGTGTCAGGTTGGCGAATTTATGCATACAACATAAGTGTACATATATATTAAGGTTTTTATTTTGTGTAGGTATTCATGCGCCCAAATTCGCCTATGCCTCCTATAGCCTCCGGTTGGTTGAAATATCGGCATCCGTGTGCAGAAGGATGGGCAACTTCATATACAGGAAATCTAGTTGCTTTCGAAGAATTGTTTTCTAATATTGCTTCACAAGATACAATTGATTTGAATACCCCATGACAAATCAGATGTGTGGGGTATATTTAATTTGAGTTAAAGACACTTTTTTTTTTTCTTATTTTTTTTGTCAATTGGAACATATGTATCTTTAATTTAAATTCTCATTTTGTTACAAAGTTTAATCAATTTTCAGAGCTTAGTTAGTATAATGGTTTATTATGAGATATTGTACTATATTTGTGTTTGCTTTAGTGCCCTTTGATTGAATTGTGTTTCTCGACAAGAAATATCATATTTTTTTTTATCAAGTTTTGCTTGAAGATTTTTTTTTTAACAGTTCAGACTTCATTCACAAGCCATAAAAGGCCAAGAAACAACAAACCAAGATACAACCAGAGCACCTAAAGAATCACTAAAACACCCACTCGAAGAACAGACAAAAGGGTAGCAAAAACAAGCACACCTGAGAACAAACATACCAAAAAAACACACCAAGAGACAGTCAGCACATGGGACCTCAAAAGCAAGACATACCAAAATCAGGGCTGCTCTAAACATCACCCCACCTTAATTTTCATTCAACAAATATAAAAAATAAAAAATGAGGTCATCATATGAGTTGTGCCACTGTTGTATCCGTGGACTAAAGAGATCAAATTCAAATTACTAGTTTTTTTTTTTTTTTTTTTTGTTATATGTTAAAATTAAAATTAAAAAATAATAATGGGTAAAATATTAAAATAAAATGGAGTGTCTTTAGAATATATTTTTTTTAAATGGAGTGTCTTTAGAATAGGAGTGCCAAAAGATACAAAGGATAATTTTGGAACAAAAGGAAGTGTCTTTAGAATTTTTTAAAATTTAAATTTTGAGAATGGATTGTCTTTAGAAAAGAAGTGTGAAAAGAAAAAATTAGATTGTCAAAAGAAGCTCTCCAACTTTATTAATAAAATATTATCTTTTAAAATTTGTTTTGTTAAATCCAATTTCTAATGTTAGAGTTAGACTATGTATACACATAGTCAATTGAATGAGTATAAACTTGTATATCATGTTTTTTATTTTATTTTATTATTTTATTATTTTTATTTATTTATTTATTTACTTATTTATTTATTTATTAATATAGGGGGAATTACAGTTTAGTCATCAACTTTTAAGGGAACGTCACTTTTTTACCCGATTTTATGTTATTAGGGTCTTTAGTCCTCATCATTTTGGAAATGCATAAAAAAGGTCCCCCCTATCAATCAATGGTTAGTCAAAGTTAACTGGTCCAGGGGTAAAGCGGTACTTTTAGTAATGGAAGTGTCAAAAAGATAGTTTTACCCCTAAGGATGAGAAAAGACTGAAATGCCCCTATAACAATTAAAATTAAAGCCCATTTAATATTGGGAAATTAAAAACGCCCCCATCAAGGATTAAACCTTCGACCTTGTGGTTAAAAGCAATATATATATATATATATATATATATATATATATATATATATATATATATATATAGTTTGTTTCAAATAATTTAAATATGTTTATATAATTTAAAATAAACTCATATATATATATATATAATTTAAAATAAACTCATATTTAATAATAATATATCAAAACAGATTTGTGAAAAAGAAAAAGAAAATAAGAAAACAAAAGGAAAAAAAAAAGGAATTTTTTTTCTTTCTTTCTTTTTCTTTTTTTTTTTCTTTTTTTCCTTTTTCAATTTATGAGCTTTGATGTTCGGGTTTTTTTTTTGTCAAATGGAAATAAAATAAATTTTGAAAAGGAAAAAAATTCAAAAAAAAAAAAAAAAGAAATTTGAAATTTTTTCCCTTTTGTTTTCTTATTTTTTTTTTCTTTTTCATAAATATGTTTTGATATATTATTATTAAATATGACTTTATTTCAAATTATATATATACATATGAGTTTATTTTAAATTATATAAACATATTTTAATTATTTAAACAAATTATATAACTATATATACATTTAAATCAACAAATTAAACCTCCAACAATGAGTTGAAGTAGCTCAACTGGTTAGAGCCTGTTGCTTTTAACCACATGGTTGAAAGTTTAATCCCTGATGGAGGTGTTGCATTTCAGCCTTTTCACATTGCTTAGGGGTAAAACCGTCTTTTTAACACTTCTATTAACGTTGACTGTCAACTTTTTGGTTAGAGGGATTTTTTTGACGTTTTCTTAAAAGATAAGCACCAAATTGTAATTCCTCCTTTTATATATATCACCTATGGTAGTGTAACTTGAACCTAAAACAAACCAAGTTGAATGAGCACCTTATAGCACCAAGTCACATTGGACGGTGGTTAAAACTTAATAGTTAATACTGTATACTATGGTCTAAAAATACCATTTGTGAGACATTCTCTCCACGATTGTGTTAGCTCCTAGTCAGGGCCTTCATACGTATATATGCAAACACTCTTATTTAGTTTTAGCATCCCAAACATTCTTGATTTTCTTGGTTCTATCATATTAATTTTTGTTCAAAACTCTAAACCTCAATAAATATGAATATTTGATAAATTAATAACATCGTTTAAATAATTAAATTTTTTGGTTTTCAACTCGGGCAACTGTGCCTCACTAAATACATAAAATAATAATTTATTTTCTTAAAATCTGTTAGGGCCCAATGAATATATAAATTAATACTTGATTAAATTGATAAAGAAATAACACATAAAAAATTAATAATACATATTTAAAAAGTTTTTACTTAACAACTTTTATGGGCCTTCATACTTTTATATGCAAACACTCTTATTTAGTTTTAGTATCCCAATCATTCTTGATTCTATCGTATTAATCTTCGTTCAAAGCTCTAAACCTCGATAAATGAATATTTGATAAATTAATAAACTCATTTAAACAATAAAATTTTTTGGTTTATAACTCAAGCTAGTGTGCCTCGTTAAATGCATAAGATAATAATTTTGTTTAAATCCGTTAGGGCCCATGAATATATAAATTAATAATTGATTAAATACATAAGAAATAATACATAAATATACATATTAAAAAAGTTTTTACTTAACAACTTTTATTTTCTCAATTCAACTCTTTACCAAAATATACAAATTCTGCTATTTGCTTTTTTTTTTTTTTTTTTTTAACTAAACAAAACGCAACCCACTTTCTTAAGTTTGGGGACAAAACGCAATCCACCAGGAATAGTTTTGTTCATGACAAGCTGAAGGAGGAGTTTGGGGATGTTGTGAGCTGGGCGTCCACTTTCTTAGATGAGTGGAGGGAGTGTAATAAAGAGGCTGACAGTCCTATTAAGAGGGCTGCTGTGGTGCCTAATTGGAAACCTCTGGAGGATGGCTTTTGGAAGATCAACACTGATGCGGCTGTTTGTATCAGGAATCGGTTGGTCGGTTTGGGTTGTGTTATTCGGGATAAGGATGGTAAGGTTAAAGCTGCTGGTTTTTACAAGATGGAGGCTTTGGTCTCTCCTTTAGTGGCGGAAGCAATGGCGGTTAGGAAGGGCATTCAGTTGGCTTTGTCGGAGGGCCTCGTGCCTTTTCAAGTTGAGACTGACTCTATCCAGGTTGCTGACTTGGTTAGTAAAGGGGAGGTGTCTTCGGCTGATGTTGGCTCTGTGATTAACGACATTTTGATTTCTATTGATTCGTTTCCAGGGTGTTTTATCTCTCATGTTCCCAGGATGTGTAACTTTGTTGCCCATTCTTTGGCTAGGGAGGCTATTTCTGCTGTTTTGGATTCCTTTTGGATGGACATTTGCCCTCCCTGCGTGGAGAGGCTTGTCTTGTTGGAGGTTCCTGTTTAGGTGTTTTTGTTTCTTTGTTTTCCTTCAAAAAAAAAAAAAAAAAAAAAAAAAAACTAAACAAAACGCAACCTCATCCATAATTGTTACAATGCATTTAATACATGTATAGGTAATAAAAATATATAAATCGTTTTAAATTAATAAGTATTTATTAAATTATTCATTTATCGATACCCTTTAAAATAATAATTTTTCTCTGTCCTGGCCAAAAGTATTATTTTTTAGGATATATATAAGAGTAATTGGCATAAATCCCTCCCAGACTATACCAGCTTTTGCATGTTGCCCCCTAAACTATTTTATTAGGCACTAAACCCCCTAAACTATCACTTATTGGCAATCCTTTGGGTTTTTTCCCCCCTGAGGGGGCATCTTTAGTCTTGGTCTGCCAATAAGTGATAGTTCAGGGGGTTTAGTACCTAATAAAATAGTTTAAGGGGCAATATGCAAAAGCTGGTATAGTCTAGGGGGGATTTGTGCCAATTACTCTATATATAAACTAAATTAACATTTAAATACTTAATACACCACTGTCCAATGTGGCTTAGTGGTAAGAGTGTTCATTTAACTCGACAATGTCTCAGGTTTGAATCACAACCATTGTAAGAGGTATATAAAATAAAATAAAAAATTTAGGTGCAGTTAATCTAGACTTTTAAAGAGTTCATAAAAGTCTTTCAAAATATCCAAATAAATTTTAAATGAAATTTACAAATATAAGGGCCCTAAAAAATCTTGCCCTACCCCATAGATTTCAACCTAGCACAATCAAATATATATTATTATTCTTTTCAAAATAAATCATTAAAAATTCATTTACTTCCATATAATTCATCAAACTTTAAACACAAACTCCAACGAATAATAGAGTGAACATACACCCTTCTAAATTTTAATATAGAGCAAATTGCAGCCAACCTCCCTGAGGTTTGGCCTTTGACAACCAAAAACAACTTTATCATTAATTGATAGTGACCTCCCTTACTGTTAGTTAAAGCTAGTCAAGTTTAACCGTTGACCGGATTTGACCACTACAAATACCTAAATGCCCATGAATAAAAAAAATCTGATTTTAAAAATATATAAATATATGAAAATAAATTTGGATCTCCACTATAAAAAAATTGAAAATTACAAATAAAATAATAATAATAAAAAAAAACATGGAGACATAGGTTGTATATATATATATTTTTTTCTTCATATTCAAGTTTTTTAGATTTTTCAAAACTAAAAAAAAAAAAAAAAATCTGGCTCATCTAAATCTAATCTAACAACATTTTCTTCTTCCATTGATGTATTTCCAGATTTTTCTTCAGATTCAAGTTTTTTAGATTTTTCAAAAATAAAAAATAAAAAATGTGGTTAAGATGAATGGTGAAGATTTAAAGCTTTTAAATTTTTTTTTTTTTAATAAATAAAAAGGCTTGAAAGGATGAAAATACCCTTATCTCTGTTAAGTTTGACTAACTTTGACTAATGGCAGGGGAAGTCATTGTCAATTAAGAATAAAGTTGTTTCTGATTGTCAAAGACCAAACCCCAGGGAAGTTGGCTGTAATTTGCTCTTTAATATATGTAGATGGCGTAGAAAATGGAATTGGGTGTGGTCCCTATTCAATTCCATGTCATGCTTCTTTTAATTTGTTATATACTGACCTAACGACTGCATCAAAGAACAGTTTCATCCCACTGTAAAGGAATAAAAGATCAAAGAATAAATAGAATCCAAAAAAGTTGACTAGCTATATAGCTCTCTTAGTATATGTATATATATATATTGATTAGAAGATAATATATTATATATCTATCACATCTAAGAGATCATGTAAAAATTACTTTTAAAGCTGTGACCATGTTATTAATTCATCGTCGATGAGTCATAAAATAATAATAATAATAATAATAATAATAATAAACTATTCCATATATCCATACATCTCACTATAGCCCAACTACAAGATCAAGTAAGTTTTTCAAAAATAATGTAAATTTTATTCTCAATAGAATCTAGATATATAATACATATCATAAATTAATGGATGTTTTTATTCATTTCACTATTTTTATTGTCAACAAAGTGGGGTCACATATAAAGATCATATAAGAGTAGTAGTACTTGATGTATATCCTTTGAGTGTTACCATGTGCCACCTTTTTATTCCACCATGCATGTGTTCGCAGCAGCTTTGCTAGCTCTCTCCGATCTCTTCTTTTGATTCAACTCTAATGATCTTCCCTATTTGATAAAACCCTAAAAATTACAGAAAAGCAAAAGCAAAACTACTAAAGCTACTCTTGTCTCTATCTTGATGTTCCTTGCTTTGTCTCTGGTCTTCTCCTTTCATTTCCATGGAAAAACCCCAATCGCCAACCATCTTTTTTCCAAGTCTTCTCTCTTTATTCATGAATCGATATACATCTCCAAATTCCATGTCACCCCACATGTAGTTACCTTTGATTTGTAGGGTCCCTTGCCCCTTTATATTTATTATTATTATTATTTGGTTTACTTTTACGGTATATTTACAAAAGTGTGCCCTAATTGGATATTCATGATTTTGTGAATCATGATCTAGTCATCAAACCATTAAAATCAAGGTAAGTGTGGGGTCAATGTGCTGGGAAAAAAATTGGTGAGGAATCTCTTTGTAGTTTCCCTTCCAAAATTCTAACTTTGCTCATCTTCTCCTCACACCAATGCAATTGTTCTTCATTTAGGTCACTCATTCTTAAAACCCTAGACACTACTTTTAGGTCTATTTGACCCATCAAGATCTCAATCTCCTCATCCACCGTTAGCTTCCTCTTTCTTATGCATTTCCGCGAACGCCGAAGATCTTTCAGCTTCGTCTTCTTCTGTTCACATATTAATATTTTAAATAAACAAGTTAGTCAAAAGGAAAATAAAATTAAACTTTATGAAGACGATAACTTCAACGGATTTATCACGTTATTGTATAATTAGATAAACAATGGATAATGTGGTATGCCCGTCCATGAAGGTATTAACTTACTTTGCAATTGACTTTCTTGATGAGATTGAGAAGAGTTGGATCAACTGAGCCTTTTCGGTTTCTCCCAAAGAATGATTTAAGGATTTGGCAGGGCCTCTCCTTGTCTGCCTTGAGAAAATTCATGAAAGTTCGGATTCCTTCTTCCATTATCATAACAAATGAAGCCGACGTAATTCTCGAAGCAAATCCTTCATCCTTTTGATGATCATCTTCCGAATCTATTAAACATAAAATTGAAAAACAATTATCAAAAGTAAACTATACATTTATAATATCTTTTTTTTTTTCCATGACACTATAGTATAACTAGTAGCTACAAAATTTGTTATGTCACAAGTGAAACAAGAGTTGTCTATCTAATATTGGATTGTGAAAGAGAAGTAATGGAAAATAATAAATTAAATAATTTAAGAAACTACTTGAGACAAATGGAAAACATCCTTCCTTCAATTTCCTTTTCCTCCATAATGATTATAATTTTTGACACGAGTTATGGCACAATTGAAAGGGTCATATAATATAGCTAGCTAGGTTGATTCAAAATTTTAAAAGGGTCTTATATTAATATAGCTAGGTTGACTCAAAATTACATGGTTTATATTCAGATTGACACAAATATGATAACACAATAACCATAATTGCTACTCATAAGTGTCAACACAACTTATAAACACAGATTGCCACGTTAATATTTTAAGAGAGATTCAAACATAGAATTAGCTAATTGATAATAATTTATTGAATCCTTATCTTCTATTCGAAAAATCCTATAATTACACTAACGTACATTATTTGTATTATTAATGAGTGATTAAAATATGTTGTGTTTTTAGGTTGATTTTATTAATTATTAATTACAAAGCTTAGACCAATAACAAACAGAATTAGAAATTAATGAGAAATTTGTAGTCTTTATATAAATTTTCAATTTTAAATAATTAATGGTCAAAAAAGAGGAAAAAGACTATCACAGAAAAGAGAGAATACCTCGATATTCCGGAACAAGAAGCAACTTTGGTGCCAAAAGCCTCATTCGAGCATATACCTCAGGTCTTCTTCCTTGCTCATAAGGCTCATTCTCTATGTATCTCTGCAAAAGCACCTGGAACTGCTGGAACTGCTGTGCCACCTGCGCCGGACACCCCATATCGAAGTCTTTACGTGAAGCTCTCTTGCATTGGAAGTTCTTATAGTTCCAGTTCAAAGCCTCCCATGTCAAGCAGATTTGAGCCACATAAGCTGCTTCTAGTTCATGATATGGGTTGCGTCTTATGTCTGATGGATTCTTGTTTATTGTTGCAAACTTGTGAACTATCCTCTCGGATATCGATCTCGGACAGGCTTGGATTGACCTCAGTGACTCTGAAAACAAATGCGAAGTCATAATTTTAAATTTAATCAAGTTTGGGGGTAGGGGGGCAACCGGTAAAATTTTCAAAAGCAAATATAAAAAATTTAAACAAAATTAAGTCTCAAATTTAAGTTGTTATATATATATATATATATATATTATAGTTCTGAATACACTAAATTAATTGGTACCTGTTTCATGGAGCTTTTGAGCACTAACTCTGTCAAGGAACATCATCTCTTCATCATATTTTTGAAAAACTGTGTAAGACTCCCACTTGGGGCAACTCCTTCGAGAAGAAGAAGAAAATGGATCTTCAAGTCCTGAATCTCTGCAAGTGATTGAGCTTCTCCAGTCAGACGAGCTCTTCGAAGTCGACCCTACTGTATATGAATCTCCAAATATCTCTTCGTCATCATCCTTTTCGTGAATTTGAATATTATTGAACTTCTTTGACTTCAATTGGGTTGGCCCTAGAACGAAAAATTTCTCTTCTCCTGGGAAATTTGTCTCCACCTTCTTGCTGTTTTCAGTATCCTGACTGCGGAAACATTCTACAACAAACAGCATAAGCAATATCAAGACGAGTACACATGACAACACAAGCAATAATGGGAAGAGTACAAAATCTGTTAGAAAGTACAACATGTGACTAATGTAACAAACAAACTTAATGAAAATATATACCGTCATTGTCCATCAAACCACTTCTCTCTATTTCTATGGTGGTCGGAGCGGTGGGGCCATGGCGGTGATTCGCATCAGAATGAAAAACCGAATCATTATGATTTCTTCTGGGGATCTCTTGTTCAACGGCTTCTGATTCATCATCATCACCATCATTTGCTTCAGATTCTGAGCATGGCGACGAGTCATGACCATCATGAGAAGAATATTGAGCAGTATCAAAACTTTCATGGTCTTGATCTTCAATTATTACTTGGTCGTGTGGGTTTGTAAACTCTTGATGAACATGGTTGTTGTTGTTGTTATGTAAAAACAAAAGTGATTCTCCACCGTGGATTATGTCGGCCACCAGGTGATGTTGATGGTGATGATGATTTTCAGTGGTATCTCCATGAAAATACCCTTCATCGTACTCCTCTTCTTCTTCCTCTTCCTCGGAAAACAAACTAGAGTCATATTCATTATGATTTCTGCAACAAAAAACAACAAAAACAAAATCATTTCTCCAACAAAAAAAAAAAAAAAAACACAAAAAAGCAAAAACAAAAGGAGTAGGAACTATAAGGACCTTTGGATCAAAGGGTAGCTGCCGACAAAGTAAAAAAACTTGGCAAGAAAAATGGAAGAGTAGTGAATGGAGAGAAGGAGAAGAAAGAAGAAGCTTGAGACATTGTAGAAGAACCTAGAGAGAGTTTCTTCTTTTGAACATTGAAGTTGCATTTTCTTTCAAAGGTTAATTTGTTTCAAAAATGAGTTCCCAAACAATTTCTAACACAAAGCTAGCTATGTCCCAACTCCTAGAAAGGAAAAAAAAAAAAAAGGAAAAAAAAATTTAAAGTAGCTATAATGTGAGTGCTTTGCTTTCCTCCCTTGATAGTTGATATATCTTTTGCTAATCAGACAAATTTATCCATTTATCTTCTCACAAATGTCTGATGTGTCCTGCAGATTATCAAGATTTTATTTCACCATGATGTTCTAATTATTGACTGTGTGATATATAGTAAGAGACTTTCAGTGATAAGCCTGGTTACTTTCCCTTTTTTTTTTTTTTTTTTTTTTAAATTTTAAAAAAAAAATAAAATAATAAAAAATAAATTATAATACATTGTCTCATTCCCTTGAAATTCCTAATAAGAAAAAAAGATATAAAAAAAAGAACTATGATAATAAGGGTAAACTCGATCATCTTAGAGTATCTCCAATGCAAATATGCATCTTTAAGTTTCTAAATAGTGTCACATCAATATTTCTATTCATTATGGGCCCACTTTTGAATTTTTTTTAGAAAAATACATATTCACATCTCCAATGCAATTATCTAAAGTCAAATATGCATCTATTTTATGATCAATCATAATAAAACAATTATTCCACTATCTCTCCTCTTTTATTTTACAATTAAATGAGCTTTAATATTATTGGTGGAAAGAGTTAGAAAGAGTTAGCAATCCTAGTTAGCATTTCTAGGAGAGTTTCTATAATTAGAAACTCAACTCCATATTCTCTAACTTTTGTTTTTGCCACATCATCTCCATATTGAAGTTAGATAATTGCTTTGGAAAGAGTTTTTCTAACTTTTTAACTATCTATCCTATGTGGCAGTTAATTTTCTCCAAATGCATATTTGCATTGGAGATGCTCTTAGAAGTTAAAACTCCAGTTGAAGTTGTCACACACACACACACACACACACACACACACACACACACACACACATATATATATATATATATATACAGTCTTTATATAACAAGATGAAGAATGTGGACCATTAGATTTACATACTTTGACTCAAAGTGTATGCACTTGTCAAAACTTCTCCATAATCTATGGTCCACATTATTCGTTCTGATATATTTTTTATCAGGACGAACTGATAATAGAAAGACTATATATATATATAAGCTTTATCACCTACAAACCCCCTTATATAAAATTATATACAAACTCACTTTTTATCATTTGAATCAAAATCTAAGGGTTGTTATGTAAGTGGTGGGCCAGGATATATATATATATATATATATATATATATATATATATATATATATATATATGTATGTATGTATGTATGTATGTATGTATGTATGTATGTGTGTGTTATGTTAAAAAAAGGAGTAATTGCACAAACCTCCCCTGAGTTTAAGCCTAACTCACTTTTTATCATTTGAATCAAAATCTAAGGGTTGTTATGTAAGTGGTGGGCCAGGATATATATATATATATATATATATATATATATATATATATATATATATATATGTATATATGTATGTATGTATGTATGTATGTATGTATGTATGTGTGTGTTATGTTAAAAAAAGGAGTAATTGCACAAACCTCCCCTGAGTTTAAGCCTAATTGTAGCTAAATGGACCTTTTTCTCAAAATTACACAAACCTCTCCTAATATTGGTTGACTTTCGTTAAAATTAACTTTGACCAAGCTTTTAGTATAAAATGACTTTAATGCCCCTATTTGTATTATTTTAAAACCTAAAATAAATAATCAAATAAATATTATATAATAAAATCAATTTTAATAAAAATAATGAGGATAATGTTATTATTTTTTTTAAATATTCATCACCCATTTTCAGAGATATATTATATAATATATAATAAAAATGTTAAGGATGATATGCAATTAACCCGAAAAAAATAATAACAACATCATCCTCAATATTTTTATTATATATTATATAATATATCTCTGAAAATGGTGATGAATATCTAAAAAAATAACAATATTATCCTCATTATTTTTAATAAAAATTAAAATTATTATTATATAATATTTATTTAATTATTTATTTTAGGTTATAAAATAATACAAATAGGGGCATTAAAGTCATTTTATCCTAAAAGTTTGGTCAAAGTAAATTTTAATGGAAGTCAACCAATATTAGGGGAAGTTTGTGTAATTTTGAGCAAAAGATCCATTTAGCTAAAATTAGGCTTAAACTTAAGGGAGGTTTGTGCAATTACTCCTAAAAAAAAAATCATTACAAATTTATGAGTTAAGAGCAGAGACCAAAACCTCGGCACACACGCATATGTTTCTGTGACCATGTATGTTTATAGTACTTTCTAAAAGAACTATGATAACAAGGCTAAACTCGATCATCTTAGGAGTTAAAACTTCAGTTGAAGTTGTCATATATATATACAGAAATTCTATTATCAGTTCGAACTGACAAAAGTTATATCAGTTCCTTGTATGTAGGTCACTGGATTTAAATACTTTGACTTGGCTGTATGCACTTGTCAGTCAAAGTATTTAAATCCAGTGGTCCACATACAAGGAACTGATATAACTTTTGTCAGTTCGAACTGATAATAGAAAGACTATATATATATACAGATTTTATATTATCAGTTCGTCCTGATAATAAATATATCAGGACGAAGAATGTTGACCACTAGATTTAAATACTTTGACTCAAAGTGTATGCACTTGTCAAAACTTCTCCATAATCTGTGGTCCACATTCTTCGTTCTGATATATTTATTGTTAGGACGAATTGACAATAGAAATACTATACATATATATATATATTCTCACTTACAAACCTTCCAATATAAAATTATATACAAACTCACTTTTCATCATTTGGATCAAAATCCTAAGGTTGTTGTGTAAGTGGTGGGCCAGGATATATATATATATATATACGGTCCCGTTCACATCAGTGCGCACTGATGTAACTATATCAGTACCAATGCATGTGGACCACTGATTATGAAGAAACTTTGACAAATACATACACTTTGAGTCAACGTATGTAAATCTAATGGTTCACATCCAACATACTGATGAAGTTATATCAGTGTGCACTTATTTGAATATATATATATATATATATATATATATATATATATATGCGTGTGTTATGTTAAAAAAAAATCTGTTGTATGTATGCGTGTGTTATGTTAAAAAAAAATCATTACAGATTTATGAGTTAAGAGCAGAGAGAAAATGACATAACTTGACTACATTTTCATTGAAGTGAGTGTAAGAGTTCATATTTGAATTAAATTAACAGAAAAAAAAAAAATATATATATATATATATATATATAATCGGTGAAAAATATAATCGGTGAATCATATATACAGTTTTTCTATTGTTAGTTCGAACTGATAAAAGATATATCAGTTTCTAGCATGTGGGTCATTGAATTTAAATACTTTGACTTGGCTGCATGCACTTGTCAAAACATCTTTTAAATCCAATGACCTACATGTAAGGAACTGATATATTTCATATCAGTTCGAACTGATAATAGAAAGACTGATCATATATATATTAAACAAAGGAAGAGGAATCGATTAATTGCATTAATAGTATGGCAATCGTGTGTAACACACAAAAAAACACTATTCAAACCACAAAATCCTACTCTAAAAGAAAGGCTCTATCCTATCATAATAATATTAATAAAAATAAATAAATAAACAAATACTCAATAAAAGAATAATATATATATATTTTTATTTTTTAAAAAGAAAAATAAAAGGATGAAGAGACCAAAACCTCGGCACACGCATATGTTTGTGACCATGTATGGCTTTTTGTACTTTCTAAAAGAATTATTAATAAATCTATATATGAATAAAGATTTATTAATAATTCTTTTAGAATTAATAAATCTTTATATATATATATATATTAGAAATCTTATAATATTATCGAATTAAAAGAAATAATATAGGGTAAATGATAGAAGAAAAGATGTGTGTGAATTTGTGTTTGTTGAGTTTGGTTACTTTGCTGCTTGATGATGAAATAAAGAAGCTTTTGAAAAAGGTGATTGCGGGGTTATAATCTTATAATATATTTGCTTTATAAAAACTTATAATATATTTTGGGGGCTTCTCTTTGAAATTAAATCTTTTTTGTTCCTTGTCCTTAACTTGCCCACTAAGTTTTTTCTTTATTTTAATTCTCTCTCTCTCAATTGGATTTTTCTACTTATTACACGCATTCTTCATTAAATAATAAGAGTAATGCTACTTTACTTAAATTTAGTGTTCAAATCTCGTGCCCAAATCATGTGGCAACACCCTCATCCATTAATAATAATAATAATAATAATAATAATAATAATAATAAAACCACCCATCTATAATTGAACTATATATGCATGAAAATGAAAGAGTTGATTGAAGATTAAATAAAGATTCCAACATTTCATCCTCACTTTATCAACAATAAAAGACATAAGACATTTCAATTAAGTTAAGATATATAATTAAGTTTACACTTTATATAAATTAAATTCGAAACGTGGTCTAAAAGATTGTCAACTTGTTTACAATGAGATTTATACAAAAAAACAATATTAAACTATATTTTTAAGGGCCAGGTTAAATAACTTAAAATTTTAATTTAAAATATGTGATTTCAAAATCTACCGATTTATTTTGTTTAAATTTAGGGTTCTCATCTACTCTTCTTCTCAACCATTAGATTAATGGAAAATGAATCGATAGATATAGAAATCACAATTTTAAGTAGATTTTTTAAGTTAATTCAATCTAACCGTTTTTGGGTTAAATATATATCAAATCACTTATTCAATAAAAGAATGATAATGAGGTCAGGAGAATTCAAGTAATTCAAAACTAAATACACATAGATGATGAGAAGAAGAATCACATATTGGCTACAAACTATATATGTTATGAGAAGATATAATAGTAATGGATAGAAAAATTGATGGGTTCACCCAGCATCATCAAATGATCTAATAGCCAAAAATAATTTTAGCTAGAAAAAATAACAAAATCCAAGTACAAATTGTCGTCTGCTTCCCGATTTCTTTTAGGGGGGTGTATTCAACCCAGATTTCATTGGATTTTGATGGATTTGTTTTAAGTGATGGAATTTGGTGGAATTCACAAATCCCACAGATTTCATTAGATTTTATCGGAATTGTATAAAGAGTTCGTTGGAGTTCATTGGACTTCATTAAATAGAATTGGATGGATTTGGATGGATTTATAAGGATTTGTAAGGATTTGTCTTAAATAATAAAATAATAATGAATTTTATATGTGGACTGAAATTGTCAATCCTTAGCAATTGAAAGCTGGTTGATTGTGATAGGTTTATTTATATATAATTTGTGTTGGCTGGATACAAAAATAATAATAATCAAAATTTTTTTTATCAAACCCATATCAAACCAAACGTTTCTTCTCAAACCCAGGTCAAATTTTGTTCCTTTCCTTGCTCGAGTGAACCTTTTTCTTCTATCTCCCTAATCTCTTCTTCTCACAACCAAACTCAGATCAAAACCCACCATCCACCACCACCATCTTCATCAGTTTTTTCTCTCTCTAAATGCAGACGAGAAGATCGAACACTCTCTCGTGAATCACTCACCTTCATCAACATCTACCTTCAAGAAGATGACATCGGTCACCTTCAAGACCAATGAAAGGAACCATTTTAGATGGTGGTTTCTCTGGATCTACTATGAATCTATGCCAATTTTTGTGTTTGAGTGTTTTGATTTGTGTGTTTATTTATTTTTATTACTTTCAATTTTTTGATTTGGGTTCTGTTAGTGAAACTATAAAATCAACAACAAACATGGGTTAGAGATCTTGTTTCCAGAGAAAAAAAAAAAAAACTTTTGTTTCCGGATATCTTGTTTCCAAGTGGGAAATCTGAGAGAGATCTTGAAATGTAACAGTCTAAAAAAAAAAAAAAAGCAAGAGATTTTTGGAGATCTGGAAATCTCTTGCTATTATTACCGGAGAGAGCTCTTGGGAAACTAGTGAGAGAGAGAGAGAGAGAGAGGGAGTTTTGAAATCTTCACAAATCTTTGGGTTGAGGCTAAGATTTGAGATTTCCATTTCTATTTATATTTTTCACTGCAAAATCCAATAAAATCCAACCAAATCCATCACTTAACCAAATCCAACCAAATCCATTGGATTTCCAATACACCTGGATTTCCAATACACCCTGATTTCATTGGATTTGTTTGAAATCCTTCAAAATCCGAGTTGAATACACCTGGATTTTGTTGGATTTGTTTGAAATCCAATGAAATCTAAGTTGAATACACCCTGATTTCTAAATTCCAACAAAATCCAATCAAATCCAACAAAGTCTGAGTTGAATACACCCCCCTTAGTCTCTTGATCTTGATGTCACCCAATCGCCACTATCATAAATCACTTCTCCAGCTCCACTCTCGTGACTCGTTAGTGAGAAACAACCTTTTTTGTTTTTGTGTTTTTGTTTTTGGGTGGAGGGCACAAGCATCCCCTATTTTAGATTTAATTGCATACATATAGAAACTTACTCAAAATTGTATAATTATTCCCTGCCGTTTAGAGATGGGCATTTCCCCCAAAATCCCCATCTCCAAATACGGATGGGGATGGGGATGAATTTTATCCCAAAATTGAAATGGTGGCGAGGATAGGGACCTTCTCCCATCCCTATTTCCACATGTGGAATTGGTGAAAAATGTCATCTTTTTAAACTGATTTGGTGACATTGTCAGTGCTTTAATAAATTAAGTTTAAAAGACACCTATTATGGTGAACTGCCAAAATTGCCCTTAGATATGAGTTTATGTTATTCTCTTTGTACTTTTCTCTCTCCACACTTCCAACAAAAATGATAGTAGTGTTAACTCAGTAACTCTCTCTCTCTCTCTCTCTCTCTATACAAATAAAAGTTCAAGGTTGCCCGGATCTAGACTTTCTTCTTCAACTTATAAAGAAGGGACGTGCTTCAGTACAATAAGGTAATATTTATTGCAAATACTTCTTTTAATTTGTTCACATTTTCATTTGTTCCTTTTCATATGTTATCCAAGTATTTTGTAAACCTTAAGCTATTATGAAAATTTTGTAACAAATTTTTGGATCTCCAAGACTTTGTAAGCTTTGTCAAAGCTTTTTAAACTTCTCTCCGAGCCTTTTCATGTAATAACTATCCGATCCTTTTGAAGACTTCTCCGAGCCTTTTCATGTCTTCCCCAAGCCTTTTCATGTAATCATTATTCGAGCCTTTTCATGTCTTTCCCGAGCCTTTTCATGTAATCAATATCCGAGCATTTTCTTGTCTTCCCTGAGCCTTTTCATGTCTTCCCCGAACATTTTCATGTAATCACTATCTGAGCATTTTCATGTATTCCCCGAGCCTTTTTAATATCCTCACCCGAGCCTTTGTAAATGTAATATTTGAAAATATTTTGTAGTCCTGGGTTTTTATTAATGGTTTGTGATGATTAATTTGACAGCATAATGAATTGGGTTATAATAGTAATATTTTACAACGTCGATGGGAGCTGTTAACGGTAAAAATGCTCCTCCGAGATACCCTCTTGGTGGAAGCGTGTTCAATAGATTTAACGTTTAGGTTGACAATGAGATATATAACAGAAGGTTTACAAGGTGGAGATTAAACTCCCTATATGCGATTCGGGTTCGTCTTATTCACTTATCTAGGGGATTCACTTTCTATCCTGCTCTTGAAAGGTTCTTAGTTTTTTACTCGTCCCCTTCAAATGGTAAAAAATGGAGTATATATAGGTTATTCTTCTGACATGATGGATGCCGTGTCGTTCATTGGTTGGCCCGAGGCCGACACGTCTTCTAGCTTTTAATGGCGGTTGACCGACTGATCGTCGGGGGTTCCGATGTCACCATCGGTGGGCAACAGACTCTGAGAGAAGAACATGGTACGGAAACCTGCCTACCGATGGTCGTCTCGGAGGGATCCATTACCACCGAAAGGATGAGGAGGATGACACTGGCATATAATTCGGAGTAATAATTATGCTATCAACAATTCCCCCTCAAGTCTTCATCCGGAGTGGAGGGCATCCGATCCCAGGACTATCGGTTGAGGGCTTGAAAGGTGGGCCCGTCAAGTTGGGCCCATAAGTTTATCGGGCTGGCCCGTGGTTCACCAAATGGCGTGGTGCCACGCGTCAAGCGCTGAAAGCGACGCTTGGGCGGTGGTCATCTCGGGAAAGTAACCGCCGCGTCTCTTCATTTTTGCCTAAGGGTCGCGGCCTGGCTATAAATAGGGAAGCATCTTGGGGCCTCAAGGCTTCATTTGCATCTCTTTCTCTCAATTTCAGAGCATTCTCGGTGCGTCTCTTCTTGGTAAGATCCTATCGTAGTTGAATTCTTCTTCTTGTTCCTTCTACTTCTCTTCTTTCTCCTTTTCTTCTTCTCTGTATATATATATATATATTTGTTTCCGTTGGTTCCTGTTCCTTTTATTCGGTACCGGAGTCCCGCGATGGTAAGGAAGGCTTCAACGTCTAGGATAGAGGACTCCTCTAGTTCGTCGGAGTCGTCGGATAGTACATCGACCGACGGGAGTGCCAGGAGTGAAACGGAAGCTAGGGCTTCCACTAAGGCTGATTTGCCAATCTCCGCAGGCGAGAGCACTCGGAGTGTATTTGAGGAAAGAGATGGCTGGGAGGGCGGCCATACGGAGGGAGATGAGCCGGAGGTATCACAACCAGATAGAGAAGAAAGAGGGTTACTGGACGCTGTAGATTCAGAGTCGTTACAACCGAGAAGGGAAGGTTACGAAGCCAGGTATAACTCCGAGGAGTATTTCAGGAACGAGATGGACCACATGCGGTTTGCCATCAACCAGGTGCGGGAGAACAAGATGACCGCGGTGAGGATTGGGCAAATTATCGTTGAGTTCTCGATCCCAGAGTCCGTGGGTCTGAGGATGCCGCTTGCGGGAGAGAAGGCAAGCAATCCACACGGGTCGGCAGTGGCTTTTCATCCGGCGTTTCTGGAGATAGGGGTAAGGCTCCCTTTGCATCCATACACCCGCAGGGTTCTACGGGAATTCATGATTGCTCCGTCTCAGTTGAATCCGAATGGGTGGAGGATTGTCATCGGGATGTACGCTCTATGGCGTGGTCTGGGCTTCTCAGCCCCAACTCTCCAGGAGATTGGACACTACTACAGCCTCCGTCTCCACCGATCGGGGGGTGACGGTTGGTGGGCCCTTGCTTCTTACGATAAGCAAGGGGGTGAACCTCTGGTGATTGGGCTGCCATCTTCCAATAAGGAGTGGAAGAAGAGCTGGTTTGTGGTAGCGGGGGAATGGGGAAAAGACCTTCAGCTCGGCGGTCTTAGGAAGAGAGTTCGCTCGGTGTTCAATCTCCCAGGTGTCTGGGAACACCCTTTACTTATTATGATGGTCTTTTATATGTGTGCATATGCCTCTTTTCATATTATGTTATTCGTCTAATTATAATCTTCTGACAGAGTCGTGGGAGCGAGTCCTCTGGGAGGATCTTTCGAAAGTCGAGCGGGACCACATATCCGCTGCGTGGTCCGTTACACCGTCGGAGATGCATATTGATCTCCTGTTGGACGACCAGAACCTTCACGGTATCGGGTTCATTCCTGAACTCTCGGAGGATAGGCTAAGGATCGTGGAGACGAACCTAGAAAAGAAAAGTGAGAGAACTCTCTCGTACGCGTTTCGGGTGTCCGCACTCATTTTTTACTAACTTCCATTTTCTTGGTCTCAGGGAAGCTAACTGCAGTCGCCAAGAAGAGGATGAAGGGCAATGGAAAAGGTGCTGAGGCGGCTCCGAAGAAGAAGAGGAGAGTTCTATCGGGATTATCGATTCTCCCGGTGGGAACTTTCGGAACGGAGAGACCTCCGACCGCTCTTCGCTCCACTCAATCCCTCGGGGAGGTGACCGTGTCGAAGATCGGTCCCGAACCTCCGACGGCTATCCCTCTGGATAGGCCTACGACAGATAAACCACTGGAACCAGTCATTTCTTTGGATCCGGAGGACACTGAGGGAGGAGGCCCTTCGACCTACTACGCGAACCCTCAGGTAGTCGGGTACGATCCGACCCAGAGTCCTATAACTCCCGAGAACGGCGTGGAGTTCCTCTGTTTGTATGGAAAGAACATGTTGAGGAGCCAGGAGTCCAATGTCTTCGGAAAGATGTCGACCGTAGACCGGATTCGGTAATCTACCGGTAACATCTGGCAGGTAGTTCGTTTGTTATTTGCTTATTGATGTGTGCCTGACGCTACTTCTCCCGGTGACTAATCTATTAGGTTTTATTTCAGGCGCTGGGGAGTCTCCTTGATACGGAGAAGAAGTATGCGAAGGTTAAGGACGTGAATTCAAAGCTTTATGACAAAGTTAAACGTGATCGGGGGCTGGTAAAGTCCCTAAGGGGCACACTTGATGGGGCATCCACCTCCTATCGGAGGTCGAAAGCTGAGTGCCGGAAGAAACATGCAAAGTTGATTGAATATCGCCACCGTCTGAGGAGCGCCAATGAGGCGATCGAAGGTATGAAGCGTGACCTCGGAGAAAATGCAGTCGACAGGTACGTCATTTCGGATGAGGGCTACGAACAGCATAAAGACATCTTTGACCGGGCGGTGGAGGATTTGAAAGTGATGCTTGGCAACAAATACCCGGACTTTGATTTTTTTTGAGTTCCATAAGGAGGTAGCTGCTGCTCAGGAGGGAAGGGTTAAGCCGGTAAGTGACCCGATCGCGGATCTTTCGTTGGCTTTCTTGGTAGCACCTCTTTCCGATGAAGAGCCGGCTGATGTTTCCGAGGATGAGTCGTTTTTGGAAGACTCTGGGAGAGGGAAGAGATCAGGGGCTCATCAATAAGTAGTTTCGCTTTTCCCTTTATCTTGCTTTTCATTTATTTTCGGATGTAATCTCTTCGGGGGATGCCCTGATAACTTTTGTAATTTGTAGTCTCGTTCGGTGGATTAATGAAATTTCCTTTAAGATTATTCCTTTCAATCTCTCAACGGTCCCGATCGATTCGATTCAGATGGTACCAATTACATCGGGAATTAAATAAACACTAAATTTTGTTTAACTTGCGGCACGCGGTACTTCCTTCAGGATTATCCCCGGAGGGAGAGTAAGGCCATAATAATTAGAATAGATAAAAGGGAGCAAGGGAGGGAGAATCGCTGCCTACCGTGGTTCCCGGAAGCATCATTCTTCCGGGGACGATTATATATTCATTCCCCTCCCGGAGGAGTCTTACGTGCTCCATTTTCATGGAGAGTTGGTGCTCCCGGAGGAGGCTTGTGTGCTCCATTTTCAAGGAGACTTGGTGCTCCCGGAGGAGGCTTAGTGCTCTATTTTCAAGGAGACTTGGTGCTCCCGAAGGAGGCTTGAAACATTTTATACATATATAACCGATCGTATTGCTTTTTGGGAGACTTACAACTTACACAAAAGAAAAACATAGCGTGGGTACATGTTACTGGTAATACTTCTTGAGATGCTCGGCGTTCCATGGGTTCTTGAGGGGGATACCCTCCTCCATTTTAAGCTTGTACGCTTCCTTCATGGACGCGGAGCTAACTATATAAGGGTTTTCCTAGCTGTCTCCTAAACTGCCGGATGATGGTATCCTTGTGCTAGGGATGACTTTCTTAAGGACAAGGTCTCCGGGCAGAAAGCTCTGATTCCTTACTCTTGTGTTATAGTATTTGGCTATTCTTGTCTAGTGATAGGCTGTACGGATCCTTGCTTGGTCTCGCCTCTCATCTATCTCCTCGAGACATCCTCGCAATTCCTCTTCATTGTCTCCGGGGTTATAGTAGGAGACTCTCCTGGTTGGTATGTGTAGCTCGGTGGGGATCACAGCCTCCGATCCAAACGCTAGGGAGTAAGGAGTTTCCCCCGTTGCCGACTGTGGGGTGGTTTGGATGGCCCATAATACCTCCGGGAGCTTTTCTACCCAGGCTCCCTTCTTGGCCTGCAATTTCCTTTTGAGGAGGGTTTTGATCACCTTAATTACGGCCTCTACTTGTCCGTTGCTCTGAGGATGGGAAGGAGAGGAAAAACATAGGTTTGTGCAAAAATCTGAACAAACCTTCCAGAAGTTGGCGTTGTCGAACTGTGTCCCATGATCTGCGACAATGGTGTCTGGTATTCCGAATCTGAATATGACCGAGTTTTTGATGAAGTTGGCCGTGTTTGCTTCGGTTATATGCTTTAGTGATTCAGCTTCGACCCACTTAGTGAAGTAGTCTATGGTCACCACCGCATATCTTTTATCGGATGTTCCTTTAAAGAGAGGCCTTATAATATCCACTTCGAATCGGGAAAAAGGCCAAGGGGAAGCCATCGGGGTAAGGGATTCAGCGGGTTGGCGAGGTACAGGTGCTGTTCTCTGACATTGGTCGCATGCTAGGGCGTGCTTCTTGGAGCCTTTGAACAAAGTAGGCCAGTAATACCCCTGTCGAGCTATTCGGTGTCCCAGATTTGCCCCTGCAGAGTGGCTGCCGCAGGTCCCACCATGGACTTCCTGGAGGATAAGGTCCGTCTGTGGTAGGGAAATGCATCAGAGGTATGGTAGGGAGAAGCCTTGCCGGTATAACACCCTGTTTATGAGGAGGTACCTGGGCGATTGCCTTCGAACCCTAAGTGAGGCGTTCTTTTCGTCAGGCAGAACCCCATCCCGTAAAAACCTTACGATAGAGGCCATCCAAGTGTCGGTGTCCGGGCTGCATTCTGGTACGACAACATGGACCATTGGTTCTTCGGCGATGCTCGATTCGAGCAGGCGAAACATTATTACTGTTCTCGGAAGTCTCATATCAGAGGTAGAGGCAAGCTTGGCAAGAGCGTCCGCGTGGGAGTTATGTTATCTAGATATCCAGAGGATAGCGCAATGGGCGAACTTGGCCATCAGGGTCTTTACTTGGTTTAAGTACTTGATCATTTGGGTGTCCTTGGCCTGGTAGTCTTCGTTGACCTGATTGACGATCAGCTGCGAGTCGCTGTAGACCACGACATGCTCGGCCCCCATACTCAGGATAATTCTTAGACCGGTAGCGAGTGCTTCGTACTCCGCTATGTTGTTCGTTGCCTTGAAGCTAAATCGGAGTGCTATTTGCGTTATGCTCCCGTCAGGTGTTCTTATCACTATGCCTGCGCCACTGCCATGACGATTGGAGGAGCCATCTACCAACATTTCCCATTCCGAGACACTCTTGGTGGATACTACCATCGTTTTCGGATCTAAAAACTCAGCTAGGAAGTTCGCGATGATTTGGCCTTTCACGGAGGCACTAGGTTTAAAGTGGATTTCAAACTCGCTAAGTTACATCGCCCATTTGACGAGCCTCCCTACCGAGTCTGGCTTCTGGAGCACTTGTCTCAGAGTTTGATTTGTCAGTACGGTGATGGGATGTGACTGGAAATACCATCACAGTTTTCTAGAGGCCGTCATCAGGCTGAGGGCCAATTTTTCTATGTCCGGATACCGGGTTTCTATGGAGTTCATGCTTTTACTGACGTAGTACACTGGCTTCTGGGAGGGTCCCTCCTTCTTGACCAATACCGAGCTGACGGCAACTTCGGATATGGCTATGTATAGGAAAAGCATTTCTCCGGTGTCTGGTTTTGCCAGCATCGGTGGGGCTTGTAGGTAAGTCTTCAACCGCTCAAAAGCGATCTGACATTCGGGGGTCCAGATGTAATCCCCCTTGTGCCTTAGGGCTTTAAAGAAAGGGACGCAACGATCGGTGAGTTTTGATAAAAAGCGGGAGAGGTAGACAATCATACCATTCAGCTTTTGAATATCCTTAGTGCGCCTCGGTGGAAGTAGGCCCATGACTGCTTTAATCTTGTCCGGGTTGGTTTCTATCCCCCTCTGATGGACCATGAATCCGAGGAACTTTTCGGACTGTGCCCCGAAGGCACACTTGGTTGGGTTTAGGCGCATCCGATAATGTCTAAGGATGGTGAAAGTCTCTCGGAGGTCTTTCGGATGATCTGTCAACAGTACAGATTTCATGAGCATGTCATCAACGTATACCTCTATGGTTCTACCCAATTGTTCCGAGAACATCCGGTTGACCAGTCTTTGGTATGTTGCCCCGGCGTTCTTTAACTCAAACGGCATCACCTGATAACAGTACATCCCTCGGTCGGTGACAAACGCTGTCTTTGGTTGGTCGGTCGTCCTCTCTCATCCGGATCTGATTGTACCCGGAGTATGCGTCCATGAAACTTAGTAGCCTGTGATCGGAGGTGGCATCCACTAACTGGTCGATTCTCGGGAGTGGGAAACTGTCTTTGGGGCATGCTCTGTTTAGGTCTGTGTAATCGACACACATTCTCCATCTTCCATCCTTCTTCCTTACTAGGCCACGTTCGACAACCACTCATTGTAGTCAAGGTTTCGGATGAATCCCGCTTCGAGTAGCTTTTCTATCTCCGATGCGATGGCCTGATATCTTTCGACGTTAAAGGACCTCCTTTTTTGGGAGATTGGTTTGAAGGTGGGATCGGTTGTTAACGCATGAGAGATGGTGGCGGGGTTGATCCCAGGCATGTCAGAGTGGGACCAAGCGAATATGTCCGAGAACTCTTTCAGTAACTTAACCAACGTATCATGAGTGTGCCGCGGAAGATTTATGCCTATGAGGACGGTTTTGTCCGGGTGGTCTGATCGGAGGACTATCTTCACTAGTGGCTCAGTAGGTTCCCCGGATGGTTGTGACCCAATCTCCCGGGGGTCTAAACTTGTTACCCTTATTTCTTCCAGTAGCATGCATTCGGGGTCGTTTCCATCGGCGTCGGAGCCAAAAAGCTTTCGTTTCGACCTCCTAACCTTCCCCATTAATCTGAGATCTCTGTGAGTCATCACACTGTTACATACGGTTAGCACAGGGTTCGATCCGATTTGGATACACCTTTTATATTCTTCCTGATCCGCGCTGGATTCCCCTGGACCTCTCTCGGTGGGAAACTTCATTTTCAAGGAATACACGCTGGTGGCCGCACGAAGTGCATACAACGTTGGGCCCCCGATGAGGACGTTGAACGGGAACGGCATGTCCACAACCTGAAAGCTCACCCATAACGTTCGGATGCAAGGCCTCGTCCCGAAGCGGACCAAAAGGTCGATCTGGCCAACTGGACGGGTTTGGTGTCCCCCTATTCCCCTGATGCAATAGTGGGAGGCCTACAACTGCTGCATGGTATAGCCCAATTTCTGTAAAGGGTCCCAATGTATTATGTCTATGGAGCTCCCATGATCGATTAGAGTCCTCTTAACCATGCGATTTCCAATTTTTATCGAGATAATAAGCGCGTCACAATGTGGGTATCGGACCCCGGTGGAGTCGGACGGGGAAAAAAAGATCGGATCCCAAGTCCCTGGGTGATCTTCGGGAGTTGTGGTAAGGCAAATGGAGCCCGATCTTCCCCTGATTGAGGTTGACGACGAATCCTCAACAACTGACTTTGTAAGGATGAAGTTAATGGGTTCTTCGTTGTTGGAATTCGGGTCATCACAGTGGGCCTTCCCTCTCATGGGCCCATTATCCCGCGGTTGGTCCGGTATGAGATCCCCCTGTTTCACATACTCGCGTTGTTTCCCTGTGCGGATAAGCTCCTCGACGCTGTCTTTCAGGGAGTGACAGTTCCGGGCCTCGTGTCCGTGATCCTGGTGAAACCTACAGTGGAGTTTTCTGTTCCTCTTGTCTAGGGGTGTGAGCATTACTTCGGGCGTCTGGAGTAGGCCGCTCTTGCTGGCAATCTCAAAGATCCTCTCCAGGGAGTACTTCAAGGGGGTGTACCTATCAAATTTCCTCCTAGGCGGGGTCCTTGATGGGAAGGAGCTTGATCCTGTATTGACTTGTCTGAAGGTTTGGCGATCTTTCCCCCTGTCAGTACTTGACTTGAACCACCTCCTCTGATTTCCTGGGGACTTTTGTGCCTCCGAAGGTGTATCTTCCGTTTTAGTCTGGCCGATATCTTCCGCGGTGGCGTACTTCTCGGCCCTTTCCATGAGCTCGCAATAGGTTGATGGGCCCCGCTTGGATAAGGACCAGCTAAGTTTCCCCTGGAGGAGTCCTTGTGAGAAAGCCATGACGGCCCCTACTTCGTTAAAACCCTGAACTTGTCTCGCGGCCTCGTTGAACCTCTTCATATAGTCTCTTGTTGTTTCGCTCGATGTTTGCCTAACCGAGTTCAAGTGCACCATGTGCCTGCATCTCCTCCTACTTGCCGCAAAGCTGCTGCGGAACTCCTTGGATAGTTCGTGGAAGGAGGATATGCTTTGCCTCTTGAGGTTCCCGTACCAGGTCCTGGCATCTTCTGAAAGGGTTAGAGGGAAGACCCTGCACTTCACTGCGTCGGATGCACTCTGCATGTTCATCCAGTCTAGATAGGTGTCGAGGTGGTCTTCGGGGTCTCCCGTTCCCGCGAAGCCGCATATGTCCTTGCGTGGCATCTTGAAGTTGTCAGGCACAGAAACGGAGGTGACGTCTTCCGTGAAAGGACTCTCCCGGTGGCTGGTATGACGATGGTGACTTATATGTATCTACTCCTGGATGTCCGCTAGCTGTTCTTGCAGAGCGCGGAAAGCCTCTGCTCCGCCGAGCGCATTCGGGTCCATTTCGGGTTCTAGGTAAGTTGTCTCCCCTCTGCCCTGCCAGTTTCTCATCCTCTGAGGTATTTCCTCCTGAGCTATATCGTCCCGCTCTTCTCTGCTCCGGGTCGTCCTTGCGACTCGAGGCGGATCCAGATTTTTGAGGTTTGGTTCGGCGATTTGCATTGTTTGCTGTGGTCTCCTCCTCCGCTCTCTTGGAGGCTTTTCATTCGCTCGGGAGTTCCCTTCATCGAAATCTCCCTGGACTCCTCCTCCATCGACCACATTAACTACCCTGGTCACATTCCGGGCGAGTGTGTCGATCCTACTGGTAATGCCCTGTATGACCGGGTCATTCTGCTGCGGGAATAACTGTTGGGTTTTCTGTGGGGGGTACATCACCGGCGGGTAATGCGCTGGCGGGTATGCATGGGCATAATACGGTTGAGGCGGTGCCGGGGGGAAATACTGCGGAAATCCTTGATATCCAGGATGATACGCCGGGGGTGCATATTGCATCTAGTATGGGTAATAGGCGGGGTTTTGTGGCTGTTGGAATTGATCTCCCGTAGGATTGGATTGATTTTGTGGGACATCTGCTGCTTCAGGAATCGGTAGGTCTTGCTACCGCTGCTGTGCATTTTCGTACCCATCGCTCCCCGGTTGTTGTAACCCGAGGTTTACACTGGGGTACTGATTCATTAGTTCCGCGGAGGTGTTGGATTCGATTATTCCCCCTCCTTCTAATGCCAATGTTAACTGTAAAAATGTTCCTCCGAGATACCCTCTTGGTGGAAGCATGTTCAATAGATTTAACGTTTAGGTTGACAATGAGATATATAACAGAAGGTTTACAAGGTGGAGATTAAACTCCCTACATGCGATTTGGGTTCGTCTTATTCACTTATCTAGGGGATTCACTTTCTATCCTGCTCTTGAAAGGTTCTTCTTTTTTTACTCGTCCCCTTCAAATGGTAAAAAATGGAGTATATATAGGTTATTCTTCTGACAGGATGGATGCCGTGTCGTTCATTGGTTGGCCCGAGGCCGACACGTCTTCTAGCTTTTAATGGTGGTTGACCGACTGATCGTCGGGGGTTCCGATGTCACCATCGGTGGGCAACAGACTCCGAGAGAAGAACATGGTACGAAAACCTGCCTGCCGACGGTCGTCTCGGAGGGATCCATTGCCACCGAAAGGATGAGGAGGATGACACCGGTATATAATTCAGAGAAATAATTCTGCTATCAATAGGAGCAGTTACCCGACGGAAGTCAGAGGTTTGTTGGATCCGATAACCAGGGAATATATGTGTAAAGGAATATGACTTACGAAGAATTGGTGGCGATCGTGCATACCATTGTGAAGTATGATGTAAACAAATTCAATGTTGATCTGTCATCAATATCAATCGTTCCTGGCAGTACATGTCGCACATTTATAAGAAATGACGATGATGTTCAGTTTATGCTAGGGGAAGATCAGATGATCCCTCAAATATGTGTCAGTCTAACTGAGAAGACAACTGGAGATGTGATAGGGAATGATATTCCTCCTCTTGAAAATACCCAACAATTTGGATCCTTTAACAGTAGCAACCAAGTGTTCACCTAAAGGAATGCCACCGAAGGTGGGGAAAACATGTGTGGTGTCCCACCGGTAATGGTCGACCATGCAAATGTAGTTGAACCTCAATTTGGCGATGTGTTTGGTTGTCGAATTGAGCAGTATAATGAGCAGAACCATGAGGTGGATAATGAGGCAAATAATGTACAGGTTGATGATCTTGAAAATGTGGATGAAGAGCCTGCACAAATTCAAAGACGTGGAAGACGTGTATAGGGAGTTAGTTGCTCTGCACCAGATATGCCTGGGACTAACAAGGTCTGGTATAATGTAACTGCATCTGATTCTGATAATGCGACAACGTGGGTTATTCCCGGAGTAGATTCATACTAGTTTGGTATTGGTAGAAGCAGCACCTTGGCAGCGCAAGAACCTAGAAGCATGATTTATAAAGATCAACTTTTTCCGAGTAAAAAGGATTTGAAGAGATTAGTTGGCCTCTTTTCAATGCGGCAGAACTTTGAATGGAAGGTGAAAAGGTCTAATAAGACAACGTTATATCTGGTTTGCATCATTGACGACTGTACGTGGAAATTAAGAACGGTGAGGAGAGATGAAGGGACTTACTTCCAAGTCAACGAACACAGTTGTCCCTTAGAGCTGATTTACCGTCGCCACCGACAAGCTAGTGCAGTCATAATCGGAGAAGTCGTTACACCTAAACTTCAACAACATGATGGTCGTCTCATGCGTCCGAAGGACGTAATCGCCGATATGAAAACAATGTATGGCATCCAAGTCATGTACAGTAAGGCACATGATGCCCTGCAATATGCATTGTCATTGACCTATGGACGCATAAAGAAACTTTCCAACTGCTACCATCTTTCGCATACGTTTTGGAACAGCAAAATCCTGGCACAATCATTGACTTACAGTGCGCAGATGATGGTAGATTTCTCTACTTTTTCATGTCGTTAGGGTCCTCAATTAGAGGTTTCCGGAGGTGTATGCGTCTTGTGATGGCAGTTGATGGTACCCATTTGAAGGGAAGATTCGGGGGTACAATGTTTGTTGCAACTGCACAAGATGGAAACGAACAGGTGTATCCAATTGCTTTTGGGTACGGTGACTCAGAAAACAACATTTCCTGGGAGTGGTTTTTAGAATGCTTGAGGGGTGCCCTTGGTCATATAGATGATCTGTTTTTCATTGTCGATCGTCATGCAAGCATTGAAGCAGAGATTTCTAAAGTGTTTCCTTATACAACCCATACCATATGTTGCTGGCATTTTGGTGAAAACATGAAGAAGCAATTCCACAGAAAGGTTATTGCTGACAGGGTACTTAAAATCGATAGATATACCGAAATATCCACCGATATATCCGTATTTTGGAGGGACCGATATCGAAACAGGTAAATATCCAATATCCTGCAGAATATCCGGCCGATTTTGAAATATCCGTAAAAATCCACCGATATTCCCGAAATATCCCGAAATTTCTGAAATTTCTGAAATTTCATGAATTTCACCCCGAAAGTCCATGGATATTTTGCATATTATTAAAATATTTTTTTTAATCCTAAACAATTAAATTATTCTTAAAATAATTTAGCTTGAAAATTATTTTAGAAGAAGCATTAACAAATTTATAAAAATTTCTAACATAATAGTAAATAGTAAAATTATTGAATACTTGAAGTAAAATTGGATAAAAAACCAAAGAGTGGACGTGTAAAATATGTAAAATTTTGTGAAAGCAATCTGAAAAAAAAAAATTGTTTGTGACTCAAATGTGTAAAACTAATTCCAAATAGTATTAAATATGTACCAATCAATTTATAAATATTTAGAATTGATTTTTTTGTAACTTTGTGCCGACAGTCCAAATAAAAGAATCTTAAAATATATGAGCCACTGTACCAAGTTATGAGATTGGTTGACACAGAAGTTGTACCCACCATGCCTATCGTGTATGAGTTAATGCGTGTGATAAAAGATACAGTAAAACAACAGAGAGGGAGTAAATGGGTTCTAAACATTATACAAGACCGATGGGATAAAATGCTCAATCACCCACTACATGCTGTAGGTAAATTTTATTTTAGATTGTTTGTCATTCATAATTAAAATTTATTATAGTATTTATACTAAAATTATTCTTTTTTTTATTCTAACTTACTATTTGAACCCAAAGTACCAATATAGAGACAATATTGGGGATAATTTGGATCTTCTGAAAGCCGTACATAATGTCTATGTGCAATTAGACACTGAAGCTGTAGGAATTGCTAATTTTAGAAATAAGGTAAAAAGTTACAATTTACAACCAATTTTATAATTCCAATATTATAAATTCTTTGCATGTGAGTATTGTGTCATATTAATATATATTATATACATATTGATCTCATGAATGTAGCTCACATACTTTAAGGATGGAAAGAAAAGTTTTGGTGAACGAGCAGTCATTGCAACTAGAAGCAAAATGCAACCAGGTATATAACTTTTATTACAAAAATTTACATATTAATAATAAATAATAATATCATTGAAATAATATTCATACTTATAATACTTAATAATTTTTATTACAGCTGATTGGTGGGTAATGTATGGAAATTGTGCTCCATCATTGAGTGCAATAGCAATTCGCATACTATCACAAACATCATCATTTTCTGTATGTGAAAGAAATTGGTCCACATTTGCTTTAATCCACACAAAACAAAGGAACCGTCTTGCCCATTTTAAGCTTGAACAACTTGTTTATTGTTATTATAATATGAAGTTGAAACTTAGGGATATGGCAGCTGAAAAAGATAAAGTAAATGAAACTGATTTTATGGATCTATTTCAAGTAGCTGCTGAAGCAGGAGACGATAATGAGAATCTTATTTTTAACTGGGTTAGACTTGCCTCCTTGGATGATGACGAAGGAAATCCTGATTCACATATTGCTTCTGATGCTCAAGACATGGGAATAAATGTTGAACAAGTGATTAGAGAAGAAGTTGGTGTAGATCTTGGAGTTATTGTTACCAGCTCTTCCGATGATCAACATACCTCTAATGTAAATAGTGGAGGAAAATATGATGGAGATTATGGGGATGAGGCAAGAGGTTGGGATTCTGGTGCAGGAGGTTTGAATGCTGGTGCAACAAGTTGGGATGTTCGTGCTGGAGGTTGGGATGTTGGTGCAACAAGTTGAAATGCTAGTGTGGCGGGTTGAGATGCTCATGCAGGTAATTTTGATCAAAATCGTGGTAGACAACATGGAGGAATAAGTCAAAATGTTGAAGATTCTTTGAATATGACTCTCTCCTCAATGAGTATAGACACATAAAATAGTTCTTTGGGTGATTCGCAGACAATGTCAGGTTCTCATGTACCAAATTATGGTAGTTATGGTGGCTGCAATATATTTGATTATCCTTCTCCACAAATGTCATATGCAATACCTATGCATGCAGATTAACAATATCCACCAAGTTAGGTAAATCCAAACCACCCAATTAATGGATCAGTTGGAAGAGATCAAGCAACATACGTGTGGCATATTAATAACTACATTGAAAACTATGCAAGCACGTTTTATTGGGAAAATTATTGTTCGAATCAAGATAGAAATGTATTTTATGTATTTTATGTATTTGAACCAGCAAGGAATTCATTTTGGTTTTAAATTTCAGATTATTATGTATGAATTATGATTTATGATAGAATCTTGGAAGTGTGGAACTATTACTATATATATTTTAATGATAATTTTGTTTATTAAATATTTAATCTCTTTATATTGTATATAATATTGTAAAAGTGAAACAAAATATTATTCTATTAAATACTCAATTTTAAAAATTATATACAGACTCTATCTATGTTATAATTTATAATAAACTCATAACTATGATAATTTATCATTGAAATATGATTCATTTGATGTATAATTACTTGTTTAAGCTTGTCCTAAAATTTTACAAAAAAAATCTAACTTTAGATATAAATATCCATCATTTTTTTTAATTTTTGACGGAATATCCACCGATATCGATAATATCCCCGATATATCCGTAAATTTAGAAGCCCGATATTGATACCGATACCGATATTACGTTCCTTGATTGCTGACATAATGGATTCAGCAGCTAGGACGTACAGTGAATTAAAATATAACCGGAACATGGATGAGTTATGTAAGCTGCACAAGGCTGCATTCGATTATGCCATTACTGTCGGTCCACACAAGTGGTCCCGCGTACACTGTCCCCAAAGAAGGTACAGGTTGATGACCACAAATGTTGCAGAGTGCATAAACTTATGTCTAAAATTTACACGGCAACTGCCAATGAAGACACTGGCAGATTTCATTAGGAATATGCTACAAAAGTGGTTTCACGATCGTCATGTAGCTGCACTGTCCATGCGTCATCAATTGACCGACACAACACATCTTGTGATCCTGAAACGTCTTGAGAAGTGCAATTATATGACAGTAAATCCAGCTGACTAGAACATATTCTCCATCAAACTGAAGGGAAAGCAGTGGACGGTTAACTTAGCCTTGAAGACTTGCACATGCAACAAATTCCAAATGGACCACTTCCCATGTTCTCACGCACTCGCAACAACAAGGTACATGAGATGTTACAATTAATGATTTATATTACCTAAAAGTAAATCTCACTATTTTCATTGTTGCAGGGAGTGAAACTTGGATTTCACATCTCTGTGTTCGGACTACTACAAGAGAGAGACACTTATTGATGCATACTCGGTTCCTATTATGCCTGTTGGCCATCTTTCTTCATGGGTAGTGCCATTCGACATCGCAACGCGGGTGGTTTTAAATCGAAAGTCGAAGAGACAATCAGGTCACCCGATGGAGGGTCGACATGCCTCGTCTTCGGAGAGGACAACCACACAATCGTGTAGAAAATGTGGACAATCAGGACATAATAGCAGGAGGTGTTCCAACCCACCTATGGTTAATGAAGGTCCCAGCAGAATTGTTCCTGAGGAATACCGTCGCAAGTGTAGCATCTGTCATTCAACTGGATACAACAAACAAACGTGCCCTGAGAAGGACTTTACCGTGGAATGAATGGAGCCATTGAGGAAGGCAATCAAACATAACAATGCAGTACAAGATGAAGACGAATTGTCACCAGAAAAGCTTGCGATTGCTAATGTCTTCCAACATCGTTCAAACTTTGGGAACCATGCTCGATATAGTTGTGTTATGCTTTTATGCTGAACTGTTGTTATTTATTTTTTGTTCCAAAATTGTTTTGCATTTAGTTCTTCATTTTAATCGTGTTGTTTAAATCGTGTTGAAATTAAATGACTTGTCACTTAAATTGTGTTGGAATTGAATAAATTTAATTGAAAAACTCAAATAGAAAATTCAAATGTTATGTACATCAACTGCATAATAGAGAACAACCCTAATATACATCAACTACAGAACAAAATTGGGCATCGAGTTGCAAAAAACCTCCACGGCTATCTTCTCCCGGATGGTGCCCATATCCTCTTCCGTCCAGTCGAACTCCATCCTATTTGCCACCAAGTACTCTACCAATCTCAAAGTATGGGTACCACAGTTACATCTGCAAATCACCACATGTACAACCGTTAGAATGGAATTTTATTCAAACCAATTGGGATAGAATAAATTCTTGAAACAGTCATACCCCTTATGCTGTTGGGGCACACTTGGGCCAACCACGATGCTCATCCGAAAGGGCCTATTCGAACGTTTGTACGTCGAATTTTCCTTCCGTCTGTTCTTGTGAAACCCGACCTGATTCAACATCGAGGGTATAAACCACCTTAAGCACGCGACCTTCTGATTCCTATAGTCCCATGTAACCTCCTGTCTGAACGGATCTAACAGGTAGATCTTCCCTTGTGAGAGGTCGACGTCGGCCAGTACCCAATGATGATGTCCCAGGTTGCAAGAAATCAGAACATGTAGGTGTTCCAACATAATGTTATCAGTGTGAAATTTAAACATAGTATTTAAGAATTGAAATCATGTAATTTAAACACTCACCACGTCAACCTGGTGCCATGGCCGGTTTCCTACCGAGAGTAATCCTCGGACCGTCATCAGGTCATCATCTGACCACCTGTGATCCAGCAGAGCCCACTCCCGAGGGGGTTTAACCACAACCCCACGGCCAAACATTTGCCCCCACTGAATATGTAACAATGATTGTACATAGAAAATTTACCACATCGTTAGGTAAAAGATGTATGAAACACATCAATGCACAAGCGAAAACCTAACAATACAAACACTTACATAGAACTGTGAATCCAGTAAGTTGAACCTTTAACAGTAGACAGTGGGGTATGCTCGCTGACGCTTCCGTAGAATCTTCAAGTATGCGTCGATGTGCTGACAATGTAAACATTTTATATTGTTAGGATTCTACTATTACTGATACAAACTTATACAGACAGTTAAAGTAAGGAACATACCGTATCCTTTAACTCCATGAAGTTGGTTTGGAACCGGTGGAACCAAGTGACACCCACTGGTACATGTACATCCATATCACGTCTGCATAACTGTTGAAAAAGTTAGATAACCAAGTAATATTACTTAGGTGTTAAAGAAATAATATTAAAAGATTGTAAAATGTACGATTATGCTTACAATTCCTCTGTCGTGTTCCTCTTGTAGGCTTGGTAGGCCATAAGATGATTAGGATGTACCAAATTGAGGGGCCTGAATACATGCTCTAATGATTGTGGCCTTGTCCTTGGCCTCTTCGACCGACAAGGGTCAGTGAATGGGGACAGCAGCATCCAACTTGGCTTACAAACCCGCTGCTGACGCTGATCTTAGGGGGGACTACGGTCCCGAGCACTAGGCTGGACTAGAGGGGTGCGCAGTGAGAAGGAACTCTGCCCTCGTGAATCGCTCTAATGAGGGCTGCGCTGTGAAGAGGAACTCTGCCTCCGTGGATCGCTGTGGTGATGGGTGCGCTCTGGTTGGACCGACCGGATAGGGGAGCTGAGCCGGGATCACTTGAAGGGTCACGCTGTGCTGATATCGACCGGAGGAGGGGTGTGCTGCACTGTGAGAACAAGATGGTGCAACAATGCTGTCTCTGATCCACTAGGTACCTCATGTACCACAAGTGCTGTCTCTGATCCACCAGGTACCTCCTGTACCAGCATTGCTGTCTCTGTACCACCAGGTATCTCCTGTACCACCAGTGATGTCTCTTTACCACCAGGTACCTCCTCTCGTTCTGTCACAACATGACCATGCTGATCGAATACTGTGTCCGTAATATATCCCTTTGTAGTAGGTGCCCGCCCATGTCGGGTCTTAGTCCCATCCTGATGATGATGAGTACCTGTCTTATCTGTGGGATTAAAGGGTCCGTGATGGTCATCGAATGGTGGGTCATCCATACGGGACTACGACGTCAGACCCTGAAGTGCCCGGATCAAACCCAACAACTCCTCATGCTGTTGATCTCGTTTCTCATCACTTTTTTGGACAATAGCCATCACATCCTCCCGTAAATCTCGGAAAGCATCTATCACTTCAGTGAATTTACGGTCCCAGTGGTCTTGAAAGGATTTCGAACTCTGTCAGTACTAAAACCGTTCACTCGTTTGAATTTAAATAATACGGCTCTAATATTTTTACGTACATGTTGATGCCCTCCAACACCTCCTCATGAATCACCTTTAGGTTGAGGTCGTCTAGGCAAAGTGAATCATACTCGCCTAGGGACTCCTACTGCGACCCTCTTGGCCTGAAACCTCCGTATCATTAGGTCCGGAATACTGACCCTCCATATCACTGGGTCCGGAATGCCGACCCTCTGTATCACTAGGTCCGGAATACGAACCCTTCGTATCACTAGGTTCGGCAGTCCTATGTTGTTCGGGATTCGGAAGGTGACCAGGTATATTAACGGCATCAGCATCATACAGACTGCCTCCCAGTTCTATGCCTTTGTAGTACCATTGAGCCTTCTTAACAGCCGTCGGCACCAATTCACACCGCGCAAACATCTGAAATTGGAGTTAGATCATTGTAATCGTATACATACTAATAACCATGTGAAAATGCTTACCCTTTCAATGAACATTAACAAAAAAGATACTTATCCCTTCGGTGAAAATGGTATCCAGCTTCTCCCCCCCTCGATCGCTGATTCAACTCCCATTTCAGAATACGGGGGGTGTAGCTCGATTAACCAGCGGGTCCCACATTTTTTATTGCCAAGCTCGGGGATAACCTCAAAAGCAAATATCTGCGTAATAGATAAGAAGTAAATACATCAGTCATATAAAAAAAATTACAATTAAAGTATGGCTTCAAATTCTAAATTCTCATTAACAGTGCGTGCGATACACCGTATAAGTTGTACGTCTCGGTGGTGTGTACGTCAGTGCCCCTTTCTTCCTGTCGTTGTTTGAACCGCTCCCATCGACCATCCAACGCATGCTTGAAACCATGTATAGACCGCCTATACATGTGTGCACCCCATGGGAACACATCAAAAACGTCTAAGTCCTCGACTAGGCAAAACTGCCATAATGAAACTTTATCTCTCTCGTCCAACCCCATCAGTATCCAGTTGAACATAAACACTAAGCACATCTTCATCGCATCGTACTGCTCCACAAAAATACCAATCCGTAACACCACTCTCAGCTCTTCAAACTCGATGTCTCGACCTTGAAAGTACCGCTCATGTATGCCATTCTCTACCATATCATAGCTCGCCGTGTCGAGAATGACTCCGCTCAATCTTCGAGAACCGGACCGAATGCTTACCTAACAAAAATCTCATCTCATCTTTCGAGCCATCATGATGCAACTCGCGCAAAAGCAACCAATGGACAATCCCAGTCAATGGACAATCCCAGTCGAAAACTTAATGTCATGATACATCTGAAGGAAATGACCAAAACACGACTCAGTATACCGACGTCGGTCTTCGATCTTCAGATGTTCAGGTACACTGTCAAGTGCGTTGTCAATATCTCTAAGGTCATCAAAATGGTCATGCCGAGTAATTTTTCCCTTGTACCATGCTCTTACTGGGGTTTTAAGCGAATCCTTTAGCTGATTCCTCATCTGCATATTCACAGAAAAAAAGCATATAAGTTCATGAAAAGGCTCGAACAAAAAGGCTCGGGCAGTGTATTAAAAGGCTCGAACACTTCATTAAAAGGCTCGGGTAGTGTATGAAAAGGCTCGAACATTTCATTAAAAGGCTCGGGTGCTCGAACAGTCTATGAAAAAGCTCGAACTTTCTGTGAATATGCAGATGAGGAATCAGCTAAAGGATTCGCTTAAAACCCTAGCGAGAGCGTGGTACAAGGGAAAAATTACTCGGCATGACTATTTTGATGACCTTAGAGATATTGACAATGCACTTGACAGTGTACCTGAACATCTGAAGATCGAAGACCGATGTCGGTATACTGAGTCGTGTTTTGGTCATTTCCTTCAAATGCATCGTGACATTCAGTTTTCGGCTGGGATTGTCCATTGGCTGCTTTTGCGCGAGTTGCATCACGATGGCCCAAAAGATGAGATGAGATTTTTGTTAGGTAAGCATTCGGTCCGGTTCTGAAAAGGCTTGAACTGTGTATTAAAAGGCTCGAAGAATCAAAATTCACTAACCTATTCATAAATAATTAAAAAGCTTGGATTATTGTTGAAAGGACTCGGATCTAGTGTAAAAAGGCTCGAAGATTTTAAAAAGCTCGAGGACAGTTATAAAAGGCTTGAAAAAAGTTCAAAAAGGCTCGGAAACCCAGATCTTCATCGTCTTCAAAACAAATTTTTTCAGAAACTAAAACCCTAACCTAACCTAATCAAACAAACATAATCAACAACAAATCAAATCAAACCTAATCTACATGATGAAAATGGCATTCAACATCAAACACACATAAACTTATCAAGATCAAAAACGCGTGAGAAACAAAAACTTACCAATATCTTTTGAGTTCGCAGGTGAGTTCTCTATGACTTCAGTACTGTACCGCCATTGCCGGTGAGTTTGCCGTCAGATTTTTGTCGACTTTAGGGCTGTTGCGCTGTCGGGTTTTCTCTCTCAAAACTTTTCTCTCAACGTTTGAAAAAGACACAAACTGACAAATAGGGGTATTTTTGTCTGGTCACCTAAATAGGTGCCTTTTAAACTTAAATCAGTAAAGTGGTAATAGTCTTACAAAAAGCGCCTCAGATAGTGACAAAAATTTTTTGAACTCATTTCCACATTTCCCCTTGTAGATCCAAAAAATCCACAATTGAATTTGTAGGACGGTGGGCACTAGCAATTCCACAAAATAGGTAGAGCAAAAAATAGCAAGTCGAGTGCTCCAAGATCTTGTAAAACTGAGAAGGTAAAAGGGAGCAACAGGGGGTGGTCCCTTGGGGGGACTCTACGACGGTCAAGCTAGTTATCGAATTATAATAGAGTTATTGTAGATTGAAAGCAATAAAATAATAATGAACTCAAATCGTAGATTGTTTGCTATTTTGTCGAGTGCTTGTTGAAGCGATTTAAAGTCCTCGAATGTGACTAGAGCGTGGAGTTGAAAGGCTGGTAGGAGATGAGGCAAAGCCATCGTCGGTCTATGTAGAAGAAGAGACTTATTGTATTAACAATTTTTTTTTTTTTTTGAAAGAGCCCATATCGTTTCCTGTTTTAATTTTTGTTTTCAAATTTTTAGTTTTTTTATTTTTAATTTGTTTAATTATATTTTTAATAATATATACTAATAATATCCCTATAATAAACCATTACATATATATAATTTGTTAAATATTTTAAAATTTAAGTTTTTGCCCATTTACCTTTTTACCCTTCCATATTTTTAATATATAACAGAAAAGTTAATGGATGAGGACATTTTAGGTATTTTTTTTAATAGAAGAGGAAAATGTTTATATTTTGGTTTTTAGGGGAAAGAACAGCTGTAAGATTCTAGATCTTTATTGGCTTGATTCCATTGCAAAACTCTCTTTATTTGTAGTGATTAGTTGCTTAGGTGATTCTTGAAGAAAAGAAGCTTCAAAGGTTAAAAGCAACATCTCATGCAAATGTCGTCTTCAAAAGGGAAAGCTCGTTCTTGGATGCTAAGGTATCAAGATCCTTCTTCCTTTTGCAAGGCATAAGCGCACACACACACAATTCATTCATGTGTGTCCTTGCATCGTTATGCAAACATTTATATAACACTTTCACATATTTTAGTATGCTCATGCATTGAACTTATATTGTCATACATTTTAGAAATGCATGTTTTAAGACTATGTCTAGGAAATGACATACTTGTGTGAACTTGTGTTTATTTGTTTCCATTTTATTGATTTTGGACTTGAACATGATCTCTTATGATTCCTTATTGAGTCCCGGTCATTTCGAGTCCAAACGATGTAGCTACGCTACTTTGCGTTCTCATTCGTTGAGTTGTCTTTGTCGTCGTTTTTCGAGATGAATTATCAACCTTTTATCAAAGATTTGTAGTCGTCGTTGTGCATGAGGGAGTCACGATTTGTAATTCGAATACGGATTCGAAATCGGAGTTCGGAGGCCCAAATATGGCCGAAGAACATGAGAGGAGCGCAAGAGGAGTTTGCTCGGCCAAAGGCCAAGCAAGGGTGTCCACATGTGAGCCACGTGTGACACATGGCCAACGCAGCCCTCTGCCCACGTGTGCTACACGCGGTCCACACATGGAGGTGACATGGCATGTCTTGATTGGCTGCCCATTTTCCCTCTCTCTCTCTTTTAAAAACATTTTCCTTTCCTCCAAACAAAACTAGAAGAAAATTTGAAAAGAAAATTCATGCAGAATTCTTCATGATTTTGATTTCTTATTTTGATCATATCTCTCTTATTTCAACTCCGAATCAAGTGATTCAAAAGCCAAAAATGTTGGTCTTGAAGAGAGGAATAAACCCTAAGCATTTTCAGAGTCAAATTATGTCGTTATTTTGTGCAGTAAATCGATTTCAGTTCGTGGATCTTCTTTTGTATGTGAATCATCTTCTTCTCACTTTCTCTTTTGATCATCTCTTTTATTCTTCCTAATTGATAGATGAAATGTGTTAAGAATGATGTTAATTCAATACTACAGTATTTCCATACTGCTACAGGCTGCTGCTACAGTATTCCGTCGCTGCTACAGTGTTTAGTATTCTGCTACAGTGATTTGCTACAGTATCCCCCGCTACAGTGATTTTGCTTCGGCTACAGTTTATCGAGCTCTATGGATCCTATGTGCATGGAGGCCGCTTTGTCTCTTTCATCTCCGGTGGCAGTGTCTTCCACCTCGAATAGTCAGATTGGTATGAGTCCGGTGAGTGGAGTGAATTCCTCTTCTTGGGTTGTTCCTCTCGCATCTAGTGGGGTGCATTCTTTGGTTGTTCCTCCTCAGCCTGAGGGGGGTGTTTCGGTGATTGCTCCTGATTCAATTACAGGTCTCATTCAGAGTTCAGCACCTATGGTCCAGGGTGGTAAGTCTTTTGCGGGTCTCTTCAAATCTTGTCCTGTTGAAACTTTACCGGTGCCATCAGTTCCTTCTAAGAGGGGGGGGGGGGGGGGGGGGGGGGGGTTGCGGATCTTTTTATGGCTGCCCAATTTCAAGAGGATAATGTTTCCAGTCCTTCGATTCTTTCAAAAAAGGGTGGTTATGTGGCTGTTCAGGTGGATCCCTCTGCTTATAAGTCTAGATTGGAGGTTTGTAAGTTTTCTCTTATTGGTCGAGTTGTCCTTTCTAGTGGTGAGAAGCCTTGGAAGTTGGCTGATCTTAAAGCCAAGATGCAGTCTATTTGGAAGTTGAACTCTGTTTGGAGGCTGATTTCTTTAGGTAAGGGGTACTTTCAAATTCTGTTGAATTCAGATGCTGACAAGAATATGGTTTGGAGTTTGGGGTCTCTTAATCTCAAACCAGGTGTTTTACGGCTTCAGCCTTGGATGCCGGATTTTAATCCGGCATTACATAAGTCTTCAAATGCTCAGGTTTGGGTCCGTTTTTATGATCTGTCATGGGAATATTGGCATCCGAAGATTATTTCTGATTTAGCTAGAGGGATTGGAGTGCCTTTACGGCTGGACAGGGCTACTGTGGAGGGTGACTTTGGACATTTTGCACGTGTTCTGGTGGATATTGATGTGTCTACTGTGCCTCCGTCTTCTTTGCTTCTTGAGAGGGATGATTCTCATAGTTCTTTCATTTCGGTGGAATATGAGAATCTCCCAGCTTTCTGTTCTACTTGCTCCTCTATTGGTCATTTTCCCAATGTTTGTCGTTGGAACAAGTCCGACAAGGGGATTCCTGTTAGTTATAGTAAGTCCGATTCGGCTAGAGATGGTCCGGCCACGGTTGTTGCAGTTGAGGGGTTTCAGGTTCCTCACAAACATGCTCCTAAACTGGTTTTTCCTCAGGCAGAAGTTCCAATTTCTAATGTCTTTGCCGCTATTCAACAAGATTTAGGGTCTTTGGATTCAGTTGTGGTTCATTCTTCAGCAGATTCAGATCCGATTTTGGGTATGGTTTCTTCTGCTAGTCTAGTTGATTCGTTATGTTTAACTTCTTTGGTGGCTCCTACTACTTCGATGGTGACTGCTCAGGTATGTCAGTCCCAGCAGGTGGGGCGGAGTGAGGATTCTCTTATTAGTGTCCCTGTTCATTCCTCCAGAGTGAGAGCAGTGCCTGTTTCTTCAGAGGGCCCTTCTTCGATTCTTGATGTTTCAGCTGGTGCTGTTGTTTCAATCTCTTCAGCTGCTTTGATGGTTGAGCAGGGGTCGAAGGTTAGTAGGGATTCTGTTTCTTCGTTGGTTTCTTTTGCTCAACCTATTGTTTCTTCAGTGGTTTCAGTTGATGAGTTGGACGATAGGGTGGGTATAGTTTCTCCTTCGGTTGAAAGGGTTGAGAGGGTTGTTTTGAGGAATGGATCTGGATCTTCATGTTCCCCTATCTTGGATGTAGACTCTGATGTTCAGGTACAGGGTCCTGAGCGTCCGTTGTCTGATTCCCATTCTGAACTTCGCCCCATTGATGATTCTTCCTGGTCTGACCAGGTTGAGGAAGAAGAGTTAAATGATACTACTACTTTTACACGAAGGTCCACTAGGATTGCTCACAGACTAGCTTCTTATAAGTCCGAGTCCCGGGCTTTTTCGAGGGTTTCTGATGATTAGTGTCCTATATTGGAATTGTCGTGGGATTGGGAATGGTTCTTTGAGGCAGGTTCTCAGTGATCTGAGTTGACTGCTTGGGTCGGGAGTCTTTTCGTTTTTCTTGTTGTTTTTGTTTTCTTGTGTGGCCTGCGCGCCACTTTTCTAGTTGGGGCTTTTGCTCGTGGTGTTTTTGTGATTGGTTTGGCCTTTGCTACTTTTTGTTCTTTTTATTTTTATTTTTATTTATTTATTTATTTATTTATTTATTTATTTAAGTTTTATTTGATTCAAAAAAAAAAATGAATTTAAATATTTTTATTCAAAAAAAAAAATGTTAATTCATACTCTAGGTTTGTTTGATCAATTAATTGTTGAGTTTTAGCTTTGTGATTTCATTTGAACATATATTAGCTAAACTTGATTGAACTTGAAATTGATTCTAGAAATGGATTGTATGATGTGCTTCATGATATTTTCTAGGTTTAATTTCATGATCTAAGAACTAAGATTGTTTGAGTGATATACTGAATATTCTTATTTTGTTCTTATTGATTCGCATGTCTTGATTTCTAGATACATTTGTGATTGACTGTTGAAAGCATATTCTAGATTATCATTGAACATGTTCATAGGGCTTGATTGATCATCTTGCTTTATTTGATTGTGATTTGCATCATTTGCATCACTTAGATCATTGCTTTGTGGAAATATTGAAGTATCTTGTTAAAGTGAGTGAAACTTTAATTTGAGCAAGAAGACTTGGCTAGAAAAGTGTTCCGGATAGCCAAGCAAAAGTCTTAGCTAGGAGTGTGGTACTCTAGATGGTTGAGCTAGGGAAGCTTGACTAGGATCTTGGTGATTAGGGCAAAAATTAAATATTAAAAAAAAAAAAAAAAAAAAGAACACTCTATGGTTATAAGTTATAACATGTAAAAAAAAGTTTGGGATATAATCATTTTCCCCCATGAGGTAACATTTTCCCCCCTCTAGTTCCAGTAATGGTTGTTGAAATTCCCTTAAGCAATATAGTGTATAATATACCTAGAGGGGCGGGGGAGAATAGGTATAGGCCCAATTTCTTCCAAATTCAAAATATGCGGATTACAAGAATGAAATGTACACTTGATATGATTTAACAATTGTATAGTATGAGTCAATACATGTGAAAATCAATATACAAGAGATACAATCAATACATGATATGGAAGATAATGAAAAGTAAAGCGAAAAGAGACACAAGTATTTTTACGTGGTAAAACCTCAAAGAGGAAACATCTACGGGTTGATACCACAACCACCAGCAAAACAATCCACTATATGAAAAAGACTTACACACTCAAGGCTATCAACAAATGATATCCACCCAAAGCTATCAACTCCTAATCTACCCTCAAGGCCAAGTGAACCACTTAGCCTACTCTCTATCCAAGGTGTGTTCTACACCTCTAGAGAGCAACTTCCTATCCAAAAATAAATAAATCTTTGCTTGCATGATAGGGATTAGGGAAAATCTTTAATTCCCATATAAATACAAGCAACCAGCAAAGGCCAAGAAGACAATATAGCATTAGAGAGATACTTTATGTAACTTGTAATCCTTTTATAAACATAGTGAACATCCTTTTTTCCTGTCGCTACAGCGACCGTGGTTTTTCCCTGCCTTAGGGTTTTCCATGTAAAAGTCTTGTGTTATTTATTGTTTATTTGCATTTCTCATTACATATCGCATTCACATAGCGAGAAGGTACTTTGGTCACAAGCTTCTTAGTCGATCCAAGCATAAACTCACCTATCCAAAAATCGACGTTAACGTGTGTGTATATATATATATATATATAAAGAAATTGATCTCCTTCAAATGAATAATTAATTGTAAAAAAAAGAAAATAAAAATTGAAAAACCCAAAATTCGTGGGATCTGCTACAAATGAAGAGATCAAAGATCAAAAGATCACCAGTGTCATTACAAATCTCAACAACAGCAATCCCATATTCTAATATTTTAAAGAGATCTTAAAAAATAAAATTTAAAAAGTTTATTAGAAAAACTTTTTTTATTTTTTAAATTACATAAATGTGGGGATTTTTAGGGAGGGGAGGACTCAAACCCTCGACCATATGGCATAGGTGTGAGGAGCTTACCATCAGACCTACTTACTTTCTTGTTATCACACAATCTATTTTGATGCAATTAATTTCAAATTTTCAAAAGTAGATCAAGTGTGACGAATAATTCCATAAAAATGGAATTTTTACTAAAAACAATTAAGGCATGTCCTGCAGCTGTTTTTCAGCCCTTTTTCGTTTTTGTTTTCCAAAAACGATTTTGAATTTGTGTTCGTTAACTATTTTTCATTTTATTTTCAAAAAACAAAAACAAAATGAAAAACAAAACCTATGTTAAAATTGAAAAATACAGAAAACACATTAAACATGTTTTTCATTTTGTTTTTTAAAAAATAAAAATAAAAACTCACAACTTTTTTTTCTTCTTCATTCATGACTGCAACCTAACATGCCTTCTTCTTCTATTCTTCTTCTCTCTTCTTCGTGAACAAGATGTAGATAATGTTCCTCACAAAAGAGATCCCCTCCATTGTTCACTCAAAACCATCAATTTCCATCAATGGAAAAATCGATAAATCATCTGGTTGTCTCCCTCTCATCGAAGCATCTTCCGCTTATCTCCCTCCCTCCGTCCCTCCATCCCTCCGATGCTAAATCATCTTTCAGTTCTGGCAGCGAGCAATGGTAGGTGTTAGATGGGTTCAATTTTCAAGTTTAATGTTGAAGGTTTAATTGATTTTAGATGTTGGGGAGTTTGATTTGAATGGGTTTTTTGGTGTTGTGGATTTTGATTTCAGATTTTCAGTTATGGATTCTTTGTTCTTTAGCAATTTGGTGAAAAAAAATGGTGATGATGATAGATCTAAAATGGTGACAATATGTTTGTTGGCTATATCTAAAATGGTGATGAATGATGATGACCAGATTTATAATGATGAATTTGTTATGATAAAATAGAAGAACAATAGATGAACAAAAAATAATAAAGAAAGATATGAGAGAAGAGATACACGAGATATAGAATAATAGTAGAAAATTATGAGCTTTGTTATTGATTTTCAAGAGAGAGCATCAGCTGATCAACAACCCAAAATATTTACAAAGAAAGCTATATATAGGTAAGGGTGACATCACTCTCACTGTAAGCATACGTGATTCCATTCTTCAAGACTTCATTTTGTTGCCACAACTCATTATGCATGAAGACAAATAATGTGAAGCTTACACGTGGATTAGCTTCCTTAACAAGCCAAAAACAAAATATGTGGTGGAAAGCCACACACATGTTGTAACACTCCTCCTTGGATTTCCACCATTTGTATTTTAGTTTGCTAGGAAAAACCCAGTGGGACAAAACCTTAGCAAAATTATATACAATGATCTTCTGGATCAAGTGGTATGGATGTGTTCAGAACTGCCTCATTAAAACCTTTCTGGTAAAACCCAGTGGGACAAAATCCGGAAGAAGGAAAAAGAGTACAGTACACATATATTTATTCAAAATTTTGCTCCCCCTGATTGAACGCTCCCCCTAAATGAAACTTTAATATCAATCCTGTAATTTACAAAGCCGACGCATGCTAATTCCATATACCAGTTTCTCAAAAGTTGATGTAGGCAATGTTTTGGTAAACAGATCTGTAAAATTATTTGTAGACCGTATTTGTTTAACATCAATCTGTCGGCTCTGTTAAAGTTCATAAGTATAGAAGAATTTATGATAAATATGTTTGTTCTGTCTCTTTTGATATATCCCCCTCTAAATTGGGCGATACAAGCCGCATTATCTTCAAATATCGGTGTTGGCATTTCTGTAGATAATGAAAATCCACATGTATTTTGAATATGATAAATAACTGATCTTAGCCACACACATTCTCAGCTTGTTTCATGAAGTGCAAGGATCTTAGAATGATTAGAGGATGTAGCAACAAGAGTTTGTTTTGTGGAGCGCCAGAAGATTGCTGTGCCATTATAGGTAAAAACATATCCCGTTTGTGAACGAGCTTTATGGGGATCAGATAGATACCCGGCACCAGCATAACCAAGTAAACCTGAAAAATTATTAGATTTTGAATAATATAACCCTAAATCTTTCGTTCCACGAAGATAATGAAGAAGATGTTTAATTCCATTCCAATGTCTTCGAGTTGGTGCTGAACTGAATCTAGCAAGTAAATTTACTGAAAATGCAATATTTGGTCTAGTACATTGAGCCAGATATAATAAAGCACCAATTGCATTAAGATATGGTACTTCAGGATCAAATATCTTTTCACCATCTTCAAGTGGCCGGAATGGATCTTTCTTAGGATCAAGGGTTCTAACAATCATAGGAGTACTTAATAGGTGAGCATTGTCCATATTAAATCTTTTCAGAATCTTTTCAATATATGCTGATTGATGGATAAGTATTCCGACTGATTTATGCTCAATCTCCAGACCGAGACAATATTTTGTCTTTCCCATGTATTTCATTTCAAATTCTTTTTTTAGATATTCAGCAGTTTTTAGGAGCTCTCCAGGAGTTCCAATTAAATTCATATCATCATTGTAAACTGCTATAATAGCAAATCCAGATTCTGATTTCTTTATGAAGACACATGGGCATATGAGATTATTGATATATCCCTCTTTAATCAAATATTCACTGAGGCAGTTGTACCACATGCGCCCAGATTGCTTTAATCCATACAAGGACCTTTGTAATTTAATTGAATATAAATTGTAAGGTCTCGAGTTGTATGCTTCTGGCATTCTAAATCCTTCAGGGATTTTCATATAAATATCTTAATCGAGTGAGCCATATAGGTAGGCAGTTACTACGTCTATAAGACGCATTTCAAGTCTTTCTGAGACAGCCAAACTTATCATAAATCGAAACGTAATTATATCCATCATTGGTGAATATGTCTCAACAAAATCAATACCATGTCTCTGTGAGAAACCCTGTGCTACGAGTCGTGCCTTATATCGCACCACCTCATTTTTCTCATTACGTTTCCGTACAAAAACCCATTTGTATCCAACAGGTTTGACGTCTTCAGGCGTCTAGACTATTGGTCCAAATACTTTACGTTTGGTTAATGAAGCCAATTCTGCTTAGATTGCTTCGTTCCATTTAGGCCAATCAAACTTTTGCCTACAATCATTGAGGTTATGAGGCTCATAATCATCATTTAAAATTTCAGTAGCCACTGTGTACGAAAATAAATCATTGATGATTGTTTCTTCATGATTCCACATTCCTCCTGTATAATTTATAGAAATTTTCTCATTTCTATGTTCTTGTATCTCTTCAGAGATTCGTTCCCCTGCAGAGGTCTCTTGCGTCCTTTCAGGGACATCTAACTCTTCTGGAGTTGATTTAGAGAAAGTTGATTTATTTATAATTTCAGGAGTATGATCTTGATATTTTGTTTTCTTCCTCCTGGGAATAGTATCTTTCGAACCAAATGGCCTACCATGCTTCTAGCGTATAGTAGATGATTCTTTTACTATTATTTGTTTAGATCGTTCTTCTGGAATAATCACCCGTGCTGGTACATTAACAGCTGAGATGTGTGATTTTGTTACCCTAGTAGCATCTGTAAATGCATCTGGTAACTGATTTATTATTGTTTGAAAATGAACTATCTTGCGTACTTCATTCTCACATTGAGATGTATATGGGTTAAGATGAATTAGACCAGGAACTTTCCAAAAAAATTCACGCGTCTCTTCAAGAGAAGTTTTTCCTTTCCCTAATGATGGGAAATTTCTCTCATCAAAATGACAATCAGCAAATCGTGCAGTAAAAAGATCACCAGTTAAAGGTTCCAGATATCTAATAATTGATGGTGAATCTAGACCAACATATATTCCCAAACGCCGTTTGGGTCCCATTTTAGTTCTATGTGTAGGTGCAATTGGGACATATACTGCACAACCAAAAGTACGTAGATGGGAAATATTTGGTTGATGGCCAAATACAAGTTGTACTGGAGAATATTGATGATAAGAAGTGGGACAAAGATGAATTAATGCAGCAGCATGTAAAATAGCATGTCCCCAAACAGAAATTAGTAATTGTGTTCGCAATAATAAAGTTCTTGCAATTACCTGGAGACGCTTGATTAGTGACTCTGCTAATCCATTCTGAGTATGAACGTGTGGAACTGGATGTTCAACATCAATCCCAACTGATCTGCAATATTCATCAAATGTCTTGGAAGTAAATTCACAAGCATTATCAAGGCGTATTGACTTAATCGGATGATCGGGAAAATGTGCCTGAAGCCTGATAATCTGTGCAAGTAATCTTGCAAAGGCAACATTTCATGTTGATAATAGGCAAACGTGTGACCATCTGATGGATGCATCAACTAGGACTATAAAATAGCAGAACGGTCCACTTTGTGGATGAATAGGTCCACATATGTCCCCTTGAATCCTTTGTAGGAATGATGGGGATTCAAAGCCAACCTTAGAGTAAGATGGTTTTATTATTAATTTTCCTTGTGAACATGCAGTACATAAATTTTCATGGGATAAAAGAATCTTCCGGTTCTTTAATGGATGTCCATGAGAATTTTTAATGATTCTACGCATCATTGTAGATCCTGGGTGACCAATACAGTCATGCCAAAACATAAATATTTTTGGGTCTGAGAACTTATAGTTCATAACTGTATAAACTTCTACACCTCTTATAAGAGTGTAATATAATCCAGATGATAAAGCACGCAGCTTTTCCATAATGAGCTTCTGGCCTGAATTATGAGAAGTAATGCACAGATACTCAATATTCTCATTATTTATAGTTTCTATGTGATATCCATTACACCGTATATCTTTGAAACTGAGCAGATTTCTTCTGGATTTGCTTGAATATAAAGCATAATTGATACATATTTTAGTATTGTTTGATAACAGTATCATGGCTCTACCGGAATCTTCTATCAGATCTGCTGGACCTGATATTGTATTAACATTTGCTTTAAGTATGGTTAAATTCTGAAAGTATTTTTGATTCCGTAAAATCTTATGTGTCGTTGCACTATCGGCTCCTATACCTTGCTTTTCAATGTCACTCAATTTATCGTTTAAAGACATATTGCTTCTGGTTATTCTGAAAATTACAATCGGAGTCAAAACTTCTGGTCTGATAAAAATCCGAGGAATTTAAATCTTCAGATATATAAAAGAATATTTGTAAGTAAATAAATCCAGAAGCTTCAGGTTCCGGTAATGATAAATAAATCCATAAACTTCAGGTTCTGGATGGGTGACCAAATTGTTTAAATAAAAATTGCAAAATAAAATGCGTAATAATAAATGCGAAAAAAAAAGTAAATCTAGAACTGCAGGTTTTGGTAGGTTGGCATAGCCAATCTCATAAAATCGTATAAATAAATAAATACGAGAAATTAAATCGCGTAAAAGTAAATAAAATGCGAGAGAGTAAATTTCGTAAAAATAAAATGCGGGAAAGTAAATTCAGAACTGCAGGTTCTTGTATTAATAAATAAAAATCTGGAAGCTTCAGGTTCTAGTAATAATAAATTCAGAACTTCAGGTTCAGGTAATAAATCTAGGAACTTCAGGTTCCAGTGGTAATAAATTCAGAACTTTAGGTTCGGAAATAACAGTATCGTGCTGATAACGTGTTATGATAAAATAGAAGAACAATAGATGAACAAAAAATAATAAAGAAAGAGATGAGAGAAGAGATACACGAGATAGAGAATAATAGTAGAAAATTATGAGCTTTGTTATTGATTTTCAAGAGAGAGCATCAGCTGATCAACAACCCAGAATATTTATAAAGAAAGCTATATATATAGACAAGGGTGACATCACTCTCAATGTAAGCACATGTGATTCCGTTCTTCAATACTTCATTTTGTTGCCACAACTCATTATGTATGAAGACAAATAATGTGAAGCTTGCACGTGGATTAGCTTCCTTAACAAGCCCAAAACAAAATATGTGGTGGAAAACCACACACATGTTGTAACAGAATCTGGTTTGTTTGTTTTTTATTTTATTTTAATATATTGATATGGTCTTAGAGATAATTGATTTGTTCTTAAAAAAAAAAATTATATATCAAATTAATTAGAGGAAATAAAATATTGAAAATGTAAATAATTGGTTTGTTAATGTGATAACGGAGTAAAAATAAATAAATATTGCTATCACTTATCAATGAATTAAAGGATATTCACAGGTTATAGGTCTTGATTTAAAAATAATTTATATTTCATTTAATGTTTAATATTTTAAATTCTTTCTTTAAATGTAATTTTTATTTAAAAAAAAATTCTGACTTAGTTGATAATTATTTGGGATGAATTCTTGTCAAATTTTGATATTTTTCGGTTAATCTACCAGATGTGTTTTTAGTGTTTTTATTTTCAGAATATAGCTTTCATCATTTGCTACCAAACGTGTTTTCAGATTTCAAAATTCAAACCAAAAACACTGTTTTCAATTTCGTTTTTCTTTTCGATAAACAGCAAATGAAAAATGCTTACAGGACGTGCTCTTAGTATCTTTGTCTTGCTCTTCAAAATATAATTTCTAAAATTTACCAAATTATCTAATTAAAATACTGAGTTGGGTGGAAGACTAATTATATAAAATTTACATCTTAACTTATCAAAACTTTTGATGTGACAATTTGTTTCACGGCATGTAACAAATGAGATAAGTTATTATATTAGTGTGTATTCATTTACCAATTAAGACAATCAAAGGGGAATGAGAAAACTAAGGGGATGTCTAGTACTTCAGTACCTATTTTCAAGGATGTTTTTGTTTTCGTTTTCCGAAAATGATTTTGAATTCACGTTCGTTAACCGTTTTTTTATTTTATTTTCTAAAAATAAAAACAAAAACAAAATGGAAAACAAAACCAATGTTAAAATTGAAAAACAGGAAAAACATGTTTAATATATTTTTCATATTGTTTTTTTATTTATTTATTTTTTTAACTTGTATTTTTTCTTCTTCTTCTCCTCCTCCTCTTCTTCTTCTCCATGAGCCAACGCCGGAGGAGGATCTCACCCCTCCAGCGTTGGAGCAGTCGATCTACTCAGAGTAGATTCCTTCCATTTTTTTTTTCTTGTTTAAAGATTTTAATTATATTTTATTTAATTTATATTTTAAAAAAATTCTTGAACGAAAGATCATCATGAATTAAGAGTTGTCGAGTGCAAAACAGGATTGAAAGCACGATTGAGATTTGCTTGTTTTATAATAATAAATTCTGATTTAGTTGATAATTATTTGGGATGAATTATCGTTAAATGTTGATATTTTTCGGTTAACCTACCGGACGCTTTTTTAGTGTTTTTATTTTCAGAATATAGCTTTCAACATATGTTACAAGACGTGTTTTTGAATTTCGAAATTGAAACTAAAAACATTGTTTTCGTTTTCATTTTTCTTTTTAAAATACAGCAAATGAAAAATGCTTACAAAACGCACCCTAAAGTTTAGGCCTAAATATATTTAACAAACTATCAATAAGATTGTTAAATATACTTATATTGAAATGTATTTGATCTGAAGCAAGTTTGTATAATTCCATGGCTTTAACTTTTAAATGGTTAAACCACCATGATTTTCAAGATCAGAAAAAACATTAACGTGTTTCTATAAAATTTCTATCACAATAAAAATGATTAAAATATAATAGGTTAATCGTAATAAACATAGATAGATCTCAAACTTTTGTTTGTTTCTAAAACACGAGGGGTAATTTCATTAAACTCCCTACGTTTAGGTGAAATATCATCTATTTAAACGTTTTTGTTATATTGGTAACTTAAGTCCCTTGTTTTTTAAAAATACACCACTTTAGTCCATTTGACTAAAATACTAATGGTCAACTCTAACTATATATATAAAAGTACAATTTTACCCTTGTGAAAATGATTTATTGAAATTCAAAAATAAATAATATTAAAATGGTTTATAAAAATAAATAAACAATAAAAATTTATTTTCTAAAAAAGACTAATGGAGTATAGAAAATATAAAGTTAAAATAAATAATAAATTGAAAGTATTTAAAAAAATTAAAATTATTTCAAAAAAATAAAAAGAAAGTTTTTTAAGTAAAGTTTTTAAAAAATAATATATATATATATTTTTTAAGTAAATGGATCTCTATTGTTGGATTTGGATCGATCCAATGGAGATCCATTTACATTTTTTTTTTTTTTAAACTTTGTTTTTTAATTTTTTGAAATGCTTTTAATTTTTTTTTTCAAATACTTTCAATTTATTATTTATTTTAACTTTATATTTTCCATAATCAATTAGTTTATTTTTTAAAAAAAATTTAGAAAATAAATTTTTATTGTTTATTTATTTTTATAAACCATTTTAATATTATTTATTGTTGAAACTCAATAAATCATTTTGACAAGGGTAAAATTGTATTTTATATATATATAGTTAGAGTTGACCATTAATATTTTGGTCAAATGGACTAAAGTGATGTATTTTGAAAAAACAAGCGATTTAAATTGTTAATATAACAAAGACGTTTAAATAAGTGATATTTCACTAAAAAATAGGGATTTTAGTGAAATTATCCCAACACATGATAATAGTACAAGTAACAAAAATAAACTTATAATAATAGCCATGACATATTGAAAAGTAAAAATCATATATTTCCATATTGTCATTTCATCAAACTTTTGGTAAACTGAACACGATTATTACAAAACCCACAATATATAATTTTTTTTTTTCTAAATTCCTAACAAGTTTAATAGAAGGGGATACTTCAATTTAATATCTAATATTTGTGTAAACGTCACTTATTTACTTAGGGGTCGTTTGTTTTTTTTTACTTAAAATTTAATGGGTCTGGATCATAATTATTAAGTTGTTTTGTTTGTTTTTTTTAAGTGGTCAAACAATTTAAAAATACAAAAAAAAACAACTTAAAATAAAAAGTTAAAAATCTTGACTTTTCACTTAATTGCAAATTACTGAATTGCATTAAATCCAAAATCTTTTCTTCCGATACTATCCTCCATATATAACATATTTCCAATTTCATCATAATTATATAGTGGAGAAATTGTGGGAAATGTCACCTTTTTGACCGGGTTTTGTAAGAAAGTCATCACTTTAATAACTTAAGTTTAAAAGACACTAAAGTAAGTTATTTCCAAAAATGCCCTTACTTTATACATTCTCTTACTTTGAAGTTTTCTGAGATTTTATTCTTTCATCTTCTCTCATAGAGGTCTGTTTAATAGACTTCCAATGAAGATTGAACATTATAACATTATCAATGCATCTTCATTGGATAATTAGTTTAGTGACGCTACGTAGACGCATTCGGGAAATTGGGTTCCTTTTCATTTGTTCTCCGAGTCTTTTGTAAACCTTAAGCTAGTTGTGTGAATTTTGAATCTAATTGAAAATGCTCGAAGACTAATTGAAAAGGCTCGGAGAACAAATGAAAAGTCTCGGAGACTAATTGAAAAGGCTCAGGGAACAACTGAAAAGGCTCGAGCCTTGTCATTTAGTCTCTGAGACTTTTCAATTAGTCTCCGAGACTTTTCATTTGTTCTCCGAGCCTTTTCAATTGTTCTTCGAGCCTTTTCAACAATAATTTTTTTTTTGTTAATTTTGAACCTCTGAGCCTTTTCATTTGTTCTCCAAGCCTTTTAATGAACTGCACGAAACTTTCTAAGCTCTGTTCGAGATTTTTCTAAGCCTTTTTACAAAATAGTGTTTTAAATTTAAGTTCTTAAAGTGGTGATTTTCTTACCAAACCCGGTCCAAATAGTGACAAAAAAATTTTTGAGCCTTAATTATATATGGTATAGAAATCTTTATTTTAATATATTCCTTATTTTAAATAGCTTAAAATAAATAAATAAATAAATAAAATTAAAAAAAAAAAAAAAAAAAAACCCTAATCACTTTTCATATTAGTGTTTAATATCAATACTTTATTATGATATTAGGGTGATGTATTTATATATTATTATTTTTTTAGAGTGTTTTGTATGAGCTTTCATGTTGCCTCTTTTATTTTTTGAAAAAAAAAAAAAACATTTTCTTTTCTTAGTAAAAATGAAGTTTGTTTGTAATGGAAGAGGAAGATAATGATCATATGTGTTCATATATAATTATTATTTTTGGATTGTTTTTATTCCATATTATATGCATAATTGTTTTACATGGGTATAAATGTAAAATTACTTATTTTCAGACAATTTTACTTTTAAAAACCAAACGTGTTGACAATACATTCAGATGTGAGGAAAAAAAAAAAAAACATGTCATTCAAGTTCAGATTTCAGTCCTTATTCAATCTTCAAAAAAATTAAGGACTATTCAGTTTTCAGACAAAAAAACAAACGACCCCTTAGTTTTCCATTTGTGGTTCATCGGGTCCCTAAAGTATCCAAAATAGCTTAATTTAGTCACTTTGAACAAATTTAAAACAGTGGACAGTTAAATATTAGCATAAAGACAATTTTGCCCTTATATTTAATTCAACCAACAAAATTATGGTTTTGCTCTCAAATACATTAAAACACAATATGAAGATTAAATAAAAATAAAAGATTAAATAAATAAAAACTAATTATATTAATTAAGAAGTTGCAGAGCTATATTCCTCATTTTTTAAACATTAATGCTAAAACATTTTTTCTAAGTAAAACAAACAAACTTGTTAAATACAACCCATTATTTCAAAATCATGTACAGAAGCTCATATGGGTCTCTGCAATTTGTTGGGATGATGACTCCTCCATCTTCATTGAACCCCATTCAAATTCAAACCTCTATTTTTCTTTTTTCTATCTTTTTTAATTCCCAGAAATCTAAAGTTTTACTCTCTTAAGATCTTTCCATTTTTAACAATCTCCAACTCCATCAATGAACCCAATTGATACAAAAGAATCTGTATTCAATTGGATAGAGCTCTCTTGGGAAAAACAAAAGCAATTATATATTTATATTTATAAAACAAAATAAAAATGAAAACAATTCAGCTAGAGATCTATATAATTCTAAACCCAAATCAAATTTCCATCCAAAGCTCAAATATAGATTAACCCAAAAAATAATAATAATAAATAAATAAAGGGTATTATCATTTGGGTCCCTATGTTTTTTTGAATTATCTGTTTTTTAACTACTTTTCTATTTTTCACTGGTTTGGTCCCTATTATTCAAAAACTCATCAATTTGGTCCCTCCGTGAGTTAGACGTTAGTCAGAGTTAACGGAAGAAGGGTTATTTTTGCATTTAAATAAAGAACATGCCACGTGTCAACACCATAAAATGAATAACAAAAAAAAATTAAATATTTATATAATAAAAAAATTAATGCAAAAAAGAAAAATGAAAAAATGAAAAATGAAAAAACAAAAAGGTGGAGATCCAAGGAGATCTCCATGATCCAAAGCTTAATGGCGATTGATCTCCACAGAAGCTGTGATGGATCCAAATTTTTTATTTTTAAACCAAAAGCAAATTTATTTATATTCACTTCTCAAAACCAAAAGCTTGGAGAGAACTCATAAAAACGATGTCGGTTACTAGATTTGCAACTTCTCTATCAGTCTCACTTTTTAGTTGCAAAACTAAAACCCTCATCTAGATCTTAGTCCTATACAAACCCACATCCCCTCTAATTCTTCTTATTGTTCAGATTCTTTGATTTTTTTTTTTTTCAAGTGAGACCGATCTGGATATGGAGACCAGATCCAAATCGATGGAGCTCACGATGAAGCTCACCATCTCCGATGAGATGAAGCCTGCGAGCTCGCTCTGGAGCTCAGCGCTCTAATGGAGCAGATCGTGGAACAACATGTTCTTTATTTATTTATTTATTTATTTATTTTTTTTGGAATCTTTAGTTGATTTATGAATTTATTATGGTTTATGGTGTGTGTTTTGGAATTCAATTTATGTTTGGGATTAAAAGATGTTTGAGTTTGTGAAGTTGAGATATTGTTTTGATTGATAATATGTTGGATGTTAGAGGGTAGGATCTGGGTTTATGAAGATTGAAGATTGATGAAGATGGGTTTGTGAAGGTTGCAGATCTAGGTTTGTGATGGTTGATTGATTTTTGTAAGAAAAAAAAAAAGTAATGGTCGATCAATCTGGGTTTGTAAAGGGTGGAGTTTTTGTTTTTTGTTTTTTATTTTAAAAAATGATTAGTTTGATGTCTATCATTTTTTTTTTAAAATTCAATGTCTATCGTTTTTAATTTTTCTATTTAAAAAAAAAAAATTAAGATTAAATGTTAAATTAATTTTAAACTGGATTTTTTTTTATTCTCTCTATTTTTTGTACTTTCTTTATAAAAAAATTCAGATTTTCATTAATATTTTAACTATTTTTTTTTTTTTTTTTTAAATTTGATGACACATGTCATATTATGATTAGATTACAGGTTAGGTTAAATTGTAAAAATTGAAAAAGGGTGAAATGGTCATTTGTTTTAAGTTAGGGTTGACCGTTGAAAATCCGGTCAAAGGGACCAAATTGATGAGATTTTGAAAACATATGGACCACGCTAGTGAAAAATGAAAAGACAGTTAAAAAATTCATAATGCGCGAAAACATAAAGACCAAAATGATAAGAGTTCAAAAAAAAATTGTCACTATTTGGGGCAGTTCTTGTAAGAATATCACCACTTTACTAATTCAAGTTTAGAAGGCATCTATTTAGGTGACCAGACAAAAATACACTTATTTTGTTAGTTTGTGTCTTTTCAAACCTAAAGAGAAAACAGTTGATAGAGAGAGAGAAAACATCGGTTGCAAGAAATACGCCGGCGAACTCACCGACAAACTCACGGCGAACAACAAAAACCACATCAAAACAACAACCTTAAACTGGTTGTGTGAATTTTGAATCTAATTGAAAAGGCTCGGAGACAAATTGAAAAGGCTCGAAGACTATTTACAAAGTCTCGGAGCCATAGTTAAAAGGCTCGGAAAATATTTACAAAGTCTCAGAGCTAGTGTTAAATGGCTCAGAAAAGGCTCGGAGACTATTTACAAAGTCTTGGACAGTGTATGAAAAGTCTCGGAGAACTGTTGAAAAGGCTCGAATACAATGTTAAAAGTCTCGAACAAAGACTTTTAACATTGTATTCGAGCCTTTTCAATAGTTCTCCGAGACTTTGTAAATAGTCTCCGAGCCTTCTCCGAGCATTTTAACATTGGCTCTGAGACTTTGTAAATAGTCTCCGAGCCTTTTCAATTTATCTCCGAGCCTTTTCAATCAGTTCAAAATTCTCAGATCTTCATCGTCTCCTACATAAATTTTCATAAATCCCCGAATGCGTCTGCGTAGCTCCATTAAACTAATTATCCAATGATGTTCAACCTCCATTGGAGGTCTGTTAAATAGACCTCTATGAAGAAGATGAAAGAATAAATAAAAAAACTTCAAAGTAAGAAAATGTGTGTAAAGTAAGGGCATTATTGTCCGTTCACCATAATAGGTTCCTTTTAAACTTAAGTTATTAAAGTGGTGACTTTTTTACAAAACCACTTTAAAAAGGTGACATTTCCCACCATTTCCACAAATGATAATACCTAAAAATAAAATAAAAATAAAAAAAATAAAGAAATTTATGGTTTTGAAACTTCCATAGATTTCTCACATAAACAAAAATTTGTGTTTCAACAGGCTCTGCTGCGATGAGGGGAGCTAGCTCCCCTCCCCATTTTTGCAATGGGGGAAGCAAGCCACCCCTACCAACAAGCCTACCCCGCCACTGAAGATTCGTCAATCTCCATGAATGGAGATGGATCTTCGGAGATCCAATTTGGGTAGAAATCCCTTTGAATTTTTTTTAAAAAAAAATTTTCTTTGTTTTAAAGGACACATCACATTTTAAAAAAAAAAAATTGTGTTATAAGACCAAAATACCCCTCAAACCATTAATTTTGACTAATGACAGACTAACAGAGGGACCAAATTGAACTATTTTGGATACTATAGGGACCCTTCGAACCAAAAATGGAAATATAAGTAAATAAGTGGTGTTTACACAAACATTAGGGACTAAATTGAAGTATCCCCTTCTATTAAACTTGTTAGGAATTTAGAAAAAGAAAAAAAAAATTATATATTGTGATTTTGTAATAGTCGTGTTCAATTTACCAAAATTTTGATGAAATGACAATACGGAAATATATTATTTTTACTTTTTAGTTTGCCGTGGCTATTATTATAAGTTTATTTTTATTACTTGTCCTATTATTATGTATTGGGGTAATTTCACTAAAGTCCCTACTTTTTAGTGAAATATCACCTATTTAAATGTCTTTGTTATATTAGCAACTTAAGTCTTTTGTTTTTTCAAAATACATCACTTTAATCTATTTGACCAAAATATTAACGGTCAACTCTAACTATAAATATAAAAATACAATTTTACCCTTATCAAAATGATTTATTGAGTTTCAAAAATAAATAAACAACACAACTTTGTATCCCACATTGCATGCATGTAAAACAGAGCTTCATTGATACAGAAGGTTGATAAGTCTTGATGGCATGCGCCGGTGATATAAGGATTGTCTTTATGATTGGAAGTGTCCACTTGAAGGTTGGAAATCTGTTCTGCACAAGAAATGGAAACTTTCAAGATGCCTGTAATGTATCTTGCACCCATGCAATTTTCATAAGCTAGCACAAGTGATAAGTAATACAACCACCTGAATAGTCATTTTATAAGCCCTGGAAGGGCTTGCTCACTGTTTTGACAGGTGAAGGCTTTCTTCTGTTGCTTTTGACTTTTTTTTGTTGGTAAAACAATCATTATATTAGACCAACTCTAACTTCATAATAGAAATACGGCTATAGAAATTAAATCCATATTTAGTATTAATTTCCAACTAGTTCAATCTAATATCATTATATTAGACTTTCTTCCGTTGCTTTTAATTTCTATCATAATATCAGAGCTAGTTCAATCTAATGAATGCCCATAAATTGGTGAGAGAGCTCTACTACCCATGCACAAGAAATGTTCTCTATGCTACGTAGAAACTTTCAAGCTGTCTGTTATGTATCTTGTGCCCTAGCAATTTCCATAAGCTAGCAAAAGCGATAAGTCATACAACCACCTGAATAGTCATTTTTGAAGCCCCGGAAAGGCTTGCTAACTATTTTGTCGGTAAAGACTTTCTTCTATCGCTCTTTGACTTTTTTTTGGTAAAACAATCATTATATTGGATAGACTCTAACACCATATTAGAAATTAAAACTAAATATGGTTTTAGAAATTAAATCCATATTTAGATTAATTTCCAACATGGTTTTAATTTCTAACATGGTATCAGAGCCTATTCAATATAATGAATATATTCCAACAAAAAAAAATGTCACCCATAAATTAATGAGAGAGATCTATTACCTATCCACATCTAAGCATAAAGAGACAACTTAAGGAAAAACATTATGTAAGATTAATAAGAAGAAAAAATGAATTGTACTTACAATCAAATAAGCTATCTTTTGGGAAGTATTTTGAACCAATGTTCACTAATTAAAGCCCAGAACAGTAAAATATACTTTGATTTCATGTTTAGAAATTACTTGTACTTTTGAAATAGGTTGACATGTGGGTGAGATCGAACCCAAAACTCGTTATCAACATAGTCCAAGCTGGCTGGTAAAGCCATCTCACCGTTAATTGGTGACAACTCTTTTTTTTTTTTTTCTTGTTCTTTGTTTCGTCTTTTTTTCTTTTCCTTCCGGTAAACATTTATCAAATCGAACACATATATTCTAATACCAAACATATAGAACATCAACATTGCATAAAATTTCATCATTGTGTCAGAGATGGCAATGGGTTGGGTTTAGGGAGCTTGGCTAAACCCACGCCCGATCCCACATAACATTTTGCCACACAATCACAATCGAGATCCACAAAATTAATTTGTGGGCTAGGATCCAGGAGTTCGGGCCACACCCACAAAAAATAAAACAATATATAATATTATTATATCATTTAAAATGTTGTAATTTTGAAGATTAAAATAAACTTGAAAAGAATAGAGAAGAAATACAATTTATTTCAAGTTTGCTTTTAACAATTGTCAAATGCTATTTATATATAAGTAAGAGTTGAACCCTTTACTCATGCTATTTAAATGTGGGACAAAAATAATTATAAAAAACATGCGTAAAGGGTTCAACCCTTGCTTATATATAAATTACATTTGGCAATTGTTAAAAGGAAACTTGGAATGAGTAGAATATTTTTATTCTCTCTTATATTTTCAAGTTTCATTTAGACTTTAAATTGACAATATTTTAAATACCAAATATTAAATTATTTTTGAAGTTAAGTGGGTTCACGGATTTGGGTGTGGATTTTTTTTAAACCCACACTCAAACCCCACCCACTTTAGGTTTTAATTTTGCACCCAAATGCACAGCAAGTTTTGATTTTGCAACTCCAAACCCTGCCATTATGGGTCGTGTTTGGGCGGGTGCCCGCTGATGCGGGTCAAATTGCACCCCTTGTTGGAAAGTGTCCAATCCGATGACATTCCCCCCCACCCAAAAAAAAAAAAAAAAAAAAGTGCGCCATCTTGGTATAGGAAGACAAGACAACTTGAAAAAAAGGTTTTGTACAAAAAAAAATATATTAATAATCATGCATAAGAACCAAAAAAATAATTAAATAAATAAAAACAAACCTAAAAAAAAGGTTTATCTGTAAATTTGACTTGCAGCCTGTTAAGCTAACTTTAAAGATGTATGGTATTCTAATGGATGCTGACCCAAGCCCAAACGCTCATATACCAAGTTCAAAAAATAATATTTTTGGAATGGGTTGAAATTTATTTGATTAATAAACATACTAAGACATTAGCTTATTAAGATGCAAGTTCAATTTGTACAAAAGCGTCAAGTCACTTAAATATTTTATTTATAATTATTTTTGGAGATTTAAATTACTAATACAATAGAGGTAGGACCTTATAATGGGTTTTAACTTTCAAGAGCAATCCTACCTATAAACCTTTTAAAGAAAAGTTTCTAACCAGTTCTATCTTTAGCATCTTGACACGGGGGTGCACAACATTTGTCTTGGTTTGGTTTGAAACTCAAACCACATGTAAACCATATTTATCAGTCCAGGTATATGACAAACCAAACCAAACTATTTTGGTGGACAATTTCGTTTGGTTGGGGCTATCGATTAGGGCTTAAGCTGTAAACAGTAATTTTCTACACTTGTTCTTCGACTAATTATTCTTCTGTATTTCAGCCACCAAAGAACCCTAAAAAATCCTAAATCCCCAAATTATCACTATTGACAGCCGAAGGAAATAACCACTAATTTGGATTATTCGATTTGTTAAGCCTCCTACTCAATATCGGTAGACCATCATTACTCCAACTACCATGTCAGTCCAAACCATTGTTTATTAAGAAAACAGCCCAAAATACAAAAATATCCACCCTTATTCCATTGCACTGAATCCTAAATTATTCAACTTTCTCATCAATTTGGTATCTTGGCATCAAAGCAGCCCAATATCAAGATCCTTACCTAAGAGGTCCTATCAGCCTAACAGGTAGAGCTTGTTAACCATTCGCTAGTCGTAGCATTTTTCACTAGTTTTTTTCTTTCAATGCTCATTAGGTTCAACCTAGTCTAACACCACATTGGAAATTAATATCAAAAATATTGAAAACACAATATTTAATATTCAATTTTCAATATGGTATCAGAGCAAGTCCAATTTAATGGACATTTAAAAAGAAGAAGCTAAAATACTAGGATTTTTATAATACACATAGGACACTTACACTTTACATGACCTGACTTTAAAGGAACCCATATGGAGGCTAGGTGGTAAAGCTTGTTCAGCATTTATTAGTGACAAATTTCTTTCACTTGCTTTCTTTGTTCTTTTCTTTTTTTGGTAAAACATTAGACATATTGGACCTACATGTAGGACCCCTTACTTTTATGTAACCCTTTACTTTTATGTAAGAGATTTTAGGTGACTTGGGAATGAACATATTGTTCTTATGCTGAAAACTGTAATTTTGGAGAACAATTTGGTTTGATTTATCCATTTGCACTTTAGCTGAAAACTCATTTTTCTACACAAAATTACATGTTACAATATAATTTTTCTTCAACTAATTATTCTTCATCTAGTTTACTTTAATCTAATCTTACAAGATCTTTTATTCTAAAACCCTTACAAAAATCCAAAATCCCCCCATTACCACTATTATACTATTGAATGCCCAGCAACAACTACAACTAATTTGGACGATCTAATTTGTTGAAGCCCTAACAACATAGTTTGTAACTAGACCATAATTACTACACTTATCAGTTTCATGTCAATCCCAACAGTATTCATTGACAAAAGAGTCGGTCAACACATAGACACCCTATTTCATTACACTGAATCCTAAATGCCTTAGCTTTTTTTTCATCAATTTGTGGTCATAACAAAGCAAATAATATCACATTATCATATAGTCATGCTAATGAATACAGGTTTTGGATCCCACCTCTAGAAAATCCTACCTTCACTTGGTTCCTACTTCGCGATTTGCATCAAAGTCTGCAGAAAAAAAAAATCAGGGAAAACAATCAAATTAAAAAATTGATTAACATAAAACAAAACATCTTCGATTCATTCGAAAACAAAAATGATTCAACCAAATCCACCAAAAATGAAGATACTGAAGTGTGATGAAGCATTGAAGCATATCAATAAAGTGATAAACACAAATAAAAACACTCAAATGTATTTTATACTTACCTTCACTGATTGGAAATAGCTCTATCCGCAATTTTAGAGGACCACCGATGACAGGAACGGCGGATAACTCTATCCACAGTATTTCGTCGGTAAAGACTTTCTTCTGTTGCTCTTTTTTTTGGTAAAACAATCATTATATTGGATAGACTCTAACACCATATTAGAAATTAAAACTAAATATGGTTTTAGAAATTAAATCCATATTTAGATTAATTTCCAACATGGTTTTAATTTCTATCATGGTATCAGAGCCTATTCAATATAATGAATATATTCCAAAAAAAATGTCACCCATAAATTGATGAGAGAGATCTATTACCTATCCACATCTCAGCATAAAAAGACAACTTGAGGAAAAATATTATGTAAGATTAATAAGAAGAAAAAATGAATTGGAATTGCAATCAAATAAGCTATCTTTTGGGAAGTATTTTCAACCAATGTACACTAACTGAAGCCCAGAACAGTAAAATGTACTTTGATTTCATGTTTAGAAATTACTTTTACTTTTGAAATAGGTTGAGATGTGGGTGAGATCGAACCCAAAACCTGTCATGTACATAGTCCAATAAGCAGGCTGGCTGGTAAAGCCATCTCACCGTTCATTGGTGACAACTTTTTTTTTTTTCTTGTTCTTTGTTTTGTTTTTTTTCTTCAAACACATTCTAATACCAAACATATAAAACATCGACGTTGCATAAAATTTCAACATGGTGTCAGAGATGGCAATGGGTTGGGTTTAGAAGGTTTGGCCAAACCCACGCCCGATCCCACATAACATTTTGCCACACAATCCCAATCGAGTTGTGGGCTAGGATGCATGAGTTCGGGCCACACCCGCAAAAAATAAAACAATATATAACAATATTATATTATTTAAAATGTTGTAATTATGAAGATTAAAATAAGCTTGAAAAGAAAAGAGAAGAATAGAGTAATAAATATTCAACTTATTTCAAGTTTGCTTTAGACAATTGTCAAATGCCATTTATATACAAGTAAGGGTTGAACCCTTTACTCATGCTATTTTAGATGTAGGACAAAAATAATTATAAAAAACATGAGCAAACGGTTCAACCCTTAATTTTATATAAATGACATTTGACAATTGTCAAAAGGAAACTTGGAATGAGTAGAATATTTTTATTCTCTTTTATATTTTCAAGTTTCATTTAGACTTTAAATTGACAATATTTTAAATAACAAATATTAAATTATTTTTGAAGTTAAGTGGGTTCGCGGATTTGGGTGTGGATTTTTTTCAAACCCACCCCACCCACTTCAGGTTTTAATTTTGCACCCAAATATGCAACAGATTAGGATTTTGCAACTACAAACCCTGCCAATCTGCCATTATGGTTCGGGTTCGGGTTCGGGCGGGTGCTGGTCAAATTGCCACCCCTTGTTAAAAAGTGTCCAATCCGATGACATTCCCACAAGGAAAGAAAAAAAAGTAGTGTGCCATCTTGGGATAGGAAGACAAGGCAACTTGAAAAAAAGGTTTTGTATAAAAATATATATATTAGTAATCATGCATAAGAACCAAAAAAAAATAAAAAGAATAAAAACAAACCTAAAAAAATGGTGAATCTGTAAATTTGACTAGCAGCCTGTTAACCTAACTTTTGAGATTTATGGTATTCTAATGGATGCTAACCCAAGCCCAAAACTAAAGAACGCTCATATACCAAGTTCAAAACATTAGCTTATTAAGATGTAAGTTCAATTTGTACAAAAGTGCCAAGCCACTTAAATGTTTTATTTATAATTATTTTTGGAGATTTAAATTACAATAGAGGTAGGATCTTATAACAGGTTTTACTTTCAAGAGCAATCCTACATTCCTACCTATAAACCCTTTTAAGAAAAGTTTCCAACCACTTCTATCTTTAGCATCTTGACACGAGGGTGCACAACATTTGTCTTGGTTTGGTTTGAAACTCAAATCACATGTAAACCATATTTATCAGTCCAGGTATATGACAAACCAAACCAAACTATTTTGGTGGACAATTTTGTTTGTTTTGGGCTTTCTATTAGGGCTTAAGCTGTGAACAGTAATTTTCTACACTTGTTCTTTGACAAATTATTCTTCTGTATTTCAGCCACCAATTAACCCTAAAAAATCCTAAATCCCCTGATTATCACTATTGACAGCCGAAGGAAATAACCACTAATTTGGATTATTCGATTTGTTAAGCCTCCTACTCAATATCGGTAGGCCATCATTACTCCAACTACCATGTCAGTCCAAACCATTATTTATTAAGAAAACAGCCCAAAATACAAAAATATCCACCCTACTCCATTACACTGAATCCTCAATTCTTTAACTTTCTCATCAATTTGGTATCTTGGCATCAAAGCAGCCCTATATAATAGCCATTTTTCAAAAAATATATATAACGATCCTTACCTAAGAGGTCCTATCAACAGCCTAACAGGTAGAGCTTGTTAACCATTCGCTAGTCGTAGCATTTTCACTAGCTTTTTTTTCCAATGTTCAATAGGTTCGACCTAGTCTAACACCACATTGGAAATTAATATCAAAAATATTGAAAACACAATATTTAATATTCAATTTCCAACATGGTATCAGAGCAAGTCCAATCTAATGGACATTTAAAGAGAAGCTAAAATACTAGGATTTTTTATAATACATGTAGGAGAACAATTTGGTCTGATTTATCCATTTGCGCTTTAGCTGAAAACTCATTTATCTACACAAAATTACATGTTACAATATAATTTTTCTTCAACTAATTATTCTTCATCTAGTTTACTTTAATATGATCTTACAAGATCTTTTATTCTAAAACCCTTACAAAAATCCAAAATCCCCCCATTACCACTATTATACTATTGAATGCCCAGCAACAACTACAACTAATTTGGATGATTTAATTTGTTGAAGCCCTAACAACATAGTTTGTAACTAGACCATATTTACTACACTTATCAGTTTCATGACAATCCCAACAGTATTCGTTGACAAAAGAGTCGGTAAACACACAGACACCCTATTTCATTACACTGAATCCTAAATGCCTTAGCTTTTTTTCATCAATTTGTGGTCATAACAAAGCAAATAAGATCACATTATCATATAGTCATGCTAATGAATACAGGTTTTGAATCCCACCTCTAGAAAATCCTTCCATCACTTGGTTCCTACTTCGCGATTTGCATCAAAGTCTGCAGAAAAAAAAACTAGGGAAAACAATCAAAATTAAAAATTGATTAACATAAAACAAAACATCTTCGATTCATTCGAAAACAAAACTGATTCAACCAAATCCACCGAAAATGTAGAAACTGAAGAGTGATGAAGCATATCAATAAAGTGATAAACACTCAAATGTATTTTATACTTACCTTCACTGGCTGGAAATAACTCTATCCACAGTATTTTGGAGGACCACCGACGTCAGGGACGGCGGCAGGACTGAAAAGACTTAGCAGTATATGAGGACTGAAGAATGTGAGATTTGGGAATCGCCAGCTGATAAGAAAAATGTAGGTCTTCTCTTTCGATTTAAAGGTTTTATTTTTGGAAAATGCTTGGGAACCGACCAGTCAATACCCAAATATACTGAACACCCAATGGGGGTATTGCCATGTGGTCAAAACTCTTTCACTTTTTATTTTTTTATTTATTTTTTTCCTTGTTTTAGGTTACATGACAACCGATCATTGGGTTAGTCAGTACCTAACCCAGTGTTATCCTTTAATTTTTTTTTGAAGACAAAAGAGAAATTTTGGGCCGAAAATACTTTTCGATCCACAGGTTATTGTGGGCCTGAGCCCAGCCCATCTCAACCTCAAACCTATCAACATATACCTTGAGTTTGAGTTGGAGACCAGACACATATCCACAGTGTGAGAAAACTTGTGCGGGACTATCTCCAATGTTAACAACAAAACCTCCAAAGTGGTGGCACGGTTCCGGTCCGGTTCCGGTTCCGGTTCCAAGGTTTAGTGGAACCGGAACTGCCGGTTCCGGTTCCGGTTCTACAGGAACCGGCGGTTTTGAACCGGATTTTTTTTTTTTTTTTTTTTTTTTTTTTAACAAACAAAAAAAAAAATTCTAAGTTCTAACTTGTAACTTATAAGTTGTAGATTGTAATTGAATGAAATAAAATATATAAATGACAAATTACAAAATAAAATTCATTGGGTTCATAAGTTCATTGGATGTTGGAAGTTAGATCATCGTCATCCGAGTATCCAACCGAAAATAAAATAAACAAATGACAAATTACAAAATTAAATTAAAATAAAAGTAAACAAAATTACAATTTACATTTCATTGGGTATTTGGAAATTGAGTCACCCGAATTTCAAAAATAACATAAAATAAATAAATGACAAATTACAAAATTAAATTAAAATAAAATAAAACTAAAAAAAATGTAAAGTTATTAGCCTTGCACTTAATTTTTACCACAATTAAGTTGCCTACGTATCCTCTTAGGGGGGTTTAGAGGAATCAAATGCCACGTAGTTCTCATACCTTTTATTACAGATTTACAGATTTACGGTTCCGGTGCTGGGAATTTGTGTTTGTGACCTCATTCTGACCACTGCGTCTGGATGTTTGACTTAAATATGCTTCCAATAAGTGCCATATCCTCCGGATTTGCTCCATTTATATACTTTGTTGCAGTAATTGCAAGCTGCTGTAAAGCTTCCATCTTCATTCCTAATTTTCTTCATATGTTTGACGAAGAGATCAGATTTGTTCTGCTTCTGTATCAGATCTTCCTCCGTTTCTAGATCCACTTCCGGTGTATCAAAACCAAAATCCGGAGGTGTGTCAATATCAGGCATATTTTCTGACTGGCTTGTCAAATTGTTGGGGGTGGTTTCATTGGGATCGGGTTCATAAATTGTAAAAGGGGGATCATGAATATTTAGGCCTAGGTCTTCAGCATAGGTCCGACGTTGCAGATATTCATGATAGGTGGGGTTGTTATGATCGAGATTATTGATCATAGTACCCTTACCTTTCATTGAAATCGAACGCCTAGGACCGTCACAGCCGTGACCCCTTCCATTTCCACCACTTCCACTTGCCATTTAAAAATAAATTTAGGAGAGAATAGGAAACTTAGAACTTAGAAGAATAATTGCTAATTGGAAATTAAATAAATTGGAAATAAGATAAATTGCAAATAAAATAAATTGGAAATAAAATTAATTGAAAATAAAATAAATTACAAATAAAATAAATTGGATATAAAATTAATTGAAAATAAAATATATTGGAATTTGGAAATAAAATAAATTGCAAATAAAATAAATTGGATATAAAATTAATTGAAAATAAAATATATTGGGAATAAAATAAATTGCAAATAAAATAAATTGGAAATTGGAAATAAAATTAATTTCATACAAAATAATTAAAAAATGAAATAAATATTAAAAACCTTGGAAACTTGGAGATTGAGAGACTTATCACTTGAGAGTTGAGAGTTGAGAGAGTGTTGGAGAGAAATTAGAGAGAATTGAGAAGAAATTGGTGTGAGAAAAAATGAAAGGGGGGGGGGGGGGGGGGGGGGGGGGGGGGGGTTGGGTTGAGGAAGGGGTAGCCGTTGGACCCCAACGGCCTGCTGACGTCAGCAGACCGTTGGGCCTAACGGTCGGCTGACGTCAGCCGACCGTTGGGCTCCAACGGCAGCCCAACAAAAAAAAAAAAAAAAAAAAAAAAAAAAAAAAAATTAATTCATCGAACCGCCGGTTCGAACCGGAACCGGGACCGCCGGTTCCAATCCGGTTCGAACCGGCGGTTCGACCAAACTCTTGAACCGGAACCGGAACCGGTCTCCGCCGGTTCAGGTTCAGGTTCCGGTTCCGGTTTCGGCCGGAACCGTGCCAGGTCTACCTCCAATGCTATAGTGGCATATCATACAGCTTTTAGGTGCTGTTTGGATTCGTTTTTAAAAACGAGCAAATTATAAGAAAGCTACCTCAGGTTTGAATTTTACATGTGGAAATAACTTTTCCGAAAATCAACATTGGCTTCACCTATTGTTAGTTTTTTTTTTTTTTTTTTTTGAAGGAACCTATTGTTAGTTAAGATCTTTTAAAGTTGACCGCGTATCAAGTTTGATTGTCTAAGAGATAAAAATGCTCACCACAATTAAAAATATTGAAATACTCTTAAAACAAAATCTTAATTGACAAATTGCAGCCAACCTGAGGTTTTGACATTTGACAACCAGAAACAACTTTATGTTTAATTGACAATAACCTCCATTACCATTAGTTAAAGTTAGTCAAACTTAACACGGATAAGACTATTTTTATCCTTTCAAGCCTTTTTTTTTTTTCTAAAAAAAAGAAAACTTTAAATCTTCACCATTCATCTTGACCACATTTTTTATTTTTTATTTTTGAAAAATCTGAAAATCTTGAATCTGAAGAAAAATCTGGAAATACATCAATGGAAGAAGAAAATGTTGTTAGATTAGATTTAGATGAGCCCTTTTTTTTTTTTTTTGAAAAATCTGAAAAACTTGAATATGAAGAAAAATCCGAGAATCCATATGAAAGAAGAAAAAATTATCTGAAGAAAATGTTGTTAGATTGGATTTTGATGATTCAAATTATTAATTTTTTAGAATTTAAAATTTAAAGAAAAATATGGAGATACAACCTATGTCTCCACGTTTTTTTTTTTTTTTTTTTAATTTTTTTAAAAAAAAAAATTATTGTGGAGATCCAAATTTGTTTTCATATATTTATATATTTTTAAAATCAGATTTTTTTTTTTTTTAATTCATGAGTATTTTGGTATTTGTAGTGGTCAAATTTGGTCAACAGTTAAACTTGACCAGCTTTGACTAATGGTAGGGGAGATCATTGTCAATTAATGATAAAGTTGTTTTTTATTGTTAAAGGCCAAACCTCAGGGAGGTTATCAATTTGCTCTTAATTAAATAATAAAACATTATAATATATATATTGTAACACCCCAAATCCGAGAGCCAACGGACCGGGATGTTACGTGATTCAAAACTTACATAAACCATAATTCACAAGTATAATCTTCAATAATATATACTCAAATTACAATACCCATATCTGATACAATTCATTTCAATTAAATCAGGTCTATCCTAATTAAAACATTAAATAAACTCAATCCTTACAACATGTACACACATGACATTAAATCCTCTGGCGATACATATCTTCAATATGCTAATATATACCTCATCTGTTATATATCCAATAACTTAATCTGTAAAAATGGTCGTGACGATGGGTGAGCCATCAACTTGGTAAATAAATTCATACATAACATTTAAAATAAATAGCCTTCGTAAAACCTATGCGTTCAAAACCTTGCTCATAAACTTTTCGGAAAATATCCCAAAAATGTATTACTTAATAAAACCAGAACTAGCATTTAATACTTACATACTTAAATATTAATAAAACAGTTGAAGCAATACTTAAAATCATATTCGTAAATCATAAAACGATATAACGATCGTTTTAAAGTATAAACGGTATTATTTTCAAAAAACGGTAAGCACATAGCTTTACAATATAAACGGTAGTCTTTTTATAAAACGGTAAGCATATAGCTTTACAATATAAACAATAATCAATATATCATTTAGCTCATGTTCTATAGTGTCACAATTACACGTGTGACGTGGTCAATATTTCACATTTATCCATGTGACGCGGTCAATAACAATATGTGTGCACACAGAATTTCAGCTGAGCCAATACAATAACAATAACTATCGAACAATAAACCAAAACAGTTTTATATATTCACGTGTAACAAGTATTTTTATATAACAAAATAATATAGATAACAATAGAAATCTCAATAGAACCTTTTCAGTATAAATAACAACAGTCCAATTGTATTCAAAATATGTAAGGAATTTAGTTCAAGATGCTTAATATAAAATACTTACAAAGGCAGTCTTACATAAAGTTAGTGAAATCCTTAACAAAATACGATTGAGTATAAAATAGTAATGATGCTAAAAATAGTAGTTCGATAATTTGAAATATAAATATACCATAAATGAATTTACTCACTTACCATATAAACATTTGAAAACACAAATGAGTTTACTACATATATACATTTTGGAAAACATAACACATCATGGATGAGTTTACTTACCTCGAATCCGCGTAATAATATTGCTTACTTCTAAACTCCAAAAGTCACACGAATCCTATACCAAGTATAATTATAATTCAATCATAATTTCATCCCAACAAAAAAACAGTCCAATTGCATTAAAAGACTTTCAACATTCCTTCGGTCTTGATTTTCTAAACTGACCATTCCGTAATCCGAGATTATTAATTAATCCTCCACACCTTCAAATTCTATGAAATTTTAAGAGTTACCCTAGACATATGAGGTAATCTACAGTAAAATTTTCAGATCATTAAGAAGTCATTAGAACATCCAAAATATCGATCTTTCATGGTTTCTCGAAACTGTCCAGTAGAATTCAAATACCGACATCTATCCACTCCAAAATCATAACAATTTTTATACACATTTAAAAATCATGAAACTTTACATATTGGTATTAGACATATACATCTACATACATATAAATTTTCATAATTTTTAATGATCATTAACCAACCCAAACATTTTTACGAAATCTGACCGGTCTAGTAAAACAGGGGATTTCAACAACCTCGATCTATACTGGTTCGAAAATACAATAAAAATCTTGCTAGGGACCACTATCAACAAAATCAATATAAATCAGATCTATCCATGTCTATTCTCATAAATGATTAATAAAATCATCTAATATAACTAGGAAGTCTATGACATGAAAGGAATACATTAGAAAAAGAAAACAACTTACCTAGTACCAAGAGTTCTTCAAACTGCTTCTTATTTCTTATTTCTCCAATAAGAAAATTTAGGTTGACTGTCGGAAAATAAAGGGGAACGATCACTACATCTTCTTTTTTAGACGTAGGGGCTGCTATGACAAGTTTAAATAATACTAAAGCTCTAAACCCTAGCAGTCACTAGGAATCCAACCCCAGAAGGAAACTTATTAATCAATATATATACTTCCTTCTTTTCTATTATTTCATGTAGAAGGTCTTCGGTTGACTAAACTAATATGGAAATATATAATAATTTGATTTGAAAAATAAAGCTAGTACACAAATGATTCTTATTCAAAATCTTACAAATTTACGGCTGTTACAATATTACCATCTTATAGGAATTTCGTTCTCGAAATTTACTAGAGTACACTAAACCTCAAACAAACTGTGGTAACTTCTCCTTGGTGAAACAATCAAGCCTTAATTCTCAAACAGATAGTCCATCAGACAAATAATAAAATTACGAATAATCTCTAACATCAAATAAGTTAATGATAAATCAATATCCTGATTGTTGACGCTTAAAATCCATCATCTTTTGTATCTATGACAAACGGCTCTTTCTCTATTATTCTTCTATTTATCTCTTTAACTAATATAAAGAATAGGGAGAATCGCAAATACCCCCCCGACTTTTAATCTAATGGCAAATCAAACCCTCTGGTTTGAACAATCAGCAAATAACCCCCTACCGTTAAATGTATACTAACACTGTTACACAAATAGTGTCCAAAAATGATGAAATGACAATGGAGCCCTTCTATTGTCCATATTGTAGTAATTGTCCATGTTACCCTTCAAAGTATAACATATTTACTTAATAATAATGAAAAACACTTATCTCAAAATATATAAATAAATTTGTTGTCTTTACATGAATATTAGGACAATTAGGTAACACTAACAACTTGTTCTATATAAAATTTTTGCTTTTATTTTTTCTTGTATATATATTCTAGTGTATATATATATATATATTCTATTTATCTTAAAAATCTAAACAAACTTGTAATCAAATTCAAAATGGCAAAAAATGCCATCATCAAATTAAAACTGAAAAATCAGTATTCAATTAAAATTGATTTTAATTGTAATCAAATTAAAACTAAAAAATCAATATTCAAATTCAAAAATAGAAAATTTTCATATGCAGAAAAAACAATAATCATAATTTCTCATTTGGAAAAAAAAAAAAAAAAAAAAACCATGATCTCTAAGTCGCAGGAAAAATAAAAAACAACAATTTATGTAAAAGATCAATGTAACAAACATTCTTCCATAATAATTAAAAGTTCAACATAAGTCACAAATATTTGAATACATATAAAGCTTCAACATAATAAGTTCACTTGATACCAAAGCAAATGCATCACATGCACCAGTAAACATAGTCCCCCCCCAAAAAAAAGGAGAAAAAATGTTGGTTCGATGGTAGTTTGAATAAAAACTAATAATTTAAAATAAAATAACAAAAAAGCTTATCCTGACAAGATTCAAATATGTTGTTCATGGCCCCGATCCTTGAGTGATTTAGGATTGGTTATGATATTGTGGCTGAGATGAGGATCCTTGTTCATTGCATGCTGAGTTTGTATGTCTCCCCTACAAAAACGTAAACAATGAGAAAATAGTTAAATGTACATATAATTGTCTTAAACAATTATGGTTTAGAACTAAGAAAAAAATAAAGTTTTTTACCTTCTTCTTGTTCGGTTTGCTGCGACTCTCAGATTTCTTTTTGCAAGACCTTATATTATACCCAAAGCCTCGACATCCAGTACATCGAACTACTTTACTGCCGACAGATTCACCTTGTTCTTTCCTCCTCTTCACCTTTGGTCGCCCTGGTTTTGATTTCACTATAGGAGGCAAAATTTTATCATTTGAAATCTCAGGCCATGTGCGTTGATCAGGAATAGGATGAATTACATGTTGATATGTCTGTGTGTATGTCTCTTTTTTCAATAAGGCATGGACAAATTGGGCTGGTTCAGAGCTGCCATCATGATACCTTTTGTGGCTTAATGAAGCCATAGCATGTTTACATGGCAAACCACTAAGTTACCATGCACCACATCCACAAGTATGGTGTCTAAAATCAACAACCCATTTCATGCCAAACTCATCAAGAATCTCAAACTCAAAATCATTAGTGGACAATACTTGCATAGATCTCCCCTCTTGCCTAAGCTTTTCCAAGGTTCTGTGCACTACAGGAGGCAACTCAGTTGACCAACGTGTACATTCTGTTCTCCTTTTATGCATCCTCTCCAATAAGGTCAACACAGGCTGATTTCTTAGCTTTCAAATCCAACTATTGAATGCTTCCGATAGATTATTGGTTGCATTATCACATTTTACTTCAGTGTCCCATGCATGAGCACACCATACTTTAGAATCAATGTCCGAAAACCATTGAAAAACTTCAACATCCAAATTTTTAATTGCAGCCATTGCTTCATTGTGGTCATAAAGATTTGTGCTTCTACATGCAGTCTAAAATATTTTTGTGTTTTGTGGACCTGTGTATTTACTCCTGAAATTAGCAAAGATGTGTTTAGCACAATGTCTAATGCTAGCTCTTGGCCAAAATATATCAATTGCATTCACTAAACCCTTTTGTCTATCTGACATGAAAGTAATTGGCCTGTCATCTAATGACCCCATAAAATGATGCAACGCATTCAGAAACCAACCCCAACTATCTGCATTTCCCCCCTCACATATTGCTACTGCAAGTGGAAAAATACCGTTGTTTGCATCTAAACAAACTGCAGATAATAAAACCCCTTCATAAGGACCCTTTAGGTGATATCCATCCACCCCTATAAAAGGTCTACAACCATTCAAAAAACCCAACTTTCGTGCCTCAAAGCTGACAAAGAATCTTTGAAATAAATTAATACCGGTTGGCATTATAGTTCTCATTAATACCATTGAACCAGGGTTTCTTTGTAGTAATATGTGTTCATACTGTCTCATCATGCCATAACATCTTGCATGGTCCTCCTTCAAACTCCCTAATGCTGCTTGTTTTGCCCTATATAATCTGTACCTGTGTACTTCCACTTGATATTTAGTTCTCAACTCATTCTCTAACACATCAATAGGGATACCTGGGTTTCGCCTAATCATGTCCCCTAATTTTCTTACAATCCATGATGTTGATGCCTCAAAATTTTGAAACACCCTTTGACAAAGATGCTCTTTTTCATAGGTTTTTATTTGAAATGAAACCTCATCAGCCAAGAAGGAAGCATGAATCCTCCACGGGCAGCCAAGATATGCACATGTTGAAGTCAACCGTTTTCTCTCATTTTTTACCCTATCCATTCTGAATCCCTCTTGAATAACGTATTCTTGAAGAACTTCTCTGAAATGTTCTTTATTGTTAAAAACTTGCCCTACTGCCAATTGAATTTTACATCGGGCAATAATTTGAATTCACTCCCGTTTAATCCTCTACCTATTCTTTGGACTGGTTCTTCGTCTTCTAAGCTTTCATTGCCAAAACGTTCATCATTGTTTGACCGATATCCCTCCAAATACCCATCACTGTCATCACCAGATTCAACAACATCTTCCTCAATTTCAAGTAGTTCAATATGTCCATCAACTTCCACATATGAGAACATTTCATCTACAACAATATTATTGGCATCAACAGCTTCTCCATCACCTAAATCCGCCACATTTTCATCTGCTGCAATATTTTCCCCTGCCACAGTAAGATCCTCAACTGCAATATTTTGATCTATGGTAATATTTTGCTCAACCCTAACACCCTCTTCATTTCCAACCGGTTGTAATAGTACGGTAAACTCAATTTTCTCCATACCTTTACATACAAATTGTTCAAGCGTCAACACCAACTCACTCTCAGTGTTGATCCTAACTTCTTCATCATTCCAGGGAACACGAAGACTCACTTTGTACAAATTAGGATGCTCTGTATTGCAGTTATATTTATCATTGTGTGCCCAATTCACCAACACAATAAGACTGATTTCATCAGCATCAACATAGTTGAAATGCAGCATGTTATCAACTGTTTTGATAATCACGTCATCAAAACAACCCATTTTTTCACTGACAAAAAAATGTAAATGCAATATAATGTCAAATTAAAATCAATCTACAATCATCCAAAATAATTAATACTTCATATAAACACAGTAATATTCAATTTTTGCCAAAACAAAAATAGAACATCCAAAATATGCACTCAACACAACACTATGACTCATTGATAACAAACCCACATTTTAGAACCATTATATAAACCCTAGAACTATATATATATATATATATATATATATATATATTTTTAACTGCGAAATCGGGCCAGGAAAAGGCCAAGCAAGACACAACAAAAAAAAAAACAAACAAACAAACACAAACCAGCAAGAAAACAGAGGCAACAGACCGCCAAAACAGGGGAATACCGCCTGCAGAAAACAGACAAGAACAAAGACAGTACCAACAGACAAAGAACACATACAAAGCAACTATCAATCAATGCCTATTTGCTTGATAAAATAAAAATCCATGTAGTAATAGTGAAATTGAAATGAAAATTACAAATAAAATAACACAAAACTTCAAAATATTAAACTAATTAAAAACCCCCAAAAAGAAACCATAACACACAAATACCGTAAAGCTCGAAATCAATGCGAAAGTAGAAAAAAACAAGTATGAAAAACATATGAAAAAGAAGAAAATTTGTTTAACTCTTACGAAAAAGCCGAAAAAACTTCAAAAACTTTAGAACACAAAAGTGTTTAACTTACCTTTATCAATTATTCAACAAAATGAGATTTCCTTGATGAAGATGGTAAAATCATATACGACTTTTATATCATAAAGATGAAGAGTTTTTGTTTTTGTTTTTGTTTTTTTTGTTTTTTTTTGTTTAAGTGAAGCGGAAGAGTTTGAAGAGTGTTTTTGGTTTCCTACGTTTTTCCCGCTTTTGGAGAGAAGATGAAAATAGTTGTTTGGTGGGTTTCAGACGCTGTAGGGTTTTTTATTGCACACCATTCTTTATTCTTTTTATTTTTTATTTCAAATTTACTTCATTACCCTTCTCCGAAAAAACATATGAAAAAGAAGAAAATTTGTTTAACTCTTATGAAAAAGCAGAAAAAACTTCAAAAACTTTAGAGTACAAAAGTGTTTAACTTACCTTTATCAATTATTCAACAAAATGAGATTTCCTTGATGAAGATGATAAAATCATATACGACTTTTAGATCATAAAGATGAAGAGTTTTTGTTTTTTGTTTTTGTATTTTGTTTTTGTTTTTTTTTTTTGTTTAAGTGAAGCGGAAGAGTTTGAAGAGTGTTTTTGGTTTCCTGCGTTTTTCCCGCTTTTGGAGAGAAGATGAAAATAGTTGTTTGGTGGGTTTCAGACACTGTAGGGTTTTTTATTGCACACCATTCTTTATTCTTTTTATTTTTTATTTCAAATTTACTTCATTACCCTTCTCCTGTTATATTTAACAGAATCTATTAACAGTAGAGGGTTATTTGCTGATTGTTCAAACCAGAGGGTTTGATTTGCCATTAAGTTAAAAGTCGGGGGGGGGGGGGGGGGGGGGGGGGGGGGGGGGGGGGATGTATTTGCGATTCTCCCTAAAGAATATATACATAGCAATAGGTTTGTAACTCTAATTCATTTATCTTCCAAGGACAATTATGGGTATTACATTTCTCTCCACCCACAAAAATTTCGTCCTCAAAATTTACGTATACCTCAAGCTTAAAAATATTCGTAACATAAAATAATCAAAACCTATTAACTAGAATCAATACCAAATCATAACCAAGTCTCCATGATCGACATTGCTTTGATACCAATTGTAACATCCCAAATCTGGGACCCAACGGACCGGGATGTTACGTGATTCGAACCTTGCAAAAACCTTAATTCTCAAATATTCAAAATTAGAATCATCAACAATATATCCACCAAAATACAATACCCAAATCTGATACCATCCAATTCACTAACACTGTTTGGTAGGAGGGATGGATGAATTAAGAGGGAGAGAGAGTAAGAGAGATGGAGAGGATAATATTTATCCCTCATGTTGTTTGGTATTAAAAAGAGAGTTGAATGGATGGATTGGTATTTAATTTATAAAATTACTTTATTACCCTTAAAAAAATTGGAGGGCAATGCAAAATTGGAGGGCATTGTGGTCATTTCCCTCCCATTTTGCTCTCCCTCCTCTTATCCTCCATATTTAGGAGGATCAAGAATGGTGGGCCTGGATGGATCCCACCTCCCTCCTCTTCTCCTCTCCTTCCTCTCATCCCTCCAACCAAACAAAGGATGGATCTGATCTCTCCCTCCAACCCTCTCCCTCCCTCCATTTCTCCACCCAACCAAACAGAGCGTAAAACTTCAGATTCTGACCGTAATAACAACATTAAATAAATTGATTCCTTACGGTACATATGCACATAAAATCAAATCCTCCAACGGTACATATCCAACGCTATGCTAATGTAAACCCCATCCATTTTCTAAATCCATGAACTCATTCTGTAAAATGTTGGTGACGAGAGATGAGCCGTCAATTCGATAAGTAAATTCTATACACAACTCCTACGTATCGAACATATTTTTGAAATGTTTTACTTCCTAAAACTATTTGATTATCGATTTTGAATTACTGTATATATGTCCACTGCTAGTTTGTAAGCATATTGGTTTACTCATACTAAATGATTTTTGCAACTGAAAAGTAAAGTTACTTTGCTCATGGATTATGCAACTACTTGACTGTCTTTGACTCTTTGTTTATATGTTATTGTCTCATTGATGATTCCGCTACCTGTCTTTCTTGTCTTTCTTGTTTTCATAGGAAAAGCTATTTTACATCTTTTTTGTGGATAAATATTAGAACATATATTTTTATATGATAAAGTTGAAAAGGGAATTAAAAATGTTTTGGCATATATATATATATATATATCAAAGATAAATTTATATCCTTTAGGGGTAATTACACAAACGTCCCCTGAGGTTTGATAAAATTACACAAATATGGCAGTTTTGGATATATACACACAAACTTCCATTGACTTTTGTAAAATGTTGCAGAGACATCCCCTACTGTTAACTTTATATTGTTAACTCCTAACAGCTGAGGTCAATATTGTCATTTTCACTAGATTAAATTTTTAAAAGATATAATTTATTATTTTAAATTTTTTTAAAAAGAAAAATAAATAAACATGGAGATTTCTCAATTTATTTTAATTTATTAAAATAACTAAAAATTATAATTTTTTTTTAAAAATCAAATAATTAATAAATTAATTAAAATCTTCATCTACTTTGTCTAGGAAAATGGAAAAAAAAAATCATCAAACCTCACCATTGAAAAATATATTCTTAATTTTCTAACAAGAAAACAAATAATCAAATGTGACCATCTCCAAATCATCAAACATAACCCAACCCTTCATCAATCCATAAAACAAAGAAAATAAAAAAGATTCATCTTCATCAATCAACCCAAAAAAAAAAAAAAAATCATCTTCATCAATCCACAAAACCAAAAATAATAATAATAATAATAATAATAATAAATCAACTTCATCTTCTTCAACTTCCACACCTATCTTCTTCATCAATTCCACAAAAAATAATTTTCATTTCTCCATCTTTTTTCATTCACAACTAAATCCAACACAATACAAACACCACAATCATCATCCAACCTCATCTTCATTAGATCCACCAAAATAAGAAAAAAAATAATAAAAAAATTATACTACTTCATCAAGAATAGTCTAGTAAGAGATGAAGTTCTTCACGGTGAGCAGATCTGTGGCATTGATGGCTGGGCTTTGTTGTTCGGCAACTGGCGAAGCATTCTACGTCCGCGGTGACTGCTAACTCACGGCGGTGGACGTTGGCACACCGGTCAATGCATGGTGGGCTGGATGTGATTTGGGCTAGCTAGTCTCCATCTCTCCATCAAGAAGATTTTTTGATTTTATTATAATTTATGTAGATGGTTGGATGATATTTGATGATTGTTAGATTTTTGTGGTGTTTTCATTGTTTGTGTTGTGTATGTAATTTGTTGAGTGAATTTGGATGAGAAGTTAGATGAGATGAAGATAATTGAAGTTTTTTTTTTTTTCATGATCTTAGTCTTTTTTTCACAGATTTTCTAGATTTTTTTTTTGTTTAAATATTTTTTTTGTATATTTTAATGATTTTTTTTATTTAAAAAAATAAAATAAGGGTATTTTAGACTTTTTATACCTTTGACCATTGAATTTTATAAGTTAACGGATCCCAACTAACGGTAAGGGATGCTTGTGCAATATTAATCAAACGTCAGGTAGGTTTTCTGTCAATATACTCAAAACTGACATATCCGTGTAATTATCTCAAATGTCAGGTGATGTTTGTGCAATTACCCCATATCTTTATTGTTGGATAGAGACCTCTATGGATTTCATTAAGGGGTATTATCACTAAAGTCCCTACTTTTTCACGATTTATCACTATTGTAAACGTCTTTGTCATATTAGTCACTTTGGTCCTTTGTTTTTTCAAAATACATCACTTTAGTCTTTCCGTTAGTCATCCGTTAGTCAAAAATAACAAACCTAAGGACTTTTTAGTCTTTAAAACATTAAATTTCAAATTTCTGACATATGCTTTCCGACATGTGGGCCATACTAAATATAATAAAAAATAAATAAAAGACAATTGAAAAAACCAAAAAGAGGGATTGGGAAGTGGGAAGTGGGAAGTGGGAAATTAATTTAAGAAGAAAAAAGAGAGGATCACGATTTTTTTATTCATTTTTTCTCTACGCCTCCTCTTCTCTTGTTTCTCTCTCTTTTATCTCTATCTCTTTTCCATCTCAATCTCAATCTCCCATCTCCACCTCAAAATTTTGAAAAATCAAAAGAGTTTGGTTGTGGTTGTTTAGAGGAAGGGGACGCAGAGAAATCTACCCAAGGAAGCCCCAAATCCAAATTTTCTAACAACAAAATATAGTCTTTAAAAGAAAATCCATATTTTCAATAAAAAAACAACAAAACCCAGATTTTCAAATAATAAAATTAGACTTTCATAGATCATATTTAATAAAGAAAATCTGGGTTATCAATCATCATCACCATATTCTCCTATTTCTTTAATTGGGTTAGTATTATTTGTATTAATCTGGGTTAGTATTATTTGTATAAAAAATCTAAACTTTTTTCTGGGTTTAAACAACAAATGAACAACCTTTTATCCTTTGACTGGATTAGAGGCGGCGGATGGAGGTGCAATCAAGGAACTTAATATCAGTATCGGTATCGGTATTGATATCGGGCTTCTAAATTTATGGATATATAGGGGATATTATCGATATCGGTGGATATTCGGTAAAAAATTAAAAAAATGATGGATATTTACATCTAAAGTTAGAATTTTTTTATGAAACTTTAGGACAAACTTAAACAAGTAATTATATATCAAATGAATCATATTTCAATAATAAATTAGCATAGTTATGAGTTTATTATAAATTATAACATAGATAGAGTCTGTATATAATTTTTTAAATTGAGTATTTAATAGAATAATATTTTGTTTCACTTTTACAATATTATATACAATATAAAGAGATTAAATATTTAATAAACAAAATTATCATTAAATATATATATATATATATATATATATATATATATATATAGTTCCATACTTCCAATATTCTATCATAAATCATAATTCATACATAATAATACATTACATGTCTGAAATTTAAAACCAAAATGAATTCCTTGCTGGTTCAAATACATAAGATACATTTCTATCTTGATTCAAACAATAATTTTCCCAGGAAAATGTGCTAGCATAGTTTTCAAGGTAATTATTAATATGCCACACATATGTTGCTTGATCTCTTCCAACTGATCCATGAATTGGGTAGTTTGGATTTACCCAACTTGGTGGATATTGTTGATCTGCATGCATAGATATTGCATATGGCATTTGTGGAGTAGGATAATTAAATATACTGCAGTTACCATAACTACCATGATATGGTACATGAGGACCTGGCCTTGTTTGCGAATCACCCAAAGAACTATTTTCAGTGTCCATACTCATTGAGGAGAGAGACATATTCAAGGAATCTTCATCATTTTGACTTGTTCCTTCATGTTGGCTACCACGATTTTGATCAAAATTACCTTCATGAGCATCCCAACCTGTTGCACCAGTATCCCAACCTCCAGCATGAACATCCCAACTTGTTGCACTAGCATCCTAACCTCTTGCACCAGATTCCCAACCTCCTCCATAATCTCCATCATCTCCATCATCCTTTCCTGCACTATTTCCATCAGAGGTATGTTGGTCATCGGAAGAGCTGCTAACAGTAACTCCACAATCTACACCAACTTCTTCTCTAATCACTTGTTCAACATTTATTCCCATATCTCGAGCATGAGAAGCAATTTGTGGATCAGGATTTCCCTTATCATCATCCAAATATGCAGGCCTAATCCAGTCAAAAAATGGATTCTCATCATCGTCCCCTACTTCAGCAGCTACTTGAAGTAGATCCATAAAATCTGTTTCATCTACTTTATCTTTTTCAGCTGTCATATCCCTAATTTTCAACTTCATATTATAATAACAATAAACAAGTTGTTCAAGCTTAGAATATGCAAGATGGTTTCTTTGTTTTGTGTGGATTAAAGCAAATGTGGACCAATTTCTTTCGCACGCAGAAGATGATGCTGTTTGTGATAATACGCGAATTGCTATTGCACGCAATGATGGAGCACAATCTCCATATATTACCCACCAATCAGCTGCAATAAAAATTATCAAGCATTATACATATGAATACCATTTTAATGATATTATTATTTATTATTATTAAATAGATTTTTGTAATAAAACTTATATATCCGGTTGCATTTTGCTTCTAGCTGCTATGGCTGCTCGTTCACCAAAACTTTTCTTTCCATCCTTAAAGTATGTGAGCTACATTCATGACTCATGAGATCAGTATGTAAATAATATATATAAATATGAGTATATGACACAATACTCTCATGCAAAGAAGTTATAATATTGGAATTATAAAATTGATTGTAAGTTATAACTTCTTACCTCATTTCCAAAATTAGCAATCCCTGCAGCTTCAGGGTCTAATTGCGAATATACACTATGTATGGCATTCAAAAGATCTGAATTATCCCCAATATTGTCTCTATATTGGTACTTTGGGTTCATATAGTAAGCTAGAAGAATAAAAAATATTAATTTTAGTATAAATAATTAAATACTACTAAATATTAATTATGAATGACAAACAATCCGAAATAAAATTTACCTGCAGCATGTAGTGGGTGATTAAACATTTTATCCCACCGATTTTGTATAATGTTTAGAATCCATTTAGTATTCCCTCTTTGCTGTTTTACTGCATCTTTCATCACACGCATTAACTCATATAAGATGGGCATAGTGGGTACAACTTCGGTATCAACCAATCTCAAAACGTGGTATAATGGCTCATATATTTTAATTACAAAAGCCACATTATCCCAAAACTCTGAATCTAAAATAAGCCGTTCTATTCTTTTTTCATTTGCGGTTCGACTCAATCTATTTGTAGCCCATGCATCACTGGTAAATAGATGTTTCAAACTTGTCTTTTTTTTTAAAAAGACTATCAAGGGCAATATGATTAGTTGCAAATCGAGTTGCACCAGGTCGCACTATCTCCCCTTTACAAACCTCCCTTATTTGCGATAGTAACCATCCGTGATTATATATAAAGTTTGTCACAGCCCTAGCATCATGAATGACACGTGCAACACTGTCCTTCTTTCCAATATCCTTAAAAATCAAATCTATACAATGTGCTGCACAAGGAATCCAAAATAAAGAATATTTTTTCATCAATTTTTTACCTGCTTTCACAAATGCAGAGCCATTGTCGGTGATAATTTGCACGACTTTCTTCTCACCGACCTCATTCACCACATATTTGAGCAATCCATAAATATAATGATGATCTTTAATTTTGTCGGATGCGTCAACAGATTTTAGGAAAATTGTATGACCTTTACAATACACCATAAAATTAATTATCGACAATCTTGTCAGTCCCGTCCACCCATCACACATTATGGTGCAACCATATTTCTCCCATTTTGTTTTGAAGTTATCAACATACTCTTTCATTTCCTTGTACTCGATGTCCAAGTATTTATGCCTAATTTCAAATATTTATGGTGGTTGAACTCCAACACCTATATTTACATGCATGTTAGATTTAATTGTGAGATAAAAAATAAAACAAATAAAAAATTTCAAAAGCTTTATTATTTTAAAAAAAATACCTGATTCTTGAGCACCAATAATCATGTTCTTAAAATGATGAGAACCGGCTTTATGCGGGGGCACATTATCATAAATAAAAAACTTCGATACTAACCTCCCCAATTTTTCTCTGATACTACCTCCCTTGAACATATCTTTAATATTCTTTTGCTTTGCACCTGATGATTTGAACAATGAAGGTGCAACTGGAGGTTTATAACGCGGCTCTCGTCCACTTTGAGTGCGACGTACTTGTTGTGTTGGTTGGCTACTACCACCAGCTCCTGAACCCTCTCCTCTCTTTGACCTCCCTCCAAAGATTTTTTCTACTTGTTCTCTTTGCCATTCAGATGCTTTGGATGCATCTATTGCAGAACGATAATCATCTCGCTCATCAGGATGCAGATCTTCAAGATAAAGATACATGTCATCTTCCTCTTATGTATCAGGCAAATTTCCTCTTAATTCTTGTTGAATTTCCTCAATCTCATTTGCAGCTTTTTTTTTTTTGGTTTCTTTATTTTTTTGCAATTGAGATATTTGTTTTTTCACTTCTTGTGGCACATTTGGGCATACTTTTACATTTTTGTACACCTCTTTACCGGATAAATGAAATTTAAACCGGGTAATTCCCCTACTTTGCATAATGTGACCGCAAAACGTGCATATAGTGCCATTTTTATTATTCGGTATTGGTTGGCAATACGCCTATGCTGGATCATTTCTAGTACCAGACATCTTATGCAATGTAAATTCCCTATCAAAACAAAATTAAATTTTGTATATATCAATTTATAAATATGAAATTCTAATGAGTTTTAGAAATAATACCAGAAAACATCAAACATCGAAGTGAACATTTACGTACCTGCTTATTTGATGAAGATTTTAAAAGAAACTTGTGAATTGTGATGTAAATTTTGCTATGTAGTGTAGCCGTGTAGGATGAAAACTTGAAAGAGAAGAGTGAAGATGATATGAAGTGAAAATGATGAATATATTTGTTCTTCATTCTAATAATTTATATTATTCGCAAAGAATACATCATATGCAATGGGGGCCTGGGCGGTAAATAAAATTGTAGACACATGTCACAATGTAAGGTAGGGGCTAAAAGTAAGTGCATTGGGTGCCTAAGTGATAATTGAAATTGTAGACGTGTGTCAAAAATGGAGGTAGGGGCCTAAAAATAAGTGCATTGGGGGTGGTGTTTTGACTTGTGACGTAGAGGGAGAAGTTAGGTGGGGTTGTGAATTTTTTTTTTTTTTTTTTTTATAATAAAAAATATGAGTTTTAGTGTTTTACACGTTTTAGACGTTTTACACAAACAAATCATATTGCTTTCACAATCTTTACCCAATTCTGCTTCAGTAATTATACTATTGACTATTGTTTTAGAAAATTTTATACATTTGTTAATGCTTCTTTTAAAATAATTTTCAATATAGGTTATTTGAACAATAATTTAAGTGTTTAAGATTAATTTTTTTTTTAAAAAAAATTGTAAAATATCCTTGAATTTCGGGATGAAATTCACAATATTTCGGGAATATCGGGATATTTCGGGAATATCGGGAAATTTTTAAGGATATTTCGATATCGACCGGATATTTGCTAGACATTGGATATTACCCCTGTTTCGATATCGGTCCCTCCAAAATATGGATATATCGGTGGATATATCGGTGGATATATCGATTTTAAGTTCCTTGGGTGCAATGGAGATAGATGGCCGAGTGATGTAGCAATGGAGGATGAGGGATGAAGACGACCAGACGCAGCAGCGGAGGGAGAGACACGATCAAGTGAAATGGTAACGGCGGAGGTGGGAGGAGATGACATCGGAGGATTTCCTCCAAACGCGCTGGATGATTGTCACAGCGATTTTGTGATTTGTCGTCGTCGGCGACGATTGTGTTCTCTCTTCCTCATCCAGAAAAATATTTCCTCTTGATCTGAATCTGCCGCCTCCGATGACGATGGACGGGGCCAACAAAGACGATGATGATGATTTTTGAGCTACTGCTTTGTGTATCTGAGGATTACTTTTTTTTTTCTTTTTTTTTTTTACTTTATTGAGATGTTTTTTATGTGTTCGTTTTCTTAAAGTTTCTGATTTTATGGGGAAAACTCTATTATGTCGATAATGATGAACACAAAAAAAAAAGAGAAGAAAAATAAAAGGAAAACTGGGTATGAAAAATTTTATGTTAAAAATCTCTACTTTGTTAGATTATGTGTAGATTAGTGTTATTGTGCGATTTATCTGCTTCCAACGAAAAAAAAAAAATTAAACATACCATTTAAATTTATTTAATCTTCAAAAGATTGAAAGAAAAAAAAATTAAAGGAATTTGAACAGATGAAAATGGCGTGAGGAAGAAGAAGAGGAACAGGCGAATGTCAAAAAATTGGGGAAAATAAGATGATTTTTTATGGGTTTGTTACTTTGTTATTATTATTATTATTATTTATTTAATGATTTAATTATTAATAATTTTTCTGATTTTCATTTTAATTTAAGGTTAAAATTGTCATTTCATTTACAATAGTAAGGGCAAAAGTATACTTTAACCTACACTGTTAAAGTTGACTGTCAAACTTTGGTTAAATGGACTAAAGTGATGTGTTTTGGAAAAATTAGAGACTAAAGTGATGAATATGGTAAAGACGTTTAAAAATTCGACAATTCATGAAAAAGTAAAAACTTTGGTGATAATACCCCTTTCATTCAAGAATTTTAGGAGCAGATCTGAACATCAGTAGTATCTCCACTGTAAAAGCTAGCATTCCAGCGAGTACAAACAGGGATAGAGCCACCTTAGGAGGAGAGGGGGCCACTGCCCCCTAAAGTTGTGCATTTTTATAAATTTTCCTCTAACCTTTAAGAGTTTTATGGTTTTACCCTTTTTTCATATCCCCTCAAGTTTTATAGTTTTATAAATCTGTCCCCTAAATTTTCATATTTTTATATTTGTACCCTTACTTCATATTTAGATTTTCTAATTCTTTAATAAATTACACTGTTAATAATTTTATCTTAATTACGTAGAGAATATATTTCATTCTAAATATATTATTATTTTTTCTTTATATCTCAAATATAAGTCAAATCGCAACATATATGGTTTGTTACGTCAATTGTAATTTTTTATTATCAAAATTACACTTACTCAATTCTTTCTTAACTAATTTTATTATATTCTTAAAATATTTTCTCTCTCTCCAAATCTTACTTATCTCACTCTAATACGGTAATACCATGTCATGTTTTTGATAGGTTATTTATTTATTTATTTAGTTTATGCAATTTAAAAAAATATGTTGATTTATATAATTAAAACATGTCAAGTAAACATAGTCATATATTTATGTTCAATTATTAAGAAATTGTATCAATAAAACTTTTCTAATTTTTAATAATTAAAAAAGTATTTGGATTTTAGAAAAATATTAGGAGTACTATTTAAATTTAAATTTTTTTTTTTTTAAGTATTGTTTAGATTTCATTTTGTTTTCTAACTATTAAATACTATTATTGAATCTTGAATTAATGGCCATAAATTTTAGTCTATATTATATATTTTTAGAGTAATACTAGACATAACGCAAACTTTATATCTTAACTTGTATTCCAACTAGTTGTTTGTCGATTAACAAATCGATACATATTAATTATGATTTATTTCACTCATTGCATTTATATAGATTAAATTATTTAAGTTATAAGTTGATATATGAATTGGAATATCTAGTATTGTTCTTATTTTTATTATGTTTTCATCCCTATTCAAGGAACATCTTAAATGTTTTTCATAAATACACAAATTAAGATAATTTAGCTCAATACAAAATTTTATTCATTTTAAATAATTAATGAAAAATAATAATGTTTTAAAATATAAACAACATTTTTAATTAAAAAAAAAAAATTCGCGTCGCCCCTTCTAGAATATAATCATGGCTCTGTTATTGAGTACAAACAACAGAAAAAGGTGAGTTTTTGCTGATCCCCACATGGCCCTCAACATCACTTGGATCCCATCTAACATTTTTGAAATAATCAAATTCAACCATAACAATTTGGTTTGAAGATGAGTCAATTGATGTGGTGTTAAATAGGCCTAAAAAGCCACCAGCTGAATTTGGAGGGATTTGAAATCCAACAGGAGCTAGGAAAAATGCAAGGCCATGACCTTAAATTGGATTGTCCAAAGTGTCGATTGAAAACACAACAATATAATAAAAAAATTATGCCATCACCATTTAAGAGAACACAAAAACGAGAAATACAGCAAACCCAACTAAACTATAGACAGATTACAAGAATCCAAGCATACCCAGATGAAGAAATCGCGTTTTATATCTTCGGATTTTTTTTATTTTTTTTTCAATGAAGAAATCTGGAAAATAAATTTAAGAAGAAGGAAGATTTTTTTTTATTTTTAATGAAGAAATCTAGAAAATGAATTTAAGAGGAAGTGGAAGAGGAAGAGGAAGAGATTGGTGGGTCGATCTGCGCTTGGAGGAGCAAATCGGCGGCGAAGAAGGAGTAGATCAGAGGAAGAAGTAGAGAAAAATAAAAAAAGAACACCATTCGAATGAAGAAGAAGATAAAAATGAGTTTTTTATTTGTTGAAAAACAAAATGGAAAACATATTTTAATTGTTTTTCAAAATTTTCATTTTTAACATTGATTTTGTTTTTCATTTTATTTATGTATATTAAAAATAAAATAAAAAACGGTTAACGAATACAAATTTGAAATTGTTTTCGAAAAATAAAAACAAAAACACCCCTTTTTGTTCCACCTGACAGCCCCTTAAGGATCTGCATTGTATACGATTATATGTTTTGGTGTGACTTCAAGATATTTATACGATTATAAAAGATTTTAACAAATTATTTAGTATTATCTAATAATTTTGTTATATTTGGTCGTGAAAACAATTAGCTGGTATGCCATGAAGTCAGAAGTCGATGTGAAAAAGTTGTACACTTTTGTTTGATGGGAACGTTTTTGTTGGAAATGGACTTGAAAATTAAATGATCCTTTTCTGCAATAAATATTCCTTCTAGAAACATATGCAGACACGTGTAAAAGAAAGTTGTAAGTGTCTAATATATTATTTTAGTGATCATTGTAATGGTAATTATGTATTTATGTGTGCTTTTTTATCCAGGTAATGAATATCATTTCTTGTGTTCCCTTTCCCATAGGGTAGATCATCTCGATCAAACCACATTAATCGGTTGTGTTCATTATTTTTCATTTTATTCTTAGTTATTGTCGCAAGAAATATGTTTGATCCTCCGTAGATATGATTTTGTTGGTTATGGTGCAATACAACGGTTACATTGAATATTTTCTCCTCTAATAAAAATAGTTGAGACTGACATAAAATTATTGACTAGACTATAATTAAATTATATTATTTGATAAATTTTTTGTTTTGTTAAAGTGATCATGTTAAATTACTTCTTTTAATTAGTATGATTATAAATATTAAATCACTTATTTTTAGATAATTTTATTTTTAAAAAAACAAACATATTGACCGTATATTTAGATGTGATAAAAAAAAAATTATTATTTAGGTTCAGATTTCAGTCTATATTCGATTTTTAGAAAAATTCATAATTGTTTAATCTTCTGATAAAAAAAACAAAAAACCCCTCAATAGGTGTGCCTTTTTGGAGTCTTTGAAGTGGCTTATTTTAGACTTGTGAATCATGAGACCTAATCATTTAGGTTATGCTATTTTGACCACTACACATCTCATGCAATTACAGACTTGAATTCTTTACATCTAATTTGTTTTAAAGGCATATGCCACTAGATTATGAAGCTCATCAGAGAAATAGCTAAGCAGATCAGGATCTTGATCCTGCAATTACATATAGCCACTTGAATCATACCATGTGGTAAGGAAAACTCATAAAATTGATTCTTTATTGATATGATTTTGTTGGTAAGAATACAATGCATCGATTACATTGAAGATTTTGTTGGTTAGTTTAGTTTCTTAAATACAAAAAAAAAAAACTCTATGTGATTCTAATCGATTTAGCATCGTTTTGGGGTGCTGTTGTTCTTTACCGATGATGTCCTTTATCTTTCCTTTTTCTCCTGCTTTATATAGCTTTACTTCTAGCTTTGTTATCATATTGATGTTTAGGAAATGAACTCCAGAATAATTTCAAGTATGAGTTACCAAGGTCTTGTAATAAACCCCTTTGATAGTTTGATTGAATATATATATATATATTATAGTAATCAATATTTAATTTTTAATTTTAATGTTTCCATTTAATACTTGTTAATTTTTGTTTTTTCAATTCACTCGCATTGATTTATGGTTAAACATTTTAGCTATGTATGTTTTATTCTCTCTCTGAGAATGATTTATTTGCATGTATATGGCTAGTTATATATTCAGCTAAGATATATGCCATTGAGATTCAATATCTTAAGTTTGTCTCTCAATATGTGCATTTTTATTTGGTGATTTGAAGGCCATATATGTGTAACCGGTGTTCTAGTAGGTGCTAAGCGAGAAGAAGAAGAATACAACAGGGGCGAGAAGAAGAAGATAGTAATATTCACTCATGTGAGAAGAAGAAGAAGAAGAAGAAGAAGGTCGTCTTTGTGGTAGGGGTTTTTATTTTGTATTTTTTTTAAAAGAAAAGGACCAAAACAACGTTGTTTTGGGCTTCTTTATAATGAAACCCAAAACGATGTCATTTTTAGACTTTCAAAACGACATTGTTTTGGGTTCTTTATTTCAAAAAATAAAGGGGAATTATCATTTGGGTTCCTATGTTTTTTTTAATTATCTATTTGTTAACTGTTTGTCTATTTTTCATTGGCTTGGTCTCTATGTTTTTAAAAAACCATTAATTTGGTCTCTCTGTGAGTCAGATGTTGGTTAGAGTTAACGGAAAAGAACCTGCCACGTGTCAACACCATAAAATGAAAAACAAAAACATTTAAATATTTATATAATACAAAAAGAAAAATGTTTTAAATCTCCACTATCCAACTCGATGGACGGTGTAGATCTATTTATATAAAAAATTAAAAAAAACATTAAATATTTGGTTGATGGATCTCCACCATCTATCTATTGAGATGGATGGTGGAGATTTTTTTTTAAAAGAAAAATATTAAAAAAACAAAAAGGTCAGATTGGATCTCCACCAAGATCCATGGAGACCTCCATGGAAGGAGATTTCCATGATCCAAAGACCTGATCCACCGTATGGTACCCCAAATAAACCCTCTAATACATGGTCAAAACAGCCAAAGACCACTGACTAGTGGAATACATTCATGAACCAGCCGTGAGAATTGCACATCTCCAAAAGTGCACAAGTCTCGAGCTCGGTCCATTGGACAAATTTCTTGATGAATTCATTGATGAATTGAGAAATTATGAGGCCGATTGCGAAGAAAATGTCTTGGAGTTCGTGACGGTAGATGAAACGAGAAACGAAACTGCTGAGGTTGATGAAGACAAGGATGATAGAGACCCATTCGAGGAAGTGGCCTAGACTGCTGATGAAGATAGGGACGAGAGAGACCCAGTCAATGGAGAGTCTATTGAAGAGAAGAATCTGGAGATGATTTGGTTAATGTTTTTGGTGTTGAATCTTGATGATGATCGACAGATTATTTAGATTTGATGTTGAATCGAATCTAGATGATGTTAAATCGTGTTTTGGGTTTGATTTGGTTGGCTGGATGGAAGGATTTTGGTGTTGAATTGATTGGGAGATTGATGATTGTGAATTTGGAATTCTAACTGTTTTTTTCTTTTCATTTTTCATTTTTATTTTTTGTTTTCTATCTCTTTTTTGTTTTTGTTTTTTAATTGATTTTTTTTTTCCTTTTCATTTTCCTTTAAGAAAAAAAACTCAGATTTTAATTTTTATGTTATATTTTAATTTTTTTATACAATTTTATTTTATTCAATATATTTTAACTCATTAAGAAAATAAAAGTTTTATTTTTATTTTATTTTTATTTTAAAGTCAAGGGGTAAAAACGTCATTTTACTTTTTCTGTAAGAGTTGACCGTTAAAAATCTTGTCAGATAGACCAAATTGATGGATTTTTGAAAACATAGACACCAAGTTAGGGAAAAATGAACAAATAGTTAAAAAAATAGATAATTCAAAAAAAACAAAAAAACAAAAAAAAAACAAAAAAACAATAGGGAACCGAATGATAATTCCCCAAAAACAAAAATGCCTAGCCATAGCCTAACAAAACCCTAATGGCCTCCTCACAAAATTGTTCTTTTCTTAAATAAAAATAAATAAAAAACCCAACCGTAGTCTCACTAAACCTTAGCTTCCGCGCAGATTGGCCAATTAGGCCTTATCCCCGACGGCCGGGTCTGCCTAACGACTAGGTGGCCACTTAGTCCGATTACTAGAACACTGGCTATAATATCATAAGAGCATCTTCAATGTAGTAATGGATTGTGAAAATTTTATATGCCAAATAGGACAAATAGATGTAAGGATTCCCATATCTTGATTGACTTATTTCGTGGACAAACCACATATTGGGGTTTTTTGTGTAAGGGTAGTTTAGGTGATTGAACTTCAAGCTCGAAGGCCCTTCCAAGACCTCAAGGGACAAGAACTCCAAAGGTATACTTCTAGTGTTTAGTTTCCTTTGAAGAGATTTAAAAGCACACACACTTTGCATTCTTACAAATTGTGTGCATACTCTTCACATGTCACTTTACATACTAGCACTTTAATTGATATATCTTGTTGTGTGTATATGTGCCTAGTAATTCGTTTTCCGATATTATTCGGAAACATCTGTGCATGCACTAGAATGTGCTTGGTTTTACGCGAAGATCGCCTACGGAGAATGCCATTGGCTTCTCCTTGGTTTTCACCTCTATTGGTGATCGGCGGTTATGATCAGCGGCCTGGCCGCCGAATGAAACCGTCGTTTGTGTCCAGAAGTGTCTGGAGCAATTCTGTGGTTAAGATCGACGGTCATGACCGTTGTTCGAAACCACCGTTCATATCTGATCGATTTTATCTCTCGGGTTTGTTTCTGTGATTTAATCGGCGGTTTCGAAACCGCCGAATGAAACCACCGTTGTTCCCCTGCCTTTCTCGGGAGCCATTCGGCGGTTGTAAACGGCGGCCTGGCAGCCAATTGAAACCGCCGATCGGTGCGTTTCAGGGGCAAACTTGTCTTTTCACATGCTCTGTTCTTGGTGTCTATAAATATCTCACTTTCTCATTATTTGATTAAGTTCTTTTACTCCTTAGAACCCTAAACTTCAAAGAGAGATATTTGAGAGAAAATCAAATCAAGAACTCACATTTAACCACCCAAATCAAATACTTTTTGCATCAAATTTCATATTGCATCTTCTATGGCTATATAGAATGCATCCATGCATGGGTTTGCATCATCACAACTTGCTTGGTAAGATTTTGATTAACTTCATCTTATTTTAGTATTTTTACTATCAAGCCATCTCTTTAAATTACTTGTATGTTTTAGATCATATGCTAAATACAAGAATAGAGAATTGATTATGATGAATTGATTGAGTGTTGTATTGTGATAGCTAATTAGGTTTTTGCTTAATCTTGATTAGCTAAGCTATTTGACATGTCATTTAGCTCTTGATATCTAGGATTGATTTAATTGTTATATCATCATCCTAGATAAACATCTAAGGTTCCCTAGCCTTGTTTGTTATTTGAATATTCATACATATTCACATAGGTTGCATTATCTCTTCATTGAGAATTGAGAATTAAGACTTGGGGCTAAGATTGCTTAGGCCTCAAGCAATTGGACTAGAGCCATTTTTAAAGGCCCGCGTGGTAGAAGTGGGGGGTTATTGACCGGAGTGTTAGATGAGGTCTACATAGGTTGTAAACTCCATTTCAATTAGTGGATTTCGAGGTTCGAGTGTGGCGCACTATACAGCCCGTGGTTTTTCCCAGTGGTTGGGTTTCCATGTATATATCAAGTGTTATTTAATTTCTGCACCATATTACACTTGTTATATTATTGTGACTAGTTAGGGGCATTTTCGTAAAATTGACATATATGCGAAAATTGGGTAATAATAGTTAAAATCTATTCACCCCCCCTTAGATATATTTATCATACACACCGAGTATTTATTTCAATAGACATTGTGTTCAAATATATCTTTCAAATGCAATTGTTACGACAACTCTATTATAGGCCAACTCAGTATTTGAAGATAAATATAAAAAATTGTTAAGAAAGTTATAATAAAAAATAAATAAAATAATAAGATATGTCATTAATAAATTAATATTTAAATATGAGCATCGGAGACATATTTTTTATTTGGCTATCTATCAAGAGACTTGCTTCCTATAAGTAGACTTCTATGCCACATAGAAAGTAAGTCTCTTGATATTGTTAACATGTGAACAATTATTGAAATGTAAACCACTTTTACATCGGAGATGCTCTGAAACTTTAAGGTTCAATATGTATCATAGCGAATCCTAATTTTGTAATATTAAGACAAATATAAAGATTTTATGTTGCCACGTGCAAAGGTCTTCATGGGTTTCTCTTTGGATATAATTAGCTAGGAAATGGTCAAACTATTGCAAACAAGCAACATTTGCTAATTAGACAACAACTTGTCTACAATATGCATAATTATTTAACATGTTGAAAGCTTCACAATTAAAACTTTTTCTATAAAATAAATCCAATGGGTAAATATATAATGATGGATATATATTTTTTCTTAAAATAAATTAAATTCATGATTCCGTTTTCAAATACTGATAGAATCTTCATCAATATCATTAAAATAACCTAGGTTTTTGTGATGTCCATGAAACTGTACTACTGTAGAAGAGTTTCTAGAAAGTAAGAGTATAGATTATAGGAAATTAACTATGCAGAAGAGAAGATAGATCACGGTTGTATGTGTAGTTTATGTTAGGATTGAAAGTGAAGGAAGGTTTGAAACTTTAGAGATACAAATCGGAAAACAAGGAAGAAAAAATCCAACAGAAATGCTTACCCTACCAAATTATACGTACTTTCGTGTGGGTTGGTGACCCTTTTAACCACTCCCCTTAGTAATCTTTCTCTAACCATGTTTATTTATTTAATTAAATAATCAAACAAAATAAATTTATAAGTGGTGCTATTGGTAACTCACTAATGATCTAATAATGTCCTAGTTTTTACATTAGTCATCATATAATCTCATAAAAGATCATTATTAGATCATTAGTGGGTTGTCAGTAGCACCATTCTAAATCTATATATACTTTTTTTTTTTTTTTTTTTTTTTAGCAGCCATATTGAAAGATCTATAGTATCTCTATACTGTCAATCGTCAAATATTATATATATATATATTTGCCAGCTATTATTTGATATTCTTCGAGCATGTAGCTTACAATATATGATCATGTACCTTGACTTTCAATAAATGATATATATAATAATAATAATAATAATAATATTAATATTAATAAATCTCATCATAATTTAAGGCAGACTAATGTTCAAGATAAACCATATATTTTCATTCTAAATTGATCTTTAAACCTCTTAATTTGATCATCTTCTTATATTCTAATCAACTTGGGGCTAGCTTAAAAAATAATAATAATAATAATAATAACTTGGGGCTATCTCTTTAATTAGGAATACAAAACATTTAGATTATTTTATTTAGAATATATATATATAGCATTTCTATTATCAATTAGAACTACTATAAAATATATCGGTTCCTTACATGTGAATCATTGGATTTAAAAGATGCTTTGATAAGTGCATGCAGCAAAGTCAAAACATTTAAATCCAATAACACATATATAAGGAACCGATATATTTTATATCAGTTCGAACTGACAATAGAAAAACTATATATATATATATATATATTTACATTAAAAAGAATATTTTGAGTGTTTTTTTATATATATATAAAAAAAAAAAAATTATACTTGACAAATATATTTTGAAAAAATTCAAAGTACTGTTTTATGGAAAGTGTATCTAAAACCACTCCAAATATCACCTTTAAAGTCCTAATCAACGTTTCTTGCAAATTAATTAATTGTATAACTACAAATCTAGCTTCTGCTACAAACTGTCATATCAAAAACAATAAATATACACCAATTAGTTCTTTATTCTATATTATCTCTTTCATTGTAATAAACATTAATTGATGAACCTTTTCAACAAATAAGCTACTCCATAAACAATCAAATCCCTTAGCTTCACAAAGAAAGAGATCACTGATTAAATTGATGACGATAGGGACCGATAGACAAGTGCCCAATATAATAAATTGAGAGAAAATGGTGTTAAGGCCATGTTGTTATTGGTTTAGGGTTTGGTAGGTAGAAATGGGTGGAGGTGGTTGGACAGGAATGAATCATATATACAAGAAACAAATATTTGTCTTGATTTCTGGTATAATACTAGTCTCAAGTCTCAACCCCTCGTGCACCAATTTTCTGCCACTCATTCCTCACATAATTAATCCCACATTAATTAGTCAACTCAAATCACCGTCGTAAATCAGCAAGGATCCTCTCCTAATCTAATTTTTTACCTGTCAATTTTTTAAGAATATGTAAGTTTGAATGACACTTAAATAGAAATAGAAAAATAAAATAAAACAAATCTTGACTATGTAATATTTTTTATGTTAATGTATCATTAGATTAAGAAAAAACTAACAAAAAGTTAGATTAGGAGAGAATATGAACTCTAAATCAACACCAAACCCTCTTTGGCTTTTCAGTAATAACTCAAAATTTCAGTCAAATTTTGGGAATACAAACAAGCTCATGCATGACGGTGGCAATTTGGTAAAATTTTGAAGAGAAAAATCCATATTTTCATGCACCATATATCTTTGTCAAAGTGTTAGCTGTAATTATCAAGAATAAAATAAGACTAAACCACAGCTGCTTCTTCTTCAAGAGTTCACATGCACACCATTAATATATAATCCTGATCTTGTTTGAGGTTAGAAAAGCTTAATAATTTTTAAGCATCGTCCGTACGTACTCTGATTTCTGGAATTCAAGAAAGTGAGCTCTGGAAATGGAGGAAAATAATCTCCCTCCTGGGTTCAGATTCCATCCAACAGATGAAGAACTCATCACTTATTATCTGACACAAAAAGTTTCCGATACCACCTTCACTTCTAAAGCAATTGTAGATGTTGATCTCAACAAATGTGAACCTTGGGACCTCCCAGGTAGCTACTTAATTCATTTCTGAGTTTTTTTTTTATATTTTATATTTATATATATATATATATATATATATTTTATGTTTTCCTGTGTTTTATTTTTTTTTATTTTTTTTGGTTGCTATTTTTTTTCTATGCATCTGGTAATATGTCTCCTTATTTAACTTTGTGATTTATGTATTGATCTTCTGTTCATGTTTTTAAGGAGTTCAAAGAGTTTTGTGTTCTCCAATCTCCTTAAATTAATATTATCATTTTATTGTAAGCTAGCTGTATTTAAATCTTTTTTTCTTTTCTTCTTCTTATTTGTTCTCTCTCTCTCTCTCAGGTGAAAAATAGGAAAATATAAAAGATTTGGTAATGGTGAAGATTGCTTTTGCGACAATAATTAATCCTCTATTTTGCCAAGTTTATATATGTACAAAAGCAAAAACTAATTAATTATATATACTATCAAATTAAAGCTAACTTAAAAGTGATAAACATGATCGAATAATATTTTGGTTATATACATTGCTATAATTGACACGGTTCTTAGGATCTATAGTTTCTTCTACCTTTGTATATCCTTAATTTTGGACTAGTTAGTAATAAATATTAAGGTAAATTAGGAATTTTGAATAATTAACTTCTGATAATTCAATCTAGGAAATGATCAAAAAGGGGATTTCCTTCTGTTTTTCTTTGTTTGTTGTTGTTATCGTGTGGACTGAAAAAGACTGACTGAGTCAATATATAAATGGTGCAGCCAAGGCTTCAATGGGAGAGAAAGAATGGTATTTTTTCGCCATGAGAGACCGAAAATACCCGACTGGGCTTCGAACCAACAGAGCCACCGAGGCAGGCTATTGGAAAACCACAGGAAAGGACAAGGAGATCTTTAGAGGTGGAGTACTTGTTGGGATGAAGAAAACCCTAGTCTTTTATAAGGGTCGAGCTCCTAAGGGTGAGAAAAGCAATTGGGTCATGCATGAATACAGGCTCGAACACAAGCATCCTTTCAAATCCCATAAGGTATATATAACAAATCTTAATCGTTAGATACATTTGACAAAAGTTATAAAAAAAAATAAAAATTGAATTAATTTATTTAACGTAATTACGTAAAGTAACGGTTGGACAACAATTAAAAGCTTTGTTGCAATATATATTAACCTTTGATGCAAAGTTACATGTTCAAACAAAACTTTTATCAATAAGAATTGCCAAAAACAAACGGGAATTCAGATGAATATAATTAATTTTGACCGTGATGTTCTAAAAGATGAAAATTGAAAATTTGAAATTATTAAACATTTTTTTTTTTTTTTTGAAAAGAATATTAAACTTTTATTAGTAAGGTTAATATGACTCTTTTTATTGATATATATATATATATATATTTTGTCTCTTTTGTTTATTCATTTATTTACAGGAGGAATGGGTGGTTTGTAGAGTCTTCAAAAAGAGCTCATCAGTAGTGAAAAAACCACAGCAGGCACCATCATCTCTGCCATCTCTGGAATCTCCATGCGACACAAACTCAATCGTTAACGAATTCGGAGACATTGATCAGTTACCAAATTTAAATAGCATTGCAAATTTATCAAGTGGGTTCAGCAATAATATTCCAACACAAAGTTACTCTTGTACTGACAATAGTGTTAACATGAACATGAACTTGAATATGAGCAATTGGGCTGCGGCGAGAGAAGCAAATACTCTAACGTCACTCTCGTGGCCTTCTAGCTTGCTGAGTCCGAATCTGTCGATGAATTCCTTGCTTCTCAAGGCATTACAGCTTAGGAATTATCAAGCAAGGGAAGCTACAAGCAGCGATAACTCGTTTCTGGCTGGACAAGGGTTAGGGTTTTCACGGTTTGAAAATGATCATTTAAGTTCGAATTTCATCCAAGCTTCTTCTTCTTCTAAGGTCTTAGATTCGGTGCCAGTGGCACAATCACAGCCGGAGCAACCGTATAATATGGACTCCATTTGGTGAAGCTGTAAAGTCTGAACTAACATGCATGTTGTATACATATATATTTCGGATTAAAAAGATTTCGATTGGAACTGTAATTCTGTAAGTGACTCAAACACTGGGTGGCTAAACAATTCACAAATAATAATGTTGTAGCAAAATTGTTCAGATGTAGTTAATTATTGGATGTCAATTACTCTTTGGGGTTATGTGTTACTATCTACGATCTTCAACCCTTCAGCTTTAGTTAAATGTTCCATTATATTGTTATATCTATGTGTTCATTTTCAATGTCAATGTACGACCTCAACTTAGGAAAAACCTTTGTTGGGTCTATCAATGGATAGATTATTTGCTCTCTCTCTCTCTCTCTCTCTCTCTCTCTCTCTCTCTTAAATGAGTTAGATTTGACTATAAAAGAAAAGAAAAATGTTCTCAACTAAGGGCCCGTTGATTTTCCCACTTAACACTCAATGTCACTTAGGGTGGTATTTTTTTGAAAGCTTTTGCCATTGGTAGGATTCGAGCTGCTGACATGAGAGTCATTTGTTGGAAATTATACAAACAACATCATTTGCCCAAGCCCTAAGCTTGTCCATCTATCAGCTGAGCTACGCCCATGTTGGCGTATTATATAGTATTAGGAGTTTAAAATATATTAGAATAATATAATACAATGTTTGATTTGTTTTGGACTATACATTGTATTGTATTAACTAATACATTTTAATTTGTCTAATATAATGAATATTGTATTAGCTAATACAATGGGTAGGGGTTGTATTAGCTAATACCACATGGGAGAAAAATAATAATAATAATTTAAAATATACTACAAAATAATATATTACTATTTATTTTAATATATTAATTAAAAAATAAATAAAATAAATATTATATAAATAAAATAAAATAAATTTTATTCTAATAGTATAAATGTTAAAGTATTGACATGAATAATAATTTATGTAATAAAAATAATAATTATATATTTATTAATATTTTGAAAAATATAATACAACAAATATATATTTTATAATATATTTTTATATTCTAAAAATATTTCAATTGATCAGTTAACAAAATATTTAGAAAGAAAAAATCACATCCTAACATTATATAACTTAATACTGTCTAATATGAAATATCACAAAACACAAGATAGTATAAGAATAATACAGTCCAATCCAATATAATCCTATTCAATTACGTATAGTACAATACAATATTGTGTGCCAAATGAGCCCTTAATGTGTTCCATCAAGTTGTTTTGTTTGATTTTTTAATTGGTAAATTTAAATAAAAAGCCTTTTTAAATTAACAATTCTTAAAAAAAAAATTTATTTTTATCAATTTATGTTTTACATTTTGGACAAAAAAAGTCTTTTATGAATTTTCAATTTTTGAAAATAATAATAATTATTTTTGCCGCTATAAGAAAATTGCTCTTTAGCGATACAATTATTAATTACTTACATAAAAAATGTCTTACTAAAATCAATATTTGGTAATCCTCTACGCATGACTTTATTGAAAATATGTCACCAAAGTGATATTAATTTCATTTTTCTGTGACGTGATTGTAGAATTCTTGATACCCTTACTTATACGCTGTCGTTATGGCGACATCAAATATTATCTGACTGAATGTACTATGCTTTGCTAAAAATATACTATTAGCGAGACATATTAATGTGTGCAGCAATGATATCATTGAAGATATAAGTCTATCAATTAGAAATGAAAAATGATTAATTTTAATTAATTTTAAATTATTTTTATTATAAAAATCTTAATTTAAAGTAAATATAATATTTTTAATCTGTTATTAATTTTTAATTTGTTAAAGTTTGATAAAATGAAATATTAATAAATATTAAAATAAGAAATTCAAAAATCAATGTTGTTGTGAGTAGTGAGAACTTTCTACACACATTAATATTTTTGGAGGGGAAATATTCCACCAAATGAAAATTTTTGGACTACAAGTGAATTTACTAACTGAAATGTTAGGGCCTGTTTATTTTTCCATCTGAAAACTTAGGGGGGTGTATTCAATTAGGATTCATGAGGACATTTAAAGACATTATAAATCCTGGTGTATTCAATTAGGACATTTAAAGACTTTAAAAGAGTCCATATGAATCCAGTGGTATTCAATTAGGATTTCTATGGACTTTTAAAGAATCCTTCCAAATCCGGGTGTATTGAATTGGGACTTAAAAAATGTCTACAAGAATCAAGGTGTATTCAATTAGGACTAGATTTTAAAGGATTTTCTTAGGTCATGGATTTTGGTGGATTTTGGTGGACTTGATAGTGAGAGGTATAAATATCAAAGTCCATGACAAGTCCAGCTATTTCCCCAAAGATTTTCATCATTCTCTATCATCGTTAAATTGGGACTTTCCGAAAATCTTCTCCTCTTCCACAGGTTAGTACATCTTCTACTCTTCAACAGCGAATTTTTTCAATTTTTTTCTATTCTTTCACTTCTCTGTCGAATCATTATGTATACATTCTATACCTCTGTCAAATTTTTTTATCTATCAAAATCTATTTTTAATTTTTTTCTCTTTGTAGCTCATTATTTCCTGTTTTAACGATTTGTTTTTGGTTTTGCATTTGTTTTGCGTTAGTTGTTTGTTCTTGGCTTTGCATTAAATGTAAGAGGTTTGCTTTTTGATTTGCTCAGTATGATCATTAATTAATGAATAAAATAAAATATATTACAACTGTTAGTACAAAAGACAAATAATCTACAACAGTCAAACTTAAAAATAGAGTTTACTAGTGCTACTATACTGTTGATTAGGGCAGTAGGTAGGTAACTATTTGCAATTAAAAAACAATTGGGTTTTGGTAAAGGCCGTGAGCTTTATGTGGTGGTTGTACAAGAGAATCAATGAAGATGAATTATGAATGAGAATGTATATTTTTTGTTTTGAAATTGACAAAGTGTGTCGGGATTTATCCAAACTTACCTAGATCAAACATTCTATCATTGTAAGCGCATGTTAAGGTTTAATAGTTTTTTTGAAAGATTACAATGGATTGTATGATCAAATAATCCTGAACACAATTGCACTTAATTAATTGCCTTTCTTTTCCAAAAAAGCTAGTGTATTATCGGTTGCTACGGCAATTTGGGTGCTTTTTGAATGGCTTAATTACCATTTTCTTACCCTTGTATGCATTGTTCTGGTCCTTGGTCTGCTTGCTCAATTTTTTTGGCTAAACGTTTCTGGCTTGTTGAACAGATCGCCGTCTGAAGTTCCTCGCATCGTTCTGCCACCAGAGTTATTTGCCAACATTGGTGTCGCAGTTGGCGATCAAGTTAACCAAGCTCTTCAATTTCTTCAGGATGTTGCATGTGGAGGGAATTTGAAACAATTTCTTGTGGTTGTAGCAAGCTTGTGGGTTGCGGCTGTGATTGGGAGCTGGTGCAATTTTCTGACTGTTTTATATATTGGTTTTGTTTGTGCGCACACGTTGCCAGTCCTGTATGAGAAGAATGAAGATAAAGTGGACGGCTTTCTGTCTAATACCCTTGACCAGTTGCAACATCACTACCGTAAAATTGATACTGGTTTCCTCAACAAGATCCCCAAGGGAAGGTTCAAAGGAAAGAAGCATGAATAGATTGATCAGGTCATACATTGGATTTCAATAATTTGTTTATATTAATTGATTAGGGACTGAGCAGAACATATATGGTGTGCCATATTTCATATTTGTGAAATATTTTGTCATATCATTAATGTGTCATATTATTCCTCGTGCTTCATATAACTTTGGCTCTACAAATTTGCCTTTTGGAAAGGATTTTGCTTTCATTCAAAAAAATATATACAAACTATGAAATTATACCACACACTAGCTTTATCTAGTTAAACAATCTCTTCCCTAAATACGTACTTACACAAGTAATTAACACAACCTCGCCACACAAAGTTTTCTCATCTCTCTCGAAAACATACGTGCTTGTTTCGATAAAAGGAGTGTAAAAACCATGGCTACAGAATTCATCAACTGCCCAACGAAACTCTCAGTTGTACCTATTCTACTTCTTCTTTCCATGTTCTTGTTATCTCATCATTTCTATGATCCAAACAAGCTCATGACCACCTTTTTCTCACTTTTAATAGTCCCTCTTGTGAATCTTATCTAATTCATCAGCTTTGACATACTAGTTTTTCTTTTGAAGTTGATTAAAAAATCAAACATGCCTTCAAACAAAAACAAAGAATTGAGCATGAAGTCTCGATTAAGAAAATGCAATCCATTCAACAAAGTCTTGTAATTCTTGTTACCCATTAAAGCATCCTTCAATTTATAAAAGTCCATGGATGTCTAAACAAATCCATAAAAGTCTGAGATAGAAGTCTAAACAAATCCATAGAAGTCTGTCTAAACAAATCTATAAAAGTCCATGTGGATTTATAAGAGTCTGTACAAATCCATGAAAATCTATACAAATCCATGAAAATCTGTCATTTAAAAAATGTCTTTAAATGTCTTCAAAAATCCTAATTGAATACACCCCTCTTAAAGTTCTTTAAAATGTCTTAGTAAGATATTTCTATTTTTTTTTTTTAAGTGAAATGAGATTTGAAAAACCATTTAAAACATATGAGAAAAAAAAAAGCTACAATTTTTGACTTTTATATGAAGAATGAAAATCTGGATATATTTTAACACCTTACTTCTAGAAATGCCCTTAGAAAAAAATTTAAAATTGAGAGCTTCTCCTTACAATCCACAAATTATCTATTCACACTCCAATTTAAATTTTTTTATTAATGACAATTTTAACCTAAATTAAAATTACTAAACAAGACAAAAAAATTTAAAAACATTCCAAACTAATTAAATTATTACAAAAAAAAAAAAATCTCTCTCCTAAATCATTAGATTAAATATTACGTATTAAACTCTCCCTCATAAATCTGTTATTAACATTTTAAACACTCTCTCCCAATTAATCTCTCTCCATTTAAAAAAAAAAAAAAAAAATCTTATTTTCATACTTTCTCGATTAATCTCTAATTAACAGTTAAAGAAAAATAAATAAATCTGTTATTAACATTTTAAACACTCTCTCCCAATTAATCTCTCTCCATTTAAAAAAAAAAAAAAAATCTTATTTTCATACTTTCTCGATTAATCTCTGATTAACAGTTAAAGAAAAAAAAATTATGAATATTTTAGTTTTTTACTAACATAATATATATATATATATATATAATTTCAAGTCAATGCATCCTGATATAACTTCGTGAGGATATTGAATGTGAGCTATTCGTTTTACATACTTTGACTCAAGTGTGTATGCACTTGTCAAAACTAGTGGCTCATATTCAATATCCTGATAAAATTATATCAGGATGCACTGACCAGATCGGGACTATATATATATATATATATATATATATATATATATATATATATGAAAGCTTGAATTGTTTCAACTAGATTCGATTAAACTCAAAATTTCTAAGACTAATGAAAGAATTAAAGTTATCTAGACAATCACATACCTACAAGAGTAACAAAAATCATTTTCATATTTTGATTTAAAAAAAAAAAAAAAAAACAACGTACTTGTTTTTTTTTTTTTAATATATACGTACATATGGTTCCTAAAAATCAAGCTTATTAGTAAGTTTTTTTTTTTTTTTTCTTAACTGTTAATCTTGCTTGAGAAAGAATGGAGATAGAAAATTAAAGATATGTATTGAAGGAGAGAGTTTAATATGGTAATTAAAAATTTAGGAGAGAGTATTTAATATGTAATAATTAATTTTATGATTTAGGAAAGATAAAATTTTTTTTTAATAATTTAATTCAAAAAAGATAAAAAAGATAATCTTGTAACAAAATAAAGTGTCTTTAGAATTTTTTAAAATTTAAATTTTGAGAATGAAGTGTTTTTAGAAAAGAAGTGTAAAAAGAAAAAATTGGATTGTCAAAAGAAACTCTCTTTAAAATTACCTAAGTTTTTTATTTAAAAAAAAAAATCGAGGCAGTACTTGTTTGACCATGGAGGTTGCCGACACTATAAAAACCAGGCCTTTTTCCGTGGCAAAATCTATGGTAAAAACCCTTTTGCCGTGGATTTACCACGGATTGGACGTGTTGCAAATACAGCCGAAGCGAAAAGTCTTGCAATGGATTTGCTATCTTGTTTTGCCGTAGTAAATTTGTAGCAAAGCTATTTATGGATTTGCTACGGTGAAAACTAGATTTTCTACGGTAAATTTGTAGCAAAGCTATTTATATTTACCACGGTAGGTAGCTACGGCAATTGGATTGTTGTATAAACAAAAGCCAGATTCAAAATTCTTTTTTTTTTTTTTAGTTTTTATTTGGAAATTTAAATATTAATATTACCTTAAAAATGAAATCCATAAAAGAATATTAAAATGAAATTCATAAAAGAATATTAGAAAAGTTATATATTAATGATCAAATAAGAAGTTGGAAGGCTTACAAAATAAAGTAATAATCATTAGGAAAAAAAAAAAACCCTAATGTGTCAAGAATTTAATACGTACCAATTGAAGTACAAAAATCTTTAACATCAAGTTCAAGATCCAAAAGGGGGCCAAAACATGGTAATTTCCTCCAATGGCAAACATCAATGGACATGAGGTGAAAACTGTCAACCTCATCAACCCAACAGCTAATCCAATAACATCTGCAAAAATAGCAAGAAGCATCATACTAACAATATCCCCCCTCCAAGAGTCCAACCCAAATTAATCATAACTGTACATACAAGTTTCCAATCACAGTAGAAACTAAAACCAACGAAAAGCTTAATCATAATAAATTTGTAATTCCAAATCTACATTATCAACTCAACAACTAGAAGAGTGTTCTACCAATGACCCTTCTCCACTAAATCTCTATGACAAGGACAAGATGGATATCAAGAAGCATCACACAAGTCATATAGCCTAATTTATTTCATATAAGAGGATTGTTAGAACAAATACAATATTCAAACTTAGAGATGTGTAGTTTATAATCACAAACAAACACACACACACACACAAATGAAAACTTATGCCAACTACCTAAAGTCACACAGATCAATGTCCGCTTGATAATGGATGTGGTTGGTGCGCACTAAAATTGTCTTGAACATGTTGACATAATATTGAGATATTAGTTTCTAACATATATGATATATTTATTTAATGTAAGTAGAATGTGGCATACCTGTTCACTTCGTAATTGTATTTGTGGGCATGTTTCGTAATGGCTTATCACAATAGACTCTAATTTTTCATACTTTGACTGTAAATCTTTGTAATTTGAATGTAATTCATTTAACTCTACCTGCATCTCATCAACATTCGAGTTTTGACCAACAACATTCGGTGAAGTTGTTCTAGCGCCATACAAATGAACACGGCCGTGATCATCAGGTCCCATTACTTGAGAGAACACCTACTCTCGAATGATATCGGTTTGTTCTTCCATGGGTATGTCGCGTAGATGTTCCACAAATTGACTCTAGCAAATTAATATGATTACTCAAAATAAATATACAAATTCTAATACCAATATAAAACTAATGTACATAATACTAATAATAACATGTGTAGCCTCATCATTAATTCATCATGTTTTTATCAATCTGTGACCGCGTTTCGATAAACATGCTTACTCGATCTATTCTTTCCCTTTCTTTTACAACTAAAAAAAAGAAGAGAAAATAAATATTTAAATGACACAAAAGTATATTTGATGCAGTTTAATTCCTATTACAAAAATCCTTATGGTGCATGTATTATAATAAAATATATTTTTTTTGAAACAGCAACTTTATTGAAAAAAGCCCCAAAAGACAGGCAAAGGATCCTTACAAAAGCAAGCCGTGGGAAACATAAAACCCTGACACAAAACAGAACCACAAAACAGCAACCGCAACAAAGAAAAAGAAAAACACAACAGGAGACATAGAATTACAAAAACAAGCCACATCAGGCCAAACTAAAATCTCCCCAGACAAAGCAAGCGCAAAACAAATCATTTAAGAAACGAAACTCAAACAGCAGAGCCAGAGCCAGGGCCAGGGAACCAAACTAGAATCTGAGAGCAAAAGCAAAAACGCAAAAACAAAACTACACAATGTCACCCCATTCTAATCTATTCCCACAACCACTAGAACCACTTTAGTATTATACTAAAATATTGTAATCCACTAGAGGAAACACAAGAATAATAGAGTTCGACTTTTTGATAAGTTGAGTTTTAAATTCCATTCACTAATTGTTTTTTTTTTTTTTTTTTTTTTTGTTGAAATTCCACTTTATAATGTATTTATATAATTTTAGATAAAACCTCCCCGCCAAACATAAAAATATCTATAGCTACTTGGTCTCACTTGGTGTCCATTTCATCATCTCCAAATCGTGACTGTGGATGGCATGGCTTCATTATCTTGCAGTGGAGTTGTAACTTTTTTATCAAAACACAAGAATAACAAAGTATAACAATTAGAACACAATCAAAACACATTTTCGGTTTAACTTGAATAGAAACACAGTATTTGAAGATAAGTTTGAGAAGCTTTTTTTGATAGATTTTTTTAAAATGACACAAGATTTGCTGGTAAACACAATTAATAAGATTTATCCATCGAAAAAGACACAAGATTTGTTGGTATGATAAAAATTTAGCAATACCTACCATCTAAAAATTGAGTGGAAACGTGGAAGACGGCGCCGGAGAAGACGAAGTGAGTTCACCGGAGAAGACGAAGACGAAGACGAAGATGATGCCATGACGAGCGCCGAAGACGAGCACTAGAGGAGGAAAGTGATAGAGTTTGGGTGAGAAAAATTAGGGTTTGGGTGAAATCGTGAAAGTGGAAAAATTAGTATTTAGTATTTTTTTTTTTTTTTCTAATTACTGTAGACCCGTGGTCAATACCCGTAGCAAATATGTGTTATATTTGCCACACTTGGCCATCCGTGGCACACATAATTTTTTTTTTTTTTTTTTTTAAATGACAAGTTTCTTTTCCGTGTTCTTTATTTAATATTTGCCACACCTAACTATCCGCCGCATAATATGTGCGGTAAAAACTACTTTTTCTTATAGTGCGACAACCTTGATACCGGAGAAGAGGAGGCTAGCGGCTTATTTGATTTCAAGTAGCCATCGACCTTTGGTGGCAACCTTTTCTTTACCACCGAAGGAGGAGGTTGATGGTTTTATGGTTGCACTGTTGTTGAAGACTTGAAGACTTGAAGAAAGAAAGAAAGAAAGAGATCTGAGAGATAAGGAGATCTGGATGAAGACCTGTCTTTCCAGAGAATTCTAATTCTAATTCTAATTCTAATTATACATACATACATATATATATATATATATTATAATATATTATATTAAATCAATTTATATTTATAAATATTCATTTATTTTCTTTCAAAAAAAATATTCATTTATTTTTTTTGTCAAAAAATGAATTGTACTTTCAATTTGGATGAAGCTTTCAAATATTTATTTAATTAATTTAAACTAAAAATATTATAAGATACATTAACAATAGAAATATATCAATTATAAATACATAAATCTATTAACAATTATAAGGGTATAATTGTCATGTTACTGGTTTTCATATATTGATATTCAAATATCATAAATAAAAAACAAGCACATCATCCATATTTCATATTTCAGTCACCATTCAGACTTTAGTCAACAAATGCCACCTTAGTCTACAAATACATCATTATGTCACCCAGGGGCGTACTCAGGATTTTTTATTTGGGTGGGCTAAAACAAAACTACAATTTTTTACGAGGAAATTTCATAGTTAAAAAAGCAAAGATACATTTATATAGGGAGACAAAACGAGCCTTACACCTCGAAATACATATAGTAAACAAAATTACATAAACTTTCGATAAGATAATATTAAATAGAGTAATTGGCACAAATCCCCCCCAGACTATACCAGCTTTTGCATATTGCCCCCTAAACTATTTTATTAGGCACTAAACCCCCTGAACTATCACTTATTGGCAGAATAAGACTAAAGATGCCCCCTCAGGCGGGAAAAAACCCAAAGGATTGCCAATAAGTGATAGTTCAGGGGGTTTAGTGCCTAATAAAATAGTTTAGGGGGTAACATGCAAAAGCTGGTATAGTCTGGGGGGGATTTGTGCCAATTACTCTATTAAATATATATATAATTTTGAACAGAGTTAACCACCAACCGACTAATCACTGTGTTTAAAAATACAAAATTTGAGTAGGGTTTCATTAGAAGTGATAAAATAAGGACTAAAAATTAAAAATATCAAACCTAAAACCCTAATTTATTAATTAGAAATAAATTAAAAATTAAGAAAATGGTCTCTGAGTGTGATAACGAAGTATGCATATTTTTTTTTTCTTCTTTTGAGTTTGAAGATGGATTATTGTTGTAAATTTGTAATGTTGTTTAATAATTTGAGATTTTAATTTTTAATTAACACAATAACAATATAACACTTAACAGTTGACAGAATGAGAGAAGAATAGAAGATGTGCCACGTGTGAGTTTGTAAACAAAAAAGAAGAAAAAAAGTGTGGGACCAGAGAGAGGGCTGGTGTGATGTGGTCTGATATGATGTACTGATGTGATGTGAGGCTGGATTGGTTTGCTAATTTAGAGATTTCTTTTTTTTTTTTCAGAAAGCTGACCCGGCTGTAGCCCGGGTCAGCCCTCCAGTCCATCCACCTCTGAATTGACACCTATAGATTCAATTGCAAAACATTACTAATCAATTAAAATAATTTAAAATCTCATGCATAATAACATTATTCCTTGTTATAATGCTCAAAACTTTTTTTTTTTTTTTTTTTTAAAACAGCAAATTTTATTCAAAGGGAAAATTCCTAAAGAAGCAACAAGTACAACCATAAAAAGATCCAAAGGACCAGAAGACACCAAAACTGCCACAAAATACACCAGCAGAGCAGAAACTAAAATACACAACACAAGCGACATCCTACAACAATCATGAAAATGCTGCAAAACAGAAAACACACCCAAAAAATAGAATCCAAATCAAATACTTCCCCATTGAATAACGTCCCCTTCCCTGTTAGAACCCTTCTTTGCCAAATTGTTTGCGTAAGAATTCGAAGCTTTGGAACAAAACCTGATCGACATATTCCCTTGCTTCCTTACCATATCCCGAATATCAAAAACCAATTGAACATGCGCAAGACTCCCATAATTATCAGAATTAATCCAAGTGACTGCAACTAAGGAATCACTAACAATCTCAATGGTTTGCCCCTGCAACACAGTATTCAAAACACAAAAATTACTTAATCAGTTTTAACACTTTATAATTTTTTTTAATATTTAAATATTAATGTAGAAATATGAAATCTTATTCGTAATTATGTGACTAAAATACAATTTAACTTTAAACTCTAAAAAACAGTCTATTTCTATACCAAATAATGATATAAATAATACCTATACAACTTCATCTTGTATCTTGGGAAATAATGCAACAAAGTTTAAGAACTTTTTGGTACAATGTTTAAAAAAATTGTACGTATTGACATTTTTTTTTTTTTTTTTAAAGTATTATACTATTACATAAATTCGTGGTTTTTTTAGGAGGGGAGAGGACTCGAACCCACAATTTCATGGTGCAAGTGTGAGGGGTTTACCATTGGACCAATCCCATTTCGTCGTACGTCTTGACATTTACACCATATAGTAATCATTTTTTAATTAACATCATTCTCGCCAATAAATTATAGTATAGGGAATTTGCAAAAAGTAACCACAATAAAGTATTATAATTCGTTTTTAATCAACATGTATTATTATTCATGTTTTTAATCGTATTGAGGGTACAAAGTCTAAAGTACCTTATTTTTATAAAATCAGGTTGTATTTCACATTGTACGTGAAATAATGCGTCTTCCATTTTTACCAAAAAAAGCTTCACCATTTCTTTAAAATAACTAAGACCCATCAAGAATATCATTTAACAAACACAATAATGCAATTGAAATAAAATATTTACAAACCTTAAAGTTTTCCAGAGAGATTGAAGTGCAAACTTGAAATTTCCAAAAACCCTTTCCCAAATATTCTTTGCTCCTCGATTTTCCCTTAAACTAACATCAATTTCATGTAAAAAAAAAAAGTGTATTTAACAAAGAATTGTTGAGAACTAAGAATATGTTTTAAAGATAAGTGACAACAAGAGGAAAAATATGATAAAAGGGTAGTATTGTAATTTAATGGTTATAGAGTGAAATGAAATTATAATGAATGGTCACAAACATGAAAAACATTGGATGAGGCTAAAAACAAAAATGAATAATTTGATAAGATTATTTTAGACAATTTCCCCTTATATGGGGGTAATTCAAAATAAAAATATCAAAATTATTATTAAGGCGTTGTTTGATTTTTCCACTTAATACTAAATGGCACTTAACGTGCTCTATTAAGTTATTTTGATTGATTTTAAAGTGATAAAAATCATTTAAAGTAGACTTAAAACCACTTGTTTATAAAAGTGAAAATTTTTCACTTTTCACTTAACAAAAAAGCACTGGAATTTAAAATAATTTTTAATTTACTTCCAAAACTATCCTCACTAATCTAACTTATTTTCAATTTTGTATTTTGTCACTAATCTAGCGGTAAATTGTATTGTAATTGAGTGACTGACTTGATATCCCATAAGGCATATCGTAGGGGAATTTGATTTGGTAGGTTGGATTGAAATTTTAGAGATCAGTTAAACATGTGAAGAGAAATTGATTTATGCATGATAACAACAATAAAAATAATAATAACTATTTTATACATAACTAATTAAAATGAAAGCAAAAAACTAGAGAACGGTAATGAAGCAATAATGAAACTTGGAACATTTAATTTATTTACATGAAAACAAAAATTTGGAGAACATTAATAAACCAAACTGGAAAGCAAAAAACCATAACAATGAAATTTACAACATAATATAAGAACAATAAAACTTATAACAGAATAGAAGAAAAATAAAACTAGATAAATTTGAAATATTATTAATAACTAAATAATTTTGTTATAGAATTATTAAATTACTTGTAATAGTAGTCCTTAATATATTAAAATGTAAACATATAACAAATAATAGTTAGAAGGGCATAGATGTAAAAGTATTTATTTTCAGATATTTATAACTTAAAAAAAAGAAACAACTTGTCACTTATATTCCGTTTTTAGTGAGAAAAAAAAACAAACAAACATGTTTCTTAGTTTTTAGTTTTAAGTCACTATTCTGTTTTTAGTAATATTTAGCATTGTTTAGTCTTCAAACAAAATCAAATGGGACGTAAAGATTACTATGAGACAAATAATATCAAGGACAATTTCTCATAAATTTGACTCAATAATTACTACAAAGTATGATAATTTTCAAATATACGATAATAATTATATTAATATATTTTACTATATAAATAATTGAAGTTCACCTATTCATTTATATAGGAAGTTTGAAAATTTATTTTTTATTGTTTGGAGGATATAGGCATTATATTTTTGGATTGACCATTAAATGTTTTGATAACAACAATGATATGTGCAAGTAGTTTTTTTATTTTAAAAATGAATATGTTCAAGTTTTTTTTTTTTCCCTTAAAACCGATATGTGCAAGTTAATATCATATAATATGATTATATTCTCATAAATTCTAATGAAAATTTTGAATTTCACATAAATAAAAAAACATGTAAAAATAAGTATTTTGACTGTCTCCTATCAATCTTTTATATTTGAAGTCTTTTTGTTAACCCTAATCTTGAAACAATCTCTTTCTAAAAAAACACTAAATTACAATGGTGCCTACAGATGAATATTGCCGCCTATGCTTCTTTTCTGGTTATATTTAATGGTCTTATTCTTGGTAAGCATAGACAGTCACAACTCACATGTAAGAGTATGAAAAAAAAAATGGTGAACCGAACCAGTAAACCAAACCGATCCAATTGATTTTTTTTTTTTCAAGTTTTCTAATGCTTCTCGGTTCAACTTGGTTAGATTTTTAAAAAATCAACCCGAGATTCAACATATAAAATGAAATACAAAATCTACTTTATTTTTCATTCACCGGTAACCAAAAGGCCCAACACCAAAAACACCAAAACCCTAGATTTTCTCTCAAAAGTCAAAACTCTCATCGTGCATCTCCACCTCGCCGCTCCTCGGCTGCTCATATCTCATTGTTATTCATTTGATGCTCGTCCTCCGCCCACGTTGATCTTCATGGATTCGGGGTCACCATTTTTCTCTCTCAAGTGACTAGGCGTTCTTCCTTCATTGGTCATCGACTCGCGTGCGCCATCGGTGCTCTACTCTCCTTCTTCGGTTATTGCTATTTTTGTTTTGTTGAGAAAACAAGCATTTTGGTTTTTGGTTGTTGTTGTTGTTGTTGTTGTTGTTGTTGAAATATTACAATAATCCAGGATTTGGGAGAGAGAGACAGAACCAAATCCACAACCTCATGGTGTAGGGGTGTAGGTGTGAAGGGCAAACACTAGATCAACCTCATATTGTCTATTTTGGTTGGTTTGTTTTTATGCTTTTGATTGGGTTTTTAAGGTGTAAACAATATTAAGCTTCCATCACTTGTAATGATTTAGATAAAATCATTTATTGATAATAAATGTTAAATTTAAATAAGATATTTTTTATTTTAAATAGCTTAATTAGTTACACCTTGTGTAGTTGTGTATCATGACTCATGAGTATAATTTATTTTAATTTATATATGTATGAATAAAAAGTTTTTTTTTTTTTTTTTTTTTTTTCACTATTATCCAATATGGTTTGGTGGTAAAAGGCATTCATTTAATGTAACATGTGATGTACTAAATTTTATGAATAAAAATGCAAATGGTTTTTTCAAGAGATAATGAAAATTTTCTCTCGTGACATACATTTTTGCGGGCCATTTGGGCCTAATAAAAGACGTGGGCCTGAGTCCAACACACTCCATTAAAATCTCAAAAAACCCTATGAGACAACCGTGAACCACCGTCTCTCGCTCTCCGTCAATCTCTCTCAGAGAATGGCGGGAAAACAACTCACCGGCGACGGCTTACCGGCGAGCTTCGCTGGAATGTCGAAGAACCAGCTCTACGACATCATGTCTCAAATGAAGACACTGATCGAACAGAACCATCAACAAGCTAGACAGATTTTGATCCAGAACCCTCTCTTGACCAAAGCACTTTTTCAGGTTTCTTTTTTGTAATGAAAATCCTTTTTTTTTTTTTGTCTTTTTTTGCTTGTTATCCGCTCTCTTTTGCGTGAATTTCAATATTGTTTGTCTTACTGTGATAATGTGGTCTAATTAGGGTTAGGTTTTTGTTTCTGTTTTTTTCTTTAATTTGATGTAAAGTTTCTTGCTTTAAATGTGAATATACTTGAATTATTAGATTGTAAATATAATGTAGTTCGATTATAAACCGGCCAGTTCTGGTTATGTAAAAACAAAACAGTTAATTGTTAACTTGGAATTTGTGTTATTGACTAATTCAAAAAGTATCCCATGGATTGAATTTTTGCCTCCGATAATTCAATTGTTGAATCAATTATCAGGCCATTGCTTGACTGATGTACATAAGTTATCAGAAAGATAGTTTCCCTATATTTTGTTATTCTACAAAGTTGCAACTATGAGTAATCGGAGAGAGAAAGATCTAATTGAATATAGAAAGATCTAATTGAATATAGAAAGAAAGTAACATTGAGATTTATGAAGGGTAGGGGAGATGTGGTTATTTTAAAACATGTTTTCAGATATTATCTACTTAAGGTTCACTCTGTGCTGTGGAGATTCCCAATCCTATCCAGCATAGTGATTAGCTAGGTTGAATTTCACTTGTTTGGATGTGCTCAATGTTTTAAAAATCGGTCGAGGCGGGCCTTGAGGCGCGCTTCAGCTGCCTCGGCCCTTCACCGCCCTGAGGCTGGCGCTGCAAGGCTGTTTTTAAATGACCTTGCCTTGGGGAAATGAGGCAATCGCCTCAAGGCCAAATCAACTTGAGGCAGTGAGTCGGGGTGGTGAGGCGGTGTCATATCAATTTTGTTTTGGGTGGTGAAGCGGTGAGTTTTGGTGCCATATCAAATTGGTTTTGGGTGGTGAAACTGTAAATTTTTAATCAAGGCTTTTATTTGATTTTTTTATGAAAACTCACCGTTTTGAGGTTGTCTAAGTTAGAATTTAGAATTAATATCTTAAAACCCTAATAGCTCACTCACATGAGTCACACTCATCAAACGACAACACCGCTGCTTCAAAAATAAAAATAAAAATAGAAAAACACCTTTGCCTAGAAAAAAAACCCAAACAACACCCCCACCCAAATCTCTCACATTCAGAATTATTTTAATTTTTTCCCATTATTTAATATTTCTAAATTGAGGTGGCCGCTCCGCCTCACTAATACAAAATGCCTCGAACCGTCTCACACTTTTTAAATCATTGGATGTGCTTAAAAGTGGCCTCAATCTAATGGCATTTCTGCTGATGCTAGTCATTCTTTTACTGTACTATGTACTCTCCCTACTTTCAACTACCAAGATGGATGGAATTAATGTGTACTTAGAAGAAAATTCCTTTGAAGTGCCAAGATTTTCCTAGCTTGTCACTTGTGTTTGTAGATATATCTGTAATATCACATGATGAAGAAAAGATCATTTCTTTTACTGAAGTTGTAAGTTGTAAGCTTGAAATTGCCCTTTAATTTGCAGTGACTGAGTGTTGGTGGCAGCTCGCACTAAAAGATTGCTTCTAAAAAAGTGAAGTGGTTGTTTATTTATTTGAGGGGTTTTTAGATTCTTGATTATCTTACATATTCAATTGTAATTTTGGTGCTTAAAAGTTTTGTGCACTTTAAGATGAAAAGCTAGGCTTCCTGTGTCAATTAGATTACCATGGGATGCAGGAAATGGTGCAAGGCCCATTTTAGTATATCATTATTTAGTGGTAGTTTTAGTTGCAATCTGCTGGTGGCCTGGTGCACAAGGCCTTGATTCTCAAAACATTTTTCGTGATGGATGATATGTTTAATCATACTAGTTAGTGGTAAATGATATGCTTTGGTTTAAACTTTATTTGTTTCATTTGACTGCTAACTGTTTCAATCGCTGACCCAAAATTTTCCAATTTATTTGTTTAACCAGGCACAAATTATGCTTGGAATGGTAAAGCCTCCTCAAGTGGTATGCTTTTAGTCTTTAACAAATTTTGCGTCTGTAGCTTTACTTTGGCACGTCTGTGTATATCCTGAATTTCATTATTTGTGTAGATTCCAAGCATCCAGCCACCAGCAACGCAGCATCCTCAGCAACCAGCACAGCCTCTTCGGCAGACAAACATCCAGGCTGCACACTCTTTACCTAGTCAAGTTGGTTTGCAGGACCAAACAAATGCATCTCAGGCCCAAAGTTCAATAAGAAAGCAACACCAAAGCCAACCTACGATGCCAATCTCATCTGCGTCCATTCCTGCTGTAAACCTTCAGTCTCAGACAATGCATTCACATCCTTTACAGATGCCACAGCAGCCTAAGGGGCCTCTGAATCCCACAGCAACAACAATGTCTCTTCCACAATCCTCCCAACTCTCCAACATGCCTCCGCTTCCTCATCATTCTGCTTCGCAACCACCTTCGCTTCATCAATCCCAAATGCCTACAGCCTCAAGTCAGTTGCAACAATCATTACAATCAGCTGGACTTCCACATATGCCACTTCAGCCACCATTGCCATCTCAACCTCGGCCATCTCAGATGCCACCTTTCCACCATCAGTATCCCCCTCAAATGGGGCCAAATATGGGTTACCAACATCCTGGTGCTCAACAACATCCTTCACAATCTGTGTTTCATGTAAGATGAATATTTTCATTGTCATTTTGGATGTATCGCGTGTCACATCTAATGTAACTGATTTGGAATAATTTCTTTGATAAACTGTCCAGTCAGGTACCAAGCCTCCAGCTAGCATGGGGCCTTCGTTCCCGCAGGGACAGCCACCTCTTCCAAGTCAGCCACCACCCCAATCTCTGTATCAGGTATGGATGTTTTATTAGGTGTTGATTATGAATTGATTAGTTCATCGTGTCATTAAACATTTTCATGGGGTCAGTTAGCTATGATGAATGTTTGGGTTTACCCGTCTTTCCAACTGACTTTTGACAATGGATAATTATTTTGGGATAGCTGAGATACTGTTCATTTTATTTTACCAATTTTTTTTGGTATAATGAATAACCTTTCTCTTAAACCTATATGAATAATGTTCCATTGTTTCTGTAGCATTTTGGGATAGCTAAATCAGAAATGTGAACTGTTATTTTAGGATGGAGTTAAATTTTAATTGGATGTTCTGTATAATGGTCCTAATGGATGGCCCTTTTACTACCATTATCATAAGGGAAAATGATAATCTCCCGAGGCTTGGCTTATTCACAGGCAGAGGTAAGGTTTGGATTTTTTTTTGCAAGACCCTCCCTGTCATAAACAACCATTGATCAAACAGTCAGTATTGTCTGAACTGTTAAAAATGCAAAATTGCTGCCTAGGAAGCAACAGATGCATTTTTTACCTATTTGGCTATTTTAATCTGCCAACTAAATGGAAACCATCCATTATTATTACAGAATATAATGAGAAAAGATCTGTGTGGTATGGTAACAAAATTTTGTTGACTACTACATCCTTACATTGTCATAGAAATTATGAAGGCATGAAAAATGAATAATTTTGACCATTGAAAGATGATTGTTGGGCATTGAACTGTTAGTTTTTTTTGGCATATATCTAAGGCAGCTAAAAAGGCCAAAAACTCATCTCAATTGATGTTGTAGTTATAAATCACCTGCCACATTATTGGGGTTGGGTTTTTGGGCTATAACTAGTATTACACTATGACAAATCTTATCCAAAGTGATATCTGGACAGTAGGGTATTTTTATTTTTTATTTTTTTTATAATGTTGCATTTGACATATGATTATCCCTCAGAAGCTTGAAAAGTTATAATTTCCAATTGATGTTTATTCAGGCAGGTGGGTCCCATTTGGGGACAGATTTTGGCAATCAAGTTGGAAGTTCTATGCAAGTAGATAGAGGATCATGGATGTCTGGTCCATCAGACAATTCAACAATAACACAGCATCCAGGACCATTGCCAGTAGCTCCTGGTCAGATGGGCCCAGGCAATCAGCCCCCTCGAGCAGCATCATCGGTACTTAAACTTTAAAAATTTCACGGAAGCCAGAATTCTATTTAAGTAACGATGTCAATATTTGACTTTTGTTCTTGTCACTATGTAGTTGAGCCCTGAGATGGAGAAGGCACTACTTCAACAGGTGATGAGCCTTACGCCAGAACAGATTAATCTGTTGCCCCCGGAGCAGAGGAACCAAGTGCTTCAGCTGCAGCAGATTCTGCGTCAATGAAGTATGATAATTGATTCATTTTGAAAGAGAAGAGCAAAGTTAAACATTACATTTGGCAATTTTGTGATAGAGATTGCAATATAATAACTTTGGACAGTTGTTTAGAAGATTCATTAGAAGTTGATTTAGGATCATGTGATGTCCCAGAGAAATCGCATCTATTGAGAAAGTTTTTATTTGTTTGGCTGCTGCCGTTGCCTGTAGTTCTTTCGATTTCACATATAGGCAGTGGTTTTATGTACGATGGCAGCTCTTTGTAATTTTCTTCATAATATAGTATCTAGATTTTGAGGCCCAACAGTTTGTTCATGTCTATGTCTCGTTATAATTTTATTAAAATCATGATTATCGTAATTAAGGAGCATTACATAATTATTATATATTAAGGGGTCGTTTTATTTTTCCACTTAAGACTTGGGGTTGAATCATAATTAAAGTTGTTTTATTTGTTTTTTTAAATGGTCAAACAACTTAAAAATATCAATAAAAAAAAAAAAAAAAAAAAAATTTAAAATAGAAAGTAAAAAACTTATAACTTTTCACTTAATTGTAAATCACTTAATTGCATTAAATGTAATCCAAAATCTTTTCTTCCGATACTATCCTCTATATATAACATATTTCCAATTTTATCATAATTAAATATGGTATAGAAATCTTTATTTTAATATATTGCTTATTTTAAATAGCTTTAAAAATAAAAAAAAGAATCATAATCACTTATCATATTGGTGTTTAATATCAATACTTTATTATGATATTAGGGTGATGTATTTATATATTATTATTTTTTAGAGTGTTTTGTGTGAGTTTTCCTACTCCCATTTTTATTTTTTGAAAAAAAAGAAACTTTTTTTTTTTAGTAAAAATGAGGTTTGTTTGTAATCTAAGAAAAATATCATGATCATATGTTTTCATATATAATTAGAGTATGGATATTGACACCCATAAAGATGATAAACACACTCATATTTATAAGTACACCCATGTCTAAAATTTAAAATTAAAACATTATTAGAAACACCCTTCTTAATGCCAATAGTACCCTTATTTAAATAAATATTTTCATTTTAATACAATTTATTTATAAACCCTAATAAGTTATTAACACACCCAATTTTACAAATGATAAATTTTTAAGTTTTCCATACTCGAAAACACAGTCTCGGAAATTCTTAAATTCTTAAATTTCGAGAATCTTTACTTCAGACCAATTTCAGGCTGTATTTACCTAAGACATGCTTATTATAATTATTATATGAACAAGAATGCTTGAGTGTGCAGCTATGAAAAGTAAAGTCCTGTTATTTTTGTTAATTATTCATGTATCGTATATATTTGTTGAGCTGAAAATGAAAAAAAAAAAAATGTTGTTTCTTTGGCAATAACACTTGTTTGTAATTGTGCATGACCATTGATCACACAGTATCATATTCATTATGTGGTGGTGTTCATAGTTTGGCTAGTTGATTTATTTAACTAGAACTAAAGTAGAGTGAGAGCTGCTAGCCTCATGCACTATGAAAAGGAATAGAATTAAAGTTGAATTAGGTTTTACTTTTTATTTATTTTTATTTTTTTATTTCTTAATGAAGTGATATAGTTAAAGATATGGGTGTAATTAATTGGTGTAAATAGTATTTTATTTATTTTTAATTAAACTAATTTGTCCTTATTAGTAAATTCCTATTTGGATATTTTTGTAATTAAATTTTTTATTAAAATATAACCGTATTTATCATATTTATAGGTGTCAATATCGGCTCCCATATAATTATTACTTTTAGATTTTTTTTATTCCATATTATATGTATAATTGTTTAACATGAGTATATATATAAAATTACTTATTTTCAGACAATTTTACTTTTATAAAACAAACGTGTTGACAATACATTCAGATGTGAGAAAAAAAAAAAAAAAAAAAAAAAAATGTCATTCAAGTTCAGATTTCAATCCCTATTCGGTCTTTAGAAAATTCAGGAATGTTCAATCTTCGGATTAAAAAACAGGGGATATTACAACCCCTAAGTCACTCTCTCAATTCAAATGTAACAGAGTCAATAACATTGACCTTACCAGACGGGTCTTGATAAATTGTCCAAGATTACAAATAAATAGACAATCAAAATCCCTTATTTAAACATACATGGCCTATTCAAGTAACATTTGCTAGCTTCCATCAAGTATATGTATGATGAATTAGATGTCGTGAGCATTATTTCTGGCTTTCTTTAGGTCGCCGAATTGAAAAGTGTGATATTTTACATGATAATTACAAAATTATAATAGGTTCAAAAACGAGCCCACTGCGAAAAAGGGAAGCAAAAAAGGATCGCTGCCTCAGGTTGGTTTTCAATCAACCCCTATTTGGATTCCCGCCAGAATAGCGACCGGGAGACTTCTTCGGCTCACTTTGGATCACAAAATCCTCAAGCTCTGCAAAGACAAGTAGCAAGCAAAAGTGTCTGGTCACAAGTCCTGCAGCACCATTAACATTCAAGAGAAGAGAGGAACAATGATCATCCATGTCGTGATGCAAGATATCCACACCATTTAACCTGCTCAAGTAAAATTTAAAAAGCCATGTAAATGATATGTACATGGGATCAAGAATCAAGATCAAGATCAAAATCAAAATGCTATCCACCTTTGTAATTTAAATGAAACATAACATTTACCTTTAATTGATGCAGAGAGTGACTGAAAAATCGTCCTAACTCTTAAAAATTTAGAACAACTTGTCAACTACTCTTGCTTGGAGGAGAATCAGATTCTTCATCAGCTTCCCAATCAGAGTCTTCATCAAAACTAAAATCACCATCAGATTCTATGTCTGTATCTTCATCCTCACTCTGCAAAATTTAACACAATAAATAATTTAAAATTTGTGAGAAATAGAAATATACTTTTCTCCAATGGTAAGAACATTACTGAACATGTTTCAGAAAAAAAAAATAAAAAAAATTATCAAACATAATGGCATCAACAGTGGAACGTGCGTAAGATTTAAACCCCAAAATCACCCCACCCAAGCACTCAACGAGATCACTCATGTTCATATCCCAGCTAATCTTTTCCTCCCTCAAAGGAGATCTGGGTTTCAAGATTTAGTAGGAACAGTGAGATGTGAGACGGTTCAAGTTATATTGGGAACTCAATAAGTGACATATATGCCACCATATTTAAGATAAGAATACTAATTAATTAGTAGCAGGCAATGAAGTAGTATATCTCACTTGGGTAAATTCTGAGACAAGATCAAGCTGACCATGATCTTCTGAGCTCCTAATATCTCCATCCTTTGCATCTTGGGAAACGTCCTGTAAATAATCAACAAGCGTCAAGCACAGCCAAAAATAAGTACAAACAAAAGTATCTCCAATTGCCTTAATTTGTAATGACTAGTAAAAATAAAAAGGTTTATGCTGATGGTTAATATTTTCTAAATTAAGTTGACAGATGATATTGGGAATCAATGTGCATGCCAAAGGACATCTGACGACATCTGACTCATCAAAATGTACGAGAACAGTTGCCAAGATGCCAAAATCAGGACAGTGTACACCAATAAAGTAAACTCCTTTAGGTATCTTTTCAGTATTAATTATTGTGAAAGCACAACTTAAAAACAGATTTCATTAATTAAATGCAATGAAATAGATTATTGAACTAAGAGGCAAGTTTTCTGTGAAAATTAAGCTGAAAAAAGAATAAGATCCTGGTATTGAGCTTTTATAAAACTGGAGTTGCATATAAAACCAAGGTTGATTTTTATCAGGTCACATAAGAATAAGAACAGCATCATTTCAAGTATATAGATACGAATAAGAAAAAATGTTTGGTGTGTCTGATCTGTGTTTATGCAGAACAGGATTATATAGAGGCAAGAAGGAAAACCAGTACTGACAATTTCTTTCGTCATTTGCATTATGGTATTCTCCAGCTCGGATATATGCTGACTGAGAGCCTGTAAAAGGTCATATCATATTAGTATGACATAGAGGAGATATGTCACAGTAGCAATAATCATGTTATAGAATAGAAAAACAGGTGTTTAAAAAGATGTAAACCTCATGCCGTTGCATGGCGACAGAGCGTTTTAATGCTTTAGCCTTTGTCAGAAGGTTTCTTGGCCTCAAGCTAATGGGACGCCTATAATTCTTCCCACGGTAATAAATTAAGGCAAATCCTTTAGGGACCCTTTCTATTGCCACAAGTATCCCACCACTTTCAAATTCCAATAACCTTGCCGTATCTTCAACGAATGCAAGGGTCTTCTGTTTGCTTATTAGTTTCACTAGTTCTCTGTGCTTCCAATGCAAATGCATATTCTCAATAACACCATCAAAAACACCACGAACACCTGATTAATTATTATGTACAAATCATTAGAACTTAAGCTCGGGTTTAAATTTCACATAACAAGCTGAGGGTACTAACCAAGAGGCAAATATGCTTTCATTCTTAAACCAACCCTACGAAACATAGTTCGTTCCTCTTGAGTGATTGTTTCTTGGTCATAATCAGGACCAGCAGGAATCATGGAGGCTTCTACTTTAGATAACAGTTTCTCTGCTCTAAGCTTTTTCGATTGGGCCTGCACATGCATTCAGAAATGCAACGAAGTTACATAAATTGGAGGGAACTACTAATCACTAGAAAAATAAGATGTAATTAATGCAGCAATATCAAATCTAAATGACTTCTTAGATAACAACTGCCACAAACCATTCAGCACATTGGGCAATTTTAATATTCAATTTTTTAGATAAAAAAAAATGATTCAAAAATTAGATAAATTAAAAGAAGCACATAAATAATTAAATTGAAACAAACAACTATACAATTCAATATCAATGAGAATTGACCATAAGTCCAAGGATAACACTAGAATCCCCCTAAAATGTTCCTATAATCTAGAAAGTTGATGGACGAAACTGTTCGTCCAAAAAAAAAAGGAATAGACAACAAACTCAAAACTTCCAAAAAAGAACCATCCAGACAATATAATTCTAGAATGAAGTTTAACAGCTCAGTTGCACTGGGATGCTTCTGGGCATAATTTCCTCAAACATAGACTGTCTCAATCACATATAAACAAACATCCTCCACAATGCAGCCTAGGGTTTCAATCGGCTCTAATTTAGGAATTTGGAAATACTTCTCTAGCATCAAGCAATTAAGAGGAATAACAATATACTTACCACAGCTACTTTATGTTCAATCCGTTTGACAAGCCTGGCTTGCTCAGCTTTGGAAGCTTCTTCAATCATCTTCTCACGTTCTTCAGCAGTTACATCTCTTCCCCACCGGGATTGAGCCTCATAAAACTCAGCCAAAGTACCTGCAGGTGCCTGGCCTTCAATTTCACTAGATGGAGTTGCCTCAAACGTTCTATTCCGTACTTTCTCTTCGACATCTTGGATTTGTTTCGTAAATTCCTGTCTTTCTGCCAAAGCAGCAGCTACACTTTGTGGGAGGAAATCTTTTCCACGGAATATAACGATGTAATACTTGTTTCGGAGCAGCAAGGTACCTCCTGTTAAGTTCTGCAAAGCAGATGAAATCAGAAGCCATTATACTTTAACAGTTTAATTGTCTGTTTCAGGAGTGGAGACTGACTATTCTTGTGCCTTATCTGGCAAGTTCAGCAAAATGTTTTTACAGTGAAATTCGATATATCACTGGGATCAGTAAACCTACTCAAATTAGAAAATCTACAATATAAATGCTTAAAGCTAAAAATTTAATTGTTACTCCAATATAAAATGAGTAAATGACTGCATTGACCTTGTTATCTGAAATATCAATATACCATTATCAATCAGAATTTCTTTAAGCTCTCATATTAGAAACGTTTTCATAATAATGATTTCTAAATATAAAATATGACTAAATAAATTATTATGTACAATATCTCGCTTGAGTTTTGAGAGCAGAGTGTAAATAATGAGTGGCTACAAATATTGCCACAAAATTAATACTTTGCAGTTCAAAGCATTGACTCTAATGTTTCGAATAGAGGAGTAAAGAAAAAATAAACCGCACCTTGATCTCCTCAGACATTATTTTGTTATTTGTATTCTGAATACCTCGTTTTACAGCAATTTTTGCAACGAGACTTTTCTCCCAGAGTTTAATAATTGCGGCTGCCAACCCCTGATGATTTCTATTCCTTCCTACATGAATAAGTTCGTGATGAATATACTTGGGCCAGAAACACAAACTGTGAGATAAAGAAAGTAGACATATAAGGTGAACAATACCAAGGGAAAAATGACTAGGAAGTGATCTAGCAAGTTTGCGTAAATTGGTCATTTCTGCATTGGTCAGATTAGACCGCATTCCAGTAGGAAGAAGCCTGAAAGGTGTTTTATAACCGGGAACTGTTTGGGGGAGTAAATCAGCATCAACCGGAAGTATTCCTGTACCCCACCACTCATGAAAACGAGGACCTAAACTATCTAGTAGGCTGTTATATTCAGCCTCCTCTTCTGTCATGATTTTAGTATGGTCTAAATTGCTGACAACCGGCCCACTCTTTACTGGAGTTGCAGTTGCACCATTGACATTGGTTGAAGTTGTGCGAGCAGCAGAAGAAACATCTGGGACAAAAAGAGCCTCTCCTCTATCAAGAGGTTGTGATTTAGAAGAAGGCCCTTCATAGTTAGTTCCTCGGTACACAACCATGACACTGCCAGACCTCCAAATAACTAAACCTCCTGTTCGTCGCTGACAACCACTACAGGCACTCAGTTACTGTTCATAAATGTTTTTAAACATGTTATGAATATATTAAAAGAGTAAAAAGAAAATAATGCAACTAAATAACAGTAATTGGTGAAATAAACAGACTTTGTGACATCAAGTATATACACAACAAGGTCAGCAACAAATTTCCCATTCCAGAAAATGATTAACAGGAAATGGGATCAAGTACTTATATAAGAGAAAACACAAACGAAGCATCATTTATCAAAGAAAATGAGTGATAAGGTCCCTAATATAACATTAACTACCCTTGTCATACAGGTCCACGTGCCCAAACGAGCCAAACCTCTGATAACCACTAAAAGAGTCATCCTTTACAACAAAATGGTTCAACCCCGTAATCACATGGCATGATTGCTCATTTGAATTAGCTAAAAAGTTCGAAGTCAATAGCCAATCTACCAGTAAATGAGTAGTTTAGTTAATTTCTCTATAACATCTCCAATGTCCAAGATTTTCCAAGAAATTTTCAACAGAAATATCCAAATACAAAAGTAGTAAATGTCATTAGGGAAAAACTAAGAGCCTTTTCATATACCCAAAAACAAGATTTTCCAATTTTTTCTTATTCATCCACAATTCCACATGCACAAAATTCCTTTCTAGTCTCCACAACATACTTGTAACTTGAACTGCACCTCAACTATAAAATTCCTAACAGGATATATGGCATCTACATGTATACTAATTGTAGAAACCCCAAATGGCATTGGAATAAGAATGTGAACCCGATTACTGTAATGAATAAAATATAATGAACTCCTAATAAGAAAATAAAACAACAAAAAAGAATACATTTTTTTTTCTAACATAGCAATCAAATGGTTGATGAGTAAGTGCATTGTAAAACAATGGAACCAACCTCAACAATCTCATGAGCAGTCTTCATGTCAAGAGCAAGCACCTCATGAAACTTGAGCCTAACTAGCTCCTCCTTCCTCCATGTATCATGAATCTTCTGAAGCACAGCCTGCGTGACTCCGGCTTTTGGGACACTAATCCTCTCCCTCAAATGCATCCCAACTCTTCTCAACCTCCTCAGCTCCCCGTCTTCAACCGTCAGCTCCGCAAGCGTAGGTGCCTTCGCAGTCCTCCTCTTCATTCCCACCGGACCCGCCCCCGAGTTCTTCCCTTCCTTTTCGTTTTCCTCCTTTTCCCACGGCAACACATCGTCTCCTTCCTCGTTCTCCTCCGCAAGAATCACATTTGGCCTGACCCATTCTCGCTTCAGCAAATCCTCCAACCTCTCCTCTCCGGTCACCGCCATTACTCCACCACCACCCTCCTCCTCCTCCTCCTCATCCTCTTCGCCATCCGACCCCAACCCCAGATTCCGTAACCGCAAAACGATACGGTCAATCGAGCTCTGGCCCTTATCGGTGTTGTTATAGTTGTCTTGGGTTGCGTAATCCGTTTGCTTTCCATCAATTCGATCTCGGGCGTTGGATTTCCTGGCCTTTTTGTTGGGTGCGTCGTTGGGGTTAGGCGGGGAGGACCATTTTTTGAGCCAAGGAGTTGATCGTGGAGAGGTGGGTTTTGGATTCGGGGTTCTAGGGTTTTGGTTTGTGCGGAGAGAGGAGAGAGGCCTGAGGAGGAGGAGGTGGTGGTGAAATGACGGTTTTGGAGTTTGAGAGAAGAAGAGGAGTTTGAGAGACGGAGAGTGTGAAGTGAGTGGGAGTGAACAGTTCCGAAGTGGCAATTCTGTTAATTTCGAGGTTGCGAGGGCCATTTTCTGTTGAGTTGGGTTTAAGACTTTAAGCAGGTTGTTGTTGTTGTTGTTTCTGGTACATTGTTTGGATGCTGAGAAAAGTTTTGGTGATTGATGATAGTATGATACTCAGAGGTTCAAGGAGAAGAGTACAAGGCAGTTTTCAGTAATTCAGTTCACTCCAGACTCAACAAGATAAGATTTTGTTTTCAGATAGGCACACAGTGACTTGGGCCGCTCTAAAGCCCATTTCTCACTTATTGGGCCGGATCTATTAGAATTTTGGAAAATTGTATGCACCCCATCGAAATTTTAAAATGTTACAGTTTGACATAAATATGCTTAGGGGTCGTTTGTTTTTTTGCACTTAAAACTTAATGGGTCTAAATCGAAATTATTAAATTGTTTTGTTTGTTATTTTAAGTGGTCAAACAACTTTAAAATACCAAAAAAACAACTTAAAATCTTAATATATTTTCTTTCAAGATTATCCTACCAAAGATAGCATATTTCCAATTTTATCATAATTTAATATTATACAAATTTATTTCTCTTAACCTATTACTTATGATAAACATCTAAAAAAAAAAAAAAAAACATTAATCACATTGTAACTTTCAACACATCGTTGACCTTCAATTCTATTTTTTTTTTTTTTAAATCAAAACCATTTCTAAATCATTATTTATCTTTTAAAAAAAAAAACAATTATTTATCACATCTTACTCATGAATAATATATTCCAATTATTACATAAAAATTGTTTAAGATTTGTTAAATTATTTTTATTTAATTGTTTGTATCATATAAAATGAAATACATAACAATTGATAATAACAAGGGTATAAATGCCAAAAATAAGCAGGTTGACATTCTATTAAGAGGTAATAAATATAAAAAAATAAACATGTCATTCATATTCAGGTTTCAGTCACTATTCAGTTTTCAGTAAAATTCAGGGTTGTTCAGTCTTCAGATAAAAAAAACAAACTACCCTTTAGAGACCAAGTATGTATTATCTACTTCGACCTACTATACTCTTAATATTGAATTAATAAAAAGATCAAATTGCCCTTAGTTATTGCAAGTTAAAAATGAAGATAATATTTTAATATAAAAAATAAAAGTTAGTATAAATAATTTAAAAGTAAGAAACAATTTATTATTATAAATTTTAAATTAAAAAAAAAATGAAGATACTTTACAAAATTTTAAAAAAACATTTTTTTATTTACTTTAAAAATAGTAAAAAAAATAATAATTAATTTTATAAATGAAGATAATTTAAAATTTTAAAAATAGTCTTGTATTTTTGTTTCCATTTATATTCCATTAAAAGTACTATCTTCAATTAATTTAATTTAATTTTTTTTATAAAAAGATTAGCTTCATTTTAAATTTTAATAACTAAGGGCAATTTTGGTTTTTTTTTTTTATTTATTATTGGTTCAATTTTAAGAGTAATGGTGTGTTGGTAGGGATGAAAAGGGAGAGGAAAGAAAAGGGTGGGGGGAAAAGGGAGAAGAAAATGGGGAAATATGTGTTTGGTATGGAGAGAAAAAGGGAAGGAAGGGAGAAATGGAAGGAAAATGGAGGGAAAGAGGGAAGGCTTTTTGGGTTGACTTGAAATTATAAATTTGTCCATTTTTTAAATATATATAAAAAAAATGTAAGGGTAAAATAGTAAAATTGATAAAAAAAAGATCTTTTATTTCCTTCATGTTTACCAAACAACTCAAGAAAAAATTATTTTTCTTTTCTTCCCTTATGTTTTTTATCCCTCCAAATCTTTCTATCCTTCCTATTTTCTTTCCTCTTTACCAAACACACCTTAATGCTCCGTTTGGTAGGGAGGAAAAGGGAGAGGAAAGAAAGGGGTGGAGGGAAAAGGGAGAAGAAAATGGAAAAGTATGTGTTTGGTATGGAGTGAAAAATGGAGGGAAAGGAAAAATGGAAGGAAAAAATGGTGTGTGGGGCCCACCATTTTGTTTCCTCCCAAAAGTGGGAGGAAAAGGGAAGGAAAGAAAGATGAAAGAAAGGGGAAATGGGACCCACCAATTTTTAGGTAATTCAAATTACAATTTTATCCGATTTTTTTAATATATTAAATATAATATAAGGGTAAAATAGTAAAATTGATAAAATGATATTTTCTTTCCTTCCTGTTTACCAAACAATACGAGGGAAAATCATTTTCCTTTCCTTCCCTCATGTTTTCTATCCTTCCAAATCTTTCCATCCTTCCTATTTTCTTTCCTCCCTACCAAACGGAGCATAAGGGTCTAAGGAAGATCTGAGTAAATAAATGAATACTTGCTCTCTAAATGTGTTTATGTCAAACTTGAGGTGAGGCCAGTGTATTTACCCCTACAAAACTAATAGATTATAAAATAATTAAAATAAAATGAAAAACATGGGAGGATGCTCCTCCCAACATACTTGATACGGTGATACCTCCATGATTTTTTATTTTAAAATTTTTAATTAAATCAAATGGTTTTCCATTTAAAAAAGAATATATATTTATGATAGTTATTTAATATTCTTAATTTAAATAATGAATATTTAAATTTTTATTTAATAAATAGTTAATATTTCAATAAAAATACATTATACATATATAAATTATTAAAGATCACATTAATATGATATATGGGTGTATTTACAATTTATTTAATATTTTTTGGGTTTTGGATAGGAATCCAAGTTCATTGGTCTCTTTAATTCCGAAACAAGCATTTATAGTAGCTCGTGAGTTATCTAAACTTGGCACTTATGAGTTATGATAGCGTCTTTGTTTGGATGGAAGAAATTCCCTATTGGATTTGATTCTTTAGTAAGGGCTGATGCCAAACTTTGTAGTTGGTTCTATTCTAATGAATCTACTTTGTTTTTAAAGAATAGTTTTATTGAAGGACAAAGTTGGAACTTTAAAGGAAAAACAATATACTACTTTAGGGTGTACTTACGATTTTAGATGGGTGTAAGTGTGTGTTTTGTATGGCTTTTGTAGAGGCCAGAATCACTTTTTTAATGTTAGAAGCTATTTTAAGGTTTTTTTTTTTTTTTTTTTGGTTTGGTAAATTTCAAAAACAGCTTTTTTAATCTAAAAAAACCATTTTGTGTCTACTGGGCTTCTCCCAAGAAGCTTTTTTTTGAGCTTTTTTAATACAGTTACATTATCAATACTATCCTCTATGAATTTTAAATATTTCATCAGATACCCCTTCTATTACAGAACCCTATTATTTTAAATACTTATCAGACATCATTTGTGTCTCATCATCTTCATTGGCATTCAAACGACAAGTTTGTTAGGTTTTGACTTGTATTCCTAAACAAACAAATGTGAACCAAACAAGACTCAACTGATATAGTACTTCCTGGAAGACGTAGGATAACGTTTGGGAGTTGAAAGCGGTGTTTGAAAGAAGATGAAGAATAGAAGGAACAAAGAACCGTCACGACCGCTGTCACAGCCGCTCTGGCTTTGGCAGCGGTCATGGCAGCGGTCATGGCAGCGATATAGGGCTATGAAGAACGCTGTGGGTTTTGACAGCGGTAATGGCAGCGGTCCTTGTCCAGTGAAGAATGCTGTGGAAAGCATTGTGGCTTTCACAGCGGTACCGATAGCGGTCGTGGTGGCAGCGACCAGATTTGTTTCAATGTATGGATCGCGGTTTTCTGAACGACGTAATTTAAGGTGACTTGTAACGGTTTAGGAAGCGGGTGTACAACCATGACCCGAATCGTAGTCAATAATAAGCATACGTGAAACGGGAAATCTTCAGCGAAAATGGAAGTAGTTTATTTCTGGAAGTTCTTGTGCTTGAAGGAAAATGATTTACTCCTTACAAGAAGACTTGTCATAAAAGGAAATAGTATTTATGTGGAACAAGTAAGTTTTGTACGTTTAGGAGTAGGATTTCCTTTTATATTATACTCCATGTAACTAGTATAAATAGAACCTTGTAATTAGGTTGAATATGTGAGTTGAACACCATGTAATATCAGAGAGTGTGTTAGATCCGGGGAGACCCAAATGGAAATATCCGAGGAGGGATCCAAGGGAATATCGGTGGATCAAGTTAGAGATCCGTGGGTGATATTTATGGGAGACCTAGGGGATATTATGGGGTTCTTGGTGAGGATCTTGTGAGTATGGTTTGGGGTTAGGTGTGAGAAAGAATCCTATAGTATATGGTTGTAACAATTTATCATATAGTGGAACTTTCTCTGTCGTCCTGACGGCCCGTGGTTTTTTATCCATTTTGGGTTTTCCACGTATATCTTGTGTTGTGATTGTTTTATTCTCTCTCATCTATTTTTCTGTGGAACTTTCTTTGTCATCCTGACGGCCCGTGGTTTTTTACTCGTTTTGGGTTTTCCACGTATATCTTGTGTTGTGATTGTTTTATTATCTCTCATCTATTTTTCTGCTTATTGACGTTATTATTTGCTATGAGTTATGGGCGTATATTAGGCACGGCGTTTCCGCGTTCATCGGTTCTAGAGGAATTATCCCCAACAATTGGTATTAGATCCATATGATTTAGCGATGGCGGTGACAAGTCTTTACAAGAGATCGTATGAAGGACTTGGTGGCATTGAGATAATGATGATCATGGTTGCCTAGTATGGTTTAGCAAAGGAGATACGTCTTGAAGGCGGTTTCGAACTCGGTAGGGTTTGATGAAAGGAAGAATATTGATTGAGGAGAAGTTTGGCTTGTGGTGACAGGTACGAGTCATGGAGATTCAATCTGGGTTACACAATGAGCTGATTGACTATCAAAAAAAAAAAAAAATCTCTCTGTGGTATGGTGTGGGCCTTATCCGGCAGAGCACTCCCAGTTTCTAGTAGCAGTCTTTCACCAGGTATGTGATGTAAGGACATGTTTATCCTTTTGGCAGTTTTCCCCACTGGCCATGGAAGAGGATATGTTGCTGCTAATGGTCCATAATTGTGCACAAGGCATTGATCAGAAAGTGATGCAAGGTGTATGGTGGACAAAGATGTCAATGGCTGATGAACTCCTTGGAAATCTGACTTGAGGAGTTGCATTACAATTTCAGCAGGTTATTTCGACATGGTGCTGGAACAACGAACACAAAATTATGCGAAGAAAAATCTTAGGATAGTTCGTTCCTAAGTGGTTATACCTTGTGGTGGGGTATGATGATTCTCAGTGATGAGAATTGTGGCTGTGGACAAAGGTCTTGAGAATTCAAGTCAAATGGGAGAATTGTTAGGTTTTGACTTGTATTCCTAAGCAAACAAATGTGAACCAAACATGACTCAACTGATGTAGTACTTCCTGGAAGACGTGGGATATCGTTTGGGAGTTGAAAGCGGTGTTTGAGGGAAGATGAAGAACAAAAGGAACGAAGAACCGTCACGACCGCTGTCATAGCCGCTCTGGCTTTGGCAGCGATCATGGCAGCGATATAGGGTTGTGAAGAACGCTGTGGGTTTCGACAGCGGTAATGGCAACGTTCCTTGTCCAGTGAAGAACGCTGTGGAAAGCGTTATGGCTTTCACATCGGTACCGACAGCGGTTGTGGTGTCAGCGACCAGATTTGTTTCAACATATGGATCACGGTTTTTTGAGCGATGTAATTTAAGGTGACTTGTAACGGTTTAGGAAACGGGTGTACAACCATGACCCGAATCGTAGTCAATAATAAGCATACGTGAAACGAGAAATCTTCAGCGAAAAAGGAAGTAGTTTATTTCTGGAAGTTCTTATGCTTGAAGGAAAATGATTTACTTCTTACAAGAAGACTTGTCATAAAAGGAAATAGTATTTATGTGGAACAAGTAAGTCTTGTACGTTTAGGAGTAGAATTTCCTTTTATATTATACTCCCTGTAACTAGTATAAATAGAACCTTGTAATTAGGTTGAATATGTGAGTTGAACACCATGTAACATTTTAGAGTGTGAGTTAGATCCGGGGAGACCCAAATGGGAATATCCGAGGAGGGATCCAAGGGAATATCGGTGGATCAAGTTAGAGATCTGTAGGTGATATTTATGGGAGACCTAGGGGATATTGTGGGGTTCTTGGTGAAGATCTTGTGAGTATAGTTTGGGGTTAGGTGTGAGAAAGAATCATATAGTATATGGTTGTAACAATTTATCATATAGTGGAACTTTCTCTATCATCCTGACGGCCCGTGGTTTTTTACCCGTTTTGGGTTTTCCACGTATATCTTGTGTTGTGATTGTTTTATTCTCTCTCATCTATTTTTCTGCTTATTGACGCTATTATTTGCTATGAGTTATGGGCGTATATTAGGCACGGCGTTTCCACGTTCTTCGGTTCTAGAGGAATTATCCCCAACAAAGTTTTCATCTATCACCTGTAAGTTCAAATCAACACTTTTTTTTTTTTTGACAATCATAAACAATAATATATACGCTTGGTTGACCTTTTTTTTTAATAAAAAAAACTCATCTACTTGTGATTTTTAAAAAAAAAAATAAAAATAAAAATCATATACCTATATTTTTGTATCTGTGATATTTTTTTTTAAACTCAGGTACGTGTAATTTTGTTTTTATTGTGATTTTTTTTAGAAACTCATTTATTTGTGATTTTTTTTTAACTTAGGTACATGTGATCATATGTCTGTAATTTTTGTTTTTTAAACTCATGTATTTGTGATTTTTATTTTTTAAAACTCATGTATTTGTGATTTTTTTAACTCGTGTACCTGTGATATATATATATATATATATTAAATACTTATGTATTTGTGTTTTTTTTTTTTTAACTCCTTCTCCTTTTTTAAAACTCAGGTACTTGAGATTTTGTTTTTAAACTTAGGTATTTATGATTTTTTTTTTTTTTTTTTTTTAAACTCCTATATCTATGATATTTTCTTTTCTTTTTTGAAACTCAGTTACTTGTGATTTTTTTTTTTAATATGGTCACTTTTTTCCTTACAATCTAATTTTATCTTTTACCACTTATTTTCTAACTACGCTTCATCCTAAAAACTTAAATTTATAAAAATTATAAAAATATTTCATTTTATTCCAGAATTATCTATTTTTATCTTATGACATTCCATTTTTAAAAATAATAATTAAAATTCTAACGATACTTGGTTTTATTTTAATACTACCAATTATTAATTGGGGAATTTTCAAAAGTAACCATTTGATTGAATGAAGTATTGTTATTAACCATATATATATATATTATTATTATTATTATTATTATTATTATTATTGTTTTTAGTATTGTGAGGGGTACAATGTCCAAAGTACACCAAAATTTTAAAAAATTAAAGTCCAATTCCTAGTGTGTCACATTTGTTATATTGAGGAAAGATCTCAAATTCCTTCATTAGTGGGATTAGATGAGCACAAATCCAGCTCCATGGTCACAAACATGATCCCACAATCACTACCTAGTCAACTTGTCCATATTTAACAACACCATTGATTTCTCTCCTTAATTCTTGTAATTAGCTAGATTATTTCCATTCTACTAGTATATATTTTGTAAACTATTTTTTGAGAAATACATAAGTCTTGTAGACTCTACGGTATCAGAGCCCATGTAACTTCAACAAGTTTTTTTTTTTGTTTTTTTTGTTTTTTTTCCCCTTTCTATCCAATGGTAGAAGCAACCTTATAAAGTAATCCCAATCTTGTTGTGATCAATGCTGGCTCATCTTCCAGCATCTCTAACCTCGTATCATTGAATGCAACAACTCAATTACCTCTAAAACTTACATCATCCAATTATCCATTGTGGCGTGCTCAACTATATGTTCTTCTTTATGGCTATGATATAATGGGTTATCTTGATGGTATCAAACCCTATCCCACACCCAATATCACTGAAAATAATACAGCCTTGCCCAATCCAGCTTATGTCCACTAGAAACGCCAAGACAGCCTTCTGCTTCATGCAATATTTGCATCTCTCTTCGAGTCGATTGTACTACTCATCTCTCAAGCTGTATCAGCTCAAGAAGCATGGACCAAACTGGCTACAATTTATGCAAATCGGTTTAGAACCAGAGTCATGGATCTTAAAGATCGTCTTGCTGCTGTCATAAAAGGATCAAAATCTGTCACAAAATATTTATAATCTGTCAAAACCATTACAGATGAATTGGCCATCATCGATGTACCAGTTAACGATAATGATCTCACAATCTGGGTGTTGCGAGGCCTAGGTCTAGACTTCAAAGAAATATTTGCAGCTATTCGTTCTAGAGACACACCAATTACATTCAAAGAACTCTATGACAAACTTGTGGAGCATGAAGGATTCATCAAATGTGAGGAAAAACAGTGAGAGACTCTACCAATTACAACCAATTTCTCTCAACGTAATGTACATTAAAAATTTAGAGGCCTGCACAATCTCAACAAAGGTGGGCGACCTGTTTATCAATCAAACAATCATACATCTAGTCATCAATCATTTATCCCTAATCAGAGTCGATCTCAAGCCCCCAATAATCAAAAGCCTCGATCTGTTTGCCAATATTGTGACAAAATTGGCCCTTCAGAAAATGAATGTTTCAAAAATAAAAAAAACTTACAGCAGTGAACCACAAGTCAACGGGTTTATGTCTCAAAACATTTTACCTTTGTTGAAAGTGTTTTTCTCTACCAACACATAGAGCCTTCTAACTCATGAGTCACAGATACAACCATTTCACAATGGTTCTTACACCCAAGCATTACTCACTTCTCCACCACATTACTTTATCCCATAAACACTACCACCTGACCAAAACACTCAATTACAAACCCAACCCCCACCAGAAGAGCAACTCACGGATATTGCACCAACTCTTATCGTACTAGTAATAACATATGCCTCAGAACCTGTACCAACAAGCAAAAACTACCCTCAACATACTGCTCCCCCAAGCACTCAAGTCCATCCTATGATAACTCGGTCTCGCAACAACATTTACAAGCCAAAGCAGTTAAATATTGCTACAATTCACCCCATCCTTGAGTCATTGGAACCTAATATTACCAATCAAGCTATGAAACACAAAGAATGGAGAGCAGCTATATGCTCAGAATTTGATGCACTTATTTCTAATGGAACTTGGGATCTTGTTCCACATTCTGCTACCACAAACATTGTGGGATATAAATTGATATTTCGGGTAAAACGTAAGCCTAATGGAGATATTGATCGCTACAAAGCCAAACTTGTAGCAAAAGGCTTTCATAAACTCCTTAGACTTGACTTCAAAGCTACCTTCGGTCCAGTAATCAAAACAACCACCATTCGTTTAGTCCTTTCGATTGCAGTTACTAATCATTGGCCGTTGTGCCAATTGGATATTAACAATGCTTTTTTGCATGAAAGTCTTCATTATGATGATTTTATGTAGCAACCTCTAGGATTCATTGATACAGAGAGACCCAACTATATTTGCAAAAAAAAAAAAAAAATCAATCTATGGTTTAAAACAAGCTCCACGAGCTTGGTATCAAAAACTCAGTAAGTTTTTGTGTCAATTTGGCTTCAAGAACTCCAAATTTGATGCATCTCTCTTTATCTACTAACACAACAATATCACCTTGTATGTCTTGATATATGTTGATGATATTGTAACCACTGGCAATGATAGCATCTTCCAACAAATATTTTTTGACTCCTTGGTAGTCAGGTTTTTGTTAAAGAATATAGGTAATCTTAACTACTTTTTTAGAGTAGAAGTTATTCCAACAGGCACTCGCAACACAAGTTTATAAGAGAATTGTTAGAGAAATCTAACATGGCAGAGGTCAAAGAATGCTCCACCTCATTATCCATGACTATAGTACAATAACTTCATGATGATACTGGACCTACAGATGCAATTGCCTACAGAAAAATTATGAAGTCCTTAATATCTTGCCATCTCAAGACCTGACATCTCATTTGCAGTCAACAAGCTCTCTCATGTTATGCACAAGCTGACTCTCACGCACTGGACATCCACAAAAAGAGTTCTTCACTATCTCAAAGCAATAATTCATCATGGTTTACATCTTAAATACACATAGTTTTTCTTATGCGGATAGAGAAGGGAACCTAGACGATCAAACATCAACATCAGCATACATAATTTATCTTAGGGAAAATGCAATTTTATGGAGCTCAAAGAAACAAAAAACAGTTGCACGTTCATCTATTGAAGCTGAATATCATGCCATTGCTGCCACTTCTACAGAAGTCAATTGGCTACAATCCTTACTTCAAGAACTTGTGTTAGGATTTTGAGTCATGTTGGCATAATTCTATATCAAAACAACATTTCCTTTGTAATGATTAATTGTCTAGGTTCACGGTTTATCAAGCTTCAAGAAAGTTTGGCAACTCATCAAGCAAAGTGGTGAAGCCTTCAAGATGAATAAGCATTGTTGTATATCAAATGTATAGTTAGACCTCAATCCTCTAGCAAAGGCGTTTATGCACACACACACATTGCATTCATTTGTGTCCCTACATCGTTGTGCTCAATTGGTATAACACATTTACACACTTGTTATTGTATGCACATGCATTAGATTTAAATTGACAAACATTGTAAAAATGCATGTTCTAGGACTATCTCTAGGAAATGACATACTTGTGTGTTCTTGTGTTTATTTGTTTGTGTTTTATTGATATTGGACTTGAATATATTTTCATATTGTTCCTCATTGAGTCCTGGTCATTTCGGTTACTTATTCATAAGTTTTCAAGTTCCGAGTTGGAAGTTACAAAACTTTACGTGTCTTTAACGTGCATGGTATTCGTCTTTGTGTATCAAGTCGAGTTCCAAGTTTTTTTTATCAATGTTTCATAGTCATCCATGTGCATGAGAGAGTTAAGGTTTGTAATCTGAAAACATATTCAAATTCAGAGTTCGGAGGCCGGAGAACGATCGAAGAACGAGAGTGGTGTGCGAAGGGAAGAGAGGAGTGGCAAAGGGGCCACAAGGACTCCTTCCTGTGATGGCCATGCGCCTCCACGGGGTGCCCATGTGGCATGCCACACATGGATGCCCATGGTCCCACTTCTCTCCACATCATCTCCCTCCCAATCTCTTTTAAATACTTTCTCTCTCTCTCTCTCTCTCATTTTTCAAAATAAGAAGACTATGTGCATAATTCTCTCCAATTTTCTCTCAACTTCAAATCACCATATCTCACTCATTTCAACTTGAAATTGAGTGATTCAAGTTGGAGAATCTTCGTCTTGAAGTCCTCTATCCAAGCAACCTTGAAGTCTTTTGTTCAAGTTTTCTGGTGGTTCAACACCAATTTCGTGATTGCACTCAAGCTAACAAGGTATTTGATTATCCTTTGTGTTTTGCAATTTCAAATGTTAAATTACCTTCGGTCTTCTTCCTATTTTTGTGTATGTGACTTGGAAAAATGTTTATGAGAGATAGAACTTTAATTATAAGCTAGATTTGTCTAATTAGAGACTTATATGTGATCTAGGTTTTCTTAAATCTAAGATTCTGCTTGTTTGTGTGTTGTATTGTGACTAACTTATAACCTAGGGCTATTTGTGCTTTGATTGATCTTATTTTGATGATTGATAGCCTTTTCATGTGCTAGAACTCTTTAGTTGAATATATCTAGGATTAGCACATTTGATTTGATATTTAGAGCCTATTAGGATTTAATTGATTATTTTGTGAATATATACTCTAAATGATTGCTAGTGTTTTGATTGATCATATCTTGTGAATCTAGCATTTTTGTTTGAATACTAAAGTCTTGAATATATGCTTAATGTATATGCTTTGTTTCAAGCTTTAGATTGCATGACTATATCTAGGAGTTAAGTGTATTTTTGGTGATTCACATGTTCTAAGTTTTTGTTCATGTATAGTAACTAGACAACTTTGATGTGTGAACTTTCATGACTATGTTTAGTTCCCATAGGATGTGTTGATCTCATATTTTATGTTGAGTGCTTGTTTGCATTTTACATTCATTGATCACAACTAGGAAGTCCTTGCAAAATGCATGAAATATTAACTAGGATCGGGACAATCCAGATAGTTAAATGAGGAAGTCTTGACTAGAATCAGGAGGATTCAGATAGTTAAGCAAGAAGTCTTGGCTAGGAACGGAACGATCCAGATAGTCATGCAATAAATCTTCCTAGAAGTGTGTGCGTCTCGGATAAGATGTTGCTTTCTAGAGATGTGAGAGCATCTCAGATATAAAGTAGGCAAAGTGCTTCACTAGGCCCGAGGGTAGAGTAGAAGAGATATCTTAGAGAGTGTTGTAGGTCACGAAGATCAAAAAATTCAGAGTTGTGATTTTCATAAAATTGACACAGCGGAAATAATAGGTTTTTAAATTTTATTTTTCGGACCTTTATTTACATACATGAATATAGATAAGGATTCAAGAATACCTTATTGATTTTCTCCTTCGTTTCTTTTCAATCCGTCACCACTAAGCCTTCCGAGCTATGACCCGCAATCTAGCAACTATGTGTGTAGGCACATCATGGATTCTACGAGTTCTTGAATTGAGGCTGCAGGGATGGAGAAAACAGCTCCTTGTCTTCTTTCTTGGGTTCGGCCAAGCTTGAGGAAAAAAGAAGTTTTTTTTTTTTAATTTTATTTTTCTTCTCCTTGCCGCACACTCCCTCTCTCTGTACTTTAGGGTTAGGTTATTTTGTTTCCTGATATTATATATGTATATATTTTCAAGAGACTAGGGTTTTAGTGACCAAGTCTTGATAGGATTCTAAATCCTATATCAATCTTTTTGTTGTCATTAAAACTTGAACCCTTGACCTTTTTAAAGTAAATAAAAATAACCTCTTATTATTTTATTCCTTTTCTCTTGTCAAGGTTTGAACCTGCAACCTCCAATTAACAATTAATAATTCTTAATTATTAATTAAATAATCATATCATTTAATTAATTCCCAGAATAAATCCAAGTCACTTTCGTAACATAATTAATTGGACCATGCAATTGTCCGTGAACCTTGTTACCAATAATCGTAAATGGCTAGCAAGGGGACCTAATGGACTCACAGTTTTGAGCTATAATAATACTTAGAAAAATTAATTAAACTCTTTAATTAATATTTCATGATTATTAACCTCGGAGTTATTCCACTAAAAACCTGAGGTTGCACTCTCGTAATTGTAGATCTTTTACACAACCAAAATATCAGTGTCTATCGGTATAGCTATTACATATGGTATGATCTTCCACTAGTAGTTCATAATTAGGGCTAGGTCATAAAGTCCGTTATACCTCTCTAATTATATCTTTTCCTTTAAGTACCATTGATTCTCTAATGAACAATTATATCCTTCTTTCCTTTACGGAAGAATGAGAGCGCTCTTAATCGTTCAAGTCCCGAATCAACCCCTAAGGGAACTACTCCTCTACTTCTCGCAAGGAGTGGATTCCTCTATTGTGTGCATACCTTCCCAGCTATAAGCCAAACTGTGATTCCAAGATACGGAGTTATTGATCGAGAATGCTACCCCGATCTCACCCATGGTATGTCAAAAACCAGGATCTAATCTTGAAGGAGTTAGTAAGACACTCATGATTAAGATCACCCATATACAACCATTATTTGTCGATATATATGAATCGCTTCATGTAACAGATCTTGGTGATAGATTCATATAAATCGTGGCCTAATTCTATATGATCACATCATATAAGGTGCCTCCATTCTCATATCACCATATGAGTAATTTAGGATAAGACCACCGTACATTACAGAATGGACCGCAGCTACAGATTAACCACAAATAAAGTACCCAGCTTTATTTGCTCTCTACGGACTCTTTAGATTGCCCGTCTCAAACCGAATTCATTCATATACTCAGTTTGAGATTACATCTAGCAATCTTAGATGTTTAGCACATATGATATAAGCGTATAAGTCATATTTATTGAATGAAAAAACTATTTCTTTTACGCTGTGTTTGGTAAGAGGGAAAGATAGAGGAAGAGCTTTAATCCCTTGTTTGGTCGGAGGGAGAAAAGAGGGGAGAGGAGGGATAGCTCTTCCTTCTGGGCCCATCATTTTGGATCTGCCTAATGATGGGCAGATGAGAAAGGAGGGAGAGTGAATGTAGGGCAAAGATAAAAATGCCCTCCAATTTTATACTACCTTCCATTTTTTTAAAGGGCAATATAGTAATTTTATAAATTATATACCAATCTATACATTCAACTCTCTTTTCATTACCAAACAACACAAATGATGGATGTTATTCTCCCCATCCCTCATACTCTCTCACCCTCTTAATTCATCCATCCCTCATACTCTCTCCCTCATACTCTCTCCCTCCTACCAAACATAGCCTTATTAATAGATTTATAACATTTACAAATTACAAGCTTTAGGGCATAAATCTCAACAAGTGTATCATGGGATTGGTCACTTTTGACGGTGTACTTTTATTCAACATAGTGGAATACGGTTTGCCAGTGGTTGTGGATTCAACTAATGGATATTTCCTCTTCGGAGGTTTACCATGTAAAAATGATGTGTCAAATGTCTATATCCTTATCTCTTATATTTGTATGTGTGATTAATTGTATCTTGTTTGGATCTTCACTTCTCATATCCTTGTAAACAAGATTCTTTGTAAAGACTAGAATGCAAACATTCTTTTGATTAAAGTTGTATATATGATTTATCTTTGTAAAGTGGCTTATTTGTAAATAGTCATTCATTCATTTGAACTTGTATATATTGTACATAAATATTAATACAAGTGACTAGTTTGTTTTTAGTTTTAATTTGACTTCTTCACTTGCTAGTCATAGACTTTATTGATATGCTAAAGTTGAATATGTTTTACAGTAGTCTATGTGTGCTTCAATATCTATTATGTGTTGTGATACAAACTATCTAGAGGGACAAACTTTTGTTTGTTTCTAAAGGATTGAAAAAGGCTTGAAAACCTATTCACCCCCCTCTCTCTAAGTTAGCTTTAGGCAATTTAACAGTGTTTGTATATTTTAACTTGGCATTCGATTATCCAACATACCAACCATATATTGCGATAATGTGGGTGCTACATACCTATGTGCAAATCCCGTAATTCACTCTCGTATGAAACATATTGCAATAGATTTTCACTTTATACGAGATCAGGTTTCTAAGGGAAAATTGTGAGTCGCTCATGTGTCATCCTCCGATCAGCTTGCCGATGCATTCATAAAACCTTTATCTCGTCCAACACATCAACAACTTCGAGTCAAGATTGGTGTTCTTGATGGAAACACCATCTTACGAGGGCATATTAAGGAAAGATCTCAGATTTCTTCATCATTGGGATTAGATGAGCACAAATCTAGCTCCAGAGGTCAGAAACATGATCCCACAATCATTGCCTAGTCAACTTGTCCATATTCAGCAACACCACTGATTTCTCTCCTTAATTATTGTTGTTAACCAGAAATTTAGGCAATTAATTCAAGGAAGAGCTTTTCCCACTGAAGGACCTGACCGCTTCATTGACTACCACGGTGGCACTCCTAGTCAGTCCAACCCACTTGTTAGGAGCAAGGGCCCGGCCCTCTTTTAACCGCGCCTACTCATAGGCACGCTGGGATTAAGCATTGCATGACCCAGAACCGGCCTTCCTCCCATGAGAATGCTTGTGAAGAAAGGGTACCTGACCCAATAGGGAGCCTGCCTCCAAAGCTACGATCCATCCGAGATCCGGCTCTCGCCCCATCATCCAATAAGAAGGACCGTTTCTTCCAGCAGCGGATCCGCTCTGGTAGCCAGCCTCGCCACAGAGATCACCAGCTCACCCCCCACAGCACCCTCCTACGACTCGAGCGGTCCTCTCTAGAAGAACCCCTAGGAGCTCACTAGCGCCTCCTGCTCCGTAAGGGCTGACGCTAGCCCTTGCCTCCAGCTCACATGGGATAAAGAAGGTGCTGGGAACACCTGCATAGCAGCAATGTCGCCTCATTAATGAGAAGCAGTAAGCACGACTGAGGAAAGACAGCAGCCGACGGTCGAGATCGCCTGCTAGCCACACTACGTCAACGGCTGGATTACGTTCCATCTCAGCCCTAATTGAAGGTCAACTATCCCTTACATGCAAGATGATGCTGGTTTCCTCAGCCAAATACTTGTAGAAACGCAGCAAGCATGAATAAGGAAATGGTGGAAGAAAGCGCCTGACAGGGTGCAGCGGGACAGGCGCTGACACTGTCCCCTGCCAGGCCAGAACCTTGATAACGACTTCCCACCGCCACAAAGACCCCTTGCGACCAATCAAAACTCGTGGAAATGCCACATATTCACCACCTCAGCCCTACAGAAGCGCTGATATGGACCTAAGATCTAGGTGGAGCGATCGGAACCCTCCAAGGCATGGGGTAACCCCGGTCCTGCCCTAAATCAATGGCTAGGATCAGTCCTGCCAATTGCACCCTGGGAACTAGGGCCCTCACCTACCAAAACTGATGCTCCCGCTAAAGCAAAGCCCGAAGGGGCAATCCTGATCCTTGATTCCTTGTGACCGCCATTGTGGATATGAGGGGACGGTGGAGATTTAACCGGGGATTCCCGCCTAAACGGATGACCTCCACCTACCCTCTTACCAGAGACACTATAAATGCCCCTACATCCCACAGAGGAAGGGGTTGGCCCTTAAAAACTGAAATATTCTACTTGGCTACTACCCCGCCTAGTCAAAGCTTCTACGTGTATGTTCTACTTGGCTACTACCCCGCCTAGTCAAAGCTCATATGTGTGTGTTCTACTTGGCTATTACCCCGCCTAGTCAAAGCTCATATGTGTGTGTTCTATTTGGCTACTATCTCGCCTAGACAAAGCTCCCATGTGCAACCTATCGAGTCATTTCCCTGCCTAGATTGAACTCTTACATGTTGTATTCCCATTCAGCTAATAAGCCCTTTGTAATAGCCAGATGCGGTATATGAGTTGACGTATGATGTATTCCATTGTTAAGTAATAAAAGGCCCACATTTTTTACCCCTCCAAAGGTATACCAGTCGCACCACGCATACTAGCACGCAACCTCAACCTCTGTTCCGTGGTGTAGGACCGGTCCTACTGCACAGTACCGGTCCTTGGTAACCGGACCCCGGGGTTTCCCTCGACCCCCCTGCATCGGGAAGAGGGGGATCCACCCTACCTGGTCCGGACCAACTGCGGTGCACCCGTACACCGCGGTCCAGGTTATCCCGGGAAAACCTCAACAGATTTTCAGGATAACAGTTTGGTGCTGCTTGTGGGAAACTCACACGCAGTGTGTCTTTCTCTTACCATCAAAGCATTCTAGTTATTCTAGCAAACATGAGGTTGAGATCATCCACAAATCAGGTCGACCTATTTAGGCCTCGCTCCTACCTCGCTACCCACGGAGCTGAATCCTCCGAAGGAACCCTAACTCAAGGCTCGCTACCGCGGATGGAAGGGCAAGTCCAAGCCAATGCAGTCGCGGTCGAAGCTCTTCCCTCTCCCAGACCGCATCTGCCAAGTGCCTTCAACCACCACGTCACCAACTTCCTAGAGGGACTGCGACAAGAGCTGCTGGGCTTGCATCATAGCGAGGCAGAACTTAGCAACCGGGCCCACGTTTTCGACAGATTGGGTCCCGCTAAAGCTATCTTTGACTGGTTGGGGCCCATCGGGACTATACCTCGAGCGGTAGCACCGGAACCACGGAGAGCCCGATCGGAGGTAGGCGCTCCCCGAGCCTCACCGCCTCCAGTAGGCCACCCCGCTCACCCCGCCACGACAAGAGCAAAGGAGATATCTGGCACTAGGAGCAGGACCAAGGCTACACACAACCGTAGCAAGAATCAGAGCCCACCCAGGCGAGGCCAGGAGGCCTATCATGAAGCATCAGCCACCTCCGGGACCGTAGCTAGGGAGGAGTGAGCTGAAGCCCAATCAAGGGAAAGAGGTCGAGGCTATATGGAAGAGCAGATGAAGAAGATGGCAAAGCGCCTAGCGGAGCTGGAGAAAGACAAGGTCAAGTACAAGGGAATGAAGAAGGACCCCCTCAGGGAGATGAATGCCCCGTTATCAAGGGAAGTTCGACATGCTACCCTCCCTCCAAAGTTTAAAATGCCCGAAAAGGTATATTCAGGTGTGGAAGATCCCTTAAGTCACCTAGAGTCTTTCGTGCAGCAGATGGAGGTGCAGAATGCCTCCCGGAAGGCCATGTGCCGAATGTTCCCATGTACTCTCATGGATTTCGCCAAGACATGGTTCAAAAAACTCCCCGCGGGGAGTGTCAACTCATTCACTAAGCTATCAAGGGACTTCTATGCCTAGTTCCAAGGTGTCAAGCCACCTCATAAAAACCCCATCCTGCTACAATACATAGTCCAGAAGCGTGGGGAGAAGCTCAAATCCTATATAGAGCGCTTCCACAAGAAAGTCATTCAAATGGGGGTGTTCGCCAAGAAGGAAACTCTCACCAACTTCAGGAAAAACCTCTGGGTGGGGAAATTATGGCATTCCTTCAGCAAAGATAAGCCCGAAACTTATCAGGAGGCATATAGCCGAGCTCCGGAGCAAGTGCAGTTAGATGAGCAATACCGCATCAAGATAGAGCATGACGAGTCACGCTCCAACAAGCGACAAAAATGGGACACCAGTAACCAAAGAAAGGAAAAAGAGCCGGTCCCCAAGTTTAGAAATAATCCTCCAAATCGGTCCACCTACCGTTTACCTCCGCTACCCCCTAGCAGGTCGCGCCCCTTTAGAAGGATATCCCCACCGAGGAAGATTCGAAGGACACTATCGCCTGTAAGAGAGGTCACTAGAAACGCTTAATCAGAGGAAAAAGAATACACCAACTACACCCCGTTCAATGCCCCGAGGGAAACAATCTACCTAGCAATCCGAGACAAGGGACTCCTGAAGAAGCCCGACCCCATGAAGCTCCCAGCAGATAGGAGGAACAAATACAAATACTACGATTTCCACCGGGACATAGGACATAACACTTCGGAGTGCTACAGCTTGCGTAACCAAATTGAGAACCTAGTGAGAGGCGGCCTGCTGGTGGAATTCCTCCAACAAGTAAGGGATAGGATTGAGATGAGGAAGCAGGTTCAGAGAGAGATGAAGGAGCAGGAAGAACGGAGAAAGGACCAAGGAAGAGATCTGATGGAACAAATCCAGATCATCAACACTATCAGCGGAAGCCCCACCCTCGCTGGTACATCCAATAACTCTAGAAAGAACCACGCTAGGAAGATTCTTCGGCACGATACGGGGGGCCAGGTGCTGAAAGTTAGCAGGGACGCTTCACCTCATCCCAGCTCTGCTCAAATCATATTCACTGAGGACGACGCCTACAATACGGTCCAGCCCCATGATGATCCAATGGTGGTCACCGTCCAGGTGGCAAATAACCGGGTGGCCCGGGTCATGATCAACACTGGAAGTAGCGTAGACATCATCTTCAAGGAGATGCTGGATCGCTGCCAACTTCGCCAACCGTGCTTTTATAGTTGCACCACCCCCCCTCTATGGTTTCACCGGGGACTCTTTGATGCCAGCCGGTTCCATAATACTCCTGGTAGCCATAGGAGAAGCGCATCGATAGGTTAACAACATGATCGAGTTTGTGGTAGTGGACATTCCAAGCACCTACAACATGATTCTGGGACGACCCTTCCTCTTAAAGATTAGGGGAGTCCTATCAATCTACCACAATGTCTTGAAGTTCCCGGTGGGGGAAGAGGTTAGAATCCTGAGAGGGGACCAGCAGATGGCGCGGAGGTGCTATGCCATATCATCAAACCCTTCTGCGCTAATCAAATAGTGCTCCCAGATCATAACAGATAAAGATCAGGGGGAAAGGCAACCCGCAAGAAATAGGCCTCATGGTTAGCGCGGAGCTAGGTAGCACAGGAGGAGAACACCTGGGAAGCGTGACGGGACAACTGGATGTTGAAGAAGATACATTCGAGGAAGAGATACCGGAGGAAGAGAGAGGAGGACCGGTTGAAGAATTGAAGGAGGTCATGGTAAGGGAAGAAAACCCTCCCAAGACAGTGAAGATCAGATCCACCTTAGCTCCAGAGCATAAGGCTATGCTACAGAAAGTGCTTCGGGACTACAATGATGTATTCGCCTGGTCCCATGAAGAGATGCCTGGCATCCCCCCTAACCTTGCAGCACATCGACTCAATGTGGATCCTACCTTCAAACCAGTAAAGCAGAAGATGAGGTACTTTAACCCGAACCGAAACGCAGCAGTACAAGAAGAAGTGGACAAGCTCCTCCGCGCCGAATTCATCAGAGAGGCGCGGTACCCAGAGTGGATCGTTAACATGGTCATGGTCCCGAAGACCAATGGGAAGTGGCGAATGTGTGTAGCCTACACTGACCTAAATCGCGCCTACCCAAAAGACAGCTTCCCCCTCCCCAAAATTGATCAGCTTATTGACTCGACTGCGGGCAATAAGACCCTGAGTTTCATGGATGCCTTCTCCGGTTATAATCAGATCACCATGCACCCCTCAGACCAAGAGAATACCAGCTTCATCACAAACCAAGGTTTGTACTGCTATAGGATGATGCCTTTTAAGCTTAAAAATGCCAGAGCCACTTATCAGAGGCTGGCCAATAAGCTATTCAAGGAGCAGATCGGTTGCACCATGGAGGTCTATGTGGATGACATGATAACCAAGTCACAACAGGTAGAGCAGCACCCCTACCACCTCAGGGAGACTTTCGAGGTGCTCCGACAGAACCAAATGCAGCTGAATCCGGACAAGTGTGCGTTCGCAGTGTCAGCCGAAATTTTTTTGGGCTTTATGTTCCACAAGAGGGGGATCAAAGCAAACCCCAAAAAGATCAAAGCAATCCTTGAACTACGGTCCCCCACTACTCTAAGTAGGTGCAAGGATTAACTGGCCGACTCGTTGCCCTTAACAGGTTCATATCGCGGTCCACCGACAGGTGCCTTCCGTTCTTCCAAGTTATGAAAAAAGGGGAGAGGGATGAACTGGGATGAGGAGAGTGAGCGCGCCTTTAAGGAACTCCAGAGTTACCTTACCAACCCCCCACTACTCGTTAAGCCACTACCGGGGGATATCTTGCAGCATTACCTCGCCATATCAAGCACAGCGACTAGTGCGGCCCTTGTAAAGGACTGTGAAGGAGGGATCCAGAGACCCATATACTATATGAGCCGCTCTCTTAGTAAGGCCGAGAAGAATTACAACCAGATGGAGAAGCTCGCTTTCGTTTTCGCTTTAGTCGTCGCGGTGCGCAAGCTACGCCCCTACTTCCAAGCCCATTCAGTAATGGTACTTACGAACCTCCCTCTTCGACAGTTCATGTAGCGACCCGATGTATCGAGCAGACTAGTTTTATAGGCCCTCGAGCTGACCCAGTATGACATTACCTTCAAGCCCCGTGTCGCAATCAAAAGACAAGCACTGGCAGACTTTGTAGCGGAGTTCAACGGGAATCCTGGCTTCCCCCAGGAGGAAGAGCCCATTGCCCAGACAGACAACAACATCCCAGTTCCCAGGGAAGAATGGCCCCTCTCGGCATGCATTTAGATACTATTCATCGATGGAGCCTCCAACCAACATGGTTGTGGGGCAGGTATTGTACTAATCGATCCAGAGGGGGTCGAGACATCTCACTGCATAAGGTTCGAATTCAGAGCTACAAACAATGAAGCAGAGTATGAAGCACTCCTTGCTGGTTTGACTGTCGCCCGAGAATTGGGAGCCCAATTCCTCGCCATCAAGAGCGATTCATAGTTGATCGTGAAACAAGTGACCGGGTCTTACTAAGCCAAGGGCGACAATATGTCTACCTACTTAGGGAAAGTACAACAAGCAATCAAGGCATTCCAAATGATCAAGATTGAACAGATACCTAGAGGGGCTAACCACCGAGTAGATGTCCTCGCCAATATCACAACAGGAGGAGGACAAAACCCCCCTAGGGGAGTCCGGCTGCAGCTTTTAAGCCGGTTAAGTATTGCTAAAACTGCCAAGGTCTACCCTGTGGACCGCCTCCCCTGTTGGATGGACCCGATAGTAGACTACCTTCATAGCCAGAAACTGCTTAATGACCCAGCAGAAGCTAAGGCAATAAGGAGGAAATCGACCCGATACTGTCTTGTGCAGGGACACTTGTATCGAAAAGGGAAATCTTTGCCCTTCTTTAGATGTCTTCACCCTAACGATGCCAAATGGGCACTGAAAGAGGTTCACTCAAGCGACTATGGCGATCATTCAGGGGGAGATGCCTTGGCTCACCGAGTTTTAAGAATGAGATACTTCTAGCCAACCATCCATGAGGTCGCACGCCTCTTTGCCCGTTCATGTACACCATGCCAGAAAGTGGCAAACCTCTTGCATCGGCCCCCGAAAAGACTATCCATCATCTCATCCCCTTACCCGTTCACCGTATGGGGAGCGGACTTAATCGGGCCATTACCTACCGGAGCAAAGCAGGCCAAATACGATGTTGTCGCCATAGACTACTTCACCCGCTGGGTGGAAGCAGAGCCACTTACGAACATCACTGAGGTAAACACGACAGCTTTCATCAAGAAGAATGTGGTATGCCGCTTTGGGGTACCTAAGGCCATTATCACCGACCTAGAGAAATAATTCGACAATTACAGCTTTAGGGACTACTGTGAAGACCTGAAGATTGAATGCCGCTTCACCTCTGTAGCTCACCCCCAAACGAACAGCCTGGTTGAAGCGACCAACAAGACAATCAAGAAGCTGTTAAAGAAGAAGCTGCAGGAAGAAAAATGGGCTTGGGTGGAACAGCTCCCTAACATCTTGTGGGCCTACCGGACCACAAAAAGGACCGTGACTGGAGAGATTCCTTGCTCGCTGGCTTTCGGAGTTGAAGCGATCCTCCCCATTGAGCTGAAGCTTCCTACCTTCCGTACCCAACTCTATAATGTAGAAGACAATGAGGATAAACTCAGAGCCTGCCTAGATCTCCTAAAGGAAAAACAGACCGGGGTGGCACTGAGGGTCACAGCCTATCAACAGAAAATTGCCCACTGCTTCAACAAAGGTGTCAGAATCAGGAGCTTTAAGGAAGGCGACCGAGTATTGATAAAGGTCACGCAGAATACCCGTCGCCGTTCAGATGGTGTCCTCACTCCAAACTGGGAAGGACCGTACCTCATCAAGGCAAAGGTGAGCTAGGGAGGCTACAAGCTAATGGACCTCGATAGAGACCCTATTTGGCATACTTGGAACGCGGATCATTTGAAGAAGTTCTACCCCTAGTAATGCAGGAATGGTCAAGGGCGACAATTGGAAGACGGAGTGAAGCTCCCTATACCCTAGGTCCCCTAAGTTGGGACAAGAGCTAGCAACCTCCTGCCATAGCATAAGGAAGCCTACCAAATTCCTCCAGAAGCCAGGCACTAGTTGCATAGGGGCTAATCCGAAAGCACAAAGGGCCTGCCTAAGCGTGGGGTGGAGGGAAAGGCGAACCCCTCCTTCGAATGCGGCCACATGTATGGGAAGGTGACCAGGAGGAGGAGCATAAGCATCATAATCCCTGGTGGGAAGGGAGAGTTCTATATCAGTAGGGATATTGAAGTCATGCCTCAAGCAAGATAGATCAGCCGCAGTACAGGCCGAGGGGGGAACGCACTCGAAAACCCCAGCCGCACCACCTCCCTCCACTAGTACGCGGTGGCCCAGCTCCTCCATGTCCACCTGCTCCAAGTCTCGGTCCCCGTCACCGGGAAGAGCCCCTTGACTCGCCTCATCTCTCTCCTCGGAGATATGCATCGAAGAAGAAGGGGTGTTAGCAAACCCTGTCCCAATGGAGGAATGTCGCCTCAAGCGACAAGGTTGAGGACGTCCCCTGCTTCCCCCGGCGTCGGAATCACCACCAGCCCTTCGCCTCTTGTGGGAGAGCCCTGACTTCTCGGGGGAGCTATCCTCATTGCCATAGTCATAGTCCCTCTCCACGTTTGAATCTTCAGACGCCATTGTCAGATAGCAGTAGTGAGCAAGGAAGTAGAAGAAGTAAAAGAAAAAAAAACGGGCGCAATGGAAAAAATAAAGAGACTTCGGTCAAGCTGTCTTTTAAATGGGAAGAAGGTGGCAGTTTCAATTTCAATTTCAAACCAGGAGATCTCAACCCTCCAATGGATCCAACGGCTAGGGCAGCTAGGGAAAAAGCAGACGTGACAAGTCCACCACCCCACGAATGCCACATGGAGCCTCGCGCAGCCAAACGTCCCGTCGCTGATGCCACGCCCCGAGAAACGTGCCTAATACCTAGAGCCAGTATTCCCGCGTTTAATGCAACATGCGTTGGCCCCAGAAACAAATTCCAACAAATTCAACGGGTGGAAAAGAGGAAAAGCCAAGCGGGAAAAGCCCTTCATGCGACCAGGTACCCCGCCTTCAACGTTCAGCAATATTGAGAACATTCAAGGCGGGAGGGACTTCTGTTAACCGAAAATTTAGGCAATTAATTCAAGGAAGAACTTTTCCCACTGAAGGACCTGACCGCTTCATTGCCTACCACGGTGGCACTCCTAGTCAGTCCAACCCGCTTGTTAGGAGCAAGGGCCCGGCCCTCTTTTAACCGTGCCTACTCACAGGCACGCTGGGATTAAGCATTGCATGACCCAGAATCGGCCTTCCTTCCACGAGAATGCTTGTGAAGAAAGGGTACTTGACCCAGTGGGGAGCCCGCCTCTAAAGCTACGATCCATCAGGGATCCGGCTCCCGCCCCATCATCCAATAAGAAAGACCGTTTCTTCCAGTAGTGGATCCGCTCCGGTAGCCAGCCTCACCGTAGAGATCACTAGCTCACCCCCCACAGCACCCTCCTACGACTCGAGCGGTCCTCTCTAAAAGAACCCCTAGGAGCTCACTAGCGCCTCCTGCTCCGTAAAGGCTAACGTCAGCCCTTGCCTCCAGCTCACATGGGAGAAAGAAGGTGCTGGGAACACCTGTAAAGTACCAATGTCACCTCATTAACGAGAAGCAGTAAGCACGACTGAGGAAAAATAGCAGCCGACGGTCGAGATCACTTGTTAGCCACACTACGTCAACGGTTGGATTACGTTCCATCTCAGCCCTAATTGAAGGTCAACTATCCCTTACATGCAAGAGGATGCTGGTTTCCTCAGCTAAATACTTGCAGAAATGCAGCAAGCATGAAGAAGGAAATGGTGGAAGAAAGCGCTTAATAGAGTGCAGCGGGACAGGCGCTGACATTGTCCCCTGCCAGGCCAGAACCTTGATAACGACTTTCCACCGCCACAAAGACCCCTTGCGACCAATCAAAACTCAAACGCCACATTTTCACCACCTCAACCCTACAGAAGCGCCGATATGGACCTAAGACCACCAAACCGAAATATTCTAATTGGCTACTACCCCACCTAGTCAAAGCTCATATGTGTGTGTTCTACTTGGCTACTACCCCGCCTAGTCAAAGCTCATATGTGTGTGTTCTACTTGGCTACTACCCCGCCTAGTCAAAGCTTTTATGTGTGTGTTCTACTTGGCTACTACCCCGCCTAGTCAAAGCTCCTATGTGTGTGTTCTATTTGGCTACTATCTCGCCTAGACAGAGCTCCCATGTGCAACCTATCGAGTCATTTCCCTGCCTAGATTGAACTCTTACATGTTGTATTCCCATTCAACTAATAAGCCCTTTGTAATAGCCAGATGCAGTATATGAGTTGACGTATGATGTATTCCATTGTTAAGTAATAAAAGGCCCACCTTTTTTACCCCTCCAAAGGTATACCAGTCGTACCACGCATACTAGCACGCTACCTCAACCTTTGTTCCGTTGTGTATGACCGGTCCTACTGCACAGTACCGGTCCCTGGTAACCGGACCCCGGGGCTTCCCTCGACCCTCCTGCATCGGGAAGAGGGGGATCCACCCTACCCGGTCCGGACCAGCTGCGGTGCACCCGTACACCGCCGTCTAGGTTATCCCGGGAAAACCCCGATGGATTTTCAGGATAACAATTGTAATTAGCTAGATTGTTTCCACTATGCTAGTATATATTTTGTAAACTATTTCTTGAGAAATACATAAGTCTTGTAGACTCTATATGTTAGAGAGAAGAAAAAAAGGAAAGATAGGAGAGTGTTTTGGAGAGAATATTTATGGCATGTGTTGGACCTGCAGCGAGGGTTCTAAGGGGCAGATAAGGTTCGAGCGGCACTGACGGTACGAGAGGATGCGAAGATCTTGAGTTGTTGTGACATTTCTAAGTGGTCACGACGGAAATAAAGGAAGACGAGGGCATCACCACGCTGGGAAGGACAAGGACACGTCAGAGAAAGAGATCATATGCCGAATTGAAGGCAAAATCACGACTCGATTTGTAATTTCGACCTGTATTCTGTATCCATTCCAGTTTATGACTCTTCCACCAGTAGCTTTAACTTTTCTTAACTCATCAGATCTGTCAGGCTTTGCACAAAATGCTTCCGGATGTTTATTAAAGATGGTAGACAATAAGACAATCCGAGAAATAGCTTTGATGTTCCAAGCTTTGAGACACGTTAATTAATGGGTTAAATGGGTCTTATTGGGTAAACCATTAATTTAATAATTTATGTTTGGGTTTCGACTTATGACTAGGGGTGGCAATATGGCCCATGATCCGATGACATGACACAATATTTGCAGGTTTGGGTTATGTCTTATTGGGTTTGGGCCACTAACGGATCAACACGTTAAACTCGTTAAGTAAACATATCGTGTTTGAGATGAACCCTACCCAACCCGTTAACCTATTTAACACGATTAAATATCAAGGATAAATATATAATTTATAAATATATAGAGAAACCCTAAATATTGCTTTAACAAATCAACCATAAATACTTTAAATTATTCATTCTCTTTTTATGGTCTACTTATAATTACTTATTAAATAGTGCAAGTCTTTAAAATCAAGTCTCCAAAGAAAAGGTATTCTCCATTATTTTAATTTTGTTATTTATTAATTTTTTCTGTTTACACTTTATAATGTGTCGCATCCTTGCATGACCTTTGCTTAGAAATTTTGAATCAACATTTTTGTTATTCTTGATTATTTTCATTTATTAAATGAGTTTTATTGGATTGAATTGTGGAAAAATAATAATAAAAGATTTAAATTACTTAAAATTTTAAATGAGAACTGAATTAATGGAAGTGTAATTTATCATAAGATTCATAACCTATAAACTAATGGGTTAAATGGGTCTTATTGGGTAACCCATTAATTAATGGGGCGTGTTTGAGTTTCGACCTATGACATGATAAGCTTAACGAGCCGTGTTCGGGTTGAGCTAAAAATTAACCGGGTGGTGTTTGGGTTTATACAAACACGACACGATAGCCCATATTGCCAATCCTACTTATGACACGATAAGCTTAACGAGCCGTGTTTGGACACGATAGCCCATATTACTACCCCTACATTGTGGCATCGTAGAAGGAGTAGCCCCGTAAGCCTCCCATTTCTGAAGGAGGTGCTTAGTAGCCTTCCATTCCTCGAGTATAGTTGAATTTTAGTCGTATGTCTTCAATTGTATGCCAAGCTGCAATGAACATAAACAAAGAGATTATAATTCTAATACCAAAGATGTCATGAAAACACAACACACAACATTGATCATCCATTTTCTAAGACCATCTAGCATTTACAAATGTGTTATAAATAAGTCAATGAAGGCCATAATCTTACAGTTTGATGGTCACTTAGATTCGGCCTGACTTCCCATAAGCACTATATACAGAATTTCTTTTATTTTGGAAATTCAATTGTTAAAATGTTAACTTATATGTTTCTCTATATCAGGATAAGTACTAGGGAATAAAATGTTAGTTTACAGTATATCCACCATACTAAAATCCAAACATTAACTTGCATACCACTCTACTTGTACTTGTGCTACTTTTTCCTCAAACCAAAATTTCTAAACGGGACTTGTATGGCTGCACTATAAGTCGCGCAACGGAAAATAGGGGTTTGATAATAAAATCAAGATAATTAAGAATGATAGGTTTCAAAAATTTTCTATCGTCTTCTTGGGACCTTTTGTATATACACAAATATGAGGAAGAGATTTGTTTTCATACTTTTGAAGAACACTCATTCGTTTTCTTTTTAATCATTCTTTTCGATCTTTTACCACTAAGCTTCCTAGCTATGTCCCGCGATCTAGCAACTGTGTGTGTGGGCATGTTACGGATTCCGGGAGCAGTTGAATGGAGGCTTGAGAGAACCGGAAGACAACACCTTACTTCCCTTATAGAATTCGGCAAACCCTATGAGAGAAAAAATATATATTTCTTTTTTTTTTTTTCCCTCTCTTGTTGCCGACCACCTTGGTTCTCCTTAGGGTTCCGAATAGCTTCTTTTTCCTGACAAGTATATCTTATATACTAGGAACCTAGGGTTCAGTAATCCAAGTTAAAATAGGATTCCAAATCCTTTTTAATTATTACTTCACTAGGGTTTGAACCTTTGAACTATTTAGAGTAAATAAAAATAATCACTTATTATTTTATTGCTCTTGTCAAGGTTAGAAACTGAAACCTCCATATGACAATTAATAATTCTTAATTATTAATATGTCAATTAAATAATCATATTATTTAATAATATTTAATTCAACAATTAAATAATATATTAATTAAATATTCACATCATTTAATTAATTCCTAAAATATATTTAAGTTACTTTCGTAACACAATTAATTGGACCATCCAATTCTCCGTGAGTCTTGCTACTATCAATCCTATAGGGCTAGCAAGGGGATCTAATGGACTCACAATTTTGAGCTCCAATAATACTTAGAAAAAATTAATTAAACCCTTTAATTAATATTTCACAATTATTAACCTTGGAGTTATTCCACTAAAAACCCAAGATTGTACTCTCCTAACTGTAGATGTTTTACACAACCAATTTATCAGTGTCCATTGATATAGCTATTACATATGGTATGATCTTCCACAAATAGTTCATAATTAGAGTTAGGTCATAAAGTCCGTTATACCTTTCTAATTATATCTTTTCCTTTAAGTACCATTGATTCTCTTGAATAATTATATCATCCATTCCTTTACAGAAGAAGGAGAGTGCTCTTAATCGTTCAAACCTCGAATCAACCCTTAAGGGAACTACTTATCTATTTCTCGCAAGGAGTGGATTCCATTATTGTGTGCATACTTTCCCAGCTACAAGCCAAATTGTGATTCCAAGATACGGAGATATTGACCGAGAATGCTATTCAAATCTCATCCATAGTAAATCAAAAACCACGATCTAATTTAAAGGAGTCAGTAAGACACTTAGGATTTAGATCACCCATATATAGCCGTCATTAGTCGATATATATGAATCTTTTCAACTAACGGATCTTAGTGATAGATTCATATAGATCGTGGCCCAGTCCTATATGATCACATCATATAAAGTGCCTCCATTCTCATAACACCATATGAGTACTCTAGGATAAGACCACCGTACAATACGGAATGGACCGTAGCTGTAGATTAATAACAAATAAAGTACCTACGGACTATTTAGATTGCATGTCTCAAACTGAATCCCTCTGTATATGACATTCATATACTCAGTTGAGATTACATCTAGCAATCTTAGATGTTTGCATATATAATATAAGCGTATGAATTAATATATTTGAATGAAATAACTACTTCTTTTATTATTGAATTTATAACATTTACAAATTACAAACTTTAGGGCATAAATCCCAACATGCACATCATGAAAGCAATAGATTATGATGATGCATGTAATGATATATCAGGAATATTTTCTAATGGAAATTAAACCATTGTTATATCAATAACATAGATAGAACAACAGCATATAATTAACCAAAGATAAAACTAGTACTTGAACTAAAATTAAACACCCCACATTGAAATAACAAATTAATCCACCTCTCTCTTAATTCTTTATAATTATACTCAATCTATACGAATATGTGTTTTTCTACAAACAGAGCCGGCCCTAGGGCAGGGCGCCAGGGGTGCCCACCTAGGGCCCATGATTAAAATGGGCCTCTAAATCCTAGTTTTGAGTTGTTATATAAAGGGTTTCAAATTACAAAAATGCCCCAAGTAAAAGTTTTTAGTACATACAACAAAAAAAAAAAAAAAAAAAAAGCCCAACCATTTGTTATTTAAAAGGCTCAAACATTTCAAAAACAAAACAAAAAAGGCGCCCACTTTTTCTTCGGACAATAGAAAATCTAAACATTTTTTTTTAAGTAGCGATATTGACACCCTTAAAAACCGTATGTACATCCCTAAAATATTTTAAAAATCTAGGTTTTGTAAATAAACCCCACTTAATGCCCAAAATACCCTTTTTAAAATTTTATTGCATTGTTTTTTTGTAATTGCAACCCACTAAATTGTTATCTAATTAATCAGCTTTATTATTATTTTATATTTTTTTATTCAAATAAATAATCTAACTCCTACAAATGTTTTTGGGATCACTTAAAAATTATCTGAAAACATTTATTTTCATTACATTAATATTTTTAAGCTCAAAATTCTCAAGCTTCTCCAAATATTCCACCGAATTGAAAAGGCTCAGACTTCATTGTACATTGATGAAATTTGATTTGGTTTGTGAACTTAAAAATGGGGGATTCAGTGGAAACGAATCCGAATTAGTTTGCTCTGTTGCCCTTCAATAGTGTCGGTTTTATGTTGCGAGTTTGTGAATTACTAGATGAAGTTAGTTGTATGCAATTGAGGGGATTACTGTGGTGGTATTGCGTTTTTTTTTTTTTTTTTGACTGAATTGAGCCTAGTTTTTAGCGCTTGAGAGATGTTTCTCATTGGATTAACTGGAACTGTTTGATGGATATTCGGGAGGTTAAAAACAGAAAATAGGTTTCTAGGTTGGTTTAACCCGTTTCAAAAAAAAAAAAATGACAGAAAATAGGTTGGATCGATGCTTAATAAAGGGACATCTGAAGTTGCATATATATTATGCACGTTTGTTTTCTTTAAGTTCAGGTCACAAAATCCAGTGATTTACCAGATAAGTTTTAGCACTGATAATGCAGTAGATGACAACCGCGTTAGTGATTTTGTAATGTGAAATCCATTCAAAGACCATCAAATAGGGTTTGGGAAAATAGATTTTATTTTATTTTAAATTTTACAAGAACTATTACAATAGAACTGCCGGGACCTGCCGAGATCAAACAATATATGTGCGGCCCGGATATCTTGGTGGGTGTACGTACAAACTGTTTAGTCTTTTAAGTAATTTTATTCAAGGGTAATTTTGGATTTTCAAAAAAATATTAATTTGGAATGTACATATAATTTTTAAGGGATGCAAATATCAACACTATTTTTTTAATGCCCAATTAGTTCTCACTGTGTCATTCTCCATTTTCATTGATCCAGCCATCCATCTTTCAACTTAGTCTTTTCTATATCATTGTTCTGGATCATGTTTAGCCCATTTATATATCCCTTCAAACAAAAATTATTATTTTACACCTCCGTTCTGCCGTTTTACTTGTTTAGTTGTTTGATAACTTTGATTCAGATAATTTGGTTGTTTGATAACTAATAATTTGAACTCAAAGTCCCAAACCTGTATGATTTGAATTTATGTATTTTTTAAATTTATTATTTGTTATTTGTATACAATTTTGATTTATTAATTTCTTTCTTCAAAGCTAATGCATTATTATCTTTTTTAGTTGCTTGACTGTTATGTTTTGCTGCCAATTTAAAAGGTTTAATCAACATCTACAAAAAAATTTCAAATGGGATTTTATCATTTTAGTGGGTTAGTTTCTCATTTACTTGTAAGTTGTAACCTGTAAGAGAAGCTGAAAAACAAATTCCCCATTCGAAAGAAGAAACCAAATCTATACCAACAGGAATTTATGGTTGATTTAGTATAATACACCGACAAATACTTTGTTGTGTTTTAAAAACATATAAGTTTATTTTTACACAGTCCATATTGGATATAAGTTTATTTTGCAATATTTTTTCCCGATTTTATTGAAAATCAAGCATCGGAAAATGGGACGAAAAATAGGAAAAAAAAATATAGTTATAGTTCTTGAAAAGTTTTCAAATTTTGTTTGCAAGTAAATTTCATTGAAGTTATCATCCATAAAAAAATTCAGATCAAAATTAATTAAAATCCATGAATTTTATGACGGTCCTTGTTTTATATTAAAATGAGGGATCTCTCATAAGAGTCTCTCTCTCTCTCTCTCTCTATATATATATATATATATATATATATATATATATATATATATATATATATGTACATATGAAAAACTATGAACAAGGGGCCCATTTTTCAGTTTTTTGCCCTGGCCCTTCGAAAGGTCAGGACCGGACTATCTACAAAGCATTTAATTGTCTAGCTAAAATTTAGTTAATGAAATTTATTAGTACTGTAGTATTCACACATTTTTTGTTTAATAAACAAATTTCATTCAAAGACAAGAAGCAAACTCATGTTTTGACTAAGGTTATAAAGTATTCAAATCAGAGACAACTCATATCCATGATACTATAGTCATGGATTTAAAGATATAATTTTATTATTTAATTTGAGTTAAAACGTAAATGAGTTACTATATATTATGAAAGTTGTCATGGAGTTTATGAAACACAAAGAAATATTTTTGGGTTTGTGAAACATAAAAAAGAAGATACATTTATGTGTTATAAGACTATAATACCCCTTAGACCATTAAGTTTGATTAACGGATATACTAAATTGACTATTTTAAATAATTTAGGGACCCTGAGAGCTAAAAATATAAACTTGAGTAAAAAAGTGATAGTTTTCAAAACATTAGGGACTAACTTAAATTTGCCCTCTTTAAAATATATTTTTCTTCAAATTAATAAATCATAAAAAAAATTTATCATATTAAAAAAAAATCATTAAAAGACACCAATCAATTATAAATTATCTTAAATTTATTTTCTAATTAAAATATATATAACTTTTCTTATATTTGTTCTAGTTAAAATATCAATTTAACAACACGTAATATTGTTTTTACTCTTATAAATTGTTAAAAATATAATTTCAAAACTCACTAAATGTATTTCAAAAAAATAATAATCACTGAATGTATGTTATAATATTATTTTTTTTCCTTCAAAATACCATTTTCAATTATTGTCACTCGACACGTTTCAAATTCTATGAAATTCAATTTTTCGCTATCAAACGAAAATCGATAAAATAGTAAACATACCGAATAGGTCTATGTAGTTTCGCTAAATTCACTTGTCTATTATTGGGTCGTAATAAAAAAAATTAAAAATAAATAGTAAAGCTCAACGTTAATTTGTGTATAAGTGTAAGTATATGTTTACTATATTATAACAAAATCTTTTTTTTTTTTTTTTATAAAGAAAAATCTATGTTTTAACCACTTCATTAAGATTACATTTAGTGTTACTTTTTGAAATGGTAATTTTTTGTTTTACAAATAATAAAAAAAATAATAAAATAGTTAAATATTGTAATTAATAAATTAAAGTACAAAATTTAAGAACAAATAATTTGTTTTTGAGGAATTAGTGTATATCTCCATTATTTTGTTACTGTAAACATATATATATTTATTTATTTTAATTTTAAATTTTATTTTAACTGCATAATAGAATAATATGATTGAGCTTGTAAGGTGCATTATTCACATTTCAAATATTTGAAAAGAAACAAGAAAAAAAAGGAAAAAAAAAAAAAGGACCACTTATATTTTTTTATAAAAAAAAATTATATTATTGAATTTGAATACTTCATGTTAATTTTTAATGAATTTGAATGATCGAGTATAAATAGGTGGCTCTATTGCTACCTAGTACAAATTCTCTCTACCACCGTATTTTATTGTCAAATTTTATTATTAAAATATCCATAATTTAAATTACCTAAAATGAACAACTAGCTATTAAATAAATAAATTTACTCTCTATACACTCATATAACATACCAAATGCTATCACAAACACTAATATTTTTTATGAAAAGACAAACTCTAATATGTATTTGATCAAAATTAAAACTAATGTATTTATATTGTAATAGTTAAATATAAATAAAAAAGGAAGAATATTATCATAGAACTAATACAATCATAAGAAAAGTTTGTCTTCAAAACCCAAATTTCTCAATACATTGTAGGTAGAAAGTCATGAAAAAAAAAAACACAAATGTTGAGAGAATAAATCAACTCATAACAATAAAACATTGATCTACTACAATTCTTTCTCTTAAAACTAACAAACCAAAATTTATGATATCTTTCCATGAAAACAAACTATCATTAAGAGCCAAGGAATGCTAGTTACATTACAAAGCCACTCCATTATTGCATTGCCCACCATACATATTCCTACTTAGGGTTGGTTTGATACAAATATAGCATTTAACTTTTTTTTTTTTTTTTTTTTTAAGTAAATCTGTGTAAATGAGAACTTGTATTTTTATAAAAGTAAAAGTACATGAAAACTTTTTAAATTAAATTTCATTAATTTGAAGTTATTAATAATTAATTAATTTGTTTTTAGATATATTAAATTACTTATTTTCAATTGTCTTTCAAACATTAAATTCTAAATTTATAACAATTAATAATTGAAAGACATAAATGTAGAATTATTTGTTTTAAGATACTTGTGAGTTATAAAAATAGATTTTCTACTACAATATATATATTTTTTCTTTTCACACTTCTTTTCTAATTAAAGACTCTCCATTTTAATAAATAATAATTCTAAAATTTTTAAAGGCAAATCAATTTGCTTCAAAATATACCATTTTTATTTTTTATTTTTTATCTTTTCATACTTTTTTTCTTAGGTATTTTATTTATGTAAAAAAAAAAAAAAAAAAACATTAAATTGGTAAGATCACTTATTCTAGAAACTCTTGTTTTTGTATTCAATTTTTTATTTTTTATTTTATTTTTTAAGATTTCAAGAAGATTATTGTGAAGCCCTATGATGCTACAAATAAATTATTTTTAATCTTTTAAATTAAGTTTCCATACTTCTTTTAGGCATTCAATTTTTTTTTTATAAATAAACTTATTTCTAGAAGATTTTTTTTTCTTCCTATAAAAATAAAAATAAAATTATATAATTACAAATTTAAAGCTTATTAATAACATACTTCTTAATTAAAATTTGCTTACTAATTGTATATAATTAAGGTTCTCTGTCACTTTAGATTCAAGTAAAGCTTCAAAGATATGTGGGAAAAAAATTAATAATTTGAGAGTTTAAGGTTTATAACCAAATAAAAAAAGTAAGATGATGCAAGACTTTATGTACTTGTGTGTAAGAATCTTTAGAACATTTTGTTTTGCTTAATAATTTTTGTTTATAGGTAAAACTGATAACAATAGTCAAACCGCCACGTAGGCTGTTTGATCAGCTAGTCAACAAGAGAAACTGAAGACTAGCTGGGCTTTGATATGTGTTTTGAATGAAAGGTTAGTGTTTCAGATGAAACATTGGTTTCGGGCAATACATGTGCTTGAAATGTGGAGAATGGACCATTCGGGCGAAGATGTGCCTGGAAGACTAGAAAAGTCGTCAGGATAGCCAATGGGTGGTCGGATAGAAATATGTCCTCTATTCTTATTCATCCTACATCAATGGGATTACAATGTGTTTATTTATACCGGAGGAAACGTGTCTGAGTGCTTAGACTCAAGTGTTTCGGCTGACGTCAGAAAACTAGTTGGGCAGCCGAAAGCCTAGTTGACACTTGCTTTTTGGGTTGGTCGAATGTCTGGCTAACACATATTCATCTTGATGTTGCCGCACCGTTGCTTGACTGACACCTAAGCCCACTTGGTAGGTTGAGTGTTATCAGACCGAATATTGGCCTTTCGAGGCTTGAACCCTGGTCCTAGTTCATTGTATAGCTTGTCTGAGAGGTGTTTCTCGATGAGACCTATCTATCAAGTGGATCTCCTTCGAATTGTCTTGCTTTTTAGCACTGACCTGGTATTTGGGTTTCGGACCAGGTCTGGCCTTCAGCTTTTGGCCCAAGTTTGACCTTCGGGTTCGACCTAGGTCTGGCCTTTCGGTTTCGACCCAGGTCTGACATTTGGGTTTCGGCCCAATACAAGGTCTGGTCGAAACCTTTGCTGAACGGGATGAGATGACCTTTTCTAGGCTCTTGCATATGGGTCTTATTTTATTTATATAGTGGCCACGTGGCAGTAGGCCCATATTTTGGTTATAACAATTTTAATGAAGGATAAAATCGTCATTAACAAGAATAATATTAAAATAGAGTGTTAATAAATATTTTGTGGATTGTCAATATCATTACCCTAAAAAAAAATAAACTACTGTACTTAAAACTTATATTCAATTAGTTTTCAATTTTTCGGTCATTAATTATTCAATTCAACATTGTTCATTCTTCGAACGAAAAATCAAATGGAACCTCTCTCTCTCTCTCTCTCTCTCTCTCTCTCTCTCTCTCTCTCTCTCTCTCTCTCTCGTTGACACCCATGAAGCTATGACAAATGATAACATTGAAAAAAATAAATAAAACCAAACTCAAAATCAATAGCTTTCTATATGTTGAATTTATTTATTAACTACAATAAAATCAAGATTCATAAGTTGCCTTCGCCTTTCCAACTTCCAACTCAAAATCAACGGCGTTTGTTTGTTTATTTGTGTTTAATTAGGCAACATAAGTAACAAAATGAGTTTAGAGGAAAAACTATTGGATTAAAGTTATTAATAATACTTATGTTATTTTATAGGGTTATAGGGTGTAGTTGTGTAGAGAGTACAAAATAATTTGTAACATTGCCACCCAACATCAATTAGTGTGATTTTGTTAAAGTTTACATGTGTCAAAGACACTTCTACAGAGAAGAAACACATGTTAGTGTTTTACCAATCACCATCACCCAATATAGTTTGATGGTGAAGAACGGTCATTCAGCACCGCACTACTATAAAGGAAGAAACACATATGTTAACTTTTTCCTTCTTTTGTGTGTAATAATTAAAATAGAGTGTTAATAAATATTTTGTGGATTGTCAATATCATTATCCTTATAAAATAAAAATAAAAATTAAAAATTAAAAAAAAAAACTACTTAAAACTTATATTCAATTAGTTTTCAATTTTTCACTTCTATAAAGGAAGAAACACATATGTTAACTTTTTTTTTCTTTTGTGTGTAATAATTAAAATAGAGTGTTAATAAATATTTTGTGGATTGTCAATATCATTATCCTTAAAAAAAATAAAAATAAATAAATAAATAAATAAATAAACTACTTAAAACTTATATTCAATTAGTTTTCAATTTTTCGGTCATTATTCAATTCAACATTGTTCATTCTTCGAACGAAAAATCAAATGGAACCTCTCTCTCTCTCTCTCTCTCTCTCTCTCTCTCTCTCTCTCTCTCTCTCTCTCTCTCTCTCTATATATATATATATATATATATATATATATATATATATATATATATATATGACACCCATGAAGCTATGACAAATGATAACATTGAAAAAATAAATAAAACCAAACTCAAAATCAATAGCTTTCCATATGTTGAATTTATTTATTAACTACAATAAAATCAAGATTCATAAGTTGCCTTCGCCTTTCCAACTTCCAACTCAAAATCAACAACGTTTGTTTGTTTATTTGGGTTTAATTAGGCAACAGAAGTAATAAAATGAGTTTAGAGGAAAAACTATTGGATTAAAGTTATTAATAATACTTATGTTATTTTATAGGGTTATAGGGTGTAGTTTTGTGGAGAGTACAAAATTAATTTGTAACATTGCCACCCAACATCAATTAGTGTGATTTTGTTAAAGTTTACACGTGTCAAAGGCACTTCTATAAAGGAAGAAACACATGTTAGTGTTTCACCAATCACCATCACCCAATATAGTTTGATGGTGAAGAACGGTCATTTATCACCGCACTTCTACAAAGGAAGAAACACACATGTTAACTTTTTCTTTCTTTTGTGTGTATTAATTAAAGAGGCCAATCAAGACAAATTTATGGAAAACTTTTTTGTGAGATTAAAGAATCCAGCCAAATCAAACCAAGATATAATCAAGTCCTTGTCATTAAAAAAAAAAGGTATCAATTATCAAAATAGACAAAAAATTAATCATCTCTAATGGATTAGATAGGATCAAATCCCACTAATCTAGGAAGTACGGATACAGACACGGATACCCGGATACGACATGAGGATAGGGAATTCTCCAAAAACTGGACTTGAATATGGCAGTATATAAAAATTAAAATAATATATATTTATATTTTCAAAAAATAATAATATATGAAAACATAATCCAAAAATCCAATTAAAAAATAATAATATATGAAAACATAATCTAATTATTATTTTTTAAAATAAAATAATATAAAAAACAAAATCCACATTACACATGGCAGAAGATATAAAATTAAAAACATTAAGAAAAATTAAAAACTTAAAAATCAATCATACCCAATTATCTAACACTTGTTTTGCGGAAAATAAATAAAATATATCAGACCCTATCCTTCATCATTCAAAAACCCAACCCTAAACAGGCACCTGTTTCTCCTCTTCTCTCTCTCTCCTCTGTTTCCATTTCCAGCTACTGTAATTTCTTCTCTTCCGGGACTCCACAGGCGGCTCCTTCTTCAGCTCAAAAGAATTCGAGCTTCTACTTCGGATTTCTTCCTCTTCTCTTCTCTTCTCTTCTCTTCTCTTCTCTTCTTTCCAGCAGCAGCACAATGAAACCCTAGATTTGTCTATTTTGGCTATTTTGAATAATTCGATTTTGACCCCTAAACTTTTTAAAATTATAACTTGACCCTGTGTTTTTACAAAAATAATTGAAAAACTGCCCCAAACATGTCTTACCAGTATCCCCACCATATCCTCTCCGTATCCCGCCATTGACTTTCAAAAAAGTCAATGGATATTCCAAAATACATGTCCGACACGTATCCTACCGTGTTGGATGTGTGTCCGACACGCATATCCACCCTAGTTCAGGCGTGTCCATGTTACCTAGCATCTAATCAGTGTTGATACACACTTGATTGATTGCTTCACCAGACTCAAGCTCCAAGTCTCTCCTGGTTTAAGTTTATTAACACTCTAAGTTAAATATGAAAAATTAAAATAATACAAAGGTAAATACATTAACCTCCCCTGAAATTTTAAATAAATGCAGATAGAAATAAGTATGTAGTTTTTCATTAACATATATTTTAGTAAAAAGATTATCTATATTCTTAAATTTTAATAGCTAAATGCAATTTGATCTTTTTTATTAGTTCAATTTTAAGACTCAAACAGTTACAGTAAATAAACACACAACATCAGGTGGAGTAGTACCCTTTGCGTGAACCAAAAAAATATATGTTAACAAAAATTTGTACTGATAAAATTAATGAAGTATATTATGATTTCTCTAAACAGATCAAATAACAAGTTTGGATCTCCTTGAATAGAAATAATATTAGAATAGATAGAAACGTATCTCCTATGAAATTCCAGTATAATTAGAGAAAGGCACTGCCAACAACCAACAACCAACTTTCTCAATTTCTATCAGAGGCCACACACCTACACCCAGTGGTGAAGCCAGGATTTTGGCTTTGAAGGGGCTAAGACAAAAATAAATATTCAAGTTGACGAAAGACAAATATACTAATATTTAAAAAATAAGTTATTAAAAAATCAAATGTTATAATGTCTAGTCTCATATGTAAATTGTAATAGCGCAACAAATAAATTAATAAATAAAATAGAAATAGCTTTATGAATCAAAATGGAACCCAACGCTATTTTAAATGTATAAAATAGTCTATAATAGAATCTATATTAAGTTGCTATATGATTTCTCTTTCAATATATTGTACATGATCAAAGAATTTGTAAGAAATTCATCTTCCATCTTGTTACGAGACTCAATCTTGTCAATACGCATAGCTAAAAAAAGACATCTAAGTAGTTGCAATTGAAAATGTTTAAATAACAAACTATATAATAAATGTAGCAAAATCATATTAATAACCTAAAATATTTATTAATTTGTAATCTTGTACTTGAAATTATTTGGATATAGAATAAGAAGTATTTAGGAAAAAAAAATTGTTTAAGTAAAAAACTAGAGAAAATAAAATAAGTGTATATATAGAATAATTTTCTAGTAATGTCTAGTCATAAAGTTTTTCCTCAGGTCATAAGAATTCTCACGTGTGGGAATTAGTGAAAAAAAGTTTAGACTAAATCATGATGAATAGGAAACAAAATCCTAAAAGGAATATATTTTTTTCTTCTATGTTCAAGAGGAATATATAAAATGGGATATAATGGGAATTTATTTATTTATAAAATGGGATACTAATAATTTTAATTTAAAAGAAACAGATAAGTAAGCTTAACAAGATTAACGGTTCCTTTTTAAAACTAAGACTAATAATGAGGGCCCACTTATATAATTGAATATATAATATATCATTTAAAAAGCAGTGCACTTAAAACTTTTGAAAAAGTAAAAAAAATTGGGCATGGCCCCTGTCAGCCCCATGTAGCTTCTTCGCCTCTACCTATTAAGATCATCCCTAACAAGACTCTCTTTATTTTCTTTATATTTAGAGAGTTATGTTGTATTTTTTACAAATAAAGAGCCATATAAGGAGTTAACACTCCAAAAAACCTCCCTAAAAATGGCTCCCTATTATTTTTTTATTTATTTTTAATTAAAAAAGAAATATTATTATTTTTAAATAAATTTAAAATGTTATTATTTTTAAATAATATATTATTATGATAAAATATTATTGTTATCAATTTTGAAATATTATTTACATTAAAAAAGAAATATTATTATTTTTAAATAAATGTTATTATTTATTTACAATTTAAAATTCTTTTTTAAAATGTAATTAAAAAAGGATTTGGGTTATTAAAAAAAAAAGGATGTTAAATACTTGAATTTGGACCATTGAATATCAAGGAGGTGGACTCATCTTGACCACTCGTTTTAATTGAAGAATGAAAAAAATATATATATGGAGGAAGCCTTCTCTCCTTAAATTTAGGGAGGCTTTGGCCGAAAAATAATTTGAGAAGGGAAGTAGGGAGGCTGTTGGACCGACCTCCCTATTAATAGTCAAGGATGTGTTGTTTTCCTTAAGGTCTGTTTTCAGGCCTATTCCGGTCCAACCAACTTTCTTAATTTCTGTCGGATGCAGGACACCTGCATCCACTAATGCTCTCTCAAAGTAGGCATCCACTGCATTTTATATTCACTTTTTTCAATTAGTAAGTTCACTAAGTTCATGGGACCAACTTCTATATCTCTGAGAATCCCCGCAAAACAATCAATAATTATAAATATATGACGTATATGGGGCCATGCCCTCATTCCCTCAAAAAAAAGTTTTAAAATTTTTGTAAGAAAAGTTTTAAAAATTATAAAATTATCATTACTTTCAAAAAAGTTTCATTTTGGCCCCCCCCAAAATTTTTGTTTTCATATTTCGAATTTCTTTTTACGTTGTCCTTTAAATTAGAATCCAATGATGGTAACTATTTTAAATAATATCCTATAAATAACTACTACGGAATTTGGGGATGAGAACATACTCGAACCCATAACTATATGGTGTAAGTGTGAGGGGATAAACCACTAGCGAACCTCATCTTGTTATGATAGTTAAAATCTGCCTATGGATATCCATCGGATTTTACTTTCTTATTGCACGTAATGTTTTGACATTCTAGGCAATTACTTTTTGGAATAGATTTTCAATAATATTCTAATTATATTTGTTACATATGGATCTCACCCCTAAATCTGAAATTCAATTCTATTATTGAAAATGCAATTTAATTTACCTCCCCACTTAAGAATTAAGTTCGCTTTCCTGATTCTTGGACGAAAGTTGAGTACAATTCTCTTATAATAAATAACTAAAGGTGGCATATGATACCACTTTTCAATTTTGTCATATAATATTAATGGTGTCTTAGTCTGATGTACAAACAAGTTGTGAGTGCATGCAACCTGTGTTGATGCAATTATCCATTTATTTTTGTCGAAGTGCATTTTAAAAGTTGACAAAATTGATACTTGTGGAATGGAATCATCATCCATCGTTTTCCTTTTTTTTCAATTTTAAAATGATGATTAATTTATGTGGAACATTACATTACAATCAGCAATTTTCATATACTGAAACTTTTTCTTTTTATTCAAAGCAAATAATACTGCTATTAAGCATGGTGTTTTGGTGTTTGTTGTGTCAATACACACTAGTCACAATTTCTGCTGTACAACCCAACTTTCCCATGTTAAACTTCACTGTCTCTCGCCATTTAAATTCCCAAAGAATGGTGACTTTCATCATCGTTTGTGGACGTTGCATTAACTTTTTTATGATGTGATGACGACAAAACGACAACGAAAAAATAGATGAATCAGTACAATAATTGATTTCGAATGAACAATTTTATTAAATAATATCAAGGATATATAAAATAACACTTCGGATTCATGCTTAAAATAGTATAACAAGACGGACTCCAACTAGTACCGAGACTAATTAATCGATGAAAATAAAGAAAAATATCGAAATTTATCAAATAATAATAATAATAATAATAATAAAAATTTGAGTTATTTACAATTCTAAAAGAATTTTCCTAGATGAACTCAAAACCAAAAAAAAAAAAAAAAAATACTGAAAACGGAAATCCATATCAAAAGTTATTAAAATCCGAAATAGCCCCTAAAAAAATGTAAAAATTCACTTCTTCGTGAATCTTCTTAACCTTAAGTAAAAGATCCTTCACCTTTAATGGCTTTAACGTGTTAGTAACCAATCAGACTTAAAATGTTAAGTTCATAAGAACACAGTCCTCACGTGCCAAACCAATGGGCTTAGCACGTAGACCAAGCTCAAATACATATCAGATTGTAGAACAAATGCGGAAACAAATACACATGGGGAGACTTGAACCTAACACTCTTGGGATAACCAATGCTCTGATTAACCATAGTACGTACCTCTAAGGCTCTAAAAGCTCAAGCTCATAGGAAAGAATGTATTTAAGCATTCTAACCTAAAGTGGATGGTAAGATTAGCAAACGGATGATATTCTTAGTTATATTTTAGTCCAAAAGAGAGGCGCGCAAGTGATCGTACGTGGTGCTTATTTAAAAAAAAAAAAAAAAAAAAACAAATCCCCTTATGGTTGAGATATTGATTAAATTAAAGTTACACTTGTACTTGACATTTCCCAGAGTAATATTATTGAATTAAATCTGCCAATTTAATACAGAGAAAGGGCAAGCATGATGATGCCATCTCTTGTTCTTCTGATCAGAAACTGATCAAATATCAAACTTTGCCAAGAAATGATCAGCAACGTATATACTTTGTTTCCATTTCTAGGCACAAAACTTACAGGAAGTGACAATGTACCCATACATGAAAAACACAAGCCTCAAAATATCTCTAACTTGTAGTTGCAGAGGAGTCACCTCCCAAAAGCAAAAATGTAATATTTTCCAGTACATTTCCTCCCGTACAGCAAAAAGTTTCCCAACAACAGACAAAAAAAAAAAATGTAAAAAGAAAAAAAAAAGAAAAAAAAAGAAGCAGCATTAATTCGTGGGAGAGAAAATGCAGCACAAAATCGTCCTAGATTGTCCCGTATAATATTATAATATTTAATATAATCATAGCGATATTGTCCACTTAATCATTTTATCATTTTATCTAGCAGAGGCACACCATCTAATTAGCATTCACATTTCACACCAACCAAATTATACATATATATATAGAGAGAGAGAGAGAGAGAAGTGCACGAGTTGGTCTCTTTGCCATTCTCGAAAACTCATTAAAGATGACCAAAATAGACAAGAAATATCATATGCGTTCGTGAGCATGTTTTTATTGGGGTCCCCTATAGGGCACCCATGGTGAGCATGATCTTTTTTGATGCGATCACATCAACTCATATATGATCATAATAGAATCATATACGATTATATTAAAATTTAGTATTGTTTTAACATGATAACTCGTATGCTATAACATTTTATATATATATATATATCCCTTAGAAGAGAACCACACAATATATATAGACAATCACATGCAACTCATATTTACATCGGTATACTGTTACGCCAGTGGACATTAAGAATGTCCCAATATGTATATACAAATAGAAGAGAGTGTACAAGTTGTTCTCTTTGCACTTCTCTCGAAAATCCATTCAAGATAGCCCTCATATATATATATATATATATATATATATATATATATTCGTGAATCAAAGAATTTTGTTGAGAGAATTATAAGTGCCCACCACCTAGATTCCATGTGGGTCTCTCGAAAACCTATTCAAGATGGCCCTCATATATTCGTGAATCGAAAGAATTTTGTTGAGAGAATTATAAGTGCCCACCACCTAGATTCCATGTGTGTAGTTGAATGATCTATCTTTTATTCTAAAAGTAAAACCATATCTTATCTTCAATTACTCTTTAACTTGCATTTTTTTTTCTAGTAATATCAATGCTAGATTCTTTAATTTTTTAGTAATATTATAGCTAGGCAGCTAGCTATCGTTTCTCAATTTATATTCTAATTTTTGATATGTCAGTTGAACTGATCGTCATGCAGATACATATTAGTTAATTAATTATAATATATATATATATATATAGCTCCCATTGTTAGAAATACAGTAAAATATATAAACATTATAAACTCAAAATATTCAGATTTATCAAAACACACTCAATTTCAGATTTTCAAGAACAAAAATGTATAAATATCAAATAGAGATTACAGAAAATGTACTTGGTCAAAGCACGTTAAATAATGTTTTAGGTAAAGGAAATTCACCGCCTTTGCACAGTATTTCTAGCGATTCCCTTCCAAGATACAATGACCACTAGGCGTTTCTTCTATTGCAGGAAGATTGGCCCTCGAACCACTTTGTTCACTCTTTCAATTGATTGATATATCGAAGAGAAGTTTTGAGAGAATTGAGAATTTTATTTTTACAGAGAGAAAGAAAGAAAAGAATGTTATGATATTTCTCAAAAACAAATTGTATTTTTCTGATAAACAATTTTCATTTTTTATGGAGAAATAGTGAAGAGTTGTATCTCTTCAAAACAACCAATTATAAAATTTGGAATAATTAATAAATTAATTAAATATAAATATAAGTAAACTTTTTATTAAACAATAAATGAATATTTATAACAGCCATTGCTATGAGAAGTTGTTTTAATTGTGGCGCCACACACAAAAAAAAAATGTCACTTTGTTTATGTTCATGGTCACCTTGTATTATGTTGAACTATATGCTTAAACCAATAATTATTGTCTGGTTTAAAATTCATTCTATATATTTAATTTGATTTCAATTGAAAAAGTACATATATTTTTTCATTACATCTGAGAAGCTCCTCATAGCCACATCAATCAAGTTGTGGATTCAAGTCAGTATCCTCTCCCCCAATTTTCCAATTTTGTAATTAAAAAAAAAAAAAAAAAAGGTACATATATATTTTAATTCCATTCACTTCTGACAGGAAATTTCTACAACTTTTTCGCTGCTGCCAAGCTCCAGTTTTTCATCCACGTCTGTATTTTCATCAACAAGAGTGTCCATCTTTTTGCCCCAAACTACACAGTAAAGCCCCACGATGACGAGAACTGAGCCCACCATGCTGCAAATTGCCAAAAACATCAAACATTGATTGAGATCATGTTGTAGTTATAATAATAAGAAGAAGAAGAAGAAGAAGAAATTAAATCCATTATCAAGTATGTGTGATGATATGTCCCTCAAAAAGTTTATAAAATTATGAAATTAGTTTTATATTTTAAAATGTTTTCATTTTGTTCCCTCCGAAATTTTTTATTTTTGTATTTCTGACTCCACCACAGTATATAGCTCACCTGCCCAAGTGAAATCGTTCTGCGAAAGCAACCGCCGAGAAAATTCCGACAATAACAACTTGAAGTGGACTAAACATAGCTGCAAAAACAGGCCCCTTTTTGCTGATGCACCATGATTGTATGTAGTACACTATCGCCGAGTTTACAACTCCCTAGAAATTACAATATCAACAAACGTTAATGGTTGAATTATATATGATCATATATATAAAAAATATATATATATATATATATATATATGATCATCAAACACTTACACAGTAGAAAATGGTTACGAGATTTATGTTCCAGTCCACCTTCCATATGCTTGGATCTCTTCCGTAGAACATCGCGAGCACAAAATTTTGCAACAGCACGAAGAAGCAAATCAAAGTATTGATTGATAATGGAGCTGGGTAAACTTTAAGTATCATAGCCTGTTGGATTAGCGAAACACTCCATCCAGTGTAACCGACGAGAATGAGACCACAACCTTTGATCCAATTTTCCTTGACATGAGGGGCATTTATGTTAATGAGAGGCCTCTCTGTGAAGCTTTTGAACAAGTAGTGTCCCTTCCAAAAGGTAAAAACAAGTGACCCTGCAATGCAAAGAAATGTACCCGCCACCTTCGCTCTACTTCTTGCACTTGAAATCCTCACTTTTTCCATCCTGATCATCAGTCAATAGAAATCAAATGCTTACTATTAGTAAAAAATACCTCAGCTGGAAAATTTCTTTTTAATCCTCATATTTTGTTTAAATTTTTATATTTGCTTCTTATAAAATTAAATTTTTTTAATTTGTTGATTAAATTTAAAATTCTGGCTTCACCCCTGGATAGATATGCATTTATATTTGAACAATTATAAAAAGCATATGATATGCATATATACCTGAGCAGGAAGGCCATGAGAAATGTGAAACTGGGAAGAGCATTATTCAAAGCACTAGCAACTGTTGCAGAAGTGTAGTGTAAACCAATGTAGAACACATGAAGTTGAATAGTAGTTCCAATCAATGCGAGTACAAAGATTTTGGCCATCAATGAAAACGAAAGCAAACTTCGTTGTTTCCTGTTTTTACAATACTAACTAACGTTACTCGTTCATTCAATAGAAAGAAAGAAAGAATAAATAAATAAAAGTGATCGAAAGGTTTTTACATACCTTTCAAGGACAAAAGCGAAAGGGCCTAACAAGAGTATAGCGATAACATGGCGATAAACCACCAAAACAATTTGATTGAGTCCCTTATCAAAGGATACTTTGATGAGGATATTTGATCCACCATAAGCAAATTGAACAAGTATCATTGCTATTGCAACAGAATAAGAACTAATAGTACTACTGCTGCTCTCCATGATTGAATAATGAAGTTCTTTGTTATTGATCAGTTTGATCTGAATGTATAATCAGCATCAGCTGCATGGTTTTATAATGAGAAATGGGAATTCCTTCTCAGCAGCCACTTCTTAGTAAATTAATTGTAATTTAATTTACAATGTGATGGATGACTCATATTCTGATGACTAGGCTTAGTGGAATTCTTTGATCATCATTCTCCCATTGCGATGTCATACGTGTATGTACGTGTTAATGTTATCAGCCAAGTACAAATAAGCCGCCTTAAATAACTCAAGCTATGCTACAACTTCTCTTGGTTTTCATATTTTATTATTATTTTATTTATTTTTATTAAGTCCGACACTTGGTCAAGTCAGGGATCTGTCGAAATCGACTGGTCGAGATCAACGGTTAATTATAAGTATAGCTTAAACAACAACTTCATGTAGAGAGAAGCAGTCTCTCTACACTTTATGATTTTAAAGACAAATATGATATTCAAACCCCTATCACGGATAGATATAAAAAAGAAATGCAAAATCATTTGAACTAAGACCGTATGTACGAGCACAAATTCTCTTTGATTCGTGATCCATCTACTTGTGGCTGCACCTTAAAGATAATTTAGGTATGGAACATTACTGCTGATAAAGTGCGATCCGGAATTTTCATGCAAATGAAAAGTTAAAACGTTTGACATTTACCGAACTATTGAATTTTTTATGGGACAATTTCATTTGAGTCCCTAACATTTTGCAATGTATCATTTTGTACTAAGATTTCGAATTTTAATTCACATGGTCCCTACATTTATAAAAATACATCAATTTACCAAATTTTTAACACTCAAAAGGTAACAGAAAACGTAAAAAAAATAAAAATAAAAAAATAAAATAAAATAAAAAAGATTTTTTTAAAAAAATTTAAAACGACAAAAAGGACCAGATGTATTTTAAAAAATTTAGGAACAACATGAACTAAAAATGAAAATATCAATAAAATAGTGTAAAATCGTGAAATGTTAGTGATCCAAAGAAAGCTCCCCCCTTTTTTAATTAGAAACATTTCAAATTGTCATCGGCACAAAATATTCCGTATGGATTATTAAGAGGCTGTTCTGTAAGCGTTTTTCGTTGACTGTTTTTCGAAAAAAAAAATGAAAATGAAAATAGTGTTTTTAGTTTCAGTTTCGAAATCCAAAAATGCATATGGTAGCATATGCCGAAAACAATATTCTGAAAATAAAAACATTAAAAACATGTATGGTAGATTAATCGAAAAATTTCAAAAATGATCAATAATTCATTCCAAATAATTATCAATAATTATCAACTGAGTCATATTTTTTTATTAAATTAAAATTAAAAATATTAAACAATTTTTTTTAACAAAATGTAATATCTACCGGTAGAGATCAGATTTGATGCTTCAGTTGGATGAATTGCATCCCAAAATGTATAATCATCATCTCTGTTCTTACAATGAATCTCAAGAGGAATACACAATCTTTAGCTCATTAATTCTAGATAGAATTTAATAAGGTGTATTTACTATGTATATTATATAATCAACAAATTAAAATAAGGAATTGTCATATATATATATATATATATTTTAAGAAAATGAAAATAAAAATGACAGTATCAGACTATCAGTCTTCTTCTCTTCACACAGGAAAGGATTTGCTTAATCCTTATCCAAATATTTGTAAACATTAATAAAATAAAAAAATAAAATAAAAAGTAAATCAAGAATTGAATGAGTCGTTGATTTGCTCAGAGGAGGTGAGATCCTTCTCTAGCGACGCCGATCTGGCCAGATCGGCGTCACTGGAGGAGGATCTCACCTCCTTCGGCGTTGACGACGAAGAAGAAGAAGAAGAACTGACCTGAGTCACCCGACCAGATCGGCGTCGCTGGAGGAGGATCTCACCTCTTTCGGCATTAACGATGATGAAGAAGAAGAAGAAGAAGAAGAAGAAGAACTGACCTGAGTCACCCGACGAAGAAGAGAAGAATAATAATTAAAAAAAAGAATCTGATTTTTTTAAAAAAATGAAAAACAAAACGAAAAACAAAATGTAAAACATGTTTAAAGTGTTTTCCATGTTTTTTTTTTTTATTTTTTTATTTTTAACACTGATTTTGTGTTTCATTTTTGAAAATAAAATGAAAAACGTTTAACGAACGCGAATTCAAAATTATTTTCAGAAATCAAAAACAAAAACACACTAAAAAGCCGGGTTCGAAATTTAAATAGCACTTTATGGGGTGCCTTTTGGGGAAAAGTCACCAACTTATTAACTTAAGTTTAAAAGGCACCATTTATGGTGACCAGACAAAAATACCCCTTCATTTGTCGGTTTGTGAGTTTTTTCAAACGTTGAAAGAAAAACCTTTGACAGAGGAACGGACGGACAACAGAACCAAAATCCGACGGTGAGCCACCGGAACAGTAGCGATGTCGACGAGAGTTGAACGGCGAAGCAGAAGGAGTGAGGTAAGCATTTTGATTCTCGTTTTCGAATAAGATTGTGTGTTTGTTGATCAGGTTAGGTTAGGGTTTTATTTTAGGAAAAAAAATTCTTTGAAAACGATGAAGATCTGGGTTTGATTAGTTGAATCGAGCCTTTTTGTAGTTGAATCGTGCCTTTTTGTAGTTGAATCGTGCCTTTTTGTAGTTAAATCGTGCCTTTTTGTAGTTAAATCGTGCCTTTTTGTGAATCGAGCCTTTTTGTAGTTGAATCGAGCCTTTTTGAACTTCAGTCGAGCTTTTTTGTAGTTGAATCGAGCCTTTTTGAACTTCAATCGAGCATTTTTGAACTGTGTATTGTAATCGAGCATTTTGGTGTTGTAATCGAGCCTTTTTGTGATGTAATCGTGCCTTTTTGAACTGTGTTTTGTAATCGAGCCTTTTGATATAGTAATCGAGCCTTTTTGTGTTGTAATCGTGCCTTTATAAACTGTGTATTGTAATCGAGCGTTTGTGTATTGAGATCGTGCCTTTTTGTGTTGTAATCGAGCCTTTGTGTATTGAGATCGTGCCTTTTTGTGTTGTAATCGAGCCTTTTTGTATTGTAATCGTGCCTTTTTGTGCTGTGATCGAGTCTTTTTGTATTGTAATCGTGCCTTTTTGAACTGATCGAGCCTTTTTGTACATTTATGTCTAGCGTTTTTTTTAGTGTATTCGAGCCTTTTTGAACTGTTTTCGAGCCTTTTTGTACTGTATTCGAGCCTTTTTGAACTTTGTATTGTGATCGAGCCTTTTTGTATAGTAATCGAGCCTTTTTGTACTGTGATCGTGCCTTTTTTCACTGTGATCGTGCCTTTTGACACTGTGATCGTGCCTTTTTGTACTGTATTCGAGCCTTTTTGAACTTTGTATTGTGATCGAGCCTTTTTGTATAGTAATCGAGCCTTTTTGTACTGTGATCGTGCCTTTTTTCACTGTGATCGTGCCTTTTGACACTGTGATCGTGCCTTTTTGTATAGTGATCGTGCCTTTTTGTACTGTGATCGTGCCTTTTTGCACTGTGATCGTGCCTTTTGACACTGTGATCGTGCCTTTTTGTATAGTGATCGTGCCTTTTTGTACTGTGATCGTGCCTTTTTGTACTATATTCGAGCCTTTCTGAACTGCATTCGAGCCTTTTTTGAACCTTGATTTTTTAGGAGTTTTCATGAACTGATATGGTTTTTTTTTTTATGTGAATATGCAGAGGGTGAATCTGAAGGATTTCCTGAAAATCCCTGTGGGAGAATGGTTCCACGGAAAAATTATTCGGCATGACCATGTGAATGACATTACAGATGTCCACAACGCACTTGAAAGTGTACATGAACTTCTTCGGATGGAAGACCATCGTCGGTTTACTGAGTCCTGCTTCGGTCATTTACTTCACATGCATCAGGAGATGAATTTTTCGGCTGGAATTGTCCATCGGATGCTTTTACGCGAGTTGCATCACGACAGGCCAGAAGATGAGATGAGATTTTTGTTGGGTAAGCATACGGTCCGGTTCTCCAGGGTTGAGTTCTGTGTAATCACCGGATTGAAGTTTGGAATCATTCCCGACCCAGCAAGTTATGAGATGGTACAAAATGGCATACACGACCGATACTTTCGGGGTCGAGTCGTAGAGAATGAAGACCTGAAAGCGGTGCTGCGGAGTGGTCTTTTTGAGCAGCAGTACGATGCGGTGAAGCTGTCATTATTGTTTTTGCTGAACTGGATACTGATGGGGGTGGACGAGAGATATAAAATTCCATTATGGCAGTTTCAGCTAGTTGAGGACTTGGACGCTTTTGATGCATTCCCGTGGGGTGCATACGTGTATAGGCGGACTATATCTGGTTTGAAGCATGCTTTGGATGGTCAACAGCAGCGGTCCGAACAACGAAAGCAACAACAGGCCACGGCTAACACCACTGAGACGTATAACATATACGGTCTAGTGCACGCATTATTGGTGAGAATTTATAATTTACAGCCGTACTTTAATAGAAAATATTTTATATCACTAATGTGTTATCTATTATGCAGATATTTGCTTTTGAGGTTATCCCGGACCTTAGCAGCAATAAGCACAAATGTGGGGAACGCAGGGTAATCGAGCTACCCCCTCCACGTATTCTGAAATGGGAGTTGACTGCGCGACCACGGGGGAAAACGCTGGATAAGATTTTCACTGAAAGGGTAAGTATTGATGTTGTTAATGTTTATTATTTTCAGTATGTTTGCAATTACAATGATGTCACTCCGATTGCAGATGTTTGCGCGGGCTGAATTGGTGCCTACGGAGGCTGAGAGGCATCAACAGTACTATGAAGGCATAAACCTGGGAGGCAGTTTATATGATGACGATGCCGCAGATTTACCTCGTGACCGCCCGGATCCCGATCGACATAGGACTGCCGGACCCAGTGATACAGAGGAATCATATTACGGACCTAGTGATATGGATCCTCAGTATTCTGCACCTTATGATCTTGAGGGCTCAGAGCCGGAGGTTGACATTGGTACTGAGAGTCCCACGAGGTCTAGGCGGATACCTTTCAGTCAAGCCAGACAACCACGACCTAGACCTAGTGATTCAGACCCGGAGGGTCGCAGTCCTATTCCCGTGAGGCGTAGGCGGGTACGATTCACGTTGCCCAGACGGCCTGCACCTGAAGGTCAGCAACCTGAAGGCGTTGAAGACCATCCGGAGGTACATCAGCATTTTTTTAACCGCATGCTTTACTTTCCATTGACTTAATAGTTTTAGTACTGACAGAGTCTGCAATCCTTTCAGGGCTGGGAGCAGAAATTAGCAGAAGTGATGGATGCTGTTCGAACATTACGGACGGATGTCATGGATGCTATCCAAAAGAATGAAGAGAAAAGAAATTCACAGCATCTGGAGTTGGTGGCTATGATTCGGACGCTACAGGGTCCGAAGTCGCAGGGTCCGCCATCGCAGGGGCGTATGGAGGAGGATCCACCGTTCGATGACCAACCATTTCATGACCATGATGGTGCATTCAGTACAGGCAGGACAGGTACTGATCATGATGAGACAGGCTTAGGGGCCAGACATGGGGAGGCATATACTACAGACACAGTACCCGAGCAGCAGGCTCCTGATGCGTTAGGACAACCGGCGGTCCCCGCTGATACAGAGACAACATTATTGGAACGTATACCATCGCAGGCAGTCACCGCAGACCGCTCATCACAGCTGCTGCATGATCCTGTTGAAATCCATGAGCTGTCCACTGACCGCACGTCGCAGCCTCCGATCGACCAAAGCATAGCCGACCCCTCCAGGCGATCCTCGAGGAGAGATTTGGTTCTTCGGATTCCACGGTCACAGGTCGATCAACAGGGACCGAGTTCCTCCTCAGACCGCACCGATCGCCATGGTCCGGAACAGACTCCCCCACCCCTAAGGCGTGGAGACCGGATTCGACGTCGAGGTTGGATGGAACGGAGCCCATACACAGACCCCTGTCTACCAAAGAGGGCACGGGTGATGCCGCCGCCGACACATGAATGGAATCCACATGGACTGTTAGATCCTGAACAGCTTGCGGCGTACGCAGACTACAAGAGGAGCATGTCGGGGGAATTGTAAGTATTACATTCTGTTTATAGTTTTTTTTTACAAATATGTAAGTCAGTATTATGTAACTTTTTCCCTACTTATGCAGACGTGATGTGGATCTGCACGACCCAGTTGGTGTTCCTGTCACTTGGTTCCACCGGTTGCAAACCAACTTCATGGAGTTGGAGGATACTGTATGTTCCTTCCTTGAACTGTCTTTATAAAACTCAGTCATAAATGGTTGCATCCTAACAATACAAACTGTTCAAATTTTTAGCACATTGACGCATACTTGAAGATTGTCCGGAGGCGTCAGCGATTGCACCCCACTGTCTACGGTTCGAGGATCAACATACTGGATTCACAATTCTTTGTAAGTGTTAATATTATACGGTTTTCGCTTCGACATTGATGTGTTCATACATCTTCTGCCTAACGTTTCAGTTAATTTTCTTTCAGACATTGTTAGATCACCAATGGGACAGAATCGGCACTGGTGAGGAGAGGAAACCCCCATCAGGTTGGTCTGTGTTTAAGCAGCAGTGGTCCCGTGATGAGCTTATGGTGGTCCGTGGGGAGCTCCCGTTAGGGAATCGGCCTTGGCACGATGTTGACATTGTAAGTGTTTATTCGAGTTTTGCATCTATGTTTATTCGAGTTTTGCGTCTATGTTTATTCGAGTTTTGATAACACCTTGGAGAAACACCTGCAGGTTCTGATTCCTTGCAACGTTGGAGGTATGCATTGGGTCATGGCCAGCATCGATCTGCAGTATGGGCACATTCTTGTGTTTGACCCGTTCAGACGGGATGTCCCATTTAGGCACAGGAATGCCCAGTTTGCATGTCTGCGCTATTTGCTACCCTCTCAGCTCTATACGGTGCACTTTCACAGGAATAGACAACCGGGTGACAAGACTTACAAAAAGAGGGATGGGCCGTTTCGGATGTTATTTGTGTCAGCCGACCGGGTGCCCCAACAGGAATCGGGGTATGACTATTTCAAGTTGTTATTCTATCCCAATCGGTGAAGAAATGTATCAATGCTAATGGTTGTTCATGTGGTTAATTGCAGGGGAAACTGTGGTGCCCATACGTTGAGAATGATTGAGTACCTGACGGCGAACAGGGATACATTCGATTGGACGGAAGCCGATATGGCCATCATCCGGCAAAAGATGGCCGTGGAGGTTTATTGTAACTCCAGGACGTTGTAGTTGTTGTACATAACAGAGCTGTTGTTAATGAAATTATTAATTTTTTATTTCAAGTTGTTTGCAGTTCAAAGTTCAACTAAATTCAAAAATATTTTCTAACATAAAATATTTCTAAAATATTAACATATATCAAAGCATACACAAAGTTAAAAAGTACCATATATTGACATTTATCAAAGCATACAAAAAGTTAAAAAAATACCATATATGAGTATATCAACTGGTATGGTGACTTGTGGAAATAAACAAACTACAGCAGTTAAAATCCAAAACACATGTCTAAAACATAAGCCCTAAGATGATTGCATCGTTCATCTTTTCGTCCTCTCTAGCTGAAACTTGTTGCACTCAAATAAACATCACTAACTCTGGCCTACTGTATATGTTATTATGCTCGTCGTCTAGTGTTGGATAAGCAGCCACAAGAGCATCTTCAGTGCCAATATATAGGGAGTTGTAAATCTTCCAGTACACTTCTCTAACCTTCCGAGCAGGATGGAAAAGCCCCTATAGCAGCACCCAATGCAACTCTCATCCCTTCAATCGCTTCCATGACAGCATTTATGATATGGGGTCAAGTCTCCTCTTGTAAGACTCCATTCATTCCACGATAGAGTCCTTCTGAGGGCACGTTTGTTTGTTGTGTCCAGTTGAATGACAGATGCTGCACTTGCGACGGTATTGTTCGGGTACAATAGTACTAGGACCTTCATTAACCATAGGCGGGTTGGAACACTTCCTGCTGTTATGTCCTGGTTGTCCACATCTTCTACACGACTGTGTGGCTGTCCTCTCTGAAGACGAGACATGTCGACCCTCCATCGGGCGACCGGATTGTCTCTTTGTCCTTGGATTTAAAACCACCCGCGCTGCGATGTCGGATGGCACTACCCATGAAGAAGGATGACCAATAGGCATTATAGGAACCGAGTATGCATCAATAAGTGTCTCCCTCTTGTAGTAGTCCGCACAAAGAGATGTGAAATCCAAGTTCCGCTCCCTGCAACAATGAAAACAGTGAGATTCACGTTTAGGTACTATAAAGCAATAAATGGACAGAGTCATGTACCTTGCCGCTGCGAGTGCGTGTGAACATGGTAAAAAGTCCATTTGGAATTTGTTACATGTGCATGTCTTCCGGGCTAAGTCAACCGTCCACTGTTTTGCCTTGTGTCTAACGGAAAATATGTTCCAGTCAACTGCATTTACGGTCATATAACCGCATTTCTCGACACGTTTGAGGATCACAAGATGTGCTGCGTCGGTCAATCGATGACGCATTGACCGTGCATTTGTATGACGATCGTGGAACCACTTTTGTAGCATATTCCGAATGAACTCTGCCAGTGTCATCAATGGCAGTTGCCGTGCAAATTTTAGGCATGAGTTTATGCACTCTGCAACATTTGTTGTCATCAACCTGTACCTTCTTTGGGGGCAATGAACACGGGACCACTTGTGTGGACCGGCATCAATGGCATAATCGTATGCACCCTTGTGCAGCCTACGTAACTCCTCCATGTGGCGATCGTAGTGGATTTGGCTGTACGACCTAGCAGCGTTATCCATTATGTCGGCAACATCTTTTCTGTGGAATCGCTTCTTCATATTTTCACCAAAATGCCAGCAACATATGGTATGGGTTGCATAAGGGAACACTTTAGAAATCCCTGCTTCAATGCTTGCATGACGATCGGAAATGAAAACCAGATCATCTATATGACTAAGGGCACCTCTCAAGCACTCCAAAAACCACTCCCATGAAAGGTTGTTTTCTGAGTCACCGTACCCAAAAGCAATTGGATACACCTGTTCGTTTCCATCTTGTGCAGTTGCCACAAACATTGTACCCCCGAATCTTCCCTTCAAATGGGTACCATCAACTGCAATCACAGGACGCATACACCTCCGAAAACCTCTAATTGAGGACCCTAACGACATAAAAAAGTAAAGGAATTTACCATCATCTGCGCACTGTAAGTCTGTGATTGTGCCTGGATTTTGCTGTTCCAGAACGTATGCAAAAGATGGCAGCAGTTGGAAACTTTCTTCATGCGTTCCATAGGTCAATGACAATGCATATTGCAGGGCATCATGTGCCTTACTGTACATGATTTGGATGCCATACATTGTTTTCATATCGGCGATTATGTCCTTCGGACGCATGAGACGACCATCGGCTTGTTGAAGTCTAGGTGCAACGACTTCTGCGATTGTGGTTGCACTAGCTTGTCGATGGCGACGGTGAATCTCCTCCAAGGGACAGGTGTGTTCGTTGACAAAACTTCTGACTTGAAAGTAAGTCCCTTCTTCTCTCCTCACCGCTCTTAATTTCCACGTACAGTCGTCAATGATGCAAATCAGATGTAAAGTTATCTTATTGGACCTTTTCACCTTCCATTCAAAGTTCTGACGCATCGCAAAATCGCCAACTAGCCTCTTCAAATCCTTTTTACTCGGGAAAAATTGACCCTTATAAATCATGGTTCTCGGTTCTTGCGCTTCCAAGGTGCTGCTTCTACCAGTACCAAACGAGTATGAATTTGCTCCCGGAATAACCCAAGTTGTCCCATTAATAGAATCAGATGTTGTCACATTATAACGGACCTCGGAAGTCCCAGGCATATCTAGTGTAGTGCCACTAATTCCTTCTACACGTCTACCATGTGTTTGCATATATGCATGCTCTTCATCCGCATTTTGCAAATCATCAACATGTTCATTATTTGCCTCATTATCCACCTCATGGTTCGGGTAATTGTCATTGTTCTGCTCATTGTACTGCGCATCAAACTGCTCAATTCGACAACCAAACACATCACCAAATTGAGTCTCAGCGGCATCTGCATGGTCAACCACAACTTGTGGGACACCAAACATGTTTCTCCCACCTTCGCTGCCACTCCTTTGGGTGAACACTTGGTTGCTACCACTAAAGGATCCAAATTGTAGGGTATTTTCAGGGGGAGGAATATCATTCCCTAACACATCTCCAGCTGTCCGCTCAATAAGACTGACACATACTTGAGGGATCACTCGATCTTCCCCTAGCATAAACTGGACATCGTCGTCATTGCTTATAAATGTGCGACACGTACTGCCAGGAACTATTGATATTGATGACAAATCAATGTTGTATTTGTTTACATCATAGTTCACAATAGTATGCACGATCGCCACCAATTCATCGTAAGTCAAATTCTTTGACACATACATTCCTCGGTTATCAGATCCAACGAACCTCTGACTTCCGTCGAGTAACTGCTCCCATCGACCGTTGTAAGATATTACTATTCTAATCCGATTCATGAGGCTGTCAAATTAATAATCACAAACCATTAAAAATGACACGATTTCAGTTCAAAAAGGCACGATTTGAAAAGGCCACAATTTCAGTTCAAAAAGTTACGATTTCAATTCTAAAAGGCACGATTTCAGTTCTAAAAGGCATGAATTTGTAGCAAAAAGGCTCGATTCATGACCAAAAATGCACGACATTTTTTTTTTAAAAGGCACGAATGAGGACCAAAAAGGCACGATTTTGTAGCAAAAAGGAACGATTTTGTAGCAAAAAGGCTCGATTCATGACCAAAAAGGCAAGAAATGTTTTTTTCAAAAAGGCACGATTCATGAGCAAAAAGGCACGATTTTGTTTCAAAAAGGCTCGATTCATGAGCAAAAAGGCACGATTTTGTAGCAAAAAGACAGGAAATGTTTTTCACAAAGGCACGATTCATGACCAAAAAGGCACGATTTTGTTTCAAAAAGGCTCGATCCATGACCAAAAAGGCACGAATTTGTAGCAAAAAGGCTCGATTTTGTTTCAAAAAGGCACGAAAGGTTTTTCAAAAAGGCACGATTCATGACCAAAAAGGCACGATTTTGTAGCAAAAAAGCTCGATTTTGTTTCAAAAAGGCACGAAAAGTTTTTTAAAAAGGCACGATTCATGATCAAAAAGGCACGATTCATGACCAAAAAGGCACGAAAAGTTTTTTAAAAAGGCACGATTCATGACCAAAAAGGCACGATTCATGACCAAAAAGGCACGATTTTGTAAGCAAAAGGCTCGATTTTGTAGCAAAAATGCTCGATTTTGTTTCAAACAGGCACGAAAGGTTTTTCAAAAAGGCACGATTCATGACCAAAAATGCACGATTGTGTTTCAAAAAGGCTCGATTCATGAGCAAAAAGGCACGAATTGTTTCAAAAAGGCTCGAAAATAAAAAGAAAAGTTCTTAAATTATAACAATGGCTTCAGTTTAACAAAATACTAAAATGCTCGAACTATTCAAACAAGCAGGATGAAGAAATATTACCTTATTTTACTGAAGAAGAAAGTCGGGGCAACACCTTGAACTTTTATTTGTAGAGAGACAGAGTAACTGAGTTAAATCCTACTGACGTTTTTGTTGCAAGTGTGGACAGAGAAAAGACCAAACTGAATAACATAAATCATTAACTAAGGGCAATTTTGGTAGTTCACCATAATAGGTGCCTTTTAAACTTAACTTATTAACCCACTGACATTCTCACCAACTCAGTTTAAAATGGTGACAGTTTCCACCATTTCCACCTAAAAAGCCACTACCGGACAGCCAGTAAACCTAAATATTTTTAGAAACATTTCTAATTTGTTTATAGGAAGTGTTCATGTGTCTAACCTCGTGCTTTATATAATAATTTAGCTTTAATAAGGTTTTGACCCAAATTTGTAATTTAAAAAAACAAAAACAAATTAAACAAATTTTCATTTTAAAGATCTAAATTAAAATTTCATAATTCGTAAAACTAATGTTATTAGAGCATCTCCAATGCAATGTTAAATCATTGTGTCAATGCTATAATTTATCACAAAGTAAAAAAAAAAAAAAAAAAAAAATTTAAAAAAAATTAAAAAAAAAAAAGCTCCAATGCAGTGCCAAAAACTGTGCCAAATTTAGCATTTGCTATACTTTAGTAGGGAAAATTGAGATTGAAACAATTCTAAATATTTTTTCATTGAATGTATTGGTTGGATATGTTGACTTTTATAATTTTAAATAATAATAAAAAAATCGAAAATAACATATCAAACATAATTTTTGCATTTTGCATTGGAGTACAATGTTAAAATGATGTGCCAAATATAACATTTTACTATTTTTGTGCCAAATTTGGCATTGGCATTGACATATAGATTATAGAGTCTTACTGTTACAAAGTACAATATGTGTAATTACAGTGGATAGCAAACCAATTTATATATATATATAGTCTTTTTATTGTCAGTTCGTCATGACAATAAATATATCAGGACGAAGAATGTAGACCATAGATTATGAAGAAGTTTTGACAAGTGCATACAATTTGAGTTAAAGTATGTAAATCTAGTGGTCCACATTCTTTGTCCTGATATATTTATTATCAGGACGAACTGATAATAGAAAATCTGTATATATATATATATATAATATGGGAAAACTTCAATCTAGTCCCTTATATTTTTAGAAATGTCACTGTTTTATTCGTTTATCCATTTTTGGCTCACATGGTCTCTAAATTAAGAGGGTGTGTTAATAATTTAAAAGGGTTTATAAATAAAATATATTAAAATGAATATATTCATTATAATAAGTGTACTATTGACATTAGGATGAATGCTTATAGTAACATTTATTTTTAAAATTTTAGACATATGTTTACTTATAAAAATGGATGTATTAATTAGTTTTATGGGTAACAATATCCACACTCTCATTTAAATATTAGCGTGAAGACGATTTAACGTGGGCATCATCGAGCAGCTGTGAAGTAATCCTGTAGACAACTTGTTCGATGGAAAAGGAATCACATGTAATGAAAACTGCATCAAGTATCAAGTTTGGGCGTCGCATGAGCATTAGCATCGAATCCAAAATATTTAGAGATCACATGGAATATCAACTGCATCAAGCTTGGAATAAGTACGCCTCTCACCCAAATTTGTACTTAAAAATACAAAAACAAAATAAACAATTTTTCATTGTAAAGATCTAAATTAAAATTTTCATATTTCGTAGAACTAGTGTCGTTAGTGTTACAAAGTATGTGTAATTACACCGGACCAAGGGGGGGTTGGTTAACTTCAATTTAATCCCTAATATTTTTAGAAATTTGGCTCGTAGGGTCTCTAAATTATCTAAAATAGATCAGTTTGGTCCATTTGAATAAATTTTTCACAGTATCATTTAAATATTAGCATGAATACGATTTTAACGTGGGCATCATCGAGCAGCTGTGAAGTAATCCCAGAGAGAACTTGTTCGAACCGAAAAGGAATCACATGGAATAAAAACTGCATCAAGTATCAAGTTAGGGCGACGCATGAGCATCGAATCCAAAATATTTAGAAATCACACGGAATATCAACTGGAACTGCATCATGCATGTTTGGTCGATGCTTGGAATAAAGCAGACATATATATAACCTGAAATATTTTGAAATCGCCACCAAACCAATTAACTTCTCACTTTGCAACCAACCGACCCCACTACAACCGGATAAATTCCACTGTCTTCTCCTAGCCCCCCACACGCAGAGAATAAGCTTATATCATCACCAAAATAATAAGTGCTTGAGCAATCAGCATGTGTATATATATATATATATATATATATATATATATATATATATATATATTGTATGCACTTGTCAGTCAAAGTATTTAAATCCAGTAGCCCACATACAAGAAAATGATATAACTTTTGTCAGTTCGAACTGATAATAGAAAGACTATATATATATATATATGCTGTATGCACTTGTCAGTCAAAGTATTTAAATCCAGTAGTCCACATACAAGAAACTGATATAACCTTTGTCAGTTCGAACTGATAATAGAAAGACTATATATATATATATGGTCCTTCTTTAATCAGGACCAGACCTGAAGTTTTTCACATACGGTTCTAATGATTGTCACATATGATAATCCATTAACATCAATTTACTCGGATTATCATATGTGATAATCATACAAAAAACTTCAACACCAGACCAGACTAGAGAATTATTCTCTCTCTATATATAGTTTAGTAAATATTAGCCATTAGATTCAACTACTTTAACACAGTCAACATTCACTTATGCTGAATTTATAGCTGACATAAAAGAAGACATCGGTACGTACCGAGGTGAAAACTATTTTATATATATATATATATGGTTATTACAATAATTCTTTGATCAAGGTGTGGATGGTTATTACTGCAGTAAATTCTAAAAAAAAAACCCTCGAACTTCTGAATCTACTGACTACTTATTGTAAGATTTGAGTCAGCTTAACCACGAGGGTCTACAACGAAATCAACCATGTATTCATACTCGTATTCAACCATGAAAATGATCGAGTCTTAACTCTTAAGAACCTTTTTCATGGCGAAGAGTGAAGATAAAAAAGAAATGATGAACAAAGCATCAACCGTCAACCGGCAATTATTCATTTACTGTTAAAATGAGGCATCTATGAACAATTACAGAGCTATGAAGGTGACATAAACTACAAGGATTTACTCAGTTGGGGAACCATATACTGATATACATTATATATCTTATATGATTTTCGTATATGCAAAATTATATATAACAGACGAATAATCTGTAAGGTTTACGCTTTAAAAGATATGGCAGCTCAATTTCCAGAAGATCTGCTAGGGGAAGGTGATGAGTTAAACATTTCCTGACCAAGCTCCTTTATCTTGTTAAGTAGAAGCATTTGCTCATTTTCAAGCTGTACCATGTACTCTTCTTGTGTATCTTCAAGACTTTCCAGCTCACTTAGAGCAGTTGAAATACCTTCAACATTCCCTTCGTCCACCAATGATTGAATTTTGATCATCATTTGTTTCATCTGATGAAAATTCATAGAGAACAACATATGTTAGACACATTCAGATAGCAGAGTTGTGATGCCGTGATGGTGAACAGACACAAAATGAAAGTAACTTCATCTCAATCAAGCTATAGCACAAAAAATTAAAGTTAAAGTTACATGAAAATCAGCCAAAAGTCTCATAGATGGCGGTCTCACCTGGCTAGAAACTTGGTGTGCTTTGGGTAAGGATGGCTCGGAATCCAGACTGGATCTCTTCAGTAGTTCTGGAACTTTTCTTGTTATTTGAACATGGATCTCTCCCCTCTTCACTCCTTGGAGGGGTATCCACTTGTCGGACATTTGATTTGGAGGCAATCTCTGATATTCTACTACACAATCACCTATATTTGATGTGGGTAGTAAAGCATTGTGGTCTTTGACATGCAGCTCCAGGGGACTGCCGTTATCTGGGAACTCCAAGGTCTGACTCCATTGAGGATTTAGAGTTTTATATACAACCTGAAAGCCAAGCCATGATAAACCCAGGTCAGTAATTTAAGAAGCAGAAGATCCAGAGGAACATAAAGATAAATTAGAAATATCTAGCAATAATAAGTACACTGTAATGTTAACAACAACAACAATGAAATAACAAACATAAAATTCAGCCTTTCCTTTTGAAATGCACGATTAAGATACGAAATATTATAAATAACAATTCAAAATCATCAACCAAATACGATGACATTTCAATGTGAAAACTATTGACTGAGCATTCCGCAACACTAAACTGAAAAGGTCTGACACAGCTAGGAACATCATTTAGTACTCATGATGAAGTGTCCAAACCTTTGTTCTCTTCTTCAAATTTCCGTATTGCACTCTCACATATGGATCACTTGTACCCCTGAGATCTGCAGCAACAAGGTCTTTTGCTTCAACAAGAACAAGCTCTATCCAGCCATTGCCTGAGCCTGAATTCAGACCCTGAAAACATTCAAGGGTCAAGAAAGAAAAAGAATATTAGAATCAACATTCATTCTTGAACTAAAAAACTTTCAACAACCTGAGTACACATTGGGGAAATTGGCTCCTTTAAAGTATAGTCAAATAATATAAGAAATTAAGAACAATGAAATAAAAAAATTTATAAAAAAAAAAAAAAAAACCTAAGCTTGAAAATCTGCTTGTATGTTTAGCCCAGCCAAAAGATACGTTGAAAACCATGTCTAACTAAATACAAGCAAGCAATCATGTTCACATAAGACATGCATTCATAAATATATGGATCAGGCAACTCAGACCTAATTTTTTATGTCGTTAAGAGCTTTTATTTACCTGTATTTTCAAGTTAAATTTGTAAATTGTTTTTTTTTTAATCCTTTTTTGGTAAAGAGTTGAATTTTTTATTCATTTCAGAGCAACAAAAGCATACCCTTGAACCTTCATTATCAGTAATTCTCACTGCCTCTATTTGAAGCCTTAGTTCTCCTGAATTCACTTTTTCAAGGGGGATCCATATGTCCCTGACTGAGCCTTCTATAAGTCCTTCCAAACTAACCCTTGCACTGCCAATGCTGTCATCTCCAAAAATTTCTTCACTATAGCCTTTTATCTTGAGGTATTCACCACCTCCAATCTCATCAAATTCAAACTTTTGATTCCAGACAGGGTTAGGAGTCTGCACAGTTCGAGTTCTTTGGAGAATCTGAAAGAAAGGTTCACAACATAATCAGAGTTGAGATGACTGATAGCGATAATACATCTAGAATATGTCACATACTATGTTATAATATCAGTAACCTTGGAATCAGAAGATATCATGAAAAACCTTACCTTTCCATACTGCAATTTAATATATGGGTCAAACTTTCCAGATTTATCTTTTAACACAAGATCCTTGCCTTCCACTACCGTTATACTAACTTTCCTTCCAGTTCTTGAGAGAAAATTTGATGACCCATTGAGTGATTGTTGAGAGCCAACACGAAGATTGTTCAAGCTATGTGAACCATCAGAAAATTGCCACTCTTTCAACACAAGCCTCACTGTCAACTGCAAAAGAAAATTTTTTACTTTTACTTTATGCATCTTTATATTATGCAAACTGAGTGAGTCAATTATCATGAATTCCATACTAAATAAAAACAAATGTACAAAAGCTTGAACTTTATTCAATTCTCAACATAGGTAGGTCGCTTGAAAGTTGTTATTGTAGCCTTGTAGGAGCAGCAAAAGTATTTTCAATTGTGGCAAATAGGAGTCAAATAATTACCAAAATCAATTTGATTAATCTGTTACAGAAGGTGATAATGACAAGAAAGAAAGAATACGTCATCAACCACTGATTCATCCATCCAGAAAAACTACACATGATGCTAAGCATGCTCTATTTTTTGACTATGATGAATGCCAACGGAGGAATATTATTGCCAATTACTACTTGCAAAGAAAATTATGTGCATTGTACCTCCCCTGAATTGGCCCCCTCAAAAGGCACTGTCATTTCAACTTCTTTTCCACAAAACTTAGCATGCATGGCTATTACGCTAGAGTCAGGTCCTATTGCCCAAAAGGTTGTGGAATCATCTGCTACATACTTCATCTGATCATAGGGGAGAAAAAATTGGCTTAGCTGACACTAACTTCACTACGAGATAATAAAGTAAACCAACATTCACATACAGTTCACAATGAAAGAAAAGTAGAATTTTTTTGGATAAACAAAGTTCACACATCATTAGTTTATAGCAATTTCTTGCTGCAACTGTTCACTACAGCACCAAACAAAGTTCCAGTGAATTAATTTTTGCATTATGCATAAAACATGTTATTCTGCATGTCAAATTATCAATTTAACTCCCAAAAACCACCTAAAGTCACATTGGAAAGCCGTGGACATGCCTTAAGAATTTGAGACAACTATTACAACATTGTACCTTAATTTCACAACTTGCTAGATAGTCATACTTCATACTGCCGGGGGTACACGCGTAAAGATGGAATCGAAGAACTCCTACTTCTTCATGCAAAACCATATTAAATGTTGATTCCCATCTAGGATCTGAGCCTGGTCTTATATCCGTCCTCCTAGTTAATTCTCCAAGTTCAATCTCCACAAATGTTCGCAGATCTTTGTCATCATAATTCTCTTCTACACCACTGTCAGTATAATATATTTGCTGCCTTCTTGACGGGCTTCCTCTCAGACTGCTCCTAGAAAGTTTACTTGCAGAAATGACTTTCACATAAATGATACCACCAACAGCCTTCTTCCTCAAATCCACTGCTGGCAAAGAGAAACAACGGCGGCGAGGTTCAACCATTGTCTTAACTAAGGTGTCATTGAAAATTTTAGCCTGCATAAGGAAAATATATTATTTCTAGTATGGAAAATTACCCTGAAAATCTTAGCTCAATATGTCACTACTGCAAATCCAAATGATCCATGGGATACACAAACTATGGAACAAAACAAGAGAAATGATAAAAATAAAATAAAATAAACATTAAAAAAAAGTTTAACCCACCAACATAGTGAAGGGGGTTTCTTTGTCATACATAAAGCCAAGCCAGCCTAGGAGAGAATGGAACAAAAACTTAGTCTTTAAACAAGCACTGTGACTTGATGTGACTCATAATGAAGATACGAGAGAAATACTGCATCATACTTCTCTCTCTCTCTCTCTCTCTCTCTCATGAGATTGAAGAACTATAAATAGCATAAAGCATAATAATGGGCAATTATATATAGCATAACCAGCCTATTTTCCTGGAATTCTTTCATTCGCCATCAATAATTATAAAAGTCAATTTACGCCACGTTTCAACATTGTATGATCCAAATATCTGGAAGTGGGAGCTTTACCATAATCATATCTTAATACCAGTTTTTGGTGTACAAGACACATCATAAAGCACCAAAACTCTGGAATATGAGCAAAACAATTATGATAACTTTTTCGAAGTGGCAATGTTAATCTTTAAAGTGGAATGATAGAGGCAAGTTAAATTAAAATGCAAGACAACAAAACATAAGAAGAATCTAAATTTTTCTATATCTGTACAAAGATAAATATTAGAACATGTACCAGCCATGACGAAACACCAGGAAGCTCTGTGGCAGGTAGAGATTGGCTTCCACCACTTCCGAACGCAATTCCAATTCTCACTTCGGGAGTAGTTACAAATGAGTATAAAACTGCTTTTCCATCCAGAATTGGCATCAACATAAGCTGTAAAATGTGAATTATGGAATTAATTGTGACACAGTCAATACTTTCTTAAACCCCAAGATATCTATAATTTAGAAACGGCAGATCTAAAAAGTTATTACCGAGTAAAACTGTGATTAAAACTTTTTCAATACAAAAACACTATGCTGTTCTACAATGGGGTATCCTTTATGTAAAATAGAGCAATGAACACTTTATAAATCAAATACAAGCAAATGATTTTTTATCAATTAAACCTCAATTAGTCCATCAAATGCTAAGTCCATCCTATGATCATTTCCACAATAAATACGCAAAAATTATATTCCCATTCCCGAAAAACAATAATGGAATGAAGCAAGGCAGACCAACAAATAAAGTTATACTGCTTTCATGGCAGCAGTTAAGTAAATATAAAAAGAGAGAACAAAATCAATTACAACGCTTGACTCTATAAACAAAACCATATAATTAATTAGAATAAATATGCTGTTAACTTTAATATTGGATGAAATCCTTTTTAAGATGGGAAAAAGAAAAAAACAAACTGCTGAAAGTATTGGCTTGACATACATCACCCTTGATGTGGAGGCTGTTTATAACAATTCTGGCAGTTCCAAGTAACGGCTTGGCCAACTTAGCAAGCAACAAAATGCTCATGTCATTGGTGTCCCAGTCAAAACCCATGTGCATAATTCGCTGTCAATATCAAGAGTGATGAGTGATGACTAGTGAATATCCCAGACAAATGTAACTGATTTCAGGTAATCAAGCCAAAAAAATGAACAAAAGAGAAACCACAAAAGCCAAAGCAGTAGGTATTAACAATCATTGGTATCTCAATATATTATGTGCATTTTTTAAATATTCACTATTGTTCCTCTTCTGAGCAAACACCTCATAAATGTGTGACAAACCATGATGAATCATTACCCTTAGTTACAACCTCTCAGACTGTGAACAGTGTCAACATAAAAGACCGGTTATGTTGCCAGCTTGAAAGCCTTAAACCCCGGGGCTGCAGGTAGACCATCATAGGAACCAAAGTATTGTACATGTCAAAGATGACGATTATTTCAACATGGGACAGAAATGCTGACTTTAACTGCTGCTTCTTGGATTAAAAGATAAAACTGTTTATAGCAAGTTAGCATGAATTGCTATGGAATGTAAACCAAGAACAGGAATGTACATCTCCAACCCCAGAGCGTGAATGAACAGGGTTACACAGAGGTTATATGGATTACTTCATTAAAGGAGAGAATGTCACAAAATTGATAAAACTAAAATATCTTTGATTGTATCTTCATTTAATCTGGACTTCATAATTAATATAAAGCATAAACTTCCAATATAGATTTCTTTATTACCTTTCAAAAAGTGAAAAATTTAATGAAATTTCTGGATTACCCAAATTAACTTATTGGAATCAATTTGATCTAGTTTGCTCTACTTGCAGTAGAATGGTAATTACTCAAGTTTGTAGGATATAGCATATCCTTTTCTAGCATGGTCGTAAAAGTTTCCTTAACTTTCTCTGGCATTCAATATATTATTTTCAGAAGAGGGGCCTTAAAATACAGACAAAGACAACTTAATTTTGACATAGAACTCCTTAAAAAGAATCAGCAAGAGAAACCAGAACCAAACCTGATCTCCTGAAGAAGACCAGCGGGTCCCGTGAAGACCCAAGCCAGGTGGGGATGAACCTAGTAAAAACTCCTGGAGTTCTATTTTTTCCTGCATGAAAGATATTTTACCCTCAATAAAAATGTATCATGCTATATATAGGCATCAATTCAAAAATTCCTATAATTAGTGGACACATCTCCTAATAAAAGTTAGGCATGTCTGATGCTCAAGGACATGACATTTGTGTCTAGCTGTATTGGCAATCACAGGATTAATACCTTCATTTGGCTAAATATGAATGACATTTTGAGGTTCTATACAGATTTGCAATTGTGCCTTTAACACATGTAAGATGATACTTGTTTTAATTTATTTGGTTCTCATGCAAGCAAATGAACAGGCATCCTTACGTGAACATACATATTTAGTACTATAAGTGCCAAAAAACAAAACATGCGTATGGTCATATCCTTGTGTCTATATATTTTGAGATGCCATGTTCAACACTCGACATGATGTAGAATGCAACAATCTTATCCATGTCTACAGGTCACAGGTTAAAATGCATTAACTCAATGGATAAAGTAAAGCAGTAATGTATTTCACAAAAAAAAGAAAAAAAGAAAAAGAAAAGTAAAGCAGTAATGGCATCACTTACTATAAGCCTTGATTTGCGGTGCTTTAACCGTTTCTGCAAGAAAGAAAATTCATTAGAAATGTAAAATATTAGGGTGTGTTTGATTATGTAAGAAAACATAGAGGAATTATATCAAAATAAGAAGATGTTAGAAACAATGACTTCATCTTCTTTTATAATTAATATGTTAATAAATTTGATCAAGATAAAAATATTTACTATGGAGAAAGAAAAGAGAATACATTTCTTAATTCTTATTCCTCATCCAATTAGTTCTAAAATGAATGCTGAAACGTTTATTTATTTTATATTTTGGCCCGGGTAATTCCGATATGTAATCGGTCATATTCCAGAATCGGATCCGGTATTTATAGAGAAACTTCTTGAAATACAAGATTATGGACCTATTAAAAATATTTCAAATACATAATTAACTACATACATAATACATAATAATATACACATGATAGGAGAACCAATGGGCCCAGTCTATGTTCATCTATAAAAGGCATCGTTCCAAAGTTCTTGAAATAAATCCAAATCTAATATTCACTACAACGTTAAGAAACATTGACATATACTCAAATGAAATCCAAATTGTCTCAAAACCGGTCTGGTTGACAAGCCAAAAGCCATTACTGAAAAGCAAGTTTTCAAAATCATTTGAGATGTTAGCAAAACCATTTCAACAATTTTTGATAAATAATGCCAACTGAATATGTTAACCGGATGAGAAGAACAGTATGACCATTTACATCACTAAAAGCCTAAAATGTAAAAATATCGGCATGCGAACAGACAAGAGCAAAAGATGGAGAAATATCCTCAATATTGAATTAACACTTAGCAAAATATGCAACCAAGTAAACCGAAGCACTTAAGTCTCACCTCAACCATGTGCGAGAATCTTATTGACAGCTTTGGGTTTATGTGGCACGGCCAAACTTCCATCAACAGTTTATTTAGCCACTCACAGTGTTCCAGAGGTGTTAAAGGCTGTATAAAGTATACCAAATATATTTTATTAAAACAAAATTAAACTTAAAATATACTTAAAAAGAAAAGAATGAATGAGAGGAAAAACAATACCGAATTGTTCAATACGATTTGCTGCCACCTCTTGTTCAAGTCTTCTACTAATATTTGGCGTTGATAGCTCCCGTACTGCAGGCATAAGAATTACCATGTAAATCATTAATCGCCATAACTAATGAAAGGGCACATAGATAAACTAAATCACTACTAGAAAGGATTAACATCAGTAATTTCATTACAGATTAAAATTTTATTCAGCTGTTGGAAACTCAATGTTAGTAGTAAGTCTAGTCAAGAAGAAGAGAACAGAGAGAACAAAATCAACCACAATAAAGCAGCAAATTTAAACTCAATGTTGTTCATTGGATTGAAATTAATTGTTAAAGTCAATATTTTAAAAATTAAAAATATATATTGGGGCTCTTTCAAATTTCCCTGAAACTACACAGAACTATTTGGTGCATTAATCAAAGTATAAAAAGAAGAAAAGAAAAAGAAAAAAAAAAAAAACCAGAAAACAAGAAAATGGTCCAATAAGTTCAGGGAATAAATGCACAAAATCTCCAATAATGTGCCAATTAGTAAATGCAAATTCATGAAGCAGTAAATATCACTCCAATGGATCATTTAGTCACAAAATGGACATTTGAATCTGATTATAAACAAATACAAATCATGTTATAAAACAATTATACAAATAAAGAAAAGACAGAAGCATATTCATTTCCTTAACAGAAAAAAAAAAAAAAAAAAACTGAGGTAAATTGGAGGATTTGATCTAAATTCTCATCCTACTAGAAAATCACACTACTAAAACAAATGCCAGAAATTACAAAAAACATCAAATTCATACCACCTAATAAAAATCACCTCCAACAGTTCAAAAGCTTGTTATAATATATAAAAATCAACAAAAAATTAGACATAAAAAATAACAAAAACAAAAAAGGCATAAATTAGAGTTTACCTGAATAGTTGCCCAAACAGCTATTGCAAGAGGAACCCAGTTGGAGAAAGAAAAGAAGCATCTCTCCACAACCCAGAGAAGCAGAATCAATGGAATCAATAAAGGAAGCAGAGGCTTCTCTTCCTTTAAATGATTCATAAACTCCACAACTTGTTCTACATATACAGCTGCAGGTTTCTTCTTCCTCCCAGCCATCTGATTCAAACTCAAACACCCACTTTCTCGAAAATAGCTACAATTTCACAGTCATGGCCCAGAAAACAACATTCTCTTGATTTCAGAATACTTTTTTTTTCTTTCGATGTTGTGGGAAAGTGAACAAAATTTTTTGAGGTTTAAATGTTTTGAGTTACTTAAATTTTGGAAGCTTAAAAGGTGGAGACATGATGAGAGAAGGAGAAGACGAAAAAATATTGAAGAAAGTAATTGGACTTCCCATGTTTGAGAGAGAAAACGAATATCAAAAGTCTAAGTCAGCGTTCAAGTCATACCAAAAGCCCAGAAAATTTAGTTAACAACAAAGATAATTAAAAAAATAATTATTAAATGTCTGAATAATTTCTTATTAATTTCGTATTTCAGACAAAAACAAAATACTGAAACAAGTAATTAAATAATTTTTTTTTTTGAGTTTCTCTAGATTCCCCACTAACCAAATCCAATTTAGATATTTCCATCGGAACTGTCCATATAATTTTTGTTGGATTATTAATGCGTATATTTAGTTACTATATAGAATTTGTATATTTTTTATATTTTACTTATTAATTTATAAAATTTTAATTTTTATAGACCTTTAAATTAAAATCTAATAACTAACAATAATCCCTACTATTTATTATCGATAAGTATCTTTCCATCTAAATAATTAAACATTCAATCGAAATAATAATTTGTTTCATGATCACAATATACTACGACAATCAATACATCACCATTCAATTAGACTTGATGATAAATGACATTATTCTGTTTGAGATTGAGTTTTCATTCGGTAGATAATATATCATTGTATAAAAATAAAAAATAAAAATCAGTACACGTAAGAGTATTGTCCTTTTTATTTTTAACAAAATTAAAAAAATCAATACTCTTATTAGCCATAAAAAAATAAATAAAAAATAAAAAATAAATAAAAACTCCTCTTATTTATTTATTTATTTATTTATTTATTTATTTATTTATTTATTTATTTATTTCTGTAACTGTTAAATTTGTTTAATTTTTTTATTAGAGGACCGTTAAATTTGTTAATATCCGAAAGTGGAAAGTTATGATTATCATTGGAGACTTTGGAGATGCAGTCATGCAGATGGAGTTGGACACTTGGACGGTTGGACCCACCCATTGCATTAATTTTGTGGTTATTGACTGTTTGGTTAGTTGATTGATCATCTGAAACCTGAACGGTTGACATTGATTGAGATCACCAAAATGGAAAATGTAACGGTGAGATTTGAGTATTTGACGGTTGGCAGATAATTTGATCATCGAAGTTGGATGTCGTCTATTATGGTTATGGACGGCATAATCAATACGTGTGGGCCACTCTTTGTAATGCTCTTTGGATCATTTTAGAATACGCGTCTTCTGTGGGTAAATACATACACAGTCCCTAAATTTTAACATAAATGCATATGGAAATCAAGATTGGGTTTATACACTCAAACCTTCCTTACTGTTTGTGAAGATTAATGGTTTCATTAGGTTAACTTTAAGATATTTCTTTAAGATATTTCAATTTTTTATAATTTTAAGAGATTTTCTCCTTACAATCCAATTTTATCTTTTCATACTCCTTTTCTAAATACACTCCATACTAAAAACTTAAATTTAAAAAAAAATTCTAAAAACAATCAATTTTATTCCAAAATTATCCCTTTACTTTTTACACCCTTTAAAAAAAAATGTGCATTAAAAACTTAATTTTAAAAAAAAATCACTTTGTATCAAAATTATATATATTTTTTCATTGAATACCATAAATGGTGTCTTTTATCCAGTCCACACAAGTTCATCACACACACTTTCTCTGAATCTTCAAATAAAAAGAATTTATGTATAAAGAAAACTATTGTTTTCTCTTTCTTTCTCAAGACTCAATGACATTGTCTGGTCTTGTTCTAGTGTCATGGCTGCTCTCAAGTTTTTTTTTTTTTTTTCTTCTTAATATAACTCGTTAAAAAAAATTAAGAATCAACAATTAAGAAAAAAAAAATGCAATTGTATTATTCTTATTGTTTGTTTACACACAAAAATCTGTAAAACTCAATATTTTAGAAAGAATTTTTTTTTTTGTTTGTTTCTAGTCGTAAATCATTCACATCAATTCAAATTCAAATAAAACTTTAAAAATATTGAAAAAATGTTTTAGCGTTTATAAAACTCATTCAAATAATAATAATAATAATAACATTGGATTCTAGCAAAATTGTTTTGTAATGTGTTCAAAATTTATTTGACCTTTTTAGTAATTTTAATTAGGATAAAATTGTCTTATAATAATTATAAAAATTTGGAGTGTAGAAAGATATTTTGGTGGATTGTCAATTGCATTACTCAAATTTTAATCTAAAATAATTTGTTAAATTATTAAAATGCCCTTATTTTTAAAAAGTTAACGGAAATCAATTACGGTCAACTACCGGTAGTGGTGACCACGGTTTCGGTTGAAGCGTCGGTTTTGTCCGCGGTTTAACCGGAACCGTACGGACCAAACCCGCCCCAAAACCGAAAACCGAAAACCGAAAACCGAAAACCGAAACCGCCGGTTTGAAAACAGATTGGAAACTGGACCGTACGGATTCGGTTTCTGTTTCGATTTAGGGAGTGCAAAATCCGGCCAAAACCGACGGTTTTGTTCATGGTTAAACCGCTAGTTTGGAAAAAAAAAATTATTCCACCAATCAGACGCTGCCACGTGGCAGCATCTTTAAAAAAAAATATCGTTGCTAGTGACCGTTGGAGGAAAAAAAAAGGGTCAATCACCGACTGACACGTGGCACAAGGTTTGAAAAAAAATTGAAATTTGGCTGTTGGGCAGCATCAGACGACCGTTCTGATTTACCCAACGGCCATGTATTTTTTTTTTTTTTTGCACCCATTAAGTTTTTCTATTTGTAAATCCACCCCTTTCTACCTTTCTACTATACTATAAATACCCCCGCCCCCCCCCCCCCCCCCCCCCCCCCCCCCCCCAACACTTTATTTTTCTTCACACCACTCTCATTCTCTCAACTTCTCTCAATCTCTCTCAATCTCAAATTCTCAATTCTCTATACATTTACAATTTTCTTTAATTCTCATTTCATATATAAATTATTTATTCTTTTTTTTTTTCTAGCATACAATATTTATTTCTTCTATTTTTGACCATCATATATATTTTTTTTCACCACTATTATTCCAACAATATATTTTTTTCAATAATATATATATATTTTTTACTTGCCTACCACTATTATTCCAACAATATTTTTTTTTCAATAATAAATATTTTTTTTACTTGCTTACCACTATTATTCCAACAATATTTTTTTTTCATTCATATATATATTTTTTTACTTGCTTACCACTCTTATTCCAACAATATATTTTTTTTCATTCGTAAATATATATTTTTTACTTGCTTACCACTCTTATTCTAACAATATATTTTTTTCATTCATATATATATATATTTTACTTGCTTACCACTCTTATTCCAACAATATTTTTTTTTTCAATCATCTATTTTTTTTTTTACTTTGTTACCACTATTATTCCAAGTTTCCAACAATATTTTCTTTACATATATCTATATTTTATTATTATTAATTCTTCAATGGCAAGTGGGGGAGATGGTTCAAGAAATTTGGGGAGAGGAAAGGGTCCATTGCAAAACTTGTTGGAACACATTGGTGATGATGTCACTTACGATGATGTGGTTTACCACCAGTACCTTCAAGATCAATTTGGATCCGATCACCCTTCTAGTCATAATCCCCCTCTAATAATTCTCGAGTTCGACAGACTCGACCCCGCTCACAATACCCCCAATACTAATGAAAATCTATCAAACCCCCCACCCCCTTTGGATGATTTTTTTACAGGTGAACGTGAAGAAGAAAAGCCGATGAAGTTCGAACTCTTCAAAGTGCATATGAAGAAAACTAAGTTAGATGATACATTTTGGCACATCCAGTGCAATCACTGCACCAAAACATACAAGGTTGGAAGAAACTTTGGATATGGCACGTTCTGGACCCATATCAGAAAAAATCACCTGTTCGAATACGCGATGGCGAAAAACCAAGCCCAAATTGCCAGGTACGCAACCCCTTCTAATCAATTATTTCATTACACGTCTAAAACAAATAGAGAACAATTAGCATTAATGGTTGCAACTGAACACTTACCTTTTGGTTTTTGTGAGAAAGTAGGTTTTGTTAATTACTATCAAAATGCATTAAATCCTGCAATGCAACGTGTTCCTAGATCCACTCTCACACGTACACTAAATGCCATTTACAAAAAAGAAAAAAACATATTGAAAACATTTTTTTCTCAATTTCAAGGTCGTGTTTTCGTATGTGCCGACATATGGACCGACAATTTTGGTAGTCATTCATATTTGGGTGTCACATGTCATTATATGGACAATGACTGGGACATGCAAAAAAGAATTCTTGCATTTTGTGTTTTTGATGACTCGCATTTGGCTCAAAATATTTTTTGACTCCTTAAAATCATTTTTCAAGAGTATACTATCCTAAACAAAATTTTTGCTATTAGCTTTGATAATGCTGCAAGCAATACCGCATCTATTTCTATGTTACAGGATTTGTGCAATCCCTATTTTGAGGGTAAATTATTTCATCAACGTTGTGCATGCCATGTTTTAAATTTGTGTGTTCAAGCTGGATTAACAGAGCTTTCTGCTTTTATTAGACCAATTAGAGATAGTATTAACTATAACTGGAGGCATAGCAAAATCCAGAAACAATGGTTAAAATATTGCTCTCAGAATAATATGCTTCCGAAAAAATTTTCTTGAGATATTACCACTCGTTGGAATTCAACTTATAAGTTGCTTTGTGAAAGTGTTGAATATAAGGATTTATTAGTTTCTTTTATTAATTATAATGTTCCTTCAATTTCTCTTCAATTGAACCACTAGGATGTATGTATAAAAATTCTTGAATTGTTACGTGTTTTTAATGATGCTGCCAATGCTTTATCTGGTGTTTACTATCCCACTACTAATTTATTTCTTATTCAAAGTGTTAATATTGCTGGTGCATTTAGTGATTGTGAATTTGATGTTCAATTTAGTCTATGTATTGCTGCCATGAAAACAAAATGGGTTTCGTATTATGGTGAGATTCCAAATATTTACTTGCTTGCACCGTGTTTTGATCCACGCTTTAAATTAGAATGTTTGCAGGAATATTTAGCTAATTATTACAAATGTTTAGGATTAGAAGTTGATGTTCTTCATTGTTGTGATTCCGTTAAGGCTTTACTTTATGAATTATACAATGAATATCTTAGAATGTATGGTGAGTCTTTGAATGTGCCGGTTTCACAACCCCAACCCACATCTGGTGGTGGTAGTAGTTCTTCCGCAAAATTTCAATTAAAGGGTTTAGGGGATCGACTGTTTTCCCAAAGATCTAAAAAATTACGAACATCTTCTTCATCCTCATTTGTCTCTGAGCTTGACCGGTATTTAGAAGACCCTCATCAATTTCCAAATGAAGAATTTTGTCTCCAAGTTTGGTGGAAGAGTCATCAATAGGATTATCCAATTTTGGCTATTATTGCCAAACAAATTCTTGGAACGCCGGTTTCTACCGTTGCTGTGGAACAAGAATTTAGTGCAGGTGGAAATATTTTGGACCCAAGACAGTCGGCTATGTCTCCACAATCACTTGAAATCTAGGCGTGTGTTGATGATTGGACAAAAGCAAAATATAGACAAAAAGAACTCTAGCCGGAGATAGTGAACGACTTCTTCGAAGATGACCAAACCACTAGAACGGAAGGCAGCGAATAGATTCTGTTCCAACTTCCAACCTCCAACAGCGAACAACTAATTAAAGGTAAAAGAACTACGTGGCCTTTAATTCTTCTATATTGGTGGAGGATACATAGGCAACTTAATTGTGGTAAAAAATTAAGTGCAAGGCCGGTATTTTTTTTTAATTATTTTATTTTAACTTTGTTACATTTGTAATATTGTATATTTGAATTCAAGCCTTCAAGGCCAATTTGTAAAAAAAATTTATTTTTTTTTGTGAAATTGTAAAGTTGTATTTATTAATAAATGTCAATTTCTTTTCTTTTAAACATTGTGAAATACTTAAAAACCTCAATGAAAATGTTTGTAAATGTTTTTTTATTTACAACTTTATGATTTTATATTTAATAAATAGAAGATTTTATTATTATTTGTCAAGATTTGTATATAAAAAAAAAAAAAAAAAAAAAAAAAACCGAAACCGAAACCGAAACCAAAAAACCGTCGGTTTGAAACCGGCCACCAAATCGAATTTCCGGTTTCGGTTTCGGTTTCGGTGTGCAAACAAACCGAAACCGCCGGTTTCGGTCCGAAACCGAACTGGTGCCACCACTAACTACCGGTAGAGGGGTTTCCACCTATATTTGTTTTTAAAGATGTGTCAAACCTCAAGGGTTTTTACAAATCTCCTTTTTGGACATTTCAATTGTATCCCACCATCTGTAATATCAATATGTGTGATGAGTTTTTTTCTCCTTATGTATTTGTGAGAGTAGATATCTTCTGTTTATGAGAGTAAATATTCATTTCTCGCATAGCTTAATTTCGACAAATTCTGGTAATCCTAGAAAAAAAAAATGAAGAAAAAATAAAAGTAAACAAATTTCCTTTATAAAAAATGTGGATTAGAGAAACAATGCTAACTACACAAATTAGTTTTTAATTTTTTACTGTCACAGAAGCAGACTTTTGTATGTGAACATGAGAAAGGGATATTAAAAATTTCTCGTCCCAGTAAGCCTCTTTACGTCCCCTGTCTAGCTATTTTTGGTTTTTTTCTTTCAATAAATTTCTTGTTTGGCCTGGGAGTTATATTAAAATGTAGCAAAAGTTGACATTGATGGATGGTGACTCCCACTATAGACTCAACTAGAGAATGGGAATATATTATGTTTTTAGCTGTGGTCTGTTTGATAAATTTGATGGACGATGGAGATATTAAAACAAAACAAAATGTCCCTCTTTGATGTAACACAACGGTTATGGGGTGCCGATATTGTCACCTATAAAACTAATTAGTATATCCATATTTTATTAAAAACTTTAATTATAAAAATATCTCAATTGAAATTTACCTACAAGGACAACTTACATTAATTAAAAATAAACTAAATACTACATATACTCATTAATTACACACATATCTTCAACTATATCTCTTTATTAAAAAAAAAAAAAAAAAAAAAAACTTATGATAAACCCAAATTTTTAGGATAAACCTTAATTAAGCTATGATTTTATTTTTAGTATCAAACTTTCATATCACATGATTATCATATAACAAATTAACGAAAAAAAGAATTTTCAAAGGAATCTGATCATACATAGGTAGATATTATTTTATTTTATTTTTTATCTTTCTTTTATGTCTAGTTATAAGATATATATATTTTTTAAGAAAGCAGTTGATATCAATGTTTTTATTTTTAAGATAACTGTATATATAGGAAAATTCAAGATTGAAAATCTCTTAATTCTATATACAATCCCGTTCTACATCTTCCCTTTCATAAAGCTCCTATATTGGAGATATTTTCAGAAGTAAATGATTTCTTTTATATAAATATGATGTTTTTATAATTTAGGAGAGTTTATAAATAAAATATATTAAAATGACTATTAGCATTATGATGGGGGTTTATAGTAATACTTATTTTTAAAATTTTAGACATGAATATATTTATAAAAATGAATGTACTAATTAGTTTTATGAGTGGTAATATCTGCACCAAAGGTTTATATATAGTGTATAACTGTATATGCACTTTATATATTCTAGACGGATATATTATGATTTGCTATTGGATAACGAGACAAATCAGCAAGGAAGAAGAGGAAGAAAAAAATATCCTCTGATCTCTCATCAAGAGAGAAAAATTAAGCAATAATATATCAAGACTATTAGAATACAAATCATATTTTATTATTTGAGAGAGTGAATGATATATTGATTTATTGATTTATTAAGGGAATATATATATATTTATATCAGTTTTTCTCTCCTCGGGACTAAACTGGATTTTTAAGATTATGACGAGACTTGTGAATCATTGATTAAGTTTGAAAGACTTTGACTAAGCTGAAGTATATAAATCTAATGATTGATAGTTGTGGAATTGATATAATTCAAATCAGTGCATCCTGATATAACTTCATGAGGATATTGAATGTGAGCCACTCGTTTTACATATTTTAACTCAAGTGTGTATGCATTTGTCAAAACTAGTGGCTCACATTCAATATCCTGATAAAATTATATTAGGATGTACTGACCAGATCGGGACTATATATATATATATATATATATATATATATATATATATATATATATATTTATTTATTTATTTATATGAGGAAATACCCCTTTTTAGTCAAAAATTAGGAGAATTATTGTTTTAATCCAAGATTAGTATTTTTATTGTTTTTACCCAATAATTGGATGTGAAGACCTAAATGCCCTCATTTATTCATTATTTCTTTACCTCTTCTCTCTCATTTGGTTAGAAACCACGATCATTTTTTTTCTTCATTCTCTCTCTCTCTCTCTCTCTCTCTCTCTCTCTCTCTCTCTCCCCACCGATCTCACTCCTCTCTCCTCTCTCCACCACATTTTTTTTTGCAACCCAAAATCTCCTCTCCAGATCTCCTCTCTCACGCCTCTCTCCTCTTTAATCCAAGCATTTTTTTTTTGTTCCTCTTCTCTCTCCTTTGGTTTGCAGATCTCACGCCGGAAGGTTTGGATTTGAGTGTTGGGCTCGAAAAATAAATGTCACTATTTGGACTGGGTTTTGTAAGAAAGTCACCACTTTAATAACTTAAGTTTAAAATGCATCTATTATGGTGAACGGACAAAAATGTCCCCCACAATAACCTTTTTCATCATTTTGGTTTTTTTTTTTTATTATTTCAAAATCCTCCATCAATGGAAGTGGAATTGATGAATCGATGAACACACGTACACTGACCAATCGATGAACACACATACACCGACGACGACGGTGGACCATGAACACACGTACGTCACCATCGACGACCATGACCATGACCAAACAAAAAATTGATTATTAAAAAGGCTCGGAAAAGTCTCGAACAAAGCTTAGAAAGGTTCTGACAGTTCATTAAAAGGCTCGGGAACTATATAGAAAGTCTCAGAGATACAAAATTAACAACAACAAAAAAAATGATTGTTGAAAAGGCTCAAAGAACAAATGAAAATGCTCAGAGAATAATTGAAAAGGCTCGGAGAACAAATGAAAAGGCTCGGAGGTTCAAAATTCACACAATGGAGGACCTCCATCAATGGAAGTGGAATTGATGAATCAACGAACACACATACACCGACGACGACAGTGGACCATGAACACGCGTACATCACCGTCGATGACCACGACCAAACAAAAAAAAATGATAATTAAAAAGTCTCGGAAAAGTCTCGGACAAAGCTAAGAAAGGTTCGGACAGTTCATTAAAAGGCTTGGGAACTATATAGAAAGTCTCAGAGATACAAAATTAACAACAACAAAAAAATGATTGTTGAAAAGGCTCGAAGAACAAATGAAAATGCTCGGAGGTTCAAAATTCACACAACCAGCTTAAGGTTTACAAAAGACTCGGAGAACAAATGAAAAGGAACCCAATTTGGGTTTTAAATTGAAAAAAAAAAAAAAAAAAAAAAGCTCTAGAGGCGCCGCCCCCTCTGAAGTGGAACTGATGAATCAACGAACACACGTACACCGACCAATCGACGAACACACATACACCGACGACGACGGTGGACCATGAACACGTGTACATTGCGGTCGACGACCACGACCAAACAAAACAAAAATGATTATTAAAAAGGCTTAGAAAAGTCTCGGACAAAGCTTAGAAAGGCTCGGACAATTTATTAAAAGGCTTGGGAACTATATAGAAAGTCTCAAAGATACAAAATTAACAACAACAAAAATGATTGCTGAAAAGGCTCAGAGAACAATTGAAAAGGCTCGAAGAACAAATGAAAAGGTTTGGAGGTTCAAAATTCACACAACCAGCTTAAGGTTTACAAAAGACTCAGAGAACAAATGAAAAGAAACCCAATTTGGGTTTTAAATTGAAAATAAAAAAAGCCACCCCCCCCAACCCTGCGAATGCGTCTAGCACCACTAAACTAATTATCCAATGAAGATGCATTGATAATGTTATGATGTTCAACCTCCATTGGAGGTCTGTTTAAAAGAAGATGAAAGAATAAAATCTCAAAAAACTTCAAAGTAAGAGAATGTGTAAAGTAAGGGCATTTATGGAAATCACTTACTTTAGTGCCTTTTAAATTTAAGTTATTAAAGTGGTGCCCCACGTGCAACACCAACTCAAAAAGGTGACATATCCCACCATTTCCACTTTGAGTGTTAGTTGTTGATTTTAAGGACGGTTGTAGTTGTGTTTAAGTTTGGGGTATTGTTTGTTTAAAAATTTTTCCAAATTTTTTAAATAAATTTCATTTTTTTTTTGTTGAAAAATTTCCAGGTTTTATAAAGGTTTGGATTTGAGTGTTTGTTGTTGATTTTAAGGGTGGTTGTGGTTGTGTTTAAGTTTGGGTATTGTTTGTTTAAAAAAACTTCACATTTTGTTTTGTTTAAAATTTTTTCCAAATTTTAAAAAATTCCAGATTTTTTTAAAAAAAATTCAGGTTTTTTTTATTTTGAAAAAATTCTAGATTTAAAAAAAATTCCAAATTATGTTTATTAATTTTTTTTTTTTTCCAGATTATGTTTTTTTTTTTTTTTTCTAGATTTTGTTCAATTTACTATAGATCCATTGTTTCAAAGATTTTTTTTAAAAAAATTTTGTATGAGGAAATCTAGAAAATTTCCAAATCTATTCAAATCTGGAAATTTTTCCAGATTTATTTAAATACACAAGGCTACCAATTAAACACACCAAACCACCAATTAAACACACCAGAGCAGACTAATTAAACACATCAAGCGTAAATCAATTAAACACACGAAGGCAACCCAATTAAACACACCAGGGCAACTCAAATAAACACACCATGAAAAATCAATTAAACACACCACGGCAACCCAATTAAACACACCAGGCATAAATCAATTAAACACACCACAACAACCTAATTAAACACACCAGAACAGACCAATTAAACACATTAGAGCAACTCAATTAAACACACCATTGAAAATCAAATAAACACACCAGGGCAACACCAAATTAAACACACCAAGTCTAACACAATTAAACACATTTGGGAATAAGAAGAAGAATACTAGAGGTCTGGGAAGAAGAAAAAGAAAAAGGAAATAGAGAAAAAAAGTTGTTTTTTTTTTTTTTTTGGGAAGAAGAAACCAATTAAACACACATGGGCAAGACCAAATTAAACACACCAGGTCTAACACAATTAAACACATCCGGGAAGAAGAAGAAGAAGATGGAGGTCTGAGAAGAAGAAGAAGAAAAAGAAAAAGAAAAAGAAAACGAAAAATAGAGAGAAAAAAAAAAACAACCTTTTTTCCACGAAGAAGAAGAAGAAAAAGAAAAAAAAAATAGAGATTTTTTTTTTATATATATATAAAGTAGGGCAATTTTGTCCAAAAAGTGGATATTTTTATAGAAACAATAAAAATACTAGTCTTGACTTAAAACAATAAACCTACTAATTTTATAGTTACTTTTAAAGTTCTCCATATATATATATATACAGTCTTATCAGTTCATCTTGACAATAAATATATCAGGACGAATAATGAAGTTTTGATAAGTGTATACACTATATATATATATATACAGTCTTATCAGTTCGTCTTGACAATAAATATATCAGGACGAAGAATGAAGTTTTGATAAGTGTATACACTATATATATATATATATATATATATATATATATATATATATAGTCTTATCAGTTCGTCTTGACAATAAATATATCAGGACGAAAAATGAAGTTTTGATAAGTGTATACACTTTGAGTCAAAATATGTAAATCTAGTGGCACACATTATTCGTCCGGATATATTTATTGTCAGGACGAACTGATAATAGAAAATCTGTATATATATATAGTGTTGCAAAAGTCTCTAGACGCTAATCGGGCGGCGATCTACCACCTAGCATCTAGGGGGACTAGTCGGGGACTAGGCAAATGGTCGAAAGTCGACCGCCGGACAGCAAGCCAGCAGCTAGCCATAATATTTTTTTTTTTAATTTTTAAGATTTTTAATAGAGAGAATATATCTTTTTTTTTTTTTTTCACTTTTAATATTATTTTACCACAAAACTATTTTGTTCTCATTCTCTTCAAATATTAAAAAAAGAAACATATAGTGATTATAAAATAGGACAAATAGTTCACAATTTGAAGAAAAATAAATATTTAATATATTTATTATCAAATTGTTCATTGCACTACTCCTCACTAGTCACTCAAAAAAAATACTGTTCATTGCACTGCGCTTTCTCTCTCCTCATCTCTGCACATCTATAGAGTTAGGCCATCCAAAGCCTTCCAGTCTAGACACCACAAAACCAGATCGAAAACCAAAGGATTTTTTATTTTTTATTTTATTTTTTTAAATCCAGAAGCTAAAGCATCAAAACATAACCCTACAATTTTTCTTGAGATTTAGCCAAAAACATAAGAGAACCCATTTTTTCAAATCCTCCCCAAAAAAGCAAGTCCCAAAAACTGTCATGATTTGATCCATTTAATCCAGACCTCAAATTTATTTATAACTGTGTAACGACCTTTTATGGTGGCGGACGGCGACGATGACAAACGACGACTGGACGAGTGGTCTGGACGAGAGAAAAGGCGAGAAGAGATAGTTGTTGGTCGATGAAAGGCTTTTTTTTTTTTTTTTTTATTAAGTCAGCCAAGTCGGTCAACGGTGACTTGGCCGACTTTGACCGACTAGGCCGACTAGTCAGAAAACTACCTAGACATGGCGATTGTCATAGCTATCGGCCGCCGCCGAGCACCTCGTTGGCGACTAGTCAGTCCTAGGCGCCGACTTTTGCAACAATATATATATATATATATATATATATATATATATATATATATATATATATATATATCATTCTTTCTCATGTTCAACCTGATATAAAATACATCAATGCCTTGAATGTGGGCCATTAGATTCAAATGCTTTGACTTAGGCCCCGTTTGATTTTTTGTCTGAAAATTGAATAGTGCTGAATGTTATTGAATACTAAATAGTGACTGAAAACTAAAAAATGTGTTTGTTTTTTTTCAATGAAAACTGAATATAAGTGATAAGTTGTTTGTTTTTTTAAGTTATAAATATTTGAAAGTAAATACTTTTACATCTATATCCTTCTAACTATTATTTGTTATATATTTATATTTTAATATATTAAGGACAACTCTAACATGTAAATTAATTATAAAATAAATTTATTTAGTTATTAATAATATTTCAAATTTATATTATTCTGGATTGGTTGGTTTGTGAATATGTTGGTTTTTTTTTTTTTTTTTTTTTTTTTGGGTTCTAAATTGAATATCATTATCAATGAATAACAACATGATTAATTTCTCATTGTAATGGTTACTATTGTTGATTTACATCCACCAATAATGTTAAATGAGACAAACCATAATACTATATATATATATATATATATATACAAAAAATATTGTATCCTTGGAAATCTATAAGTGTAACAGAGAAACATATCCAATATTATATAAAAGCCAAAAAAGGCAACAGAGAAACAATCATCCACAAAAGACCAATACAAGAAAAACACAACACTTGAAGTAAAAATACACCAAACACACAACACATATAGCTAAACAAGCCTCAAAACCCGCACAAAGCACCCCAAACCAGAAAAACACACCCACACCAACCTCCATGTACTTTGTAGCATAATTAGAAAATATAAAATATGTATCTGGTTTTCTACTATAACTATAACTAAAACTAAAAATAAGAAAATTACAAAGATGCTTCTAAAAGTTTTTCAACGATATGGTCTCTAAACCGTTGCATAAATATTGCATTTGATGTCCCAGAGCTATTGTTTGTATTTGGTAGTTGATGATTTGCATTGTCATTCTCCACTATAAGTTCTTCATCTTCGTATTGTGAAAATAGTTCATCATCAATTGATATCTGACACATGAAATTATGTAGTGCTATGCATAATTTCGCTAGTATTTTTGGCCTAGTATTTTCACTATTTTGAGCCATCTATTTGAAAGTCAAAATATAAATTATCAATCAAAGTAATTGTTAACACCAAAATTTATATAACACTAATAATATAATTCACTAAAAAACTCATATAAAAATAAGCAAAATATAGCATCCAATGAAATTAAATACAAGCAAAATCATTCAAACTATATATATATATATATATATATATATATATATATATATATATATATATATATATATATATATATATGATATATATATATATATATATATATATATATATAGATTTTCTATTATCAGTTCATCCTGACAATAAATCTATCAGGATGAAGAATGTGGACCACTAGATTTACATACTTTGACTCAAAGTGTATGCACTTGTCAAAACTTCTCCATAATCTATAGTCCACATTCTTCGTCCTAATATATTTATTGTCAGGATGAACTGACAATAGAAAGACTGTATATATATATATATATATATATATATGAGAAATGCAAGATTTATTCAAAACCAAGGCAAACAAATAAAATAACAACTGCCACTAGGCAAATTAAAAAAAAATATCAATTTTTTTTTTTTTTTGAACAACCAAATTCATTCAAGCAGCCAAAAGGCAAGAAGTACAAAAAGCAGGGGACCAACGCCCGCAACAAGCCAGCGCTAAACAAAGACCAGGGAGGCAAAAACAGAAAGCAAAGACAAAGAAGCACAGAGAAAACGAGAAGAAAAACAAGGGACACCCAAAAAGAGGAATCACGTATACATCAATTGATGGTTATATATATAACTTTTTTTTTTCTTTCTAAAATTAACATCTCAAAACCCAAAAAAAAAAAAAAAAAAAAAAAACTCATAGCAAAATCTGTCTAAAATAAAATTAATAAAACTAATTATCAAATTATACAAAAAGAAAGAAAGAGTCCTTACCGAAATATGCTAGGAAAATCTGTTTCAAGTTGTTTGTGTTTTGAAGCAGCTAGGTATAGAGTTGGGATAATTTTCTGTATAGTATTGATCAAGCTTAATGCTATATTTATAGAATAGATACTTACTTGACGAAGAAGACTTCGTATCCTAAGTATACTGGAAGACTCAAAGATAAGCTAATTGATAACTACAAATAAAAGTTCAAGTATAATCAAACTGGATTATCCTTAATACGCCCCCTCAAGATGGTGGGTATGTCAGAGACACCAATCTTGAACCATAGAAGAGTGAAACGAGGCTTGGATAGTGGCTTAGTAAGTGAGTCAGCCAGCTAGTCGGATGAGGTCACATGTGGCACACGAAGTTGACCCCATTGAACTCTTTCACGAACAATGTGGAAGTCAATAGCTATGTGCTTTATTCTTGAGTGGAAAATTGGATTTGAGCAGAGATATGTCGTGCCAACATTGTCACAATAGATCGTTGGCGGAGTGGAGGATGCAATGGATAGCTCACGCAACAAAGAGGAGAGCTAGAGGACTTCCGCTGCAGCTAAAGCAACAGCCTGGTATTCCGCCTCGGTGGATGATCGAGCAACGGATCTATGCTTGCGAGAGCACCATGAGACTGCATTTGACCCGAGAAACATCACATATGCACTTGTGGAGGTGTAATCATCTTGGTTACCGGTCCAATCCGCATCAGAGTAAGCATGTAACAACACTGGTGAGTCACGCCGTAAATGTAGACAGTGGCCAAGTGTTCCACGTAAGTAGCGCAGAAGGCTCTTGGTGAGGAACCAGTGTCTAGTCGTTGGGCGATGCATGAACTGAGTAAGTTTGTTGACAGCAAACACAATGTCTGGCCTGGTGAATGATAGGTATTGTAGCGCACCAACCATACTACGATACTCAGTTGCATCAGTCAGAGACGTGCCATCAAGAAGTTTCAGAGTTTGATCCGTTGGCAGTGGTGTTTGAACCGGTTTGGCTTCAAACATTTTTGTGCTGACCAGGAGATCAGTAACATATTTTTGTTGAGATAGAAATAGATCATGTGGAGAAGGAAGAACTTCAACCCCCAAAAAATATGACAAGCAGCCGAGATCCTTAATTGAGAAATGTTGAGCTAGTGAGACAACAAACTTGTCCACAAGCACTCCATTACTTCCAGTTACAATTATCTCATCAACATATACTAGCAAAAAAAGTGTAGAGCCATTATCATTAATTAAAAATAAATAAAGAGGAGTCAGATAAGGAATTGACAAACCCAGTTTGGAGAAGATGTTGACGAAGCTCATTGTACCATGCACGATGAGCTTGTTTTAGACCGTAAATTACCTTTTTGAGGTGGCACACATGAGATGGGTAAGCGGGATCAATGAAACCCGGTGGTTGTGCCATGAAAACATCTTCAGTCAAATGTCTTTGAAGAAAAGCATTATTCACCTCCAGTTTGCAGAGAGGTCAGCCACGAGAGACAGCCACACTTAGTATAACCCGAATTGTAGTTGTCTTAACCACCGGACTGAAAGTCTATGTGTAGTCAAGGCCAGGCCTTTGATGAAATCCCTTAGCTACCAAACGAGCCTTGTATCTATAGATAGAGCCATCTGGAGATTGCTTGATACGAAACACCCACTTGCAACCTACAGTATTGTGAGATGAGTCAGAGGGAACCAAGTCCCATGTGCCATTCCGAACTAGTGCATCAAATTCATCCGACATTGCTCGTCGCCATTCAGGTAACTTCAAAGCTTGAGAGGCACAGGTTGGCTTAGTTTGTATGGGTGATGCCAGTACACTGGTAAGGGAGAGCTTTATCAAGGGTTTGTATATATTATTTTTTTACCTGGTGACCATGGGATGGCTAGATTGATTTACGGTTTTGGTGGGAAGCGGAGGTGATGTTACGGTTACTGCAGGAGGTCGATCAGGTAAGGTTTCGGTTGGTGATGATACGAGTTCTGCTAGTGGTTGATGGGTTATGGGTTCGGTTGGTGGCTGGTGTTGTGCGAGAACAGCTGGTGTTTGGTGGGTTATGGTTTCCGATGGTGATGGTGCTGTGGAGTTCAGTGTGGGAGCCGGGAGAGCAGCTCGGGCTCGAGAATTTGGTGTTGCCACCGAAGATGGAGTCTCATGCACTGTCGGAACATTGGAAGAGTGGGCATGTCGACTGGGTACAAGGGCTGACGGTGACAAGGTTGGCAGCCATGACATGTGAGACTCAGTGTTTGAACGAGGAGATTGACCATGGCTTGTAGCATACGGGAAAATAGACTCAACAAACGTGACATGACGTGAGACAGATATACGATCATTCTCCAAGTCTAAGTAGTGATACGCACTTTGAGATAGGGAGTATCCAATAAAAATGCATGCTCTAGACTAAGGTTCTAACTTGTGATGACTGTATGGTTTGATCCAAGGATAGCATAGGCACCCAAATATATGCAATTTTGTATAAGAGGGTCGCATAGAGAAAATCTTCTCAAATGGAGACAACATGTCTTGTAATGGGGTTTGCATCCTATTAACTAAGTAAACGGTTGTTATGAAAGCATAGGACCAAAAAGTGAGAGGCAATGATGCATGAGTGAGAAGTGAGAGACCCATTTCGATAATGCGACAGTGACGACGCTCGAAAACACCATTGTGTTTCGGTGTGTATGGTGTAATGTGAGATGCCATGTGTGGAAAGAGTCTGTTTTAATGCAATGTATTCACCACCATTATCGCTATAGAAAGAGACAATGGAGTGTCCAAAAAAAAAATTCAACTAGTGTTTTAAAACGTGTGAATACATCATGGACATTGGACTTATTTTTTAAAGGGTACAACCACATGTATTTCGTAAAGTGATCAACAAATAAAACATAATATTTATAACCATCTTTAGAAATAATTGGAGAACTCCAGACATCCGAATAAATTACTTCAAGAGGTTTGGAACTATAGACAGTTGAAACCGAAAAAGGTAATTTATGAATCTTATTACATTTGCATGCATCACAATGAAAACTAGACCTAGCAAAAGACGAAATAGGTAATTCATGGGAAGACACTAACTTATGAATTATTTTTGGTGACAGATGACCTAGGCGATGATGCCAATCCAGTATCGAAGTTTTGACACTAGAAAGGGCGACAATAGGAGGGGACTGTGGCTTGGCATGAGACGGCCATTTGTAGACATCACTTTTATTCTGTCTTTGCAGGAGTTGTGCCCCCATACGAAGATCCTTCACAGCAAATGAATAAGGTGAGAATTCAATAGAAACTTGATTAGCAATACAAAATTGAGATACAGAGATTAGATTTTGTTTCATATTTGGGACACATGGCACATTAGATAATAAGAAAGTTTTAGATTTAGACGGTAAATGAAGGGAACCAATGTGCATGATGTGAAAGCCTGAACCATCACCGATCATAATATCATCAAGGCCGCTGTATGGAGAATGAAGTGACAAGTTGTTAAGGTCTGTGGTGACATGATGGGTAGCACCAAAGTCAAGAAGCCATTCAGGAGAAGGGGCAGAATTGGGTGCAGCATAATTCGCTCTTAGTTGCCAAGGTCGGGCGGATTGACACGTTTGAAATTTAGGGTTCACAGGACTTGACGTGGACATGGAGCATTGCTTTGCCGTGTGACCTTGCTCACTGTAGAGTTGACAAAAACCGCGATACGAACGAGATTTATTTGATTGGTTTTGAGGATACATGTTGCCATGATGGTGATCGTAAGTTTCATCTTGTTTGGCGTGATTATAGGTCTGGTTGTGAGCTTGAGTGTAATTCTGATTGTTGTTCCACCGAGAAGAGTTGTTGGGATGTCCAACGGTTGAAGGTTTAGAGGAATAGTTCGCCGTGATTGGTAATTTTTGTTGTTTCGCAGCCTCTTTTTTCACTATTGCCTCACAGTTGATGAGTTTATCATGAAGTTCCTCAAATGAAATTATAGTATCACGTGCATAAACAACCGAGGAGATATCTTTGAACTCATTACCCAGTCCATTCAAGATTTTTACGGTAATACACTTAATGTGCTACATGGATTCAGTAATAGTCTGAGTTCCTTTTGTAACATTGGTAAGAACCCTTTTGAGATGCATGATATGGCCTTCGGAAGGCTTCGCATACGTGTTAGTAAGAGTAGTCCAAGCATCACAAACGGTTTGAATGGAAGCAATAAATGGGATGATATATGGAGATATGGATCCAAGGATTGCATTCAGGAGTAATTGATCTTGCCTAGTCCATAGGTGGTGTGCCGGATTAGATGTAGTAACATCGCTAGCCGTGATTATTGCTGGTGGACATGGGTTCCGACCATCAATGAAACCCATGAGATCAAATCCCATAAGAAGTGTGTGAAATTGTAGTTTCCATGACCTATAGTAGGTTGCTGTGAGCTTTAGAGGAGCTTGGGTAGCGACATTAATGGAGATTATTGTGTTTGAGGAGGTGGTGATGTTGTGCGAGGATGAGGACGATAAGATGATGGTGGTGGTGGCGGCGTTTGGGTTGGACTCGTTGGAGTTGATATTGGTCATGGCTTGGATCAGAGGACTCGTTTGAGTTTTAGGGTTGCTTACCATATAGAGTTGGGATAATTTTGGGTATGTTATTGATCAAGCTTAATGCTATATTTATACAAGAGATATTTACTTGACCAAGAAGATTTCGTATCCTAAGTATACTGGAAGACTTAAAGATAAGCTAATAGATAACTACAAATACAAGTTCAAGTATAATCAAACTGGATTATCCTTAATACTAGGTTTTCTGATGTTAAAGTTCTTTACGGTGAGAAGAAAAAAAAGAGTATAAATACAATTAGGGCTATAACAAAAGACAAAATTGGAAATAGATTAAATTAGTGAGGATAGTTTTGGAAGTAAAACTTTGTATTAAATTCTCCTGGATTTGTATTAAGTGGTTTTAGGTGCTCATTAAGTGATATTAACACTTAAAAAAATCAAACAAAATAACTGAATGGAACACATTAAGTGCCATTCAGTGTTAAGTGGAAAAATCAAATAGGGCCTTAGTCTACGTGCACTTGTCAGTGTTTATCTATAATCTATAGCCCACATGCAATGCACTGATGTATTTTATATCAGATCGAACTGACAGGAGGACTATATATATATATATATATATATATATATATATAAGAATAAATAAAAAGAGACAATGAGTAAGGACTCGTTAATTTGTTTTGTAAGATTCCCATTTGTTGATTGGCTCATTTCATGGACAAACCACATGTTGGGGGTTCTTTGTAAGGGTAGCCTAGGTATCGGTGTTATTGCTCAAGCCCTTTGAAGACCTCGTCTTGATAAGCACCAAAGGTAAATTTTTATGTGCTTACTTTTCTTTAAAGAGATTAGTTGCACAAACACACTTAACATACATTACATATGTGTGCATTCTCTTCACTTGTCACATTTCACACTTGCACTTTTTGTTATATTTTGTTGTGTGTAATTGTGTCTTGTTGTCTTGTAATTCATTTCCCGATTGTTTTCGGAAACGTCCGCGCATGCACTAGAATGTGCTTGGTTTAGCGCGAGGACTGCCTACGGAGAATGCCCTTGGCTTCTCCTTGGTTTTCACCTTTGTTAGTGATCGACGGTTATGATCGGCGGCCTGGCCACCGAATGCAACCGCCGTTTGCTTCCAGTAGTGTATGGAGCAATTCTGCGGTTATGATCCGCGGTCACGACCGCCGTTCGAAACCGCCGTTCAAGACCTGATTGATTTTATCTCTCGGCCTAATTCGGCGGTCACGAATGAAACCACCGTTTTCATACCTGATTGATTTTTTAATCTCAGATTAGATCGGCGGTCACGAAACCGCCGAATGAAACCGCCGTTGGTCCCCTGTTCCTCTCGGGCCAATTCGGCGGTTATTATCGATGGCCTGGCCGCCGATTAAAACCGCAGATCGGTGCGTTTCAGGGGCAAACTTGTCTTTTCACATGCTCTGTTTTTCATGCCTATAAATACATCACTTTCTCTTGTTCTGAGTGTGACTCTTTAATCATCAAGAACCCTACTTTAAAAAGAGAGATTTTTAAGAGAGAAAGCAATCAAGTTTGCTCATCAAACACTCAAACCAAAATCCATTTGCATCAAAGTTCATCTAGCATTCTCTAGCATATCTAGGATGCTTGCTTGCATGGGTCTTTCATCATCACACTTGCTTTGGTAAGTTTTTCACTATTATCATACATAATTAGTGTTTAATTTATTATGACATCTCTTTTATTACTTGATTGTTCTTAGATTATATTCTAATATTCAAGATAGAGATTGTTGTGTTGATTTGATTGAGTGTTGTTTTTATGATAGATATCTAGGTTTCTCTAATCTATGATTATCTAAGCTAATTGACATGTCATTTAGCTTTAATATCTAGGATTGTTTTTAATTGCATATTCATCATCTTAGATAAGCATATAGGGTTTCCCTTGCTCTATGTTGCATTTGAATATTCATATATTCACTTAGGGTGTTAATCTCTTTTTAGAGAATTAAGTCTTGTGTTGTGACCAGGATTAGGTTGCTTAATTCATAAGCAATCGGACTAGGTTCACTTATACCGGGATTAGGTAGGTGTGTGATTACTTCCGGGATTAGGTTGTAATCGTTTACACATTTAGTGGATTCGAGGTTCGAGTGTAGCTTACTTACTAGCCCGTGGTTTTTCCCGTGAGGGTTTCCACGTAAAAATCAAGTGTTATTTAATTTCCGCATTTTATACTTGATTTATTGCTTTATCTATTTAGGGGTAATTTCGTAACTTTGACTAATCACGAAAAATTGGGTAATAAGCTTAAAATCTATTCCCCCCCCCCCCCCCCCCCCCTTTAGATAGTTTTATACACACCGTGCTATAATTTGTTTCATGTTTGTTTGTTTTTCGTACTTAACGTCTAAATTGTACCTATTAAATTATTATTTTTTAAGTGGTTAAATAATTTAAAATTATTCAAAAATAAAATGAGACAATGAGTAAGGACTCGTTTATTTGTTTGTTTGTTTTTCGTACTTAACGTTTGAATTGGACCTATTAAATTATTATTTTGTAAGTGGTTAAATAATTTAAAATTATTCAAAAATAATTTATAAAAAATAAAAAATAAATCTGATTTTTCAATTAATAATATGGTTTAAATGTAAAATTAATTGATTTCAAACATTTCATCTTTGAAAAAACAAACAAATTAACTCTATATTTATGTGTGAGAAAAATATAAAAAAGTAAATTTCATTCCGATTTCAGTCTATATTGAGTTTTTAATATAATTCAAAACCTTAAACAAATGACCCTTAAGACTATGTTTGGTTGGCTGGAAAGGAATGGAAAGAAGGTCATTCTGAATGTTTGGTTTGATAATATCTATTGGAAAGGGAAATCCATTGGAATGGTGTTTCCACCATTTTGGTGGAATGGGCTTTTCATCCAAAACCAATGGAAAACCCTTTCCAATTCCAAAGTAAATTTGGTGTTCCAAAAATACCCTTCTATAACCCAACTCTATAACTCTATATTATTATATAATATAATAATATTTATATTATTGTAATATATAATAATATATAAATATTATTATTTATTATATTATTATAATATAATATATATATAATAATATATTTTATATTTTTTTATTATTATCCATAATATATAATGTTATTATAAATGTTTTGTAATTAGGGGTATTTTGGTCAAAATATAGTTAACTCAATTCCATTCAGTTGTTAACCAAACAAAATAATACTGATTCAGAGTCTAATTCTAAAGTCCCAACCAAAAAAAAAAAAAATAGTTTTCCTTTCCTTTCTATTCTCATTCTTATATTCCGCTATGGTAACCAAACATGGTAACCAAGCATCAAAGAATCTAAGACCCTCCGATAATGTACTCGGTCACCTATTCTAAATCTATGTCCAGCTCATCCATAGGTTCGTGACGGGCCAGATCTCTTCATGTCTCGTTTAATTTATTATTTTTTGCACGTTTGGTGCACAATATTATAATTTATAACTATAATGAAAGGTCAAAATATCAAATTCCATGTAGGGATGGTAATTGATCGGATTGGGAATGGATACCCCAATATCCATCCCCGTATTCATTTAAGATATGTATCTTCATCTCCGTATCCATCCAAATTTCTAAGTGAGCGGGACGGATTCAGATAATCCATGAATTGAGGCAGAGATATCTATCCCCGCTCTGTCTATATCCGTGTCTAATGAAAAAAACGTAAATTTTTGTAGTGTATAAGAAAAAAAAATGTAATTAACATGTGTAATAGTATATTTTATCCTATTTAAAGGGATAAACAAATACATCCAATAAAGTTCAAATAAAAAATAATAATAACTGATATAATTAGAATTCATAATTATATGATATTTTTTTATATATTTAAAATATTAAAATATATAAAGGATCCGGATGGGGATGGATATCCATAGATGATATCCATCCCCATCCCCGAAAATAAAATGGATATTAGGATAACATCTATCCCCGCTCCATCCCCGAAATAATAGTATTCATCCTCATTTTAAATAGAGCGGATTCTTACAGATATCCGTATTCGTGGATAATTTTGCCATCCTTAATTCAATGAATGAAATAATAAAATCAAGTGCTATCGGAAAAGGTAAAATCAGATTATTTAATAATTTTAGTACAATTGGATTATTTAATAGTTTTATTAAATCATGGATATCCAAATCTCAAATATCCAAAGGCTACAAATTCGTGTCAAATATTATGTTCCTCACTCCCTCCCACATAACTAATCATTAAAATCATATGTTAATAAGGGGTGCATATGGGTTGATTTGGATTGATTTTGACTATACCCAAACCAAACCGTTATTTAATCAGTTTAGTAATTTACAATTCAAACCAAACTAATTATAAGGTAAAACCAAATCGAACTAAACCAATAAAAATTGATTTGATTCGGTTCTGCTTGATGGTTTAGGATTTAACCTAAAATATTTTAATTTTGATATATATTTTTTCATTTATGTATTTATAAATTTCTAATAGGACATGAGAGTCCAAGTAAAACACGACCACTAGCCTTAATCATAACATCTGTGTATATTATGATTAGTCTCAACACCTGTGTATATTAGGATTCCTAATAGCTAGGGAACACGTCTCTAAAGAAAATATTGTAAGTATATAAATACCTGCAGAGATTAATAAAGGTAATTATGATTTTCTCTCAATAAACATTGAATTATATTATGGTATCAGAGCATTGCTAAGAAATAGCTGAAGATCCTGAAACCCTAAAAACCTCATATTTTTTCTTTCTATCCTTCCCTTTCTCTCAAACAGCCGCTATTCTCCTCATTCTATCACCAATGACTCCATCGGATTCTCCTGCTTCTACTGCATCCTCTTCTTCACCTCAAGTGACTCTCATGGGAATAAACAACTCTAATGTGACTCAACCACTTGCTCTTATTGCTATCAACTCCACTCAAGTTCCTATCAAATTAACAAAAGGAGGGAACTATGCAGCATGGAGATCTCAGTTTGAAAACCTCTTCTTTGGCTATGGATTCATGGGATTTTTGGACGGCACAAAACTGTGTCCCTCTACAACTATACCCGCAGCAACCACACCCTCTACCGACCAGTAACCTGGAGTCGAAACACCCAATTCAGAATATCACCTCTGGCTTCGCCAGGACCAGTTACTACTTCATGCCATCCAAGTCTCATGAATGGGTGCCGCTCAATCGATTGTCACACGTTCCACCACATCTGCTCAAGCGTGGTCGAAACTAGAGGCCACATATGCCAACCGATCCAACACTCGCAAACTCGGACTACTAGATTCGCTCACTAACGTTAGCCTGGCTGACAAATCTATTGCTGATTACATGCAAGAAATTAAAAATATTCTCGACAATCTCGAACTTATTGGCAGCCCAGTTGATGATGGTGCTACAGTGATCCACACGTTGAACGGCCTAGGCCCAGCCTACCTACCACTAGCTTCCGCAATCCGAGCCCGAGACACACCAATAACTTTCGAGGAACTTTATGACAAACTTCTTGATCATGAAAGCTTCCTTCACCGTGATAAAGCAAAGAAGGGTGAACCAGTGATTACTGCACAATTCCACCAGAGGACGTCCAACAGGAGAGGTCGACCTCAGCAAGGTAACCTTTCACATGGTGCCGGTCATAACCAATTTCAGAACTACAACAACCATGGTCACCAGCCGAATTATGGGACTGTGCCGAGCAGCGGCCGTGGATTTTCTTCGAACCAAGGTAATCAATTTCGGAACACAAATCACACTCAATACTCTCCTAACTCTTAGTGGCGCCCGCAATCATACAACAACAACTCTCGTCCTATCTGTCAATTGTGTGACAAGATTGGCCACACTACGCGGGTTTGTCGGTCACGTCCACAACCTGGATCCCAAGCATGACCACAGGCAAATCACATGGCATTCGATCAGTCATCTAATCGCACCAACTGGATCCTTGACTCCAGTGCCTCTCACCACATGACATCAGACCTGTAAAATTTGTCACTTCACTCAGAATATGGTGGCCTAGAAGACATCATGGTTGGGGATGGTAAAACAATTCCTACAACCCACACTGGTAGCACTTCTTTACATACCTCTGCTAAATCTTTTCCTCTAAAAAATGTCTTATGTTCTCCACACATATCTCATAATCTTATTTCTGTGTCTAAATTCTGCTCTCACAATAACACGTCAATTGAATTTTTTCCCGACTGTTTTCTTGTGAAGGATCTAACCACGGGGGCATCCTTGGTTCGCGGCCAGAATGAGGGAAACCTCTATATCTGGCCAAAGTCCACTTCTCCAGTCCATCTCTTGACCGCAACCTCACAGCAACCCGTCTCTTCCCTGGTGTGGCACTGTCGTCTTGGCCATCCATCTCTTCAAGTCCTTCGTCACCTAGTATCATCTCAAGGTCTTTCAGTTTCCAAGTCAGAGTCTAAATTCTCTCATTGTCATGCATGTATGTGTAATAAAAGTCACAAACTACCATTTGGTGTTTCGACATTGACCTGCAATAAACCGTTAGAAATTTTATTTACTGATGTTTGGGGCTCTGCTCACATATCATCCTTTGATAAATTTCAATATTATGTTATTTTTGTGGACTATTTTTCAAAATACACATGGTTATATCCACTTAAACACAAATCTGAGGTTCCATAAATTTTCAAAAGTTTTAAAACACTTGTCGAAAAAAATTTCAATGCTCGAATCAAAACGGTTTACACTGATGGTAGTGGGGAGGCTCAGTCTCTTGGTCTTGATCTAAAAAATTTTGGCATCCAGCACCTAAAATCACCTCCTCATACACCTGAACATGTTGGAACTGCTGAACGCAAACACCGACATGTGGTGGAAACTGCATTATCTTTACTTCATCATGCTTCCATGCCCCTAAGGTTCTGGTCACTAGCTTTCCAAACCGCGGTCTATTTAATCAATCGTATGCCCACTACAGTCCTCAACGGTAATAGCCCTCACTCCATCATATTCAACAACAATCCGAATTATCGTAAACTACGTGTATTCGGTTGTTTGTGTTATCCTTGGCTTCGTCCATACACATCTCATAAGCTAGAGCCTCGCTCCAAACCATGTGTCTTTGTAGGCTACTCCAATGAGCATAATGCATATTTGTGTCTAGATCGTTGCACACTTCAGATCTATGTATCTCGTCACGTTGTGTTTGTCGAGTCCGTCTTCCCGTTCGCCAAACACACTAATGACATGTCTCCAAACCTTCCCACACAAGTCAGTATTTGGTATGATAATCTAGCTTCCGTAAACAGCCCACAACCGGAACCAAGGTCTCCCCACTCACCAGATTTCCCGCCCGATCAGCCCCTCTACCTTCCTGATCTACTACAAGTCTCCCTACCCACCGCTGACCCTCCTACAGCTGTCCAGTCGGTCGTCCTTACTCCACTTCCCACACCAGACCTGCCACTTTCACCAACTGACCTTATCACATGCGATGACCAACCTGGCCCAGTACAGTCCACCCATGAGTCAGCTCCAAGTCCTACACCACCCACACGAGTCATCCAAACCAGGTCCAAGAATAATATATTCAAACCAAAACCCATCATTGACTTAAATACCACAGTCCACACCATTCCCCAAACCGAACCCACCTCTCTTATACAGGCCCGAAAAGTATTGGAATGGCGTCAGGCAATGAGTGCTGAGTATGATGCATTGGTCAAAAACTCAACTTGGGATCTGGTTCTAGCTAACCTCTCCTAGAATGTGGTGGGATGTAAGTGGATTTTTCGAATTAAAAGACATCCTGATGGTTCAGTTGCTCGATACAAAGCTCACCTTGTGGCGAAGGGGTTTCACCAACGGCATGGAATAGATTTTACTGAGACATTTAGCCCTGTAGTGAAACCTATCATAGTCCGCTTAATTCTGACAATTGCAGTTACTAACGGTTGGTCTTTACGCCAACTAGATGTCAATAATGTTTTTTTGCAGGGAACTCTAACTGATGATGTGTACATGGAACAACCACCTGGGTTCGCTCACTCTACCAAACCGCATCATATCTGTAAGCTTCAAAAGGCAATATATGGTCTCCGTCAGGCACCCCGAGCCTGGTACAATGAACTCTGCTCTTATCTCTTAACAGTCGGGTTTGTCAACTCTCGAAGCGATACTTCTCTCTTTATCTATCACCTCGACGACCACACACTGTACTTACTAGTTTACGTTGATGATATCATTATCACTGGCTCCTCAGATCTGAAAGTGCAGCAGTTCATAGCAACGCTAGCTCAGCGGTTCTCGTTGAAAGATCTAGGCCAGTTATCATACTTTCTTGGCGTTGAGGCCACCCACACCTCACGTGGACTGTTCCTATCACAGCAGAAATACATCCGCGATCTCCTCACTAAGGCAAACATGCTTGAATCAAACCCAGTTTCTACTCCACTCTCGGCAACTGAAACACTGAAGCTTGCTGACGGCAGTGCTCTCACGGATGCAACTCAATATAGACAACTAGTGGGGTCCCTGCAATACCTCTCTCTGACTCGACCGGATGTCTCATTCGCAGTCAACAAACTCTCTCAATTCATGCATTGTCCGACCACAATTCACTGGAATGCTGTGAAACGTGTCCTTCACTACCTCAAGGGCTCATCCAATCATGGTCTACTCATCCATCGCAAGTCTCCACCTCATCTTCATGCCTTTGCTGATTCCGATTGGGTAGGCGATCCAGATGATCGTCGTTCCACCACAGCCTATATCGTCTTCCTTGGCTCCACCCCCATAAGCTGGTGCTCCAAGAAGCAACACACGGTTGCTATCTCTTCAACCGAGGCTGAATATCATGCAATTGCTGCAGCTGTAGCTGAACTGAATTGGCTCGGCAACCTTCTCTCTGAACTTCGGATAAAAGCACCTGATATTCCTGTTATCTACTGTGACAATGTTGGTGCCACGTATGTTTATGCGAATCCCATGTTCCACAGCCGCATGAAACACATCGCCATTGACTTCTTCTTTGTTCGAGATCAAGTGTCTCGGAAGCAATTACAAGTCGCCCATGTTCATACAAATGACCAGCTGGCTGACTCACTGACAAAGTCACTCAATCGCAAGCAATTTTCCGATCATCGGATCAAGATAGGCATCCTCGACGGAAGCTCTATCTTGAGGGGGCATAATAGGATAGGAGAGTCCAAGTAAAACATGACCACTAGCCTTAATCACAACATCTGTGTATATTAGGATTAGTCTCAACACCTGTGTATATTAGGATTCCTAATAGCTAGGGAACACGTCTCTAAAGAAAATATTGTAAGTATATAAATACCTGCTAAGATTAATAAAGGTAATTATGATTTTCTCTCAATAAACATTGAATTATATTAATTTCGTGTTTATCTTTTATATTTAACCGTGTCAAATGAGTTAATGGGTCGTTAGGAGGGGTTCAACCCTTACATGACATGTTTACTTAACGAGTTTAACGTATTGACCCATTAGTGATTCGAACTCAATAAAGCTTAACCCAAAACTACAAATATCGTATTGTGTTCGAGTCGTGTTCACAATTTTTATCCATAATTATAATTATAGTTATTCTTATTTATTTATTTATTTAAGTTGTAGTAGCAATTTAGATACATATATTATATAAAAGACTATTAATCTAAATATTAAATAATATTTTAGTTAACATTATTAGCCATAAAATCAAATTTAAGAACTCTTAGTAACAATTTTTTTTTTTCAAAATTTATTTAAACTGTTTTTTTTTTTAGTTGTAAAATATATTAAATTATAAATATAAAACAATCAATAGTTAAAAATGGTATTCATGTAAAACTATTTGTTTTCAAATAAGTTTTGTTAAAAAAATAATAATAATAATAAATAAATAAATAAACAAATAGCTTAATATTTATATTCTATTTTGAATTTTTTTTAAATAAAATAAAAAAATGTAACCTAAAGATAATTGAACTTAATTTAGAGGGTAAAATACACTCATGATCTATTAGTTCAAGAGTATGGATATTGTCATCCATAAAACTAGTCGGTACACAAAATTAACCAGTACCCCCATTAAAAATTAAAGATTTTAGTTATATTTTAAGCACCCATTAAAACACCGAAAACCCTTATTATAGGAATAAATTTATTAACTTAAATAGATTTAACTATAGATCCTCCAAATTTGAAACCTAACCTTTTTACGTTCTGCAAAATGAAAAAGAGAAAAAAAAAAAAAAAAAACCTTTATTTCTTTTGAACTTTTGTGTTATCTTTCTACTCTGAGTTGAACAAACTCTAAAACTTTCTCATAAATAATCATAATAAAGAATAATGCTTGGGTATGTTAGGTTTTGGCTCATATTCTCGAATGAACTTAATTAAACCAAACGAAGTTAATATGGTGTTTGAGGGAGGTTTAAAGACGAAGAAGAACTGAAGATTAGGATTTTGGAAGGAACTGCGGCGTGGACCGCGGTGCGGACAAGGCGCATGGACCGCGGCATAGGGAGCAGTCAACTCCAGTGAGTATTGCGCAGTGCAGACCACGGCATAGGCAAAAGACTTAGACCGCGGTTTACTAAGCGGTCGTCTCTAGAAGAATTCCGTGGTGTAGGGCATGGGTGGCCAACCGCGACCCCGACCCCGACCGCGGTGACAGCGTATTTTGCATAAGTAATGGAAGCTACGAGAAAATAGGAAATGTTTTTTTTTGGAAGTTCTCGTACTTATCGGAAAAGGAAAAATAGTTTGTCTTCATGTGGAACAGGAAAGCCATGTGCTTGAAAGAAAAGGATTTACTCTTTACAAGAAGGCTTGTCATAAAAGGAAATAGTATTTATATGAAATAAGTAAGTCTTGTACGTTTAGGAGTAGAATTTCCTTTTATCTTAAACTCCCTATAACTCATATAAATAGACCTAATATCTATGTTATTAGATTTAAGGCTGTGGAGCAAAAGAATACCATGTAACATCAGAGAGAGAATTGTGAGATCCGGGGAGACCCATGTGAATATCCGTGGAGGGGTCCAAGGGAATATCAATGGATCAAGTATGAGATCCGTGGGTGATATTCAGGGGAGACCTAGGGGATATTGGAGGGTACTCGGTGAGGATCTTATGAGCATGGTTTGGGGTTGAGGTGTGAGAGAGAATCCTAGAGCATATGGTTGTAACAATTTATCATATAGTGGAAATTTCTCTGTCGTCCTGACGACCTGTGGTTTTTTACCCAATTTGGGTTTTCCACATATATATTGTGTTGTGATTGATTTATTTTCTCTCATCTTATTTTTTTTCTACTATTGACGTTATTAATTGCTATGAGTTATGGGCGAATATTAGACATGTTGTTTTCGCGTTCATCGGTTCAAATACCCAACAGGGTACTGACCGGTTAGTACCCAAAATATTGACCCTACCAATGGGAGTGTAGCACGTGACCTTTTTTTCTTTTACTTTTTACATTTATCTCACAAATTGAGTCAAGTGCTACACTCTCATTGGTGGAGTCAGTATTTTGGGTACTGACTCAGTACCTAAGCATTATTCCATAATAAATAAGTATAAACTTATGTGGTTGTTGTAAGCCCTAGTTTTTAAAGAGTCGCACAACGGAAGATAAATTTTAGATAAAATAAATTGTTTGAATCATATTCGAACAAAAACGGTCTTTAAAAAAAATATTTAAACGACTTAATAAACTTGTTCGATATATAAGAATAAAAGGAAGTAAGATTCGTAATCATATCTCAAGGCTAACTCCTTCGTTCTTTCACTTCTTGAATTAGCTTTCCGATTTGTACCACCGGATCTTCCTCGCTATCTCATGTGTTTCGGCAACTATGTGTGGGCATGTCACGACCTTCAGGAGATTGAATGGAGGTAGAAGAAGCACACGAAAGCAACTCTTGTTTTCTTTTGTGTGGAGTTCGGCCACCCTCAAAAAATCAGAAGAAAAACTTTTTCTCTTTTTTCTTTTCACTTGGCTGCACACCCTCTCACTTCTTTTTCTTTTGTGTTGTGTTCTTTCTCAATCTCTCAATTACATTAATTAAAAGGTTTTAAAGATATCAACTACTTGATATGAGAGAATCATTTTAAATATCAAATATTTAAAAATAAATATCAATTATCTTGTTTTAAAAATCAAATAATAAAAACAAAATATCTTTATATCTTATATCATGATAGGGTTACAAATGATCTAGATTAAAGAGGATTCTAAATCCCATTTAATTCAATGTTGTCACTGTGACTTAAACCCATGACCTGCTAAAGATTAAATAATCAATATTATTTTATATCTTTGCTTTGGTCTTGGCTTGAACTCTTGAGTCTTGACCTCCATTAAATAATTAATTCAATTCATAATTCATAATTATTAATACAATTAAAAATCACATTATTTAATATAATTAATTATTAATCCATTAATTAAATAATTACATCATTTAATTAATAGCCTAAATAAAATCTTTGTTACTTTCGTAACATAATTAATTGAACCATCCAATTAATTAACCATGACCTTTGTTACCATCAACGTTCCAGGCTAGCAAGGGGATCTAATGGACCCATAGTCTTGAGCTCTAATAATCTTTAGAAAAAATTAATTAAACTATTTAATTAATATTTCATGATTATTAACCTCAGAGTTACTCCACTAAAAACCCGAGGCTGCACTTTCGTAACTGTAGATGTTTATACACAAACCTAAATTCAGTGTCCATTGATATAGCTATTACATATGGTATGATCGTCCATAAGTAGTTCATAATTAGAGCTGGGTCATAAAATCCGTTATACCTCTCTAATTATATCTTTTCCATTAAGTACCATTGATTCTTTATTGAACAATTATATCCCTCATTCCTTTACGGAAGAAGGAGAGCACTCTTAATTGTTCAAGCCCTGAATCAACTCTTAAAGGAACTACTTCTCTACTTCTCACAATAAGGAGTAGATTCCACTATTGTATACAGAGCTTCCCAACCACAAGCCAAACCGCGATTCCAAGATACGGAGATATTGATCGGGAATGCTATTCTGATCTCACCCATGGTAAATCAAAAACCACGATCTAACCTGAAGGAGTTAGTAAGACACTCAGGATTAAGATCACCCATATACAGCCATCATTTGTCGATATACATGAATCTCCCCATGTAACAGATATTGGAGAGAGATTCATATAGATCGTGGTCCAGTCCTATATGATCACATCATATAAGGTGCCTCCATTCTCATATCACCATATGAGTAGTCTAGGATAAAACCACCATATATTACGGAATAGACCGCAACTGTAGATTAACCACAAATAAAGTACCCAACTTCATTTGCTCTCTACGGACTCTTTAGATTGCACATCTCAAATTGAATTCCTCTGCACATGACACTCATATACTCAGTTCGAGATTCCATCCGGCAATCTTGGATGTTTAGCACATATGATATAAAAGTATGAGACATATAAATAGAATGAAAAATGACTACTTCTTTTATTTATAATTAATCGTTATTTACATATTACAAGTTTTAAGGTAAAAACCCCAACAGTTGTTAACACACTGGTTCACTTCAAATGTTTCATTTATTGTTTTGTTACTTCAATCTACTAGTTTTTTTAAACCTCTTTCAAGAGCAATTTGGGGTGATTTCGGGCTAAATTATATATATATATATGAATTATTATGATATCTACTGATTATCACATAATCGGTGTAAAGTTTTTTACACCAATTATCACATATGATAATCTTGACCCTACATAAAAAATTCGTACAGAATTCCTAGCCTAATAACTAATGGATATTGTTTTATTGGAGGGTACCGATGTTAACCCTGCTCAGGGTTCGTACTTGGTGATAGTAATCTTGTTTTATTATTTAGACTCAAGTCAATGATTTCATATTATACCGGTAAAAAAAATTAAGAACATTTTAGAGAGTTTTAATATGAAGTATTATCCTTTTTTAAGCAGATTTTGTTATGAATGTTATGAAAACATTATTCAATGTCTTAATGTGAGTGGATGTCCACATTAAGAAATCAAGCTTATCATCTTCCTAACTTTTCTTGTAACACTCAAATGATTTATGGTCAATTTATGTTGTAATTTATATCAATTATTGTATAAGTTATGATTGTAAAGATTTGTAAGGCTATAAATATGAGCCTTCATCTTGATGTTTGTAACTTGAGAAGTATTGAGGAATAAAACGATCTCTCCTATCTTGGGCTACTATTTGCTCTCTTTTCTTATTTTATATTTATTATATTGTGTTCTTGTTTATTTTATTTATTTCATAACGATGAAAAAGTATTTGAGTCTTATAGATATTTAAAGAAGAAGAGGTTATCATGGGTTAACTTAATTAATTTAATTCTTAAAAAAAAATTAATTTAATTTAATTTATTTTGTCCCTTTTAGTAATTTAATTTAGGGATATTTTTTGTAATATAATTTTTTTATATATATAAAAAGAGAGTTTCTTATTTCACTTGCATATCCTCTAGACTTTCTCTCTCTTCAAAAATATCTCTCTGCCCTCTCTCTTCATTTTCTTATTATGACCGACCTTCACTCTGTTTCCATCCCGATCGCCGCCGATACCCTACTGTGCCGAGGGTGTCGACGATGATGTTGATCTTTTGGGCGGTCGTTTGGGGCCACGCTCCGGCTAGATCTGCGGAGGTTCTCTCCTTTTCTTCACGGTCGGCCGGAGGTTTCTTTCTTCTTTTTTTCGGCGGTTAGCTTCCTGATCCAGTTGAGGTTCATCCTTCGGTTGCAGCGCCGGCGTCGATGCTCGTCCGTCGCAGTCTGGTCTAGTTCTTGCTGCCTCCGGCAACCCTCCGGTTTGGGGCGTTCCCTTCGAGCCGGCCTGTTGGTTCCCATTCCAGCAGGAACTTCGGCGCCGTCCGTCTTGGTCTTGGACATTTTCTGGCAGCCAAGGATCCCCTCCTCCGATCGGTTTTTTCATTTTGTTTTGGTTGTTTTAGGTTCTGTACTGATTGTTGTTTCCCTCTTAGTGGGGGTGTTTGTCCCACCTTTGTGTAGGTTGTCCCACCTTTGTGTGTGGGTTTCTCTCCCCATAGTGGGAGATATTGTCTGGGCTATACTTGGATGTCGATCGTTGATGGGTCCCAGCTCCTGTTGTTGTAATCCTGTCTTGGATTTGATTTCCAGGTGTTGTTGTTATCCAGTTGTTGTTTGCAATCCAAAAAAAAAAAAAAAGTTTCTTTTGACAATACTTTTTTTTTTTTACACTTATTTTCTAAAGACACTTTATTCTTAAGACACTTTCTTTTGTTCCACGATTATCTTTTTTTATCTTTTGGCACTCTTATTCTAAAGGGTGAAATCCATTTTAATCCCTCTAGTTTAACCTATTACACAAACTGGTCCCCCGATTTTCAGCATTATCTCATTTAGTCCTTCTATTAAAATTTTCGTTGAAAAAGTGTTGACTAACAGGGTTAGAGGGTCAAATGACCCTGCTGCCCTTGATTAAAAAATAAAACAAACAATTAAAATAGATGAATTTCATCTCTATTTTTAAATTCTAAATAAATAAATTAGATTCAACATCATCATCATCATCTTCGAACCCAGGTCTAGGTTCAACATCAAACATCATCATCATCTTCAACCAAACCCTAAACCCAGATTCAACAAACCTCAGAACCATCCCAATCAACCAAACCCAGATTCAAAAATTCAATCTCTGATTTGTTTATGCACTGCACCTCATATGCATCCACAAGACCGTCCATCATCTGCATCCACAAAATCAAAAACAAATAATAATAATAAAAAAACCCAATTCCACCACCATTAACATCATCACCAAACCAAATGATCCAAACACCCAAATCATCACCACCAAATTCAGTTCTTTATAACAAAAAAATTGTGGATCTGGTAGAGTTTAAGATTACATGCATCGGATTCAAAATCAAAATCAAAAGAATTTAAACATCTTCTTTAATCGTAACAAACATGAAATAAACTAAACATGTAACAGATTAGACAAATCGTTCAAAAAGACAAAGAAATACACTAGCTAACAATAGATTTCACAATCAATTTGGGCTTAGAAACAACATAACAACAGCAAAAAAAACATAGATCTAGACACAATAAAACGAATCGATAGTGAATAGAGATCATGAAAAAAAAAAGATGAAGTACTGGTGTTCAACAAGAGGTACCACAAGATCTGAGACAAGAAGTACTAATAATAATTAATCTAATATAAGCCATTCAATATAATATGTTTACTTGATTTATTTATTTTTCTCAATTAATCGAAGTTTCAACAAAATCTGGTGTTCAACAAGAGGTACCACAAGATCTGATGGGGGGAGAGAGAGATATCGAGTGAGAGAGATAGGGTTTGAATGTTTGTTTTATTTTTTAATTTAATTAATTAATAATTACTTTTTAATCAGATTTTTATACTGACAAATCAATTTAGTTTGATTTTTTTAATATTATTATTTTAAATCAATTTTTTTAATTGTTTTTAATTGAAATCATTAAGTTTAACCCTACTTTTACCATTATACCCTTAATGATTTGACGGAACTCTAACAGAATTGGACGACAGAGACCAAAATACAGATTTTTGCTAACAAGAGGGACCTGTCAAGATAATCCTGAAAACCGAGGGACCAGTTTGTGTAATAGGTCAAACTAGAGGGACTAAAATGGATTTCACTCTATTCTAAAGACACTCCATTTTATTTTATTAAAAGTTAGGACGAACCATCATAGCCTTTTGGATTCATCCGATGAGTAATCTTTTCTGAATTAAATTATTAAAAAAAAAATTATCTCTCATAAATCATCAGATTAAATATTACATATTAAACACTCTCTCCTAAATTTTTAATTACCATATTAAACTCTCTCTCTCTCCAAAAACATATCTCTAAATTTTTATCTTCATTCTTTCTCAAGCAAGACTAACAATTAAGAAAAAAAAAAAACTTATGAATAAGCTTGATTTTTAGGAACCATATATTAAAATAAAATTAAAAAAACTCAAAAAACAAGTACCTTGTTTAAAAAAAAAATTCAAAATATAGAAATGTTTTTTGTTACTTTTGTAGGTATGTGATTGCCTAGAGAATTTTAATTCTTTCATTAGTCTTAGAAATTCCGAGTTTAATCGAATCTAGTTGCAACAAATCAAGTTTTCATATATATATATATTTGAAAAACAAGGTATTTGTATTGACTTTTTAATATATATATATTGTAGGGAGGTCGCGCATCGGAAAATAGATATTGAATCAAAAGATTTAAGAGCGATAGGTTTCAAAAAAAATTTATCGTCTTCTTAGGACTTTTTTTGTATACGCAAATACAAGGAAGAGATTTGTTTTCATACATTTGAAGAACACTCCTTCGTTTTCTTTTCGATTCTTCACCACTAAGCCTTCAGAGCTATGTCCTGTGATCTAGCAACTGTGTGTGGGCATGTCACGGATTCCAAGAGAAGTTGAATGGAGGCTTGAGAGATCCGGTTTGTCTTCTTGAAGATTTTGGCCAAGCTAGGACAAAAAGAATTTCTTTTTCTCTCCTCTTGTGTTGTGGCCGCACCTCTCTCTATCTCTTAGGGTTTCAGTTGTTTATTTTTCCTTATAAGTATATCTTATTGATGAGGTCGTTTGTGCACATCAAAACAATATATTTATATATGTGATCTTTTTGGAAATAATGTTTTACCACTTCGGAATCCTTTTAGGATATAAAACGTAATAATGGTAAGTTGGATTCGTTCCACAAGGAAATGAAGTAATAGTTAGGTTGATTAACTAATCTAAGATTGCGATAATATAAATCATGATAAGTGGATAGTGGGTGGTTTAAAATATCACAAAACATACATAAAGTAAAAGTAACAAAAGTGATAGGTAAAATAGAATCTCAACAATCTAAGATAAGAAAAACGGGTGAAATCAATTGAGAGATACGCTAAGGGATTAGTGAAGTTGCAAGTGGATTAAGGGTGCTTTTCAAACTATCATAAAGAACCAATCTCATATGGATTAACCTCAAAATAAGGTTTGGATTATTGTGGTTGGTATTCCCTACAATAATCCATCATATTTGTTGAATTCTTTAATCAAATAAGGTTGTGATCAAATAAGGTTGTCATTCCAAAGGTGATTATATAATAGATTATTCTAACAAGATTATGATTAATAGGTTGATATACAAATCAATCATATGGTGACAAGAATCTAAAGATATAATAAATAGAAAATACATAGAGATTCAATTAAAATATAGTCAAGCAACCCCAAGTCCAAGTGTTTCTAACACCAACCCCCTAGATTGGGGGGTTTTAGCTACACATAGTTACAAATAGGAAAAGAAAGTAATAAATGAGGAAATCACCCGTAGGTTACCTTCTTTAATGCTCAATCCTTTCCCTCCTTAGATGCTCTTTTGTGTAAAAGTGTGATGAGTGTCAAATGGTGTGTGACTAAGGTAATATGGTGAGAGAGGAATGGTTTGGTGAAGTAAGATAGATATGGTGTTGAGTGTTTGATGGAAAAGGTAGTTCAAGGTTAGAAATGAAGGAATTTGGAAGTGGGAGTTATGGAAGAAAAACTAGGTCTAAAAATGCTAAGTAAAAGTGTGCTTTCTAAAACTCTATATATTTTTGTGTGTCTTCAAACTCAAAGAAGATGGATATTTATACTGGTCTTGATTTGTGTGCTGAAAATCGCTTGGAAAGTTGATGTGGCGGGAATGTCGCCATGGTGACCTCATGGCGACATTCTGTTACGCATTCTGAGATCCAATTGTCGCCACGAGCATCATCTTTTTCACCCTTTGCAAATGGCGACACTGAGGAATTTGGGGGAAGGTCGCCATTTGCCATTGAATGTCGCCATGGCGACATGCAAATGGCGACCACACCTGATGCAATATTCTTGGAGAAATTTGTTGGTCGCCATGGCGACCAAATGGCGACCTTCGCTTCTTCTTAAACAATCCTTCATGTCGCTATGGCACCATATGGCGACATGGAGGCGATATTAACACACTTCCTGTCGCCATGGCGACCTTAAATCAAGCAAATGGCGAAATGCCCTATTTCATTGCCCTTATACTCCAAATTCCTCATATTCTTCACAAATGCCCTTGAGGCCTAATAAAACCTGAAACACTTGATTTAACAACATTAAATACAGGGAATCGCCCGAGAATAAGCGCAAAGAATAGGAACTAAGGGTACAAAATCGTACAATATTTTGTCCGATCACTTATATACTAAGATCCTAGGGTTTAGTAATCCAAGTTAAAATAGGATTCTAAATCCTTTTTAATTCGGTCACCACTAGGGTTTGAACCTTTGACCTATTTAGAGTAAATAAAAATAATCACTTATTATTTTATTCTTTTGCTCTTGTCAAGGTTCAAACTTGAAACCTCCATATAACTATTAATAATTCTTAATTATTAATATGTCAATTAAATAATCATATTATTTAATAATATTTAATTCATCAATTAAATAATATATTAATTAAATAATCACATCATTTAATTAATTCCTAAAATATATTTAAGTTACTTTCGTAACACAATTACTTGGACTATCCAATTCTCCGTGAACCTTGTTACTATCAATCGTAAAGGGCTAGCAAGGGGACCTAATGAACCCACAGTTTTGAGCTCCAATAATAGTTAGAAAAATTAATTAAACTATTTAATTAACATTTCATAATTATTAACCTCGGAGTTATTCCACTAAAAACCCTAGGTTGTACTCTCGTAACTGTAAATGTTTTACACAACCAAATTATCAGTGTCCATCGATATAGCTGTTATATATGGTATGATCCTCCATAAGTAGTTCATAATTAGAGCTAGGTCATAAAATCCGTTATACCTTCTAATTATATATTTTCCTTTAAGTACCATTGATTCTCCAATGAATGATTATATCCTTTATTCCTTTACGGAAGAAGGAGGGCGCTCTTAATCGTTCAAGTCTCGAATCAACCTTTAAAGGAACTTCTCATCTACTTTTCGTAAGAAGGAGTGGATTCCACTATTGTGTGCATACCTTCCTGGCCATAAGCCAAACAGTGATTCCAAGATACAAAGTTATTGATCGAGAATGATACTCTAATCTCACCCATGGTATTTCAAGAAATACGATCTAACTCAAAGGAGTCAGTAAGACACTTAGGATTTAGATCACTCATATACAACCATCATTTGTCGATATATATGAATCTTTTCAACTAACGATCTTAGTGATAGATTCATATAGATCGTGGCCCAGTCCTATATGATCACATCATATAAAGTGCCTCCATTCTCATAACACCATATGAGTAGTCTAGGATAATACCACCGTACATTTACGGAATGGACTACAGCTGTAGATTAACCATAAATAAAGTACCCAACTTTATTTGCTTTATATGGACTCTTTATATTGCATGTCTCAAAATGAATTCCTCTGTATATGACATTCATATACTCATTTTGAGATTACATCTAGCAATCTTGGATGTTAGCACAAATAATATAAACGTATGAGTTATGTTAATTGAATGAAATAACTACTTTTTTTATTAATGAATTTATAACATTTACAAATTACAAACTTTAGAGCACACACACACACACACACACACACACACATATATATATATACATAGAAATATTCAAGTTAATGCGTACTAATATAACTTCATTAGTGTGTTGGATGTGGACCATTAGATTTACATATTTCGACTCAAAGTGTATGCATTTGTCAAAACTTCTACATAATCAGTTGTCCATATGCATTGGTATTAATGCAGTTACATCAATGCGCACTAATATATATAGGAAATAATCTATGGTCCACATGCAAAATGCACTAATGTATTTTATATCAGTGTGCACTGAGGTGAAAAATATGTATACATACATATATATATGTATGTATGTATGTATGTATGCAGTTTTTCTATTGTCAGTTCGAACTGACAAAAGATATATCAGTTCCTTGCATGTGTGCCATTAGATTTAAATACTTTGACTTGGCTACATGAACTTGTCAAAACATCTTTTAAATCCAATAGCACACATGCAAGGAAATGATATATTTTATATCAGTTAGAACTGATAATAGAAAGACTATGTATGTATGTATGTATGTATGTATGTTTATTTATTATTGATCGAAAAAGTATAGAGATAGGATTTTTTTTTTTTTTTTTTTTTTGAAAAATGGAGAGAGAATAATTAGAAGAGAGTGTTTAATATGGTAATAACAGATTTAGAAGAAAGAGTTTAATACGTAATATTTAATCTAATGGTTTAGGATAGAAAATTTTATTTTTTTAATAATTTAATTAGTTAGGTGTGTCTTTAGAATTTTTTTTTTTTTGTCTTGTTTAATAATTTTAATTCAGGTTTAAATTGTCATTAATAAAAATAAAATACATTGGAGTGTAAATAGATAATTTGTTGATTGTAAGGAGAAGCTCTCATATAAAAAATGAGTGTACTAATTAGTTTTGAGTCATATATGTAATTAGGGGTGGCAATAGTTGACATGACCAGGTGACATAACATGAACATGACACGATATTTACGGATTTGGGTTAGATTTTATTGGGTTCGATTCGCTAATGTATCAACACGTTAAACCCGTTATGTAAACGGGTCATGTTTGGGTTGAACCCCTTCTAATCCGCTAACCCATTTAACATGATTAAATGTCAATGATAAATATGTAATTTATAATTATATAGAGATAAATAATTATTTTTACATTGAAGTAGCTTATAGAAATTTTTAGGAGAAAAATTATCAGATAAAATTTTAATTGTTTTTATCAAATTTTAAACATTTAAGCATAAAAATTCTTTTAATAGGTTAATCATAATTTTAAATTTTACTAAAGAAACTTTAACTATTTAAAATTGCTTTAATAAATAAACCTTAAAATATTTTATTAACATATTTGAGAATCAGATTATGTGGGTCTCACCCACAAATCAAGTCCCATTTATGATTCTCTCTCATGAAATTTGATTCCCTTTCATTTAATTTTTTTTATTAGTAAACGCGTCCTAAAATTGTAAATAGGTAAATTAATTAATGGAATTTAGATTTATTACATATCATAATTGACATGAGGAGTTAAATGGATTTATTGCGTAACTCAATAATTTAATGGATCATGTTTGAGTTCAACTTATGACACTGATAAGTTTAACAAACCGTATTCGGGTTTAGTAAAAAATTAATATGCTGTGTTTGGGTTAATGCAAATACGACACGGTAACCCATATATATTTTTAAATTATTACAATACTTCAAGATTGGGTGAAGTATTAAGAGATGGACATGACTTAAACCTACAACCTTATGAGTATTGGTGTGAGGAGCTTATAACTGAGTCAACATAATCTGGTCACACGAAAACCTATATTTGCTACAGATAAATGTAATGTTTAATCTCGATAGGTTTCAATAGAAATTAATTATTATTTTTTTAAGTCACAAACAATTCATTTAGCAAAATTTTGTTAAAGATTATGATCTAACAACCTAAACTACCCAAATCTAGATTTAGTTTCAAATATAAAAATAAATTCATCTAATCTTTTTTTTTTTTTTGGGTGAAATCTCATCAAATATTCAAATCTAATTAAAATTGATTTCAAATGAATTAATACTTTACTCATACACATGCTTCAGTACATACTCTGTTTTTTTATTATTTCTTAAAAAAAAAAAAAAAAAAATGCATGGAAATTTGCTTCAAAAAAAATTAATAATCTGACAGTGACTTCACGCGCGGGAATGCAACCTTAAAAAAAAAAATCTGCTTCTAATTAAAATCCCAACCTTATTTTCCCGCTAAATCCGCCGTACTGCAACCGAAAAATCGTTAGAGAGCAACACATGGGATCCTACTCTCTAACTGATTTCCTACACCCACTCACATTTCGACACGTCATCTCATTATCAACCCTCAGCTTTTCCACCTCAACCAAACACAATATATCAGGTGTGGGACTCACAGCTCAATGATGTGCCCGCACCACACGATTATTTCCCTCTATGGAAACCAAATTAAATCTCACTATCCTATATTTAGTTACTTGTATTAGATTATTTGGATGGGAGATTTGCAAACACCTCCCCTGATGTTTGATTTATTTTTAAAAATAATTTTCTAATTTCAAATAAAAGTTAAAAAACACTTTATAGTCTTAAAATGTAATTCAAAAACTCCTTGATTGTGTACCAAAAACACCCTATATGGAAGTTTACATATAAATTCAAAATTGGAGGGTTGTTTTTTAAAAAGACCAAATCTCAGCAGTTTTTGGAAATCTCCCTTATTTTGATATGTTACTAACTTACTATTGCCAATTAACCACAGATTGGGTGAGAATAACAAAAGTTTGTAACTCTATAAATCAAATTTTAACAACCTTTGTAACTTTCAAATTTGTCTTGCAAGCAAAGAAAATAAAATCAAACCAAACAAAACTAAACTAAACCAAAAAAAAAAAAAAAAAAAAATGAGACCTACACAATCACAATCACAATCACAATGCCATGATCAACATGCAAAGAGAGATCAAAATGGTATATGCCCACCTACATTGAAGCTCAATAAGGACTCTCACATGATCATGAAGAAATCCTCATCTTCCTCTTCGTTCTCGCCTCCGCCTTCTTCACATCACCGACACCCGGTGATCATCTACACACACTCGCCGAAGATCATCCACACATCCCCCAAGGACTTCATGGCATTGGTGCAGAAGCTCACCGGGATGTCGCGATCAATCAACAACAACGAGGATGGCCATCATCAAGGGATCAACAGCAAGGCTGATAACCAAAACGCCAACACCTTGTCTGACGACGACAGCAACAAGAACGTCGGGAAGAATATTAATGTCAATGGAAATGATGATAACGAGTCGTCCTCCGTGATCACAAGCGATGAGAACTGCGGCGGAGGAGGAGGCGGAGGCGGTGGGAATATAGGGGAGGGACAAGTGAATTCATGTTTTGTGGCAGCGCCACCCATTTATGAACCGCCTCCGAATCCTTACAATTATCCGATTTATAACCCCAACTCCGCTGATTTTTTATGCACCAATCCGCCATTCTATAATTACACCACGGATTCTTTGTTTTTTCCACCGAAGATGAGAGCACCAGATCAGCATAATCATCATCATCATCATCATCAACAAGGAATGAGTGATTTTCACGAATATTAGATATTTTTTTAAAGAATATTTATACGATTTCAGGTATTAATTCTTTCATAGAATTCATTTGATTTGGATTTTTTTTTTTAATGCTAATAAGGGTACGTTTTAGATTACATCTATTATCAAATAGGATTTTTTTTTTTTTTTTTTTTTTTTTTTCAGGACTAAATTTTTTCAATAATGTTTGTTTATTCCTGTCTCCAATTTTGTTTTTTGTTTTTTTTTTTTTCCTTCAAATAGATACAAGAAAAACATCACAAAACTTGTCTCTCATAGGTTTGTCAATTGTCAATTATTCAATACATAATAATAATTATATTCTTTTCATAGTTGTATTTCGAATGATCTATTATTATTATTTTTGTTTTTTGTAAACTATATTGGATTTGAACTCATCCTTCGTTTTGAAAATGATAATTATAGGGTTCTCTTAACCTGTACTCTCCTTCCAGAATTCTTTTACTGGTATTATATATATATTGTTCATTATTGCAGTGTAACAATTTTTCGTCAAATTGTACAGGATTTTGTTTGCGGTATAACAATTCTTCTCCAAATTATACACTGTGGATTTTGATTGTTCGAAGGGTAAATAGACAGAAAACTTTTTTTTTTTTTGTTTTTTTTTGTTTTATATCCCATAAATTTTCTGGACCCGCTTAGTAAACTCGAATTTAAAACCGGATCCCCAGCCCAATAAATTTAGGGAACATGAAACTATGGTATTTGGTCACGTAGGCAAATACGGATGTAGGGGTGTGGTAAAGGCCATGTACACCAAAACATTTTTGTTTTTAATTTGTTTTTACAAAATATCCTTAAAATATATTAATTACTATAATTTGGGGGTTTTGGGAGGGGGAGAGACTCGAACCAGCAATCTGATAGTGCGGGTGTGAGGGACATACTACTGAACCAACCTCATATTGTCCTTAAAATATATTAATTAATATTCAATCTTTAAAAATAAAAAAAAATTACTTTGATCCCCCCAAATATGGTATTTTGGTACATTGGCCTCCAAACAAAATTTTCAGGCTCCATCCTTCTTGTAGGTAGTTAGGTATACCATGATTCGAATCCCAGAGATAGAAAACTCTTTGACAACAAAAATTTACACTATGTTTGGTTTGATAGAATATGAGAGAAAGAAAAGGAAATAAAATGTATGGATTTCTAATCTCTTGTTGTAAGAGAGAGAATAGTTTCTTCATGTTTTATCGAATTTGGTTTCTCTCTAAAATTGGACGGAAAAGGAGGGAAATGAATTAAAAGTTAGTAACTTTTTTCAATATTCCAAAACTAACTTCATTTGTTTCCTTTTCTTAAGGGATATAATCAATCCCCATCCCCCCCCCCCCCCCCCCCCCCCCCCCCCCCCCCCCCCCCCCCCCCCCCCACATTGTAGTTTGACATATTAGACACTTGGCCCCCTCTAGTTTCAGTAATGGCCATTCTCCCCCCTGAAAACCAAAATATTAGACACTTTACCCCCCTAGTTTCAGTAATGGTCATTCTCCCCCTTGAAAACCATAATATTACATTTTGCCCCCTAACCATTAGGAATTATGTTAGTCAAATACTTTGACCATTAAAAAATCAATTAAATGACCTTAATACCCTTGAACACATGAGTTATGCCCTCTAATGATACCACTAATTGTTTTTAAAGAAAATAAAATAAAAAATAAGACAATAAAAACTAATAAAAGTATTTTAAAAAAACATAATTGAAAATAAAAATTAACAAATTATAAAATTAGCAACAAAAAAATTCAATATTAAAAAAAAAAACAATTCAATATTTTAAAATAAAATTTAATATTGTTTTACTTTTTTTACAATTATATTATTTTATTATCTTATTATTCTTTATATTAATATTTTTTAAATAAATTTTTTATTTTTACATTTCATTATTTATATTAATGTTTTTTTAATTAAATATTTTATTTTTACATTTAATTCTTTTATTAATTTTTGTTTAAATAATTTTTTTAATTTTTTATTTTCAATTCTGTTTTTTTTTAAATACTTTTATTAGTTTTTATTGTTTTATTTTTGATTTTTTTTTCTTTAAAAATAATTAGTGGTATCATTAAGTGGCATAACTCATGTGTTCAAGGGTATTACAGTCATTTAATTAATTTTTTAATGGTCAAAGTATTTGACTAACAAAATTCATAACGGTTAGGGGGTAAAATGTCTAATATTTTGGTTTTCAGGGGGGATAATGGTCATTATCGAAACTAGAGGGGGTAAAGTGTCCAATATTTTGGTTTTCAGGGGGGAGAATGACCATTACTGAAACTAGAGGGGGCACAATGTCTAATATGTCAAACTATAGGGAGAAAAATGATTATATCCCTATTCTTAACCATCCAAACAACCATCACTAAAAACACTATATTTTCCTCTCCTTTCCTTTCCTCCCTAATTTATCATTTCCTTTCCTTTCTTTTCCATCAATCCAAATATAGTGTTAAAGCAAGAAAAAAAATGTTTGTTTATTGAAGAAATAAAATTCAATTATAATCAAATTTTGAATCAATTAAATTTCTGTAATTTTTAATTTTTTTTATTGACAAGTGTTTTTTTTAGAGGACTTAACTCAAGACAGATGATGAAGAAAATATTAATTGTTACAAAAGCAAAATAATTTTTAAAATATATACAAAAAAATACAAAAAAATTATTGTAATAAATAAATAATTGTTTTTTAAAAATAACATACTCAGGGAGGACTATCAATGCAAGTAGAATCGTGTGAAAGAGCTAAAAATAAAAGATATGTATACAATTCAAATTAATAGATCTTTTGCTTATACATTTTGAACTAAGCCGATTAATTTCAAATTAAATAGGCGATCAAGGATTTAAATTTGTCTAAGTAGAGACATAGTTTGAAGTTGTTTAGAGAAACAAGAGAAGAAGAATCATGTCTTCTTCTGATGTGGTTAATTAGATTTATAAAGTTAAAGAAAGAAATGTCTTTTGATTTGTGGTTTAAATATAATTTTCTACTTTTTAAAAGAAGGGATACATTCTTTTTTTATTTTATTTTTTTAAAGGAAAAAAGATAAAGAAAAAATTTGTTTGATTGGATTCAAATATTTTTAATAACTTCTAACATTTAATCCTTGTTTCTTAGAAAAGATCATGTTAATTTACAGACTGATAAATGTTGAGCATCAAATAATGCCATCTCTTTAAAAATCTATTCTAGAGAGAGGTGCTCTGCCTTCTCTCTAGTTTCAGGTGGTTTTTGGTTGTTTTAATCCTCTTTATGAGGTTGTTTGGTGTTTGGTTGTGTTCATCCTCTCTATGAGGTTGTTTTGATTTTTAGTTACTTTCTATCCTCTATGTGAGGGTGTGTTGTTTCCCACCTGTGTGTGGGTTTGTTTCCTCCGTTTGTGGGGTTATTTCTGGGTGGTGCTTGTGTCTTCACAAGCGGTGTGTTTCCCCCGTTTGTGGGGCTTAATTTCTGGGCTGTGCTTATCTGTTCTTAGCTGTCAAGTCCAAGTTGTAATTGCCCTGGTTCTGTGTTCCAGGTGTTGTACTCCCTTAGGTTTTATCCCACCGAATGATATGTTTAATCAAAAAAAAAAAAAAAGATAAATGTTGAGCATCTGGATATCTTCCATTTTCTTGTTTTTCATTTTTTTTTTTTTTAATTGCATTAAGACTAAGAGAAAATAATAGAAAACTTGAATTCATAACAAGACTTTGCTCCAAAGATAACGATTTTATTAATAATGATCAAAGATCACAATAGTTTTTGAATTCATACTTAAATAGAAAGACAAAAAGCAACTCCAACTAGGACTAGACTCCTAAACCGATTGAAATTGGGAAATCTGGAAATTTACCAAAAATATGCAAATTTGAGTTAGTGAAGAATCTAAATTTCTAAGGGGGGTGTATTCAATTAGGATTCTTAGGGACATTTAAAGACATTATAAATCCTGGTGTATTCAATTAGGGCATTTAAAGACTTTAAAATAGTCTATATTAATCCAGTGGTATTCAATTAGGATTTCTATGGACTTTTAAAGAATCCTTACAAATCTGGGTGTATTGAATTGAGACTTTAAAAATGTCTACAAGAATCAAGGTGTATTCAATTGGACTAGATTTTAAAGGATTTTCTTAGGTCATGGATTTTGGTGGATTTTGGTGGACTTGATAGTGGGAGATATAAATATCAAATGTCATAACATGTCCGACCTTCTCCCCAAATATTTTGGTGGACTTTGCTCTCTCTCTCTCTCTCTCTCTCTCTCTCTCTCTCTCTCAAAACAAAAACGTGTTGCTTCTTCTCACTTCTTCTCTCCTCAAATAATCATGATCGATGATCTTCTCTTGCTGATTTTTTGACTGCAATCTTACCCAACAACACTCAAAAAAAAAAAAAAAAAAAAAAAGACAATAAACCAAAACACATTCCACTACCACGATTAGCGCCTTTTTTTTTCCTGTGAGTTACACACACTGGCAAGTGGCAACACATACAAGCAAAAACGTTGATTTTTTTTTTTATTTGTCTGTGTTTTGCCTTTTATACAGGTTATATGCATTTAACTTACCTTTATTTTTATTTTTATTTTTTATCTTCTTTTATTATTTTAATATGCCACTTTAAAATAAAATTAGCTCAAACCCCAACTCATCTTGATGTAATTTATGTATTTAATTTGAAATCTTATATAATTAAATCATAGTTTATTTGATCAGTGGCAAACCAAAACATAAAACGAGGGAGATGTCATAATTATTATTAATATTGTTTTTATATGTAATCACAAACACCAAAAAAAAAAATGATTTTCTTATTATTCCGGCCATGAGCTAGTTTTTTTTCTGTTGGCGGTTTGCTTAGAAAGTGAAGGCAAGCCATGGTGGATATGTGTCCTACAAAAAAATTAAATAAAATTCAACATTAAGAGTTAGATTTTTTTTTTTTTTTTTTTTTTTTTTTTTTGAAAACAATAAATTCAATAACAAATTTTTAAATAGGACAATAGTAGACATCCAACCATTTTTGTCCAACTTTTTGTCCAACCCGTGATATGTCAATTGGTGAGTGGATATATGGATAAATCATTATTAATGTGCATCCACTCACCAACTGACACATCAGGGGTTGGACAAAAAGTTGGACAAAAAGGTTGGATGTGTAACATTATTCTTTTAAATAATAATAAAGTTGATTGGATTTACCAGAGGGGTGTACATACAGCTTTTAAGGGGTGCAAATATCGTCACTCTTCTCCATTTATAATAGAAGTCAGAGATAACAAATCCATGAAAGTCCATAGATGTCTAAACAAATCCATAACAGTCTGAGATAGATGTCTAAACAAATCTATAAAAGTCTGAGATAGATGTCTAAACAAATCAATGAAAATCCATGTGGATTTATAAAAGTCCGTAAAAATCCGTAAAAATCCATGAAAATCAGTCACTTAAAAAATGTCTTTAAATGTCCTTAAAATTCCTAATTGAATACACCCTCCTAAATGAATATAAATCCCTACTAAAAGTTATCAAGATTCGACAATACCGCATGAAAAGGGAAAGAAAAAAAAAAAAAAAAAACACTAAAATGAAGATCAAAACGACAGAATTAAGGAAAACAACTAGGCTAATGAGGATCCCCCCAATTATTGTTGTAGAGCTCATTGAGAATATTCGGGATGTATATTATAGGTTCAAATTTGACATTGTTTGCCCCTTCATACATCAGCATTTTTACGATAGCATGATTAGGGTTGCATATAGGTCCCCCATCCCCATCCCCATCCCCACTTCTCAAACCCTCGCCCCCCATTTGGGGAAAATGGGGATGAGGGAGTTTTGGGGGGAGGTCCCCCCATCCCCATTTCCCCATTTTTCCCCATTTTCCCATTTACCTCATTCCCCCATTTCCCCATTTGGTTGAAAATTACAAATTAAACTATATATATTAAAAAAAAAAAACATTCAATTACAAATGCAAAAGAAAATACATTAAAAAATAATGTCAAATATATATATATATATATATATAATTATTTTTATAATATTTTAGGGGAAATGGGGAAATAGGGATGGGGGACCCCATCCCCATCCCCATCCCCATTTCACTATATTAATGGGGAAAATGGGGATGGAGGACCCCCATCCCCATCCCCCCCCATTTTCCCATTTTTTCGAAAAAAAATTCCTCCAAATGAGGATAGGGAAGCGTGGAAATGAGGATCCGGGGGAAAATGTGCAACCCTAAGCATGATCAAATTTTTTTATTTTTTTATTGAGTCGTCTTAAAATAATACAGATATTTTGAAGAAAAAACTGTTTGATTAGACTCCATGCTATGACTCTTTTGCGTACAAGACAATAAAAATAATAAAAGATATGTTAATTTGTGCCCATCAATTCCATTGCACAATGGAGACCCGTGATAGATTTTCGCTGCATGATGAAGATCTTTTAAGGACACGATAGCCTTTTAATTCAAGTCAACTTTAGGGTATAACAGACTTTTTCATAAACTTTTAAAGGCATAATAGTCTTTTAAAGCGGTCAACTTAAGTCAACCAGGTTTATGAATAAACTCATCTTTCTATACACATTCAACAATAGTTCAAAGTACAAGGGCGTTTTTGAATTTAACCATTTTGATTTCATTCCATATCCCTTCAAAACCCATCAAATACACCAACACATTACACAAAGCACCAACCAAACACCAATCAAACCATATCATCAAGAAGTATATGGGATATGGCATGCATGAAGCAACAACACAATATGACGATAAAAGGATCCGCCACGAACCTCCCTACCAGAGTACCAAGGCACCAACAACCACCGGATTTTTACTAGATTCAGGAGGAGCCTCCCATATATGATGGATGCTCACTGATTTTATCAGATCTAGGTGGAGATTCCCATATGCCATAATATATATATACTGTATAATATTAAGTTAAACAGTATAATAATTGTAAGATTAAATACAAATTCAATTTATAATTCAATAAGATAGTAAATCAATTAATAGGATCAGCTATTTATGACTAAGATTTTACTACATGGACAAATGTATATAACTCTTCCTCTCTTTTTTAGATAAAAGAATCAGACCAACGAACATTGGGAAAGATCAAGGAGCAAAATCAAAGCCATCTCACAGAGTGGGAGCTTACAAAATTCATAAACGAAAAAACCAAGTAACAATAAAGATCAACGAGCAAATCTACCCAAAGAAATTATACAAATGTTAGGTCAAACCATTCAAAATATCCGAAAAACAAAACTGAGGAGTCGATGACAACCAAGAACAATATATACTTGTTTATATAACATAAACTAAAATATTTGTTTAATTACTTAAGTTACAGTAAGGCAATAACTTATATATAAATCATAACTACTAATAACTGACTGACATGCTTCATCATTTATTTTTTGTAATATGGAGGTTAGGTTTTGTCTTCACTGTTATGTGTGTTATGGTTGGCCTTTTAACTGGATTGTGAGAGGGTGGTTTTGTTTTGATCATGATTGTCAGCACTAAGCACCGGCTTTAAGACCATGATAAACGTATGCGGGAATCTCCATTTATGTGTTTAATTACTTTATGAACATCAAGTATGAACCAATTTTGTATTCTTTAAAAAAAAAATTACTTAAATCAACCAAAAAAAAAAAGTTATTTAATTCGTGATCAACATAGAATAAGAATGCTAGCAAACTGGAAAAAATAATTACCATAAATTAACTAACCTCCAGAGATGACAAAAATATGGTGAGCTATGAAAGAGATACGGGGATGGAGAAGAGAAACGTGACGATTCTACTGACTTACCTCCGCGTTGTTCTTTCCGGTTCCTACAATTTCGTTGATCGATTCTGATTTTTATGCAAAAAAAATTTCTAGTTGCTACAATTTGATAGCTATGAATAATGTTTTTTTTTTTTTTCTTTTCAGTTTTACCGTGAGAGCAAAAAGGATACGATTTTTGAGAGAGAGAGAGAGAGATTCCTGTATGGATTCTAACTCTTGTTTTTTTTTTTTTTACCGTTCGTGATATTGTTTTTATTTATAAATATATTTTTTTTATAAAAAAAAGAAAAAAAAAAGAGGATAAACCTTTTAATAACAATCATTGGATTAATAGTTTAATACAATGACTTTCATTAAAAGGTGTCGATAGTAATACAATAAGGAGGTGCTGACTTGAAAATTAATGTGTGTGTATATATATTGAATTTCTTGAATCATAAACAAATTATTTTTATTTTATTTTATTAAAATTTGTTAGGAAGTGTCCACGTTGCTTTTCCTCCGTTAATTACTAACATCCCTCCATAAGAGCGTAATAATTGATTTTTTCTATTCTGGCCATTTAAACCAAGCACTATAAACTTTTGCCACAAACAAAACGAAACAAGAAGCAAATAGCAAGTACTTTATCATCTGTCTAATACACCCCAAGTGTTTGATTTATTGTGCCAAGTGTTTGATTTATTGTTTAAATAGGATCCAGTACAAATATTTTTAGAGTTTAAGAGTTATGAAAAAAATATATATATTTCAAGAAAATGATTAAAAGAACAAACGAGGTTTTTTTTTTTTTTTTTTTTTTTTTTTTTTTTTTTTTTAAGGAATGTGGGGTTTTATTAGATTTGTTTTATATAATTTTTTTTTCCTTAAATTTTCTGTCTCTTTTAGTAATTTTGATAAAGCAAAAAAAATAATACTTAATAATTTTAAAAGTATGGCATAAATAGATCAGTAGGGGGTGTGCCAATAGCACCACTCATAATATATATATATATATATATATATATATATATATATTTGTTCTTTGATTCTTTTTAATTATTATCTGAATAATTTAAATTCTCAAAAATGTTTCATAATTATATAAAATTATTTCCAAATCCCCTATAAAAAAGGGTATCAACCCTTGAATAAACTACCTTACAGATTACATTTAGAGATAATTACCCCGGTGGCCATCAACTTATGCCACCACTATTAAAATAGCCACTAGATGGGGAAATTGATGGAAAATGGCCATTTTTAGTAAACATTGTTACACTAATGGTCATTCCATCAAATTCCATTCAATTCTATCCAATAAGTGGCATTTTGGTAAATATGAGGATAACATTAATTTATTTAGATATTTTTTGGAAATCAATTTTTGTTTTTGTTTTTTGAAACAAATAATTATATTTAGTGTGTACATATACATATAGCATATCTCAAACATATATATATATATATATATATATATATATATATATATATATATATATATATATATATCTTTTCCAACTTATCTCAAATATGTTTTTTAGAATTTTTTTTTATTTTATAGCTTTAATCTTCTCAAAAAAGAAAATATATATATATATATTTCTTTTCAACTTATCTCAAATATATTTTTTAGAATTTTTAGATTTTGTAGCCTTAATCTTCTCAAAAAAGAAAAAAAAAAAATATATATATATATATATATTTCTTTTCAACTTATCTCAAATATATTTTTTAGAATTTTTAGATTTTGTAGCCTTAATCTTCTCAAAAAAGAAATACATATATATACATACACACACACACACATATATATATATATATATATATTTGAGGTATGCTATACGTATATACACACTAAATATAATTATTTGTTTCAAAAAACAAAAAAAACATCTAAATTCTAAAATAAATTAATGTCATCCCCTTATTTATCAAAATGTCATTTATTGGATGGAATTAGATGGAAATTGATGGAATGACCATTAGTGTAACAATGTTTGCCAAAAATGACCATTTTCCATCTATTTCCCCATTTGATGGCCATTTTGATAGTGGTGGTAAAAGTTAATGGCCACTAGGATAATTACCCCTTACATTTATAAAAAAGATGATAAGATTACACAATTAATTAGGCTCCTCTCAAATTGTATTACCCTTTTTGCTAATATGTAAGACTTTACAATAACTTCCAACAAAGAAGTAAAAAGAAACCAATTTTTATTTTATTTTTCTATTATTATGTTCTTTCATTGTTGAGATTTTACACTCCAGAGATGTCCCTTTGGTACAACAAAACTACAGATACATACACACATTTACAATTTACAGATTACTTCTTCTTCTTGTCTTCCTTTTCTCTCTCTATAATCACCGGAGCCGCTGGTACGCTGAACCACCATTCTCTCATTCTCCTCATCCATCTCTCTGTGCTTGCTTTTCTTGGAGGTGAGTATCTTGTAAATGTCTCGACGAATGTCAGTAGAACTATGTACTTAACCGGAACAAAGGCCAGAATCAAGGCCATTAACAAAAGAGTAACCGCAAATTTCTCACTTGCCTGGAATGTAAACATGTCAACGAAAAAATGTTAAGCAGAGATGATCCCTACACCATAGCAAATAAATGATATGTACCGGACTTTTTATAATTTTATATGATGAGAGTAAGGTTAGCGAGCATAAAGATAGCGAAACCTGAGGGAAAATGGAGAGAAACAAGCCACGAAGCTTAAGAAGAAAGATGTTGCCATCCTGGATGAGCTGTTCAACTTCAGTTATTGCATTCTGAACAGCCAAAAGCTGCACCATTGTGCTCATAGGCGGAGGCGCTAATACTTTAACTTCATCCACAGGCCTGCCTTGGTTACAGCATCTTGTGAGGACCATAAAGACCGCGAAAAAGATGAACACCAGAGCAAAAGCATAGCTCAGCCATTCCCTACAATGCCGACCAACCATTTATGATGTGTGCAAGAAAATGAAATGACATATCAGAGCTAAAATTAAGTAATGCGGTGTTCTCTCTCCCTGCAGTTCCCCTATCCATCAAAGATCTATTTCATAAAAGAGAGGGAAAATTAAGAGAATAAAAGGAAGAGGAAGAAGAAAGAACCCCTTTGTCAATTTTCTAATCTTATATACAATCAAATCAAGGACAAAATGCTTTCCAAAAAGAGAAAAATCAAGGACGAAATAAAATTTTTAATCCAGTGAAAGCTTAAAACAGGATATGTAACCTATACAACATCCTCCTTTTTTTTTCCTTGTTTTTGACATAAAAGAGGTAGCAATTTCACCAAATATATCTTGCTGAGTTAACTACCAAAAGAAGTACCTGTTGAGCAATCTAAGATCTAAACCATACTTTTTTTTTTTTTTTTTTTAATACCAACTCCAATATCAACAATATATCGCATAGATGTCATACTTGAGTAGAATATATTGATGCCACTTGCCAGAGTCTCACAGAATAATTGATAATTAAGAATATATGTTACTTAAATTTGTATCTTACCTGCAAATTATAAATGTCAATACTAGACAGAACACTGAAGACTTTAGAGGATCATCCCAATATGCCAGTGAAAGAAGCCAGCTCCCAACTTCTATAACAGGAAGAAGTAACTCCTGCAAGTTACATAATAAGTCAAGACTAAGGTGATGCAACAAGAAAATGACTTCATAGATATCAGAGCTAGATGTGAAAGGATGGGAAAGTAGAGCCAGATTTATTTGCTATCAACCTCATAAAACTACACTAGAACCTTGTCAATACTTAATGTGAAACTATTCAGCTTGCAATTTATTACAGTTGACATTTAATAATCTTCAACACACACACAGATACGTGAATGCACATTTTCAGAGAAGAAATGAATTTTAGATTTTTCTTCTAGATACATGTTGGCAGAAGCCAAATTTCAATTCCATTCTTCCTTATAATGAAATTCATCATTTCATCATTTCATCTAAATAATCAGCAGAAAGGAACATCCAAGAAACGAGAAGTAGAAAATTTACTGTAAATGAAAGTTGCACAGTTGAAACAGAAAGCAAAATATTAATATTATTAGCAATACCTTCATCACAGCCACATTTGTATCAATGCCATCTACTTTAACTCCATCAACTGTTTCTTGTGCAAGCACAACTTTTTTGTAGTTGTTTCTGGACTCCTTAACAGCCCTTTCCATTGAACTCATCTCCCCAACAGCTATCTCACCCACAACAAGCCCAGCCTCAGTGGAATTACTTGAACTTGGTCCAAACACAAACCCCAAGTTAGAAACCATAGCCATGGCCGAGATTGAATACATTCCACCTCCAGCAGTGGAACTGTTAGTGCGGTCTAGTTCCCTTAAAGTTGACATGTTTGCAAGAGTCTCCAGTATCAAATCTCCACCTGGAAGTTGGTCACATAGGTTAAACATGAGAAGATTCTCACAGCGAACAGAATTTGCCGAAATGATGTCTTGAACGGCTTGTAGTCGCAGAATTCCAAGTACAGCTTTTGAAAGTGCTTCATCCCGCTGAACTCCTTTCATCTGGAACTTATTTATAAATCGGTGAACATACAAAATTTCCCTCATAATTGCTAACCAGTAATCACGACGAGTATGCCCTTTAAGCTCAGGAAACTCTATAACAACTGGTTCTGACCTACAATAGAAATGCGATTTAAGAGTTAACATAGAATAAAGTTTTACATAAGCTTTCAGATATTGATAATGACAAAACATTCATAACTTTAAACAATATGAAATCAATGTGTCATAGATTTACATCATGCCTTACAAGGATATTGATTTATACAGAACTGCCTTGTCAAAAAGTCGAGTACCCCATGGTCCAGTCAATTCAGGTTTAACAATCTGTTTCAGGTCATCTGATAAATCATATATTTTTGCCTTGTCATAAGATACCACACGGAGAGCTTCAAAGTATAGTGCATGATCTGTCAACGTTAACCGACCTGCACACATGCCAGGATTGACATAAGTAGGCCAATATTACATTGGATTACTCCGGTCCATGCACTTAGAATTATACAACTAGTACAGCAAATTTTTTGTTTAAGTAAAACAAAAGGACACAGTTTGTATTAGTTACATATTTTACAAATAGAGGTAGTAATGAAGTTATAAATAAAAACTACTTATTCTATTAACCAACCTGGCCATGTAGATATTCCTACATGTTCAAGAACTGGTTGAGTGGTGACCGTCCCATCCATCTCCAGAATCCTTTCTCCTTTTGTTGATCGAATGACAGAAAGTAAAGATGACTCTGATTGGGTCTTCATTTTTTTTATTGCTCTATAGAGATAAACAATTCAAATATCATGACTAGATATGAGTGCCTATTAGTTTAAAAAAGCCACAAAACACATGACCTTGATAACAAAGAGCTATGACAATTACATCTAGATCTTATATATGTAAAAGAAGATAATACAACTATACAAGAACCTGACTCAGAATGAGGTTGTAGATCAAAGATTCCAGTAATTGATAAGTGGTATTGGGCCTAACTCAACCTTAAAAGCTAGCTTGTAGGGTGAGGGTTACCCTCACGCTTATATATTGCACTTCCCCTTAATGCCCAAGCAATGTGGGACTATGATTCAAACCCTCCCTCATGCGCAACATGCTCACTCGGCAGTACCTGCACCCGTGACAGGGACACATAGGGCCTGACCCATCCTTGGGCATGTCTAGCTCCGATACCATGTCAAAGTGGTCTTGGGCATAACTCAACCCCAAAAGCTAGCTTTTGGGTTTGTTGGTTACTAATATGGTATCAGAGCTGGACATGCCCATGGATGGGTCGGGCCCTCTGTGTCCCAGCCCGTCACGGGTGCAAGAGCACACTACGCGTGAGGGAGGGTGTGAATCATAGTCCCACATCGCTTGGACAATAAGGGAAAGTGCAATATATAAGTGTGAGGGCAATCCTCACCCTACAAGCTAGCTTTTGGGGTTGAGTTAGACCCAAGACCACTTTGACATGGTATCAGAGCTGGACATGCCTAGGGATGGGTCGGGCCTTGTGTGTGGGGCCCGTCACGGGTGCAGATGCTGCCGAGTGAGCACGATGTGCGTGAGGGAGGGTGTGAATCATAGTCCCACATCACTTTGGCATTAAGGGGAAGTGCAATATATAAGTGTGAGGGCAACCCTCACCCTTTCGGGTCTGTTGGTTACTAATAGTAATGTATATCATGGTAATTTTTTAAATAAAGTTCTTGATTTTAAGATCCATTTATAAGCAGCAATTTCAAGTGAAGGATGACACCCTTTCTAATACTCGAGTATTTAGTGACAAAATAAAATTTTGTATATCAAATATTAATCTTAACAAAGATAGGTATAGACCTTTGTTCTAATCTAAGGATACTTCAATCTTCCCAATCTTTGTGGAAAGAATAATACTCCTGGACTCCTGAATTACAAACTCAAATAGTATTTCATCATAAATCCCCCTCTAAACACAGACACACAGTCTGGGGTGTTGAAATTGGAAACCATTAAAACATTGAGGAAGAGAGACAATTTCTAATCGAATTCCATATAACTTTATAAGAAATGTTTGTCCTCCAATATATGTTTCACATATTCCTGTTGGAATAGCTAGAGTTAAACTTCAGGGTATAAAAGGGAGAAGAAAAAAATAATAAAGAAAGTATGTCATTGAAAAATGTACATGTCTCGAAGGTGAATTCAGCACCTTAACATGCCTCCTATAAGATGATTGTAACTAAGTTTTGGTAATAGATTCCAAGTCCTCTTTGTAAACCTTACAAATAACAGCTGTTTCCATTTGCCACTTCTATAATAAGTTGTATCACCGGTCTCACCACAGAAAAATGTCGATTTTTTTATAGGAAAGAAATAAAGAATTTATTACAAAAAAAGAGAGAATACAAAGATATGCAAAGGTGAAAAAACATTCCATCAAGGCTAACAAAAAGAGCTTATAGAGGATGTGTCAAACCCAACAACAGAATATGAAGGAACTTGCCCACAAAACCAAAAGAACATGATTAATAAAGAAACATAAATTCTTAAAAGTACTTTTCCTTTCAATGGGGAAAAATGACAACTTATAATATGATTCTTATGTGAAGGTAGCAAGTAAACCTCCATTATCTACTATCCATCCTCTCTTCCCTAGACCAAGAAAAATAAACTTCCCAAGACCTAAAACAAATAATAAATTGGATTTTTCTTGAAAATAGAAAAAGAGGCTAAAGTTTGTAATCATTATTGTTATTATTTTAGAAGGAAGGACTGAGGGATAGGAGTAGCAAATTTATATAGATAGCGGTTACCTTTCCAGTCCAGTTAGGTACTTGTCAAAGATGGTGAACTGCAGCCGACCACCAGTTGATGATGTGAGCACCTCAAAAAGATTTTCACAGATAATAACATTGGCAATGATCGGAACTGCTGGAGCTATTCGAGAGAAAGCCTCCACCCCAACTGTTGCATCCTCTTCCACCTACAATAAAGATGAGAGTAATGCATGTTAGACTATTATACACACCCATGTAAATAGCAAGTTTCACTAGTGTACTAAAGAGTAAAGACGCTATAAAATCCAAAAATGGTTATCCTTAAAGTTGATCCTCTTATAATTCCAACTCAAAGTTCACACAGGCATATAACATAACACTTAACTTTGATAGCATGTGGCAAAGAGACAGACAGTGAGACAAAGACATGCATTACACAACTTTGTTGAAGAAAGCTCCTTAAGATAATTGGCAAGGAAGTATTACATTAAGTGAAGGCTGGCTTGAAGCTGCTGGAACCTCCCAAGCTAGCATCATGTCATATGTTAGCCGTCGAAACTTTTTATCAGCCAAATGACTGGTTACTTGAGTAGAGAGAGCAAGTGCCCTGAAGCAACAGTATTCCAAAAAGTTTCTTGCATGCCGAGATGGATGCTTTATGGATTCAGAAGCCACTGCATTAAAGCTTTCTTGAAGCTCACTCGAGGAAACACCAAGGATTCTGCATAAATCAATTTCTAGCTTCCATAAGAAGGGTATTTATTGGAGTAAAAAGACAAATCACCAGTATCAAAGAAATAGATGGTTAAATAAACTATACTGATTAAGACTTATTTAAAACCTAATCACAAGGTTAAACTTCCATTCGAAAGTAAAGCATGGGTTTCCTAAAATTAATGTACTTATGAGACAATTAAGTAAAAATTAATAGTGCCAAAGAATAAACCAGGAGCAACGCACTTACTTTGAGCATCTACGAACAACTATGTTAGCAACTGGAGAGAGCTCTGGTATCCAATTACTCGGTGCAGATGGGGACCTCCCCATCTCTTCAAACTCTTCCTCGAAGGAACTTCGTTTGCCAAGCAACCATTTGAATGAACCTTCTCTTACAAGGCCCTCAAGCATATTCCTAGTTTTGCTTGACACTGCCATCTCTCAAATTTCTCTTCACTATCTCCCGAAACTCTGAAAAATTCTGAACCCAATTCCCTACCGGAAATTAGAGCGTTCCATTACAAAATCTCCATTATCAACAACAAAATCAATCCTAGCAACTCTCCTAGAAACCACGACACAACTCCCCAAACACCTGACTAGCAAAACCCCAACAAACCAATTCTTATTATCTTGCTCTCAATCACTTCAACTTGCATTAACCCAACAACAAATTAATTCATTTCTATGTTCTTGACAAAGGAAGATATTGAATAATGCAGCGTCCATCCCATCATAATCACCAAATAATTCAGCTGAATTGATTGTAATCCAAAACACAGTAAGTAATCAAAGTTGAACGCAACCAGTTTCCAAATTCAACTTTCAAACATCAATCACAAATAACTCATCAAAACAATCCAAAACCCCCAGCAACCAAAATTCACCAACCAACCTAATCTCAACAACGTTCACTACTAAACAGATGATTAAAAAACCAACTTACCTCAGAAATGCAGAATCAGAACCGCCAAAACCCCAGCTTTGCAAATGAAATTATCAACATTTCAAAAACCCCACCTCAGATTAGCTTCATTAGACCAGTTCCCACAAAACCCATGTCACCAGATTGCTTATGTACCACTGTGAAAGCAAAGAATACGAGTTTAAAGGTAACTCCAGGTCAGCTTCTTCTACAACATACATCACGATTCTAAAAATGTATTTGGGGTTTATTAAAAAAAAGCCCAAAAAAAAAAAAAAAAGTGCAGAGTCGGATAAAGATTGTGAGAGAGCGATAGAGATGTTTAAGGAGCTTTCGTCACCATGAAGAAGCATTCACTGTGATGTCTTCAGAAGGATACGGGTATAGTACTATAGTATATGTGATTGCGTGTCAAATTGTTATTGGATAAAAGAGAGGCAGAATCGAGTTTTAGGAGTAATCTAAATCTAATAATGAATTAATAACACGAAAAGGTCCAAGTCAAACTGATCGCGGGATCAATTAAAAATAGAGCAAATTGCACTAAACATCCTTTAAGTTTCACCTCATCACCTAAAAACAACTTTATCACAACTTTATCATTAATTGACACTCATACCACCGGCCGTTAAATCAAATTTAACTGTTGATCAACTGTTGCCTTTAAAAAACTAAGCAATCCCTAATCCCTAAATTACATTAATAAAAAAAATATTTTTTTTAAATGGATCTCCACCATCCATCTCAAACATGGATGGTGGAGATCAAATATAATGTTAAATAATTGAAAATTGAATTGAATTAAAAATTATATAAATTAAAAGAAAAATAGAAATTTAAAAACTAAACAATTTTAAAAAGCAAAAATTAAAATTAAAATTGAAAAACCATAAAAAATATCATTGATGCATCTCACATGCACAAACAGTGATATTTTTTTTTTATATTTTTCAATTTTATTTTTTATTTTTGCTTTTTAAAATTGTTTTGTTTTTAAATTTATGTTTTTCTTTTAATTTTTTTTTTTTTTCTAATTCAATTCAGTTTTCAATTATTTAAAATTTTATTTCATCTCCACCATCCATCTTTGAGATAGAAGGTGGAGATCCATTTTTTTTTTTTTTAAATGTTTTTTTTTTATTAATTTTTAATTTAGGGATCAAGGGTAGTTTACTGTTTTAAAGGTAACAATTAAATTTGACCTAACGATAGGGGGTGTGAATGTCAATTAATGATGAAGTTATTTTTGGATGCAAAAGGTCAAACCTCAGGGAAGTTGAGTGCAATTTGCTCTTAAAAATATAAATGGCAAAAACAATGTAAATTTGGAGGATTATATTTTATTACTTCTATAATCTACCAACCAAATTAGTATGCCTAAGGATCTCAAATTCTCAATTTTATCCCAATTTTTATGTTAGGTGTGTGAGGTCAGTTGCCATTGGTAGGATTCGAGCAACTGATTTAGGAGTCATATGTCCAAGCTCAAACTCGTTTATCTATCAGCTGAGCTATGCCCATGGAGGTTGATAATTATACTTATTAATTAATACAACATTTTTGTTATTAAACTATAGTTACTATAGGTGGTTGACCTACGGTTGATGTGGATCGAGTCGAATTCGGGTTAGGCCCAAGCAACTTGGACTAATCATGTCGAATCTGTTGTGTCAACTTCTCCAAGAACCTACAAAAAAGAGTAAACAAGTAGAAAAAAAAAAAGATAAAGGAAAATAAAGAAATTGTGGGGGCGATTCTTTATAGCCTTAGGCATGCTTGGGTTGAGCATTTGTTTTGATTGATCGTAATTGAGAAAGGGATTGAATTCCGGTGATCGAAGTTCAATTGACCAGAGTTTAGACATGCTAAAAGAGCTTGTTCTTGAGAGGTTTTTTCGAGAGTTTATATGTGATTGGGTTCCTTTATTTATAGGCTCCCTCCCACTCTAACGTTCGTTTGGATTCGATTCGATGATCTGACTGATTGATGGAGGGATTTCCGGAGATATTTCCTCTCTCAAATCAGCTGTTACAACCGTTGTTAGTGAAAAGTGGTAACTGTTGTTTGGACTGAATCAACGACCAAATTTCAACTGATAAGAACTGTGGGTCGACCTAGGGGTGGGCAAAAAACCGGCCAACCGAACCAAACCAGTGGATCAAACCGGTTAGACCCATTTTTTTTCGGTTTTTATTGAAGAACCGGTTTAGTTCGATTGGTTTTTTTAAAAAAAACCGGTTGAACCGATTTTTATCCAGTTTGATGTCTAAAACCGGTAAACCGAACCGGTAATATAGTATTAAAAAAAAAAAAAAAAAACCTTAAATCTAATCTAAGTTTCACTTCTTCAGTTCACCAGATAGCAGCCACACGCCCACACCACACCCAGTCTCAGCCATCTCTTGCTGCTCGTCGTCGATCAACCATCTCCGCCAATCGTCGTCGATTAGCCATCTTCCGCTGGTCATCGTCGATTTCGCATCAATCTTCTCGATTTCGCACCATGTAAGCTTCGATTCCTCTTTTTTTTTTTAGCTAGGGTATTCTTCAATTCCTCTTCAAAAGTATAGCAAGATTTCAAAAGTAATTATTTTAAATTATTTTCGATTCTTTGATTCCTTTTATTCTAAATCATTTTGATTTTTTTTCGTTTTTCTTAACAATTTGGTGTGTCTTATTACTTTGGAGTGGGTTTGGAGCAATCAGGGAAACCAGGACTGATGTGTGCTATGGAATACTTTTATGGAGCAATGAAGAATTTTAAGAATTTCAACTGAACTGTTCTATTATGTTGTTTGATACTTTGATCTAGACTTTATGGATTGTTTATAAACTCTTATTATGTTGTGGATCGTTAATATGTGGTTTATGAACTCTTATTAGGAATTATGTTGTGGATTGTTGTTATTTGTGTTATTTTATTAGGTATATTGTATTGGATTTTGAAATGTAATTTGGCTTTGTTTTGTAATGTATCAGTATATCAGCAGAAAATTTTAAAATGATTTGCAGATTTTTAGTGTATTTTTGTTGTAAGGTAGATAAACTCGGCTCAATAGGTTCAAAAAATGAACAAAGTGTGTAATAATTACAGTCCAGAATTTTGGCCCAATAGGCCCAAACCGAACCGAACCGAACCGAACCGAACCGATCCAAGTCGGTTGGTTTTTGATCGGTTGACATTTTGAATTTTATTGGATCGGTTCGCTTTTTCAAAAACCGAGCTTTATCGGTTTTTTATCGGTTTTAGTGAAAGCCAAACCGAACCGGTAAATGCCCACCCCTAGGTCGACCAACCATATGTGGGTTTAAACCGGGTTTCAATAGAGTGGGATTTTGGGCCTTAAGTATTGGGCCCAAAGACCATTTTTGGCTACTACAGTTACCATGTTTGCCCAAATTGAAAGAAAGAAAGAGAAAGAAAAAAACAAGAAAAAAAAAAAAGGGTTATCTATAAAGTAAAATAAGACAAATTGCAATATGGCATCCTAAGATTTCATATAGAGACATAAATAATGTCAGTTTTATATTAATGGCACCGTGTTGATCATGGTTAATAATGTCATAATAGTGACTTAACAGTTTAAGGGTAAAATTGTATTTTAAATGTAGAAAAATGTAAATGAATAAAAAAAGTTAAAGTGTCCGATCACAACATGACACATCACCCAAAACAAGAAATAATTTGAAATAACTATTTTTTTTTTTTAACGAAGATCTACTCCAAAATATCTCCTCTATTTTCGAGGAGACGAATTATTCTCTAAAAAATATTTTTTATTGTTATTATAATAATTAATAAAATAATTAAATTATAGGTAATAAAGATACAATCTTTCTATTAGTTCGAACTAATATAAAATATATCAGTTTCTTGTATGTGGACCATTGGATTTAAAAGATGCTTTGATAAGAGTATACAGCCAAGTCAAAGTATTTAAATCCAATAGCCCACATGCAAGGAACTGATATATTTTTTGTGAACTGATAATAGAAAAATTGATAAAGATATTTCACAAAATTAATATGGTCGATAACGTGATCTTAAATCTTAATATATCTTTATGTCTTTAATAACAAATAAAAAAGTGAAGAAATTTTACTTGCTAGAGCATCTCCAATGCAAAAGCGGTTTGTATACCAATAATTGTTGATATGACAACAATGTCAAGAGACTTGCTTCCTATGTTGCATAAAGATAGACTTGGTAGACAATCAACTCAAAATTTAGTCTCTAATACTTCTGTTTAAAACATACTTTTTATTTTTTTTCATGTTTTCTTTTTTATTTTATTTTTTTTACAAAAAATAGATTAAAAACTAATGTCAATTTTAAATACTTACTGAGTCAACCGAAAAAAATAGATGTACAATAGATTGTCTGAAAGTAAATGGTCATGTTAATAATGTCTAATATTTTTTTTTGTCTTATTAGCTTGATGTTGAATATAAACAACTACATTGGAGATACATTTATTGACAGACCGTCTATTTATCTTACGTGGTATCTTTTTTTTTCACAAGACACTTTTGTATTGGGGATGCTATAATGGTTAAATTTTCAAAAGTCGAGGTTGCTTTTAAAATTGATTATGAAATAAGTTAGAGTAATTTGGTAAAATAAATACTAATTTATTCGTGGGTTTATCGATTTTTAGACAATAAATTCAGTCTGGCCATCAAGGCCAACGGGCCAATAATATGTGTCCAAGCCTGCCCTATCAAGTGGACTTGGGCTGATCCCAGACCCATAACATAACAATTGTCAGGTGGGCTTGTACAGAAATGGGCTAAAGCCCACTACATATATAGACTGGTTCGACCCTATTGACACCTCTAATGGAGGCTCTCCCTCCAACATCATCAACACTAAAGTCAATGTCATTGGAGGATGTCCTTACACCTACCAATATCATATGAGAACTCTTAACAACATAGACTTGCCATCTCTAATGCTATTGGAGGGAGATCGGGCTCCTCCAGTGATATCGACATCGTCAACGGAGGTTGATCTTTCAGTGTGGCATTAGAGGAGGAGAAAGGTGCCTCTCTCAGGGCCGGCCTTAGGCCAGTGCACCAGATGCAACGGCCCCCGGGCTCTATATCAAAATGTCCAAATAATTTTTTTTTTAATGAAAAAGTGATTATGGAGGTGAAAGATCAAATGTCCAATTTGTTTTTAATGAAAGATCAAAGGGCCCAATTAAAGTTAGGGTGACGATATTTACATTCCTAAAAAATCGTATGTATACCCCTTTTTGTATAAACACTTCATTAAAATATTTTATATTTTATATTTTAGTAAGCACACTCCACACATTTCCGAATATGTTTAAAAAAAATATATTATAAATAATTAATTAATTAAAAAATGGGAGGAGCCACTGCTATATTTGGAGGAGGCAATGGATTTCTCCTCTATATAACTCCATCTTTTTCAATCCGGGATGGAGGAGGGCGGGAGGCAACAGCCTCCTTCATCCTTTCAGAATTGGGAGAAGGCTACTGTCTTCTTCCTACTTTTCAATCGATGAGTACCGGAAGTAGCCACTCGATAATGTTTCTTTTTCAATAACCTAGCAATTGGCAAAGCCCCACAAATAAAGAGAGCACAATAACAATGGCTAGTTGTTGTGCTGAAGGAAGAACTCTCTGGCTAGCTAATCCGTACATATATATATAACTTATTTGTCTGTAGAGAGGTTAAGAAAAAAAAAAAAAAAAAAACAATCATATGTGGCCAAAATCAAAGTTGTTCTCGGTAACTTCGATGATCAAAATGTTCTTTTTCTTGAAGAAAATTTTAACGTTGTTTTATGATTTTATCATATCTTTTTTTTTTTTTTAAATATTAATAATTTTATTTGAAGGGTCATGTTAGAATTTTGAATTTGGGATGTATATACAGTTTTAGAGGGGGTGCAAATATTGCCAATCTTAAAGTTATTAAAGATGAAGATCGAAGGGTCCAATTAAAGCAATTAAAGTTAAAGATCAAAGGGCCCAAGTAATGAAACACAATTCCTTTCAAAAAAATTGATGAAACAAAATTAATAGCAGTAAAAGATAAAATGAATCAATTTGTTTATGGATTAAAAAAAAATCATTTATATATATATATATATATATATATTAATAGTCATTTTCTTGTTAAAAACCAAATAACTTTTTTATCCTTTAGAAACCAAATCTTTTTGACAAAAAATACTCATGAGTAATACAGATAACAGATACTGTCATTGTATTAGTATTTGATTAAAAAATAAAAAATCAAAATCAAGCTTTTATTTTTCTTACCGCCAAAGTATCATTTTCCCAGTTAGAAACCAAATTTTGCTGAAAAAAGAATTCTTGAGAGCAATACAGATACCATTATTTTTGATAAAAAAAAAAATATATATCAAGTTTTTTGTTTATTTAATATATATATATTTGCTTCAAAAAATTCTTAGGAGCAGATAATGTTAGTGTTTGATTAAAAAAAAATCAATTTTTTATTTTTTATTTTTTATTTTTATGAATAAAGGGGTCCATTTAAGATTTTTCTTCCTGGGCCTCTAAAAAATCAGAACTGGCCCTGCCTCCTCTATTTTTTTTATTATTACTATTAGTTATTCTTCATTTAACTTTGTTATTTTAATAAATTATCGAAAACTTGTAAAAACAAGCAAAAAAAAGTTTTTAAAAAATGATGTCAAAAAGAAAAAGAAAAATGCTGTCAAATTTTTTTTTTTAATAAAAGAAACTGAAAACTGAAAAATTATTTTTACAAATTTTTTCTATTTTTGTTAAAAAGACCATATTAAAATATTTATAAATTCTTATAAATTATCTTTCTTATAAATTCTTATTTTAATATTTTTAATTTTTAAAATTGATAATAAGGGATATTTTAGATCTTTTGAACCTTCGACCATTGACCACCAGGAACTAACGGCAAAAAGATGATGGCAAGGGATATTCGTACAACATTTATCATACGTCGAATAGGTTTTTTGTAAATACCCCAAAAAGTACAATATTCATGTAATTATGACTAACTTTTAATCTTAAGTATTATTTATTTCTTAAACAAAATTATTCAATCATTTTATAACTTAGAGTTTGCTTAACATATACCGTAATGACAAGTAGGCTTGCAATTGTTAACTCCATTGTCTCTGCTAGATTGTATTACATTCCATAAAAAAATAAATTAAAAAATAAATAAATAAATAGCTTCAGGTCCTGTATTTGACATATATGCATGTGTTTATGCACTCCTATGTTCACATCACATAAAACTTAAAAGGGTCACACATTTCTCCTATGTTCTGTTGTGTTGATGTAACGTGTAAGATACTATTATGCTTTTTGCGAAGATACCGTTTTGTAAGAGAACTTAAGATTCAAGAACATACACTTGATTTGTTTCCCAAAAAAAAAAGAGTGCACAAATTTTATGGATTAATTGATACATTGTTTTTTTTGGGTTCTTTACTTTGAGGTCTCTGTTTTTCTATAAGTCCATGCTGCTTATTAGCACTAAAAATCCTAGTAATTAAGTGGAAGTCAAAATTTGAATGTTTTGTCCAATTTAGTGCCTAAAAAGAAATGCTTTTCAGGGTCTCAAAGGAAGATGGTTTGTTGGTAAGGAAGCAAAGCCTTTGATTGATTTAGATATGCCATGTTTGCACCATGAGCAATGCCAAAAAGGGGAGGGTATATAACTTAAACATTACATTTCATAAAATAAAAAATAAAAAATAAAAAACGTAAAAATAAAAATACATATTGATCATCATTTAATTTTCTAAATTAGTATATTCATCACACAAATGATCAATTAATGCATTTCGGAATGCAATATGAGCCTCTTTATCCTTGATTTTTCTATGTTGAGCTAGGAATTCTTGAAATCGGGTATTTTCATCTACCATCATTTCAACTTCTGGAGTTGGTGCTTCCATATGATCCTCAATTGCTGCATCAACATTACACTCATCCTCGATTATCATGTTGTACATAATAATGCACGCAGTCATTATATCATGTAAAACATGTCGGTCATGCCACAATTGCAAACCGTGATTGGAGAACCCCAAATGCACGCTCTACGTCTTTTCTACATCCTTATTGTTTCATTGAAAATAAATTTTTTTCCGACCACGTGGATCGTGAATAGTTTTGTACAATTGTAGACCATTTTAGATATATACTATCAGCTAAATAATAACCTATGTTATACTCTTTTCCTTAAATGACATAATGAGCTGGAGAAGCAATACTTTGAGCGAGGTTGGCAAAAAGATGGGATGCCTCCAACACATTAATATCATTGTTGGTACCCGACAAACCAAAATAGGCATGCCATATCCATAAATCATAATCGGCTACAACCTCTAGAATAATAATTGGGGATCCATTACGACTTGCATATTGTCCTACCCAAGCTGTTGGACAATTTTTCCACTTCCAGTGCATACAATCTAGACTACCCAACATTAGTGTAAAACCACGATCTTTACCAATACAGAGTAGTCTGGCAACGTCAGTAGCATTAGGTGATCTTAGATATCTCCAAATACCTCCACAATTGCACGACAAAATCTCTTCAAACTTTCAGTTGCTGTAGACTCTCCTATTTTAATATACTTGTCAATAGCATCCGCTAGTAGACTATATGCCAACATTTGAAAATTTGTTGTTATTTTTTGAAGAGTAGAGAAACCCAGTCTACTAAGCCCATTTCTTCATTGAACAAAGTAGTTGTCACGAGCTTCCACAGCATTAACAATACGAAGAAATAAACTTAATCCATTCGAAAGCGTCGACGAAATATTTAATCGTTATATCATGGGTTCTCGGCAAAATAGTCGTTGAACAAACTACGATCAACACTTTTCTGATCTCGATTGATCACTATATGATCAGGAATTAAGCCTCAATGGGTCACTTGGTTGTTTTGTTGATTGAGATACTGACCGATGGCCTGTTGGATGTTACCATGTTGGGTAATTATCGCTTCTTGTTCTGCATCAATCGCTTCAAGATCTGCCATAAGTTGCACTTTATCATCGTCGGAAGATGAAGATGCGAAATGAGATTGACCTCCGACATTGAAATTCATTTTTTCTTAGAATTGAATTGAATGAGTTTTAGCAGACTTTGATGTAGGCTATTTATCATTGTGAAAAATAATATTCTAGATAAACCATAGGAATATGTACTATTAAATCGTTACCATTGGATGGATTTCATCACCATCAAAACCGTAGGTTTAATTTGCAAAATAATATCTTCACTTTTTTCTAGAAATCTTATCTTCACTTATTCCAAAATATGAAGATAAGAAATTTGAGTTATTAAATGCCAACCATTGGATGGACTTCATCACCATCTGAACAGTAGGACACTTCTTTAAAATAATATCTTAATTTTTCGATGCAGACTGGTTGGCAAGTTCTGACCTGGGTCACTTAGACTACCCAAAACAGGACTGACTTTGTGGGTTCATAACTTTTGCATACGGGCTCCAAATGGCTATTATAATATGTTTTTGGAAAGCCCGGGACGAGCTCTACAATTTGTCATGAAAACTATGTTTCCTATGACAAGGCCTAGAGGGCCTTAAAAAGTGTCATTTAGTGTGTTGTTCAGAGCCTTTTAGTTTTTTGCTCAACAATTAAGATTGTTTTTTTCTTTTCTGATTTAGTTGAGGTGTTTTAGGAGTCAATGAGGTCTCGTTTTCTCTCTTTCATAGGTTGTATTAGGTTGAAGTTAATCTGTTTTTGAATTAAATAAAATTAACTTGAGTTTTGATCTCAGCTTATCTCAACTTTTCTAGAAATCTGATCTTCACTTTTCCCGAAATATCAAGATAAGATATTAGAGCTAAAATGCCAACCATTGGATGGATTTCATCACCATTTGAACCGTAGGACACATCTCTGCAATAATATCTCAACTTTTCCAGAAATATGATCTTCACTTTTCCTAAAATATCAAATTAGATATTTGAGCTAAAATGCCAACTATTGGATGGATTTCATCACCATCTGAACCATAGGACACCTCTATGCAATACTATCTCAACTTTTCCAGAAATATGATCTTCACTTTTCCCAAAATATCAAGAAAAAATATTTGAGCTAAAATGACAACCATTTGATGGATTTCATCACCATCTAAACCATAGGACACCACTCCAAAATAATATCTCAACTTTTCTAGAAATCTGATATTCGCTTTTCCCAAAATACCAAGATAAGATATGTGAGCTAAAATGCCAACCATTGGATGGATTTTATCACCATTTGAACTGTAGGATTAAATTTGAAAAGAGTACCTCTTAGTTTCTATAAATATCAACCCACACTAAATTAAACATATCCCTTCAAATCTCATATCCCTTCGAATTACTTATCTCTTCAAATCACTTTTTCCTTCAAATCACTTTTTCCAAAAAATGACTTCAAGTCACCGAAGTTCTTCATACACAAATGAAAAGGACACACACCTTTGTCATGTATATCTTGATATTTTGCAAAACTCGATCATAGGTATAAACCAATCAAAGGATATGTTCTGGTCTCGAGTTGAGACTGATTACAACAACACCAAACCAGAGATTATCAATCAATTTCGTGGCAAGAGATCTTTGCAGTGTCGAATGCAAACTATTCTTACTGCAGTTGGGAAATTGCGGGGATGCCTTCGATATATTGGAAGTCTGAATCCAAGTGGTGCTTCAGAAGCTAATATTGTGAGTATTTGTTACAATTAAAGTTTTAGAAATATTATATCTAATATTGAATTTTAACAATATATATTTGTATCATTTTACAAATAATTCGAGCCAAAATATTATTAACACAAGATAAGAATTACAAAAAAGGATTCAAATTTGATTATGTGTGGCCCATCCTCAAAGATATTCAAAAATTTACAGATAACGATAGTGCAACATCAGCCTTTCAAAGGCAAAGTGGTAATATTGTATCATCACAAGAAGACTCTCTAACTCTAGAGTCTCCCACATCGGCATCTCCTGGACTATCTTCATTTTCTTTGAATATAACTAATGATGACGTTGGCAGTAGTTCATCTCAACAGCCCGTTGGGGTGAAGACAGCAAAATTTAAAAGGATGGCTGATGAACAAAGTTCAAAAATTCTTGATACTATGAAAGAAGGAAGTCAACAACTCCTTGAAGTTTAAAAGAAAAGAATGCGGTGCGGATAGGCAAAGAAATTACGCAATCCAAGAGAGAAAATTGGACATGGTTGAATTTCAGGAGGAAAACAAAATTTTAATGCAAGATTTGAATTCCATAACTAATCCAAACCTACGCAAGTTTATGCATCGTGAACAATTAAGAGTTATGAAAAAAAGAGCTCAACAACAAGGCTGAGGATCTCAAAATACATCTGGGTCTTTTGGCCAAATTTTCAATAATCTCGGAGCCGGAAATGATCTTCTAGACTAGTAAATCATTGTTGTAATTTATGTTGTATTTTTCCTTAATTTTAGTGTCTTCCAATTAATGGTAATTTATTTTATCACTGTGAAGTTTGTATGAAGTTTTTAATGTTTTTATTAATTAATGTATTTTGCTTTAATTTTTATGTTTTCAATTAGGTGATTTATGTAAAAAAAAAAAAAAAAATTGCATTAAAAATTTTGTTTTATACACTTAATTTTAGTTTATTATAAATGTTAATATAAATAATAATTAAATTAAACAAAATCATTAAATAATAAAAAGAACCAAATTGGAATGAATTTAATTGATTAAGTGTAAAACTTTGATTAAACAAAACCTTTAAATAAAGGATATAATCAGAATAGGTTTTATTAAATAGGGTCAAACTGTGATTAAGTCAAACTTTAGGGATGAAAAAAAGAGGCATTTTTTGCCCCATGTGATTAGTGTTGTGCTAGGGATTGCACAACACTGTTCGCTGAAACTAAAATGGCGCAAAGAATAGAGTTGGGTTGGAGATGATTTTTTGCTCCAATTTGGCTTTTTGCTCCAAAATAGAGCTGGTTGGAGATGCTCCAAAAAGAAATGCTTTTTAGGGTCTCAAAGGAAGATGGTTTGTTGGTAAGGAAGCAAAGCCTTTGATTGATTCTGATATCGCCATGTTTGCACCATAAGCAATGCCAAAAAAGGGAGGATATATAAGAACTTTGTCCCATGGTAATTTCTGAAGAATGTGACATATTTACATCCATTAAAATGTGAAGCTCATGCATATATTGTAGTTGCTATGTTGTGGCACATCAATGTGAAGAATGTGATTGAAGGCAGGGAGATTCCAGTTATAAGAAAAACTGGAATAGAAACTGTCAAGACTTGCAATTTTATGCAACAACAATCAGGTGTACTTTTGATGATAGTACTTGGCATGCTAAAGAGACTATATATAAACATACATAAGAAATGCATGGTTATTGATTATGTTGTATATATGTCTTTCTATTACTTGAAAGTGTAAGTGTGCAATCTTGATTCTTTTCTATGTATTCATTAAGACAATACACATGCATACATGCTTACATTCATATACAATATTTGAAATGATGGTGACTCAATGACATGTGGATCTGATTTTGGGCTGGGCTGATGATTCCAAGCCCATTTGAAGTCTAGCCCAAGTTTCATATGGGGATAGAGAAGCGAAAATGAAAAATAAAATAAAAAAGGCCAATTTTTGTGGGTTTTCATATAATTTCTTATTGTGAATTGGAGATAAAGAAAAGAATAATCTTAGACACTTTTGCAATTCCTTTTTCACTATGCAGAGAAAGAAAGATGTTTTTTTAAGATTCTTTTTTCCAAAAGTAACAAGAGATTTGGTGGCTTGGTTGGAAAAGTTCCAAATATTTTATACAAAGGTATTCATATCTTTATTAATATTTAATTTATTTAATTAACGGGTGCGGATATTGCCACCCATAAATATGATAAGCACACCCATATTTATAAGTACACCCATGTCTAAAATTTAAAATTAAATCATTACTATAAGCATCCATCATGATGCCAATAATACTCTTATTTAAATGAATGTATTCATTTTAATACATTTTATTTATAAACCCTCTTAAGTTATTAAGACATCCAATTTCATAAATGATAAATTCTTAAGATTGAAATCAAAATCAGACAACAAGACTGATTAATCGCCATAATTAAATTGGATGCTGCCAGTGACAAATTCTACTCGAGTGTTTAAATACTAGGAAGAAGAGAGCGAACTTTTGGGTTGTTGAAGTGGTGAGTTTCAGAAGGTAAAGACAAGTAAAGATATTGATAGGTTCTTGAAGGATGGTTATGTCTTTAGATGAAACTTCGATGATAAGGTCGTCAGATGCTGCAGGGACGAATTCGATGTCGAGGAGTCTCTCGACATGGCTGTCTTTGTAGACATGGAGGATTGGGAGGAACTCGTAGTCAATTTCTGGTTTGGTAGACTTCATTATTATTAATTAATTAGATCAAAGAAAATTAAAAAGATAAAGTTTGAGAATTGTTAGAGAGGATGATGAAGTGTGTGTGGGCTCGAAAACATAGTCATAGTAAGTTCCTTGCCATCAACAACTGTTTCCATTTTGGGCCATCAAAAAAAATAAAGAATTAAATGCCTCTGTATAATCTCAATCCTGTGAAAATTATTTTTCCATTACTTTGTTATATAATAAGGGGAGATTTTCATACTTGAAATAGAATTAGGGTTTGATTAATGTTTTTTTTTTTTTTTGTTTTTTTTTTTGTTTTTTTGTTTTTTTTGTTTTTAATAATAAAGAGATATAGTTGAAGTATGAGTGTAATTGATGGGTGTATATAGCATTTGGTTTATTTTTAATTAAACTACTTTGTCCTTATTAGTAAATTTCTATTGGGATATTTTTGTAATTAAATTTTTTAATTAAATATGGGTGTGCTTATCATATTTATGGGTTGTAATATTGTCACCCTTAATTAACAAGTAACAATTAGAACTTTTTTTTTTTTTTTTTTTGAAGTTTACATAAATTCGGGGTTTTTTTAAAGGGGAAGGACCGAAGGACTCGAATCTACAATCCCGTGGTGTAGATGTGAATGGTATACTACCGGACCAACCTCATCTCGTCAAAATTTATTATTTTTTAAAACCTAATTTCATTTTATCTTCATTTGACAAATTATACTCAATTTAACAAATAACCAATTTTATTTATTTATTTATTTTTGGTAGGGATCCAATCATTCATACAATTTTCTTCCATTAAGTATTCTCTCATCATATTATGCTTACTTGGAAGATTATAGAAATGATATGGTGGCATATTTGTGGTATGAAGAGTGGAATTAATTATATTATATGACAAGCTAACAACCTCTTCCACTTCCACTTCTAAAACTTGATAATGAGCCCACTTTAGATGGATCCTTGAACTTGCCCATATTTGTTACTATTCTCTCTCTCTCTTTCCATTCAATCCAACTCCACCTAATCTCAAAATTGTGAAATTGAATATATACATGACATTATCCACTTACTTAGAAGTAGGACCCCCAAACACTGCCTAGCTTCCTCCCCTACCCTCTAGTAGTCTAGTTCATGCATGCTTCTTCAAGAGACAAAGACAAAAGCAAAGACTTGGTCAAAAGAGAGTCAAAGAAAGAAAAGAATTTGAGTGGGAAGAGAAACAAAGTGCTTTTGAAAGTTGGTTCATAAGCTCTTATCATTTTGAGAGATGTTGGTGAACCCACATTGCCCATCTGCTTTTGGGCAAGCTCTGGCCCATTTTCAGCTGTTCTTCTCTTGCTCCGATTTTCATGGATGCATTGCACCTATCCCAAATTTCCCTTCCATATATTCCATCACAAATATATATATATATATATATATATATGTTAAAAAAAGTAAGAAATAAAATATATAAAAATTTTGTTTTTCTCTATATATAAATAATATCTTATCTCCAATCATTCAATTCATGAATTGGCAAAATCCATAAGATTTTATGTATCCAAAACCGTCTAAAATTTGGTGGGATCCATTATTTTTTAGGACAAGTGACTTTTCACTACAAAATTTGTTGCCTTTTGAGTATACGCGTATTGGCAACAGAGGCCTTTGGATTTTTTCATGGGACATGCATTGTTGATACACTCACTCTATAAGTGTCAGTGCCAAAATGGATTTTAAGTTTTCGAAATTTTCAGACAAATGAGATTTTCCCAGCAAGTTGCTATTAATAATTTGTTTTATTATTGTCCCTACACAGCTACAACTTGAACCTATACTCTTTACAAATCATTATTCATTACATAGACTTGGTCCCATCCATTTCAATGTATATTATACCCTATATTATCAACTATATATATTTATAAAGTAAAAAACTTGTAATTGGTCCTAGTAATTTCGATAATTAAACTGATCAACAATATTCAAATCCCATTGAAATCTTCATTTTCTCTTTGTAAATTGTGTGCGTTAACAGCATCTCCAAGCTATCGGTAGCTGATCTGAGAGGATGATCAGCCACACTGGGTCAATATGCGTGAATTCACTCTTAATTCAATCCATAATGATGTAAAATTTTAAATGTTCATCGCTCGTGTGTAAAATATTAGATGTCAAATAGAACAAATAAACATCATATGCTATGTCATTAATAAGTTGTGTTTTAAATAAAAATATCGGAGATTAATTTTTGATTGATATGTCTATGAAGTATATATTCCATGCCACGTAAAAAACAAGTCTCATAATGATTTAAAATTTAAAATGTTCATTGTTCGCGTGTGAAAATATTAGATGTCAAATAGAACAAATAAACATCATATACCACGTCATTAATAAGTTGTGTTTTAAATAAAAATATCGGAGATCAATTTTTGATTGGTTATATATGAAATATACAACCCATGCGACGTAAAAAAGCAAATCTCTTAATATTTAATGACGTGTGAATATTTATTGAATAACATGTGTGTAGTTTTGTATGGAAAATGCTCTAAAATTTGGTTGTGATTTGTTGTTTATTTTTAACAATGTTTATGCTTCACCTCTTATCATTATCTTACTCTACGTAGAGGCCTATTAATGGGAGTCCTTCGAAAGAATTTGGGGTTGGTAGAGGTCTCCGACAGGGCGATCCTTTGTCACCATTTTTGTTTAATATTGTTGTTGAGGCTTTGAATGTAATGATTATGAAGGCTAAGGACCGGAATCTGTTCAAAGGAAAGGAGTTTGGAAGGAATGGTCCGCATCTTACTCACCTCCAATTTGCAGATGATACAATCTTATTTATTGATGCAAATGAGAATTCGGTGGTTAATGTGAGGCGTGTGTTGCGTTGCTTTGAATTGGGGTCTGGCCTAAAAGTTAATTTTCACAAGTCTGGTCTTGTTAGAGTTAGGAAAGGGCCTTGTAATGACGAAAGATGGGCTAATTTGTTTAGGTATAAGAGGGTCTCTTTACCCATAACTTATTTGGGGTTACCTTTGGGTGGGAATCCTAGTTTGGTTAACTTTTGGGAGCCTGTGATTGAGAAGGTTAGGTTGAGATTAGCCCCGTGGAAGATGAGGTTTATATCTAAGGCGGGTAGGCTCGTCCTTATTAAATCAGTGCTTTCTAGTCTTCCAACATATTTTTTGTCGGTTTTTAAGATGCCGAAAACAGTGGCAATAGAGATTGAAAAATTGCAAAGGAATTTCTTTTGGGGTGTCAAGGGTGATAAGAGGTGTATTCACCTCCTGGACTGGTCTACTTTATGTAAAAATAGGTGGAATGGAGGGTTGGGAATTGGGAGGATTCTCAATAAGGGTGATGCATTGCTTGCAAAATGGATTTGGAGGTTTGGTGTTGAGGAAGGGGCTCTATGGAGAAGGGTGATTTGTGCCAAATACTTGGTTGACTCTCGTTCCTTGGTATGGGACTGGATGGGAGGATCTCATGCTTCCCCCTTTATAAGATCAGTTGGAAGACTATGGAGGGATGGATCATGCTCAGTAGGTATTCTTGTGGATTGTCTGAAGGTGGTGGTTGGTAATGGGGGTCGTGCAAATTTCTGGACAGATTTGAAGGTTGATAATATTCCTCTTTGTACCGCCTATCCTAGGATTTATGCGTTGGCCTTGAAAAAATCGGGTGTGGTTGGAGAGTTTGGTGATTGGATCGGTAGTACTTGGCATTGGAATATTGAAACAAGGAGACCAATCCTTGGTTGGGAGGAGTCAGTTTGGGAAAGCTTTCTTTTGGAGTTAAGGAAGTTTAAGATTCGTAGAGTGAGTCCGGATACTGTGGTGTGGTCTCTCACACCGTCTGGAAAATTTTCTGTTTGCTCCTTTCGGAGAGCTAGAGAGTCGCTTGTGTAATATATCTGCTGTCAAAGATAATTCTTTGATCTGGTGCAGGATGGTGCCACCTAAAGTGGATCTTTTTCTTTGGATGATTGCCAAAAAAAGGCTGCTGGTTGGGGACTTATTGCCTAAATTTACAGGTGGATTGATGGCTTCTCAGGTTTGTCCTTTGTGCAAAATAGCGGATGAATCAATTAATCATCTCTTTGTTAAGTGTTTGTGGGTTTGGAGACTGTGGTCTAATTGTCTGAGTTGGTGGGATGTTTCGGCATGTCTACCTGAGTCTATGGATGAATGGATGGATGGTTGGTTGGGTTTATGCCCGGCGGTGAGCAGCAACAGAATTTGGAAGGTGGTGTTTCATGCAATTTGCTGGTCGGTCTGGGAAATCAGAAATGATGTGGTTTTCAATCAAGGTGCTGCTGATTTTGATAGAGTAATCGAGATGGTGAAGTGGAGGGCTGCCGGGTGGTTTAAACATTATGGTCCGGGGTCGAAGTGTTCTGTCGCAATTTTAATGATGAATCTAAAGGTTGGGTGTGTTGATAGCAGTAAAGTTAAGAGGATGGTCAAGTGTGGTTGGAAGCCACCTATGGTGGGTTCCCTAAGATTTAATGTTGATGGGTCGTCACGTGGTAATCCGGGGCTGTCAGGTATCGGTGGGGTGTTGCGTAACTCGGATGGGGATATTGTGTGCTTGTTTTCGGCACCAATCGGTGTTGGTTCTGCCATGGATTATGAAGTTAAGGCAATTCTGAAAGCTTGTCAGATGTGTGTAAATGTGTTGTGCCCAGCTGATGTTAATATCACCATTGAATGCGACTCTCAGGCTGCTGTTTCTTGTGTGAATGGGGCTGGTGATGTTGGTAATCTTATGATTCGGGAGTGTATTTTGGATATTAAGGAAATATTATTTAGTTGTAAGCCTAGATTGTTGGTTAAGGTCACTTCCAGGGGATCCAATGCGGCTGCAGATTTTCTTGCTAATCAGGGTGTTCAGAGTGGCTTGGTGCAAGAAGCCTGGGTCTGAGTTTTTTGTGCTTTTGGCTGCTGTGGTGGTGTGGTTCGTCCTGTTGTCTCTGTTGTTGCTCTTGCTTGTGTTTCCTGTATGTTCTGCTTGTGTTGTGGGGTGCTCTCTGTCGTGTTTTCCTTGGGTTTGGGGGTCTTGGCTTCTGGTGGTTGCCTTGTTTTCTTATTGCTTGTATCTTTTCCTGGTTTAATATATTGGCCTTTTCAAAAAAATGATAAGATTCAAGTTTTGGTAAAAAATCTTGAGTAACTACGTGTGAGGTGAGATAATGATTTTACAAAGTGATTTGTAATTATCACATCATTAATTTATTATTTCATAATCAATATAGTTACTACAAATCAATTTATCATATCATTTTTGGAAAGTTGTTGTTTTATTATTAAATAAAAAATTACAATATCTTTGATTTTTCATTACTTCTCCACCTCCCTCTCTCTGCCCTCTTTATTTCTTTGGTCTATTTTTTTCATGAATTTTTTTTTTTAAATTAGGATTTACATTAGGAGAATTATAAATTAAACTTGTTATAAAAAGCTATTCATTTTTGTTTTTTGATTGATTGTGTTGAACTTAGTTATATAATGCTAAGGCCTAAGGATCTCAATTCTGAAATAGTAGTTTCTATATTTGAATTTAAAATATACACTACATATAAAAAATCAAATATAATTACTTTATCGTAACAGATATGATAGAACTTCTAAGATGTGTAATTATGTAATTAATTAAGTTGTTAAGAAAGAATGTGGATGATGTAATAATGATTTAATTGTCACTTAGCAAAAGAAAAAATGTGTCAACTAACTTGGTTCAATTAATGCAAGTGAAATCTGTTTACTCAAAGTAATGTGAAGTGTGAAGCATCAATGCCGACATACACAATGTCTCAATCATCAATCGTTGGCTCTTCTTGCAACCACTCTTTTATAGTCTCAACATGTTTCCAATCAACATGATGTTTAAAAAAAAAAAATTAATAAAACATTTACTCGAAATCAACAATATTTCTGTAAGGAAAATATATATAATACAACTATATATACAAACATTAATTTAGTGTACATTATGTAATTAAAATTCTAACACCAAACAGACGAATCAAAAGTTTGCTAAGATAGTGCACCTCCCTTCCACATAAGTGATGAGAGGTTCAAATCCTACCATACACATTTTACAAGCATGTGTGTGGAGTTTTCTTTCCGGGTTGTGGGAGTAGTTATTTTCGGCTATGTGAGTAAATATCTTAACCGCACATGTATTGTTTGATCTCGACAGGTCCTGACAGTCCTACTGTAATATTCTTGTAATACTTCAAAAAAAACAATACATGTGGGCCGAGGTTTAGATATTTACTCCTACAATATCGGGAAAAAAACTCTTTACAAGTGCCTCATGAGAAGAGATGTGCATTACCACTTGTGTTAATAGGTGGTTTGTTTTAATATGAATTTTGTTAGTACATAGAGAATTTAATTATAACAATTACATAGTTGCATGACTTTCTTTTTAGATCGTTATTGATAGTTATTTTATGAATACTCTTAATTACACGTGTTTTTTAATACATTTTTAAAAAATATATATATATAATATATTTTTTTATTCACTTTATAGACACTTGTTAGCACAATTGTTTTTTTCCATTTAAAAGTTTACAACTTTTTAAAGTACTATCGGATTTTATAAGTCAATACAATATATATTAACCAGCCTCACTAACATACATGCATGGTTTCATTACCCTTCCAAGATGTATTTAAAATATAATGATCTCAATTAACTATCAAATGTGTAATATTCATCCAATTAATGAAGATTGATTACATTCCTTCACATGTGTAAGTAAAAATTACAAGTATACATGTTCACTTGTGCTAGGTACAGCAATAAGTGAGGATAAATTTTGTTACATATATAAATTGAAAAGGGAAAAGTTGAAATATATAGTAGAGCATATGCTGTTGTGTTGAAGTAACATATCGAAAAATAAAGTCAAAAGGGCCATGTTAAGCTAGAGCAACCAACACCAAGGCCTCCATATCCTTCTCTTATCAATCTCTCCAACTCTTTTGCCTCTTTTGCCTTTGCCCTCTGCATTGTATCTATAGCATCTGTCTCTTGATTGAAGTCATAAAATGTGCTTGCTGCACTCAGCTTCATTGAAAGAAACTGAATATCCAAAACCGACTTTAAATTATTTTACTTTAATCTTTAAATATATATATATGGTAATTAATTCTTCTTTGGAATATATAAACTCACCTCAACCTGATTCTGCAAGGACTGCACATAATTAATTATCTCATCCAACATTACTGCCATACCCATTGTCTGCAATTTTTTCAAATGTTTGAGAATGTTAGCAACTCTTTTAAAAATTAAAAAAAAAATTCATATAACATATAGCTAAAATTACCTTATAGCATCCTGGGACAATATCTTGCAAGCATTTTAATCTCTCATTGATTTTCCCTCTTCTAACCTGAATTAATCAAAACAAAACAAAAAAAATACATTAATAAATTCCCAATTGTAATTAATTTTCAACAAATATAATCAATGCTATTAATTGAAAAAATTACCCTTTCAGCTAAACTGTGACTATCAGTAGCTTGTCCTCTTCTGGCTCTAACATGAACAACTTCCTTTGGTTTCATTTCTTCTTTCTCATTGATGCTTTTCACTCTTTTTCTCCTCCCACAATTCTACAAAATCTAATCAATAAATATCAAAATACCCAAATGAAAATGCTATATAAAACTGTAAAAAAAAAAAAGCTTACATTTTTTTGGCTCTTGACTGGAGAAGAAGAGTTTGCAGTACAGCTACTCTCTGCTGAAACATCCACAGCTTTTCTCTTGTTGTTTTCATGAACTTCATTTTCAGTTGTGACGGTAGACTGAGAAATGGGCAAAAGATTCATGTTGTGGTTGGTTTGATGGAAAATACCAGGAAAAATTTCCCCCAAGTTTCCGGGAAATTCAGGGGCTTGGTTTTGGCAAAAGAAGGTGTCATTGGAGATCAAGGGCATGAAGTTGTTTGAGTGGTCTATAATGCTGAGGCTTTGCTCTGTGAATTGGGTTATTGTATCCATGATGTTTGGATACATGAAGCTTTGTAAATCTTCTGTGAAATCTGCCATAGAAAATCTGTAACAGAGTTCTGTGAGACTGTGACTGAATCCAAGTGGGTGTTTAATGTTTTGATGATTGTGGGTTTGAGACTTGTATTTATAGTGTGGGATTACAGCGTTTAAAATGTGTGTATGTGTCTGTTACCTTGAAACTTTTCAAGAAAAGAAGAATTAAAATTAAACATTGAATTGAGGAATGATAATATAAAAAAAATAAAAATAAAAAATAAAAGCAATTTTGAGGACCACGTGGCAGTTCCAGATTCGATCATTTTATGCTCCCTTGGTGGAGCCCATATGCAGAAGATATCCAAATAATAGCATGGGCCCATGCTAAGCTTTTGGGCACAGATACCCAGATTAGCACCTCAATTTACTTAAGGTGCGTTTGGTTTGCAAGACAGGATGGGACTGTGTTGAACAAAAAAAAAAAAAAAAAAATTGTCCCACTCTAGACCGTCGGTTAGACTTATACCAAAAAGACTCTTTTACCCTTAATTCTTTCAAAAATTACAAAACTATCAAATATAAAATAAAAACCCAAACCAATTCCCTCTTTCTCTCACTCTCTCTCTCTCTCACAACCAATACTTAGTCTCTTTCCCTCTCAACCATTGCTTGACCGCCGGCGAGGAGCAAGGATCTCTCTCTCTCTCTCTCTCTCTCTCTCCATTAGACCTCTTTCCATTTTGGAGGTGGTGGTTGTTGTTGATTTCAATTTAGGGTTCTCGATTTGGGGTTTTTGATTGGGTTTCAATGGTTTGATAATTGTAATGGCTTTGTGTTGGAGACTAGATTGGGTGGTGGAGACAGGAAGTTAATTTAGTTATTTTCACTAAGACTGGATTGGGATTGGGTGTTGGAGACTGGATTGGGGGTTTTCGAATGGGCTTCAGGGCTGTTGTTGATTTCCAAAGCTTGTATCTGAATTGATCCCGGACTCAAAAGCGAACGTCTTGCGTTCAGAATATTTCCACCGGCGCTAAACTCTTGTTCCATAGCCACCGTAGAAACTGGTGTTGAAAGAATTTGTTTGGCTATAATAGCCAAGATTGGAAAGTATCTTTCATGCTCATTCCACCAGTGTAGGATATCAAATTTTTTAACATCAGTGTCTTCCAAAAACTCAAAAGAGGTACTTAGATAAAATTCAAGCTCGGAATACGTGGTCGAGCTTGATAAAGAAGAACCTCAAAATATTTTGGTTTTTTTGGATAACAGATTATACATTAAACTCTTAAATCCAAAGGATGATGGGGAATGAGATACATTTTGAGTTTGTGGAACATCTATGTTCAGTGATAGATCATAAACTCTAAGATATTCATCATATAACTCATACAATAATGTCTTAATTCTAGAACAAGACATATCAACATCATAATCTATTTGTAAACATTGATGATAATAAACAGTTAGATATTCAGACAAATTTTCTAATCTATAACGTGGATCAAAACACATTGCAATCAAATAAATATTTGGAAACTCCTTATAATAGTCTAACCATTTTTCTTTCATAGCAGTAACGGACTCCAATAATTGTATGTCGGATGCACAATGAGAAAAGGCATTAGCAATATTAAGATTCTCAATAATAAATAAATTAGTTGTAGGATAATAAACACCAGATAAATTGTTAGTAGCATTATTAAATACTTTTAACAAACCACAAACTTTTGTTTAAACATCTTAATGGGTTGAATAAAGATTAATGTGACTAACATTATATCGACTAAAAGTAACTAATAAATCCCTATAATCATAACTTTGAACAAGCAATTTATAAGTAGAATTCCAACGTATTAGAACATCACGAGGAAATCTAATGGCACGCCTACCATTTTGCATACAAAATTTTGCCCATGTTTTCATTGCAGAAGGATGGTTCCACAAATGATAGAGGAATCTTTAATAGGTTTAATAAAATCTTGAAGAGTTTCTAATCCTTTTTGAATACATAAATTTAAAACATGGCATGCACATCTTTGATGAAAAAATTTACCACCAAGAAAAGGTTTGCATAAATCAATTAAAGCAGAAATAACGGGTATGGCATCGAGATCAAGTTCGAAAATTATTAGAGGGGGATGAGGAGAGTTAGGGCTTCAGCATAGGCTTGGGCTTGCAGGAACTTATGATATATAGTCGGTGTCGTCATAACTGACATTGTCCGGCATATGACCCTTACTGTTAGTTCCTCAAGTTTGGTTGGTTTATTTCGATGACAAACCACATGTGAGTTTTGATGTAAGGGTAGCTTAGGTTTTTGATGGTTGGTGCTTTGCACAACCAAGTCCCTTTCAAGTCCTCAAGAGAAGAAGCACCAAAGGTAAATTTCTAAGTACTTACTTACTTTGAAGAGATGTAGTTGCACACACTCACAACTCATGCATATATTTAATTCTTATATGTTGTGTGTTTTCATATGTGTACATATATGTTCTTAAATATCTCTTCATGTATGTTTATTTGATTGCATCTTACTTGTTTTGTCTTATCATGTTTAAGCATTATGATGCATTGCTAAGGGCATTTCGACGCCCTGATTCGGCGGTTGGTGACCGCAGAATCAGGCTGTCGAATTGAGACCAGTTTTTTGGTATCAAATCAGTGCCCTTGGTTCGACGATAAGGGGCCGCAGAACAAGGCCATAGAAATCAAACCAGAAAGTCTGATCGTTATTCTACGCCTTTGTTCGGCTGGCAAGGGCGCATAATGAGGCCTTAGAATCCAAGTCTGCACGACTGTTGGGATTCGGTGCCCTTGTTTTGTGGTCACCGGCTACAGAACCAAGGGCATAGATTTCCCTGTTTCTGGTAACTTTTCCAAAACGTTGTCACTTCATTTTGGCACCATTTATATATGCCTCTTTGTCTTTAGGTCGAGTGAGAGAGTTCAAAAATCATATTTTTCCCTTAGAATATATTTCAAGAGAAAATAATCACAAGAACTCACATTTATACACTTAAAGTCATTCCTTTGTGCATCAAAGTTCATCAAGCATCATCTATGATCATATAGGATGCATCCATGCATGGTTTTGCAACATCACATCTTGCTTGGTAAGGCTTTCACTAACTTCATCTAATTTTAGTGTATTTCTTAACAAGTCATCTCTTTACTTACTTGTATGCTCTTAGAATACATTCTAGATACAAGATAGAGATTGTTTGTGATGTTTTGATTGAGTGTTGTATTGTGATAGCTATCTAGGTTTGCTTAATCTATGTTTAGCTAAGTTTTATGCCATGTCATTTAGCATTTGATATCTAGGATTGATTTTATTGTCATCTTATAATCCTAGATAAGCATTTAGTGTTCCCTAGCTCTTTTTGCATATTGGATATCATACATATTGACATAGGCTTGTTCATCTTTTCATTGAGAAGTAAGACTTGTGGCTAAGATTGCTTAGGCCACAAGCAAATTGGACTAGGTCCGCTTTTATAGGCCTACGGGTAGTGGTGGTGGGTTATAGACTGGGATTAGGTTGTAAACATCATTGCAATTAGTGGATTCGAGGTTCGTGTGTGGCGCACATAACAGCTCGTGGTTTTTCCCAGTTTGGGTTTCCACGTAAAAATCAAGTGTTATTTAAATTCTGCACTTTACACTTGATTTATTGCTTTAACTAGTTTGGGGTATTTTCGTAATATTAATTAATAATGAAAATTGGGTAAAATCGGATAAAATCTATTCACCCTCCTCTAGATAGTTTTATACACACCGTGCATTATTAGTTTCACTTACCTTTCATTGAAATGGAACGCCTTGGACCGTCTCCACTTCCACTAGTCATTTAAAAAATTGAATTGTAAAAACCCTAGAAGAAAAAATATGAAAAAATTGATGGAAATAAATTTAAAAAATTTGTTGGAAATGAATTTTAATTGAGTAAAAAACTAAAATGAATTTTAATTGAGTAAAAAACTAAAAATAAATGTAATTGCAAATAAAATAAATTTTAATAACTTAGTAATTGAGAGAGAATTGGAAACTTGGAGAATTGGGACTTGAGAGAGAAATGAGAATTGGGAGAAAATTGGAGTGGGGAAAATTGAATTGGGGGGGCGGGAATTGTCGGTTGATAAAAAAAATAAAAAAAATTAGGGACTGGGACTGGAACTGTCGGTTCCGGTTCCGGTTCCAGTTCTGGTTCCGGTTTTGGTTCTTCATTTTTTAGAACCATTGGTTCCGGTTCATAGTCCGGTTCCAGTTTCAGAACCGAAAAATCAGTTCCGGAGTCCACGGTTCTGGTTCGTTTCCACGGTTGGAACCGAACCGGTTTCATGTCTAACTCAACTTACTTAATAAAGGTATAAATTATGAAAAGAGAAATTCTTCTTAAAAGAAAAAAAAAAAAAAAAAAAAAACCTATGAAAAGAGAAAAATTTTGAACCTTATTTTAACATTTCTTAGAGCATATCAACTTTAAAAGAGTTTGGATTCTCTCATGTCCGTCTTTCGCTTGAATTTTCGTTATTTAGTGACACTTAAATATAAAGAATATTATAGGGTCATAATTTATTACTTTATTTTCTCATACAGACATAAATATATATATATATATATATATATATATATATATATATATATATATATTTTGATTGATAAGAAACACAAAAAGCATTACATAGCAGGGCAACAATGAGGAGGACTAGTGTCCAACCATAGACGCTCCTTAAAGGAAGAAAAAACTGAAAATGCAAGCTTAAGAGCTAAGGAATTTCCTGATTTAGAAACTGCTAAACACTTAATAATGCCTACATCAAAGAACAACGCTTTAATATCGTTCACTAAGAACTTAGATTCCCCTACTAGAGGGATGGAATCGTTGAGGATGGAAACCACTGTGGGAGATATCACCTCAGCATAACCAACTTTCAGATTATAGAAATGGGCAAGTAGCAAGCCTTCCCTAAGAGCAATCAGCTCTCCATTTTCTGCATTAAAATTACCTGGTAGCTGATTGGATCGAGTAGCTAAAACCAAGCCCTTATCATCTCTGATTGCAGCTCCCACACCAATTGTCATACTGTTCTTGCATATCGCAGCAACCATATTTAGTTTAAATCGGTCAGGAGGAGGGGCTAACCAATCGGGACCACACTTGGACTCAACAGAGGCGAGCTGAGAAGAAAGGGTATTCTTGGAATTATGAAATTCTAACAAGAGAGACAAAGCACCCGAGACCACCAGCTCTGGAGGCTTACCTTTCCCACTATGAAATTGATAATTTCTGTTATCCCATATTGCCCAGGCTGTCATACAAAAACTACTCAAATCCTCAACAAAATCTTCAAAGGGTTTGAGCAGAGAAGAAACATACATAAAAACTTCTAAAGCTGGGAGCTGATTCATTTCTTCAAAGGGACACACAAAATCAGAAAATCTCCAACATTTTTTAGCCTCTTTACACCAAAAAATAGCATGGGCTGAGGATTTAACAGGGTTTGAGCATCTATTACACCTAGGAGAATCCACCAAATTTCTTTTCTAGAGATTCTGTAAAGAATGGAAAGCGTTCCAGCAAGCATTCCAGCAAGCACACCAAATGAATATTTTAACTTTAGGTGGCAATTTCAGACTCCACATCTTTTTCCACCACTGCTGCAACATTTTAGAATTGGAAATAGTTTCACTAACCTTTTGCGAAATAGCCAGCCTATAACCACTTCGGACTGAGTACACCCCATTCTTTTCAAAGTGCCATGTGAGGTAACCTTCTCCACCTATCCAACTTATCGGGATGGAGAGCACAATTTCCTTGTCACCTGTCAACAGAAATCTGTTCAACTTATCAACATCCCACCAATGTCAATTTCGATCTAATAAGTCAGCCACTCAGAGGTCAGTCCCAAGATCATGCGTGATTGTCATAAATGTACTGGGTCGAGGAATCCACCTATCTTTAAAGACTCTAATATGTTTTCCATCCCCAACCACCCATTTCAGACCTTTAGAAAGTAAGGCTCCCCCTATAAAATACTTCTCCAAATATGAGAGCTGCCATTATTTACAACACCTGCAAAAGCTCCTCATTCTTGAAGTATTTCGCCTTCAGCAGCTGCGCAACCAAGGAACCAGGATTTTTCATAATCCTCCAAGCTTGCTTGGCTAGAAGTGATTGATTAAAGGATATGAGATCTTTAAAATTCAACCCACCTTGGCTTTTAGGTTTGCAAAGTGTTACCCATTTCACCCAACTTATCTTTCTTTTTCCCTATCTGGATCCCCACCAGAATTTGGAGAACATAGCACTTAACTCCTTAATTAGGCCTATCGGAAGCTAGAAAATGCTTATAGCATAGTTCAGAATCGCTTGAGCCACTGCCCTTATCAAAACCTCCTTACCACCGAAGGAAAAATAACTGTCCTTCCAGTCTCTAAGTTTCTTCCAAACCCTTTCCATAATATCATTTAACATTAATCTCTTATTTCTACCCACCATAGTTGGAAGCCCAAGATACTGATCTTGATTGTTACTGTCCTTTATTCCTAGCAAATTATGAATTTCTTTTTTAGTACTAGCAACAACATTCGAATTGTACGTCACCTTGCTTTTCTGGAGGTTAATTTGTTGGCCTGATCCACTTGCATACACTTTCAAAATCTCCCGGATACTAGAACTACAGTCACTCGAAGCCCTGCTAAAAAGAATACTGTTATTTGCAAAAAAAACATATGGCTAATTAGAGGACCTCCCCTTCCACATCTTACACCCAGACCCCTGCTATTATTTTCAGCTTGCGTAATCAAACACGAAAGAGCCTCCGCACAAAGAATAAAAAGATAGGGGGAAAGAGGGCACCCCTGTCTAAGACCTCTGGAAGGCTTCACCTTGCACACCAGATTATCATTAAGTAAGAAACTGAGAGAAGTAGTAGATATACAATCCATTATAAGCTCTATCAAACTTGATGGAAAATTCATCTTAGTCATAGCCGCTCCTAGGAATTTCCACTCGACTCTATCATACGCCTTACTCATATCCAATTTGAGAGCCATCAACCCCTTTTTACCAGTCTTCTTTCAGGCTATCGAGTGAAGAGTTTCGAAAGCAACTAGAAGATTATCAAAAATTTGTCTACCGGGGACAAAAGCAGATTGGTTAGGGGAGATAATGTCTTGTGGATATGGTTTTAGTCTAGAAGCTATAGCCTTAGTAACTGTCTTATAAACCACACTACATAATGAGATTGGCCGGAAATCCTTAGGGGAGGTAGGATTTTTTATTTTCGGTATTAAAACAACTGCAGTATAATTAAAGTCCCTAATAGACATATTTCCATTCAACACACTTAAGCAAACTCTGGAGAAATCCTCACTCAAAATATTCTAGAATTTCTGAAAAAAAAAATAGCATGAAAACCATCTGGGGCGGGTGCTTTAGTGGGACTTAAATAAAAAATAGCTAACCTGACATCTTCAGCAGTAAAAGCAACATTCAACTCTTCTCTCTGGGTAGAATTAAAACATGAACTAATATTCTCTGAAGCTTTACTAATGTCAGTAGGGGAAGGATTTGAGGAATTGAATAGGGAATGAAAATATTCCTGAATCACTCGAGCCATACCTTCATTTGTGTCTTCAATCCGACCTTCATTGTTGTATAACATGTGAATAGAATTTTTCTTCTTCCTTGTTGTAGCCCTGGCATGGAAAAACTTTGAATTTCTGTCTCTCGCCTCTAGTCATTCAGCCCTGGACCGCTGCTTCTAGAATAATTCTTCACAATCAAGAAGTTCTTCCATTGATTTTTCTAGAGCCCTGATAACTGTCATAACTCCATCTTTCTCACAATTCTTATACAATGTCTCAATCTCTCTATTTTTTATTGCTATTTGATTGTTGAAGTTTTTGAATCGAATCTTACTCCAACCTATTAAACTTGTTGCACACTGATTTAATTTACAGACAAATTCCTGAGTTGAATTGGAGGGGCCCTTTTTCTTCCATGCATCCAAAACAACTTTACATATATCCTCATCTTTTAACCAGTAAGGTTCGAAACGAAAACCAGAGTATATGCTTTTCATTTGCCGATTTGTCTTATCAAACTTCAAGAGAATCGGACGATGGTCCGAAGAATGAAAACCTAAATGCTCCACCATCACATATTCGAACCTGTCTCTCCATAAATTATTTGCTAAAAATCTATCAATCCTTTCTTAAATATTACTCTTACCTTCTCTTTTATTGTTCCAAGTGAGTCTAAGACCTGAGGAACCTAAATCTATCAAGTCACACTTATCAATTGCCTGCCTAAACCGGATCATCCCAGTTATAGACTTCTCTGATCCTCCCACTTTCTCATTCATACATAGCAATTCGTTCAAGTCTCCACCACATACCCACGGTAGACTGTCAACCTCTCTCAGACGACACAAAAGAGCCCAAGAGTTCACTCTCTTGCTGGGAGAAGGATCTCCATAGAAACCCAAAAACCTCCATAGAAACCCATCATCCATTTTAATTCTTGCATCAATATGCCCTACTGAAAAAGAAAGAACTATTACCTGTAGCTCTTTTTTCCACAATAACATCAAACCACCACTACAGCCAATACTATTAACCCAGAAGACTTCATAATTTCCAATGTTTCCCTGACTTTTGCTACCTTACTACCTGCAATTTTTGTTTCTGATAAAAAGATAAAATCTGAAGAATGATTCCTCATCAATCTTCAAAGCCGAGAACGCTCGGGGATTCCCCATACTCCGAACGTTCCAACTTAGACCTATCATAGTTCCCGGCGGGCCTGGGAACTAGACTCCGCCAAATTGTTAAATTCTGATACTGAGACAGAAAATCTACCTTTTTTATTCTCTCCACTCTCTACTACCGAACCAATTAAAAGCTTTCTTTTGCCAAATTGAACATCCCATCATTTTAAGGAACTGGAAAGTGTACCCCTCTCTTTTGAAGAAAACTGAAAAGAATTTTGATATTTCCCAAGATTATACCTTTTTCCGGCTACACTGTACTTAGACTTACTTGTTGATGAGGAAGCATTTCCCTTTGAGTTCTTATTCCCCTTTGTACTAACCGTTTGCAAATTACAAAATAAGCTGGACTGATTATGCGAATTAATTTCTGACTTCTTTGCTTTTGCCAATCTTTTCCGATTTCTGGTATTTGTCTTCTTTGGGGATGTTTGAATAACTGGCTGAGAAGAACATACCATTGCCATTTCTTCTATTGGATCACTTTCTATGATAGGGCCGTCCGGTTTCAAAGCTGGACCAGACTCACTTTCATTTGAAATTCTAACATTCAGGCCTGGCCCAGAAACTTCCTTCCCCACTACCACTGACTTTTTGTTAGTAAACTTATCCTCATCTGTTGGGCCTTCTAACCTCAACCCATGAAACTAAGAAGACCCGAGTCCACTAAGAGTAGATAGGGTTTATGTGTGAGTAACTTTTGTAGCTTCCTTAGGATCCCTAACTGTGTCGGTCGGACTTTCCACCTGAGAAATCCAAGAACCAGTTCTTAATTTTTGCAAACAGACTTCATTCACCCCACTCCTCTCCTCCAACCCTCTACTCTGAACCTTCGAATGTCCTTTAATTTGATGATCAATTCTCACTTTCTTTCTATCAGGGACAGAGGCTCTCATCCACGATCCATACTTGGTGGATTCACCCTTCAAAGCTTCAATCTTGGCCTCTTCATCGGAGCAATTCTTACTAGCATGCCCAATTCTTCCACAGACATAACAGAATTTAGGAAGCCTCTCATACTTCAGACTCACCATCACAATATTATTTGATTTATCCAATTTCAATCGAAGCCATCTTTTCAATGGTTTAGAAATATCAATTTGAACCTTTACCTTCATAAATTTGCCCCAACAATCCTTTGATTCTGTCGGTATATCGATCACACACCCTAGCTATTCAGCCATCCATTTAGCTGTTCTTCTATTCATGCACATAATTGGAACATCGTGAATCTGGATCCACAGCTCAACTTTATTGAATCTCAGATGGGAGATGTTTCCCATACCTTCCGGTTTCTCTAGAACAATTAAGCTCTTGTCAAAATACCATGGTCCTCGTTGCCAAATCCGATTCCTTTCCACCTGATTATTGAAATGGAACATGAAGATATTTAAACCCATTGATTCGATCTCAACACTCCCAAACGGACTCCACAGCTGTTCAATCAGATTTTTAAAAGCCTCCCTATTCACTCTTTTACTAGAAAGAATCTTCCCTACCAGACATAGATCCACTTCCGCCTCTCCATCTCGTTGATCTTCTTCAGACATCTCATGAATCGCACCATCTTCATCTGCTAATGAGAGATTTTCATACAACTTTACAATCTTTGACTCTACCATCTCTACTGACCTTTAATTTAAGATACCCTCTTTGAATTTTGAAAACCTACTTCAGACAAGAAGACACCTAACCTAACAGACTCTTCTACTTTTACACTTGTTTTTCCTTGAGAGAGATAGAGAGAGAGAAAAAAGAGGAGAAAAGACTCATTCAATCACAAATCACAATCAACGCATTGCTTTGACATAAATATTTCATTCAAACTAATATACCCTTCAAAAACAGCCCAACAAAAGTTACACCGAAAGAGGCGAGAGCTAGGATCCAAACCCCTTTTGAAAACAAGTACGGGATCCAAAACTCGGTTTAAAATCTAGAATGTCATATTTCAATAATTAGATAGATTTAACAGCTGAAAATATTGTCTTTATTATTATTATTATTATTTTGTGAACAAACTTAAGCAGAAAGAAAAGAGACTTTGAACTATTAAGATATTAAACAATGTAATAGTTTCAATTTAGTTGTTACATCATTTGGGAACGAAAATCAAGATATAATCTTAAGAAGAAGCATATGCAAGTGGTTAGTGTCTATTTTTCAAATATAGGAATGACTAATGAGCATCATTTTGGTTTTTGGAGTGGATTCATACAAATTTTCTGTATTTTGAAAAGGGTGTTGGTCCCAGATAGATAGTTTCACCTTTTCTTTTTCCTAAATAAAAAATAAATAAATAAATAACTTTGGGAGTATGAAAGCAATAAATTGATAATTATCATGTCATGTATGCAACAACTGTTATGATTGATGGTGAGTGCATTTGGGCATAAAATGGGCTTGTCAAACTATTAGGTACAAGGTTTTTTTTTTTTTTTTTTTTTTTTTCTTTAAAAAAAACCATTCGATACAACTTTCACGTATTTGGTTCGAGAGTATTGTACTGTTCAACTTCTAATTTCACATGACTTGCCCCACTAGAAACTTCTTTCATTTACAAAACAATGTCCACCACTTATAAAAGTCCCACAATCTATTTGACAATAGATAGCAACATTTTGTCTTCCACATTTTTTAATTTAACATAAGTGAATTTAAATGTTTTTTTTTTATTTCAAAAAAAGAAAAGTTATTAGAAACTTTTTACTTGTGGAAGTTCTCATAAAATTTATTTAATGAAATATAATAAAAGGAGATCTCTCATGGAATTCATGAGAAAGTTTCTGACAACATTTTAGAAAATTGATAGAAGTATATGATATATTTGGGAATCATTTGATCCGGTATATAATAAATCAAAACTTTTTTTTTATTTTTTTATATCTGTCATCAAAGGTCGGGACCTGCCCAAATTAAATACTTTCACATATTTATTCTCACAAGTCACAACACCGAAAATAAAACTATTCACACATACTTGTAAAATGCACATAGTGTTGGAATCAAACCCTACCACTAGAGTGAAAGGAAAGGTGCACACCATCCATGCTAACAGAGGGTATATGAAATCAATATATGTTTAACTATGATTAAAGATATAGTGATAATTTTATTGAATAATATTATACAACCCCAATAATTAACTTAAAATTCAACTTAAATGATGTGGTAAATAATTACCACATAAATCCATGAGTTTTAGCTAATTTTTTAGGTTGTCTAATGTTAGTAAATTTTTTATGGAGTCTCAATTCTATTTGATTCAATAAAACTACATAGTCCAAACATTTTGGACGAATAATGTAATTATTATTATGTTTTAAAACAAACATAAATGAAGTAATTAAACCGTTAATTTATAATTATTATTTATAATATGATAAGAAGACTCACAGTAATATTGCAAACCATATCCTATATCATTTAATATAATTTTTGAAGTAAAAATGATTTATCATAATCATTGTCTCCCCTCACCGACTTGTATACCTTTTGAAGTGATAAAAGACAAGACTAAACAAGTCATTATCATAAGATGCATTCAACCATGAAATAGAAAAGTTTGCCTTTCAATTCACTTCAAATTCATATGTGATTTCATTTAAAACAAAATTATCAGAATAAGAAAAAAAAAAATCAAATTAAATAATGATATGGGATTATGGACTAATTGCACTCACGTGGGGTGTGTGTTAGGCACGTGACAATACATCTAATTTTCCATATTTCTAGGGTTTGAATACTTTCATACCAAGTATGGATTTGGTTGACATTTTTGTTCTCAGTAGTTTAATATCATTTGACATAAACTCTACACTTTAAGCATTAATTGCTTTGCCAAATTACAGATGCTTAGTTCGATTATGCTTTTAAATTCAAAAGATTTCCTTTGACAATTGAGCATAAGGCCTAATTTTAGTTATTTTGTGATATTTTTTTTTTTTTAAGTAATGCTACACATCCCACCTAAAATCCCACATTCTTTATCCCAACACATGTGACACTTGAAATGTCAAATATTGAGTGAATACATGTTGTAGGTGAAATAAAGCATAATTAATGTCAAAGAGACTACAAAAACTATGATACATTCACAATTTAACACCTCACATGTCATATGTGTTGGGATGAAAAATGTGGGATTTTAAGTGGGATGTTTAGCATTTTTTTTTTTTAATGAGTGGTGCTATTCAGACGCCACTACTGAACTATTTATACCTCATTTTTTAAATTATTCAATATTCATTTTTTTCTTCTTATATCAAATTACTTAAAGAGACATACACATTTTATAAAAAAAAATCTCTTACAAAGTAAAACTAATAAACCCAACTTTCTTTATTTCAAAACCCTAATGACATAGATTATTTCAAATCGCTGAATGTTTACTATTTTTGTTTATATTTTCTTTTAGATCACGATCTCATATTTCCCATGCTTAGTATTTATTGATTTTATTGTTTCACATGTTTTTGTTTTTTTTCAAAATCCAGATTTATGTAAGCTATTTTTTTTTCTCTGTTTATTTTCTTTTAGATCTTCTGGACATACTATGATTTGTATCAACTCTTTTGAAGATTTTTATTCTAGATCCTCCAAAGGTAGTTTAACGTTATTTAGAAAAAATAAAAACAACGAAATCGCACCAAGAATCGCAACCAAGAAAACCTCTCTAACGAAACAAAACCAAACTGAAACCCTAACTTAGTCGCTCAAAAAAATCATCAGACAATCAATATCAGATTGCAACAATCCAATTCTAATATGAATGGTTTCACCTTGAAATAAGAAGAAAAAATAAGTCCTACAAATAGATGTGAGAAAACCGTATATAAAAATTAGAGATGATATGGATTTTTTTTTTTTTTTTTTTTTTTTAAAAGATATAGGGTGTATTAAGTTTGAAAAATAAGTAAAAGGGTAGTCCTGGAAATAAATAAATAAAATTAATAATACCATTTAATTTTATATAATTAAAATAAAATTTTAAAAAGTGTGGAATAAATAGTTCAGTGAGGGTGGCAATAGTACCACTCTTTTTTAATAAGTTATGTTGTAATTAATATCTAAGATTTGTCTCCTTGCTATTATGATTTATGAGGGACAAAATTAGGATTTTGTTTTCAGTTTTTAAGAATCTTCTAACCTATCAATATTATTAATTTATTTTTATTCTTTTTTATGTTATATTACAGGCCAGGTTGATCTTAAACGCCAAACATGAATACAAATCCGGTGTCTAGTTCAAACTAAGAATTAAAGACAATAGCTTATAAATTCATTTATTTATTTAAAAAAAACAATAGTATAATAGTTTATAAAATTTATTTATAATAAATATGAATAGTTTATCATTTTTTATTATAATAGTTTTTAAAAACATATATATATATATATCAGATTTTTTTATATTAAATTTCCTTTAAACTATTTTTATTTAATTTAAAAGCTAATTTATTCCATATCAAATTCATTCCATTTTTACATTAATCATAAGACAACATTATTTCCGGTCCAAGTCCAATTTAATATGCATGATAGTATTATATTTAGAGCGATGTGTAACCCTTTGGTATGTACATCCTATTAAAACTTTTTAAATGTTATAATTTATATGCATACCCACGTATATTACCGAAATGTCATTTCTTTTAGTTTTGGTTATATATACTATACTAATCAATTATAAAATAATTAAATAAGAAATTAAAATAAAATCAACCATTCTAAGCATGGTCAAGTATATCACTCCAAAGCAGCCTCATTGCAATTAAGACAGGACATCATAATTCATTATAAAACACTTCCAGTTCTGCTAATTTTGGGATTAGCTGTTGGCATAGGCTTCTAAAACCAAATCTGATTGATCAGCATAAATTGCAAGACCAAATTGGAGAGACATTTACAACAATTTTTATGTTAGTTACCAATGTACTCTTTAAAATACAAGTTGTTTGTACTTGTAGCCGCAGGGGCAGAGCCAAAAATTCAAGTTTAGAGGGGCTATTATACAAAAACAAACAAATTTAGAGGGGGGGGGGGGGGGGGGGGGGGGGGGGGGGGGGGATATTTGAATATCTTATTGGATTTTATTTCCTAGCACCTTTTGTTCTTTTGAATTCCATTGGATTTTATTTCCTAGCACCTTTTGTTCTTTTGAATTCCTCCTTCATTTGAAATTGGTAACTATAAAAATAAAGGTAAATTGCATACACTTAGAGGTCGTTTGTTTTTTTGTCTGAAGACTGAATAGTCCTGAATTTTTCTGAAGACTGAATAGAGACTGAAATATGAACTTGAATGACATGTTTGTTTGTTTTTTTTCTTCACATTTGAATGTATTGTCAACGCGTTTGTTTTTTTAAAGTAAAATTGTTTGAAAATAAGTAATTTTACATTTATACCCATATTAAACAATTATACATATAATATGGAATAAAAACAATCAAAATATAATAATTATATATGAACACATATGATCATGATCTTTCTCTTCCATTACAAACAAACTTTATTTTTACTAAAAAGAGAAAAAGTTTTTTTTTTTTTTTTCAAAAAATAAAAGAGGCAGCAGGAAAACTCACACAAAACACTTAAACATATATATATATATACACAGTTCTTTCTATTATCAATTTGTCCTGGCAATAAATATATCAGGACGAAGAATGTGGACCACATATTATGGAGAAGTTTTGACAAGTGCATACACTTTGAGTCAAAGTATGTAAATCTAGTGGTCCACATTCTTTGTCCTGATAATAGAAAATCTATATATATATATATAAATACATCACCATAATATCATAATAAAGTATTGATATTAAACATTAATATGAGAAGTGATTAGGGTTCTTTTTTTATTTTTAAAGCTATTTTTTTTTTTTGAAACAGCTATTTTATTGATAAAAGCCAACAACACCACCATTACAAGCTTGCAGCAAACAAAAACTGACAGAAACCAAACTAAGGAAAACAACGACCCGAAACATCCAAAACAAAACTTTCCCACCCCCATCTATGCCAAACAGGACACCCAAAAAACAGCAAACCAGAAGGCTTGAAAACAAATGGCCTCACTTCAAAGGCAACAAACAAAAACTCTAGCTAATTAGAGATTTCAAATATGAACAAATGAAGTTAGAAAAAACACAAAAAAAAAAACGTAAGATTGAAAAGTTAGCAAAACCAAAGACAAAAAGAAAAAGAGGGCATTTTTGTCTCACAACATACTTTGGTACTATTTAAACTTAAGTTATTAACTTAATGATAATCACAAAAGTAGAGAAGTAAATAATGCTATTTACCCCTATTCTCACTTTTGGAGGCACCAATTTGTGATTGGTGTAACATATCTTTTGGATGATTTATATGGTAAGGAATCTGATTTGGATCGTATAATATCACTCATATTTTGTTTTATGCAATCATATTACCTATACGACACACTTAAAGTTATTGATTACTCGTACGTACATTACCAGGCTGATTGGTGTAACATTTCTTTTGGATGATTTATATGGTATGGAATCTGACTTAGATCGTATAATATCACTCATATTTTATTTTATACAATCATATAAGAGTATCTCCAAAAGACTCTTCAAACAAGATATTTCTAAAAATCAAACGAGCCATGTCAGCATATTTGGTTCCAACAGGCTCTTCAAATGAGATTCTTTAAATAATAATTTGTTTCTCACTCTTCAATATTGAAGAGTGACTTCTCACTCTTCAATTATTATTATATTATTTTTTATATAACATCTTAATTAATTTTAATCAATATATAATAATTTTTAATTTATAAATTTTATCATCATAAAAATTATACCACTAGAAAGGTCCCATCTAGATCTTTAAAATAAGACTAATATTGAATATTTAATAATAACATATTAATAAAATGAAAAGTTACTATTTCTAACTTGAAAAAATGGAGGGTAATTAGATTTGTTGGTGGGGAGGGGGGAATTTGAGTACTTTTATTAAAATAATATAAACCAATTTCTAATTGAAGAGTCTTTTGGAAGGACTCTTCTTTTTTCACTCGTCAAATTGCCACATAGGTAAGCAAATAGACATTTGAAGAGTGAAAATAGAAGAGTCTTTTGGGGATGCTCTAACCTATACGTTACACACTTAAAGTTATTGATTACCCGTACATACGTTACCACAGGCGAAATTGGGTATTAAATCTCTTTGAATCTTATTTTTGAAAAACGTGATTAAGTCAATCTTATTTTACTTATTTAAGCAGGTTAGTTTTAAATTAAAAATATTAATTATAATATATATAAAATGGGTAATTACCCTAGTGGCCATCAACTTATGCCACCATCATCAAAATGGCCACCAGATGAGGAATTAGTTTCAAAATGGCCATTTTTGGCAAACACTGTTACACTAATAGCCATTCCATCCAATTCTGTCCATTTCCATCCAATTCTATCCAATGAGTGGCATTTTGGTAAATAAGTGGATGACATTAATTTATTTTAGATATTTTTTGGAAATCATTTTTTTCTTTTGTTTTTTGAAACAAATAATTATATTTAGCGTGTGTATATACGTATAGCATATCTCAAACGTGTATATATATATATATACAGAAATTCTATTATCAGTTTGAATTGACAAAAGTTATATCAGTTCCTTGTATGTGGGCCACTGGATTTAAATACTTTGACTTGGCTGTATGCACTTGTCAGTCAAAGTATTTAAATCCAGTGGCCCATATACAAGGAACTGATATAACTTTTGTCAGTTCGAACTGATAATAGAAAGACTATATATATATATATATATATATATATATATATATATATATATATATTCTTTTTTTAGAAGATTAAAACTACAAAATCTAAAAATTCTAAAAAATATATTTGAGATAAGTTGAAAAAAAAAAAATATATATATATATGTTTGAGATATGTTATCCGTATATACACACACTAAATATAATTATTTGTTTCAAAAAACAAAAGAAAAAATTGATTTTCAAAAAATATCTAAAATAAATTAAGTCATCCCCTTATTTACCAAAATGTCACTCATTGGATAGAATTGGATGGAATTGCCATTAGTGTAACAGTGTTTGCCAAAAATGGCCATTTTGAAATCAATTCCTCATCTAGTGGCCATTTTGATAATGGTGGCATAAGTTGATGGTCACCAAGGTAATTACCCCTATATAAAAAGGCAGTGAGCCCCCTTGTTGACTGTCAATTTTTTTTTTATTTTTTTTATTAAATCTCTTTGAATCTTATTTTTGAAAAACATTATTGAGTCAATCTTGTTTTACTTATTTAAGCAGATTAGTTTTAAATTAAAAATACTAATTATAATATATTAAGGAAAGTCCAATTTTATATATTCCAATTTTATGTATTCCATTTTCTTTTAGAAGAGAAAATATAGACATTTTATGATTTGGTTTCCTATACATCTTGAACTAGTCTAAAAGCATCTATAATGGTATAAGCAAATTTAGATTCTCAAAAGTTGCCACCTTAGCATGTGAGGATTGTTTTTAGGGATTGCTAAAATTGATGATTGTGTAGTTCACAATGGTACACTTTATCTAAATCAAAAATCTACTCCATCCACATATTTTTCACTGTTCCCACTTTATACAATGAAAAAAAAAATCCATAAGCAAAATTCAAAACTATATTCTCAATTAAATCTCATTTAATAATCATAACAAAATTTTCCTTCAATTTATCATTAGCCATACAGGGTAAAAATAATTTTAAAAAAAAAACTATAAAAGAAAAGATAAGGTATATGATATGAGTATTGATTCATTCGTAATGAAGAGACGAACTTTATCTGATTGAAATTTTTTGGGTCAAAACAATGATGAGATACATAAGTGATCAGAGAAAAAAAAAAGTCACATATGAGAGAGAAAGAATAAAATTACAATAATAGTTCATTTGGGTTAAGTTTGTATTTGATGATTGAAAGTTAGTCTTCAAATTTGATTATTGAAAAGGCAATTTGATTATTGATTAAGAGCTTGTTTGGTTGGGCTTTTGAAAAACATCTATTGGTAAAAGATCTACTTGTAGTAAATCTATTAGAAATGGAGTTTTTGAAAAAATATATATATAGTTGTTTAGTTAGTAGACTATTTTTTTTTTAAATGGTCTATTTGGAAAAGTACCCCGGTCTATTTGGAAAAGTACCCCACCCCCCTAATGAGTTTTTGCCTAGTAGAGGTTTAAACTCTACTAGCCTCTATTCAATTTAAAATAGACAATCTCAAAAGCCCAACCAAACAACTTTTAAAAAAAAACTCAAATAAACGTTTGTAGACTTTTTGAGACAGTAAAAAGCTCAACCAAACAAGCACTAAAGCTATTACTAAATTTTAGTGACTCTGTTGGACGGTGTTTTTGTGATAAATAATCAAATTTTGATTACCGTTGTACTTTTGAGGATACCATTAAAGATGCTCTAGCCTATATATATACTTGTTTATTTTTTTTCTAGTTTCCACTTAAACAATTTCATTCCTACTGCTGCAATTAAATTCTTCGTATTCTTCGGTTCATCTATTAGAATAATTTCTTATACGAGATTACAAATTAATACATATTTTAGGTTTTTTTTGTAACGGTTACTTTCTTAGGTTATTAATATGATTTCTTTAATGAATTCTTTAAATATATATATATATATATATGATTTTGCTACATTTTTTATACTAATTTTTTATTTAAACATTAATTTATTTAAATTTATTTGATTTTTTTTTATTTGATCTTCAGATGAGTAAGCCATCAACAATTGATGGCTTTTTTTCAAAAGAATAATGGTTCTCAATATTCCAACTTCTGCTTCTAGTGTCAACTGCAACTACTGAGAGGTCGTTTTCAGTTATGCGTATTGTCAAGACTGTTAGGGGGATTCTGAACCGATGAACGCAGAAACGTTGTGCCTAATACTTGCCCATAACTCATAGCAATTAATAACATCAATATAACAAAAAAAAATAGATGAGAGAAAATAAATAATCATAACACAAGATATACGTGGAAAACCCAAATCAGGTAAAAAAACCACGGGCTATCAAGACGATAGAGAAAGTTCCACTATATGATAATATGTTACAACCATATACTTCAGGATTCTCTCTCACACCTAACCTCAAACCACGCTCACAAGATCCCCACCAAAAACCCCCCAATATCCCTTAGGTCTCCCCTAAATATCACCCACGAATCTCATACTTGATCCACTGATATTCCCATGGATCCCTCCCAGGATATTCCCTAGGGTCTCCCTCGGATCTCACCACACTCTATCTGATGTTACATGTGTTGGAACCCCGGTTTACTGATCGCACAACGGAAGGAACTTTAAAAAATATATATATATTTCATAAAGAAATACTACGATTAGTAAATCCTAGTATCTATTTTTCGGAATGGTAAAAACAAGAAATCGAAATCGAAATATATAAAAGAGAAAAGAAGAAACAATTTTCTTCATACCTACATAGGATTCTCTTTCACTTTAATACGATATGCTCTTGATTTGAACCACTTGATCTTCCTCGCTATCTCCCGGGACTGGTAATGGCGTGTGGGCGCGTCACAGTATTCAGGAACCTGTATAGAGGTAGAAGAGAAAGAACACACAAAAGACAACTCTTGTTCTTTTTAATGGTGAAGTGTAGCCACCCCTTAGTCAAAAACAAGAAAACTTTCTTTTTCTTTTATTTGTAGTTTACCCGCACACCCTATTCTCTTCTTGCGTGTGTTGTATATATTGGTGTTAATCAGTTTCTTAAAACATATATCATATGTATATTTTAACTGATTACTTTAATTAATTAATCCTTTAAAATATCTAATATCTATAAGGATATTTAATAACTTTGAATTTAAACTTTTTAAATTCAAATTTGATATTTAATTTAATAAAAATAAAATAATCAAATTATCTTATTTTCATTCAAACACAAATATCAATCAACATCCTCCAACTAATGATTAATCACATAATTAAATAATCTTATTATTTAATTAATTTAATCACTAATATTCATTAATTAAATAATCTCATTATTCAATTAATTCCTAAATAAGTATGTGTCACTTTTGTAACACAATTAATTGGATAATCCAATTAATCAACCGTGACCCTTGTTACCTAAATCGATCGGGCTAGCAAGGGGACCTAATGGACCCACAGTATTTTGAGCTCCAATAATCCTTAGAAATAATTAATTAAACTCTTTAATTAATATTTCATGATTATTAACTTCGGTGTTATTCTACTAAAAACCCGAAGCTGCACTCTCTCAACTGTAGACGTTTTTACACAAACCAATAACTCTTGGTGTTCATCGATATAGCTATTACATATGGTATGATCCTCCACAAGTAGTTCATAATTAGAGCTAGGTCATAATGTCCGTTATACCCCTCTAATTATATATTTCCATTAAGTACCATTGATTCTCTAATGAACAATAAATCCTACATTCCTTACGAAATTAGGAGAGCGCTCATATTGTTCAAGTCCCGAATCAACCCTTAAGGGAACTACCATCTACTTTTCATAAGAAGGAGTGGATTCCACTATTGTGTACAAACCTTCCCAATCACAAGCCAAACCGCGATCCCAACATACGGAGCATATTGATCAGGAATGCAACTCCGACCTCACCCATGGTATATCAAAGACCACGATCTAACCTGAAGGAGTCAATAAGACACTCAGGATTAAGATCATCCACGTATAGCCATCATTAGTTGATATATATGAATCTCATCGTTAAACAGATCTTAATAAGAGATTCATATAGATCATGGCCCAGTCCTATATGATCACATCATACAAGGTGTCTCCATTCTCATATCTCCATATGAATGATCCGGGATATGATCACCGTACACTACAAAATAAACCGCAGTTGTAGATTAACCACAAATAAAGTACCAAGATTTATTTGCTATCTACGGATTCTTTAGATTGTTCGTTTCAAACTGCATCCATCTATATATGACACTCATATACTCAGTTCGAAATTACATCTGGCAATCTTGGATGTTAAGTGCACATGTTATATATATATAAAAGTATGACACAAAATGAATGAATGTACTACTTCTTTTATTTATGTTCAAATCATATTCACAAATTACAAGCTTTAGGGAAAAAATCCCAACAACATGGTGTTCTTTTCTCCACAGCCTTAAATCTAATAACATAGATATTAGGTCTATTTATACTAGTTACAAGGAGTTTAATATAAAAGGAAATCTTACTCTTAAACGTATAAGACTTACTTGTTCCACATAAATACTATTTCCTTTTATGACAAGTCTTCTTGTAATGAGTAAATCATTTTCCTTAAAGCACAAGAACTTCCAGAAGAATACCTTTTCCTATTTCTACACAACATTCCTGATTTCAGCAAAATACATTGTCTCCGCGGTATGGATCGCGGTGTGCACCCCGCTTTCTACACCATGGAACAATTCTGGTCCCGACCGCTTCGGATACCGCGGTTGGTGTCTCTTGCTTCCGCCGTGGTCTGCATTGCGCTTAATCCTCTGGACTCTACCCCTCTGTGTGCCACGGTCCATGCGCTTATCCGCACCGCGGTCCGCACAGCGGTTCCTGCCAGATTTCGTTTCTTTAGTTCTTTTTCGATCTTCAACCTCCCTTAAACACCACCATTCAACTTCCAAAGATTATCTCACGTCTCCAGGAAGTAACACATCAGTTTAGTCTTGTTTGGTTCACATTTGGTTCGCTTTGGAATATAAGTCAAAACCTAACATAGACTAGGCTTCGTAATAAGATGGAAGATGACTTTCTTACAAATTCTTTGATCATGTATATTGAAAGGGAACCCGTAGAGAAACTTAGTATAAATTCGATTATAGATGATTTTAGAGATTTAAAATAGCGACGGGTTCCATTTTGATTTATAAAGCTGGTGTCTTTGTTTATTAAATTATTTGTTTTAGTATTACATATGAGATTAGACGCTATTACATTTGTTTTTTAAATAACTTAGTTTTTAAATATTAGCATATTTGTTTAGCGTTAGTTTGAATAATTTTTTTTTGTCTTGGCCCCCCAAAGTCGAAATCCTGGCTTCACCCCTGTTAATGTTGTTAAAGTTAGCATATATAATGTACATTACATAAATAAAGTGAGCTATGTATGTTATATAAAGAAAACTTTACTAATTTCATACGAATCGTACGTATTACACAAAGTTAACTCTACATGTCAATTTAACTCTCGTATATCCGTTAGTACTTAATATATTAGGTTATCTATAAAGTTAGAATAATGCTAGACTAGCAAAATTATTTATCCATAATAATGTATAAATAATGTGATATGTGAGAGTTGTAATTAATCACCATATAAATCATGAGATGATATATTGTATGAAGTGTTTAGTTACAACTTATTTAACATATCAATTGGACATGATTTTGGTTCAGACTAGCATTACTCGTAAAGTTAACTTTACACGCATAGATACTAATTTTGTGATGGGTATCAACCTAGTGATCTACCATCTAGCACATGAAGTTGGTGAGATCTCGTGTAGTAATTAATAATAAGTATTAGGAGACAAAATATGGATGGTTTAATGGTAAACCACTCACATCTGCAGTCACGAGGTTAAGAGCATCTCTAAGGGACTCTATAACTCCCCTCCTTAGCTAAAATAGAGAGTGAATTTGGTTTTAGAGCACTCGAAGGGGCTCTCTAAATGGCTCCCTATTTTAGAGAGCCACCAAGAGGCTCTCTAAATATAGGGGGCCATTTCAAGCTCCCTATCTTTTTTTTTTTTTTTTTTTTTTTAATTTCTAGGTTGATTGATCCCCTCTCTCTTATTTTTACAATTTAAAACAAAATAAATTTATTTATATTTGAAATTTAAAAAATATTAAAATATTAATGACTAGCTATAATAGGGAAGATGGTTGGAGTGATCTCATAAAAAGTTATTAGCTAAAATAGCTTTTTAGCTAAAATAGTTAAAATTTAGCCAAAATTTAAAGAGCATGGTTGGAGATGCTCTTATGTAATAATTCAAATATTCAATAATAATAAGGGATACTATCAAAAAGGGATACTCACATCGTTCTTCAATTAGGTAGTTCTATTTTTTTTTTATTTTTTTTAGGTATAAATTTATTCATTTTGTTTGAATATTTTTCTTCATTCGAATATCAAAACTTGACAGTTGTCGTATCCAATTATTATGATCGGTTTTACTTTTTATCCAGAAAAAATAATAATAATAATACAAGTTTTCATGGTCACCCGTAGTAGAGTAACCTGTAATGTTTACCTTTTCCATCCCGTAGAAAAAATGTTTGAGAATCCTTCATTTGATAATTAATTATTATCATAATATATAATATTATTATTATTATTATTGTAAAATATCGTTGTCATTTTTCTTTTGTTCCTTGTTAAGGGTTTCATATTCATGATTATTATCTTGAATTAACCTTACTATATATTATATAAAATAATATTGAATATTATTAAAACAAAAAAGAAATAATATTGTATTTTCTTATTATTTGCAGGAACATCTCGATAACGTTACATTGCTTGAAAATATAGGAGGATGTGAAGGATTTGATCACCCTATATTTTTGGGACTCAACAGAATGGTTAGATTTGATTGAAGAGGAAATGTTAGTACATCAAATTATTAATTAATTAATTTTTTTTAAAAAAAAATCGATTTAATATATGTATATATATTTCAAGAAGAAAACTCCATTGGATCATCCTAAAGTGGGAAGGACTCTAGATTGTCTAAGAAAAATAAGTATCCGGTAATCAAAAAACAAAAAAGCTTAAATATTCATAATAAAAAAATATAAAAAAATCTCTATAACATTACATGAAAGTAAATAAATTCAATGATAAACAAAACGAAAAGAATTCGGATTACCGTTCACCATCAGAATCCGAATTTCTACAGCAGAAGCGGATTGAGCACGGACTGTATCACCGGTCGAAGGACAATCACGAAATCGAAAAGTCCCCTCTGATCACAATGTAAATACCCACACTTTGATCATGGATGGGAGAAAATTCTCTGGATTTTCTCCACATCTCTCCCTATGTGTTTCTTGTTTCTCTGTTAAACACATGCACACACTCTGTGTCTGATATGTTGCACATATACTTCTCTCTTATGCCCTCAATATCCAGACAACACCCCATATACCTTAGATCAAAAATACGTTGATCTATATCCTTTTTGCCCACTTAACTTACTCACAGCAAACACATGTTCTTATGTATATTTGTATTGCTTGAGTAGTTATTCATTATGGGCTTGTTATCTTGGGCTTGGCCCACTTGGGTGTCTAAATGGGTTTCCATTGCCCAAACCCAATTATACCAACATTTCCCACTCGTAAAAGGTCAAATTTCTTATAGCGGTACTTTTCTGATTCTACATCAACATCAACTTCAAAAACCTCCGACACCGAAAGAAGTTAATATTAAAATGGTTGTTATGACTTATGAATATCGATTTTTTTTAATTTTAAAAGTTAAAATTAAATCCAAAAGAAAAACCAATTAATTTGTCAGGCATTGCAAATAGACAAGAGAGGGAGGAGAATAAACATAAGATGAACAACTACGGATTGATTGATGGCATAAAGAAATTACAAATAGAATATGATGTCTAATTCCTTAAACGAACTCTCTTCGATCAATTTACCACCGGAAAACAAATTCTTATAATATTGAATAAAAAATGTTTTAGGGTTTGTGAAACACGAGATAAAAAAATAATGTTGGAATCTAAAACCTTTTTTTTTTTTGAAATATTAAAATAATTCGGGGTTTTGGAGAGGGGGAGAGATTTGAACGCACAACCTCGTGGTGTAGGTATGAGTAGCATACCCTCGGGCCAACCTCATCTTATCGAATCTAAAACTTTCTTTTGTCTTCTTTAGTAATTATAATTAAGGATAAATGTGTCATTAACAAAAAAAAACATTTAAAATGAAGTGTAGAAAGATATTTGGTGGATTGTCAATAGCATCACTCTTAATAAAAAGCCTTTTCTAATTTTTTTTAAACCAATATCAAAATGTTTTATTTTAGTTTTTTAACTTGAAAATATTACATTTAACTAATTAAGGTACCTTTACTTGTGGAGAATGAAAATGAAAGAAAATGAAGAAACTGAAATTTAAAGTTCTTTTTTCCATGAAAAACTTAATTCTTGATTTATGTATTATGTCTACCTAACTTGATTCCCAACAATTATAAATACGGGCAATGTACATAGCATTACTCAATCACAAATTATAAATTAAATTTCCTTTTAATAAATTTAAGAAAAACCTCTGTGTCTACAAATATATTTTCTTATTTAAAAAAAATTAAGGAAACAAATCTAACATGAAATCTAATTTTATCAGTATGATTGAAAGTTTAAATTATAGTATATTGAAATAAACCAAAATTTATAAAATTAAAGATCAGTCCTTGTATTATAAAGTAATAACACATTTCCTCTTAACACATGTTTTCACCTGAAATAGATATACGTGTAGGGAGTTTACTCCCACAAATAGATTTATAGATCTCGCATCAATCAATATTTAGATACATGTATTTACTGATCTCCTAATCCTATTAAAATACCGAAAATCGTTTTTTTTTTTTTTTAGTTTCCTTTTCCTTTATGAATTATACTTTTATTCAATACTGGTGATCTAGTTTTAGCAAACAATTCTATTTTTTCTTTTACAGTTTTTGATTTTGATTATTTTGATTATTTTTGAATAATTGAATGAAACAAATAAGAAAAGAATAATTTAATGGATTTTCTTTTTATTTGGGGAGGGAGAATTGAATTTGAAACCTTAATTTTATTAAATGTACATGCTACTATGCTAGCTAGTAGAGATTTGAGAAACAAAAACTGTTTATTATAAAAGACAAAACAATCAAATATCTGGATAATAAAACATTGGATCGTAGTCACTTCAATTTGTTAAGATCTTAATAAAGCATTTCAATTTGGTAATGCGATCACCATAGAAGTTAAAGCTAACATTGAAATCAAAAAGGGCTCCATTCCAACAAAATCAAGATAACTATCACTATGTGGTCCGGACATACAGATTCCGACCAGAAACATAGCTTGCACTATCAAGATAGCAATCACTACCATTATAAAAGAAAACGAAACACGAAAACACATAACATATTTTTTTTCTTCCTTAAAATCTATCGAGATATGCCGAAATCAGTCATACCAAAACAAAATATCAATCTTCATCGAGGCCTTCAAAAGCCCACCTGTTCTCTGCACGAATCTTCGCCTCCTCCTTTGGCGTGAAGTCATTTTCGACCCCGAAAAATGCTCTGACATACTCGACACTCTTGTTCTTGATTCGGTTTGCAGCAGCATTAGTCAGGAAATCCAGAAGCTCCTTGGAGTTCAGGTAGTTGGCCGCCTTAATCAACTCCTTCAGCTGATTGTTGCTCTTGTTCTCTAAGAACGCGTCGTCAAACGCCTTCACCTCCTCAGTTGGAGGCAGCGGATACCTCTTCCGGAACTCCAAGTGCTTCCTGTAGAAGTCAAGGATCGCCGGCATTTGCTCCGCCAAAACATTCGGCAGCGGCATAACCGTGTCCTCTATCGCGTCTTCATTGCCAGCGAAGTACAACTTCACGGTCTCCATCTCCATGGCCACTGGCTCTTCCACCTCAAAGGGCACGCCATCGGCAGACTCCAGCTTGATTTTTTTCGCTTGCGTTGACGCAGAATTAGAAGGGGACGCCATTGTCAGTTTTCGGTGCAGGAATTTTGCACTGCTCTGCCTCTGTCGTTTAAATACAAGTAATTAAAAATGAAAACTATTTTTACAATTTTGCAGGCATCAATTTGTGATTGCTGTAACATTTCTTTTGGATGATTTTTCAACCAATTTTACTAAGTACATTGTATCCCTTGCATGATTTACAACTCACTTACCGTATCTATCACATTTTTTTTTGTTAGGATCTATCACATTATTTATATGGTAACAACAACTCGATTATCACATTATTTGGATTGGTTTTTGGTTTACCTTCTTTTTTTTTTGCTTTAAGCACCGGTATCCAGAAGCCCACTAGCCCTGACTAATACGGGTCGAGCCGGGTCGGCCCACTAAGAGGTAAAACTCTCCCAGCGCAGGTTTTCTCCATTCACAAGACTCGAACTCGAGACCTTGCTTAAGGGGAAGGAGTGCCAAACCACTAGAACCAACCTCCGTTGGTACTTACCTTCTTTTTTTTTTATTGTATAATATTACTCGTATTTTGTTTTAAGCACTCAAATAACCTATACTTTACACACTTAAAGTTACCGATTACCCGTAAGTTACTTTGACGGATAACACAAACATTACATAAATAAAGTGAGCTATATATGTTACATAAAATAAATTTTACTAATTTCATACGAGTCGTTTTGTACATAGTTAACTTTCTATACATTAATTTAACTCTTGTATATATGTTAGTACTTGATGTGTCGGGTTGGCATAAAGTCAGAATAATGATAGGTTGGCAAAATTATTTATCCAAAATCATGGGATTACGTGTTAGTTATAAATTATTTTACTCATCAATCCAATATGATTTTGATTCAAGACTAGCATTATGATCATAAACTTAAGTGATGGGTACTAATCTACCATCTAGAACATGAAGTTCAATTCGTGAGATCTCGTATAGTTAATAATAAGTTTTGGAACAGCTGATTATATCAAACTTTATTGATATTTTAAATTATTAAATTGAAATTTCATACTTAAACAAATATAAAAAATAAATTGGACAAATATAAAAAAATAATAATAATAAACAAATTGAAAGTTCATATATATTAACTACCAAGTATAATCGTTAGCAGCATTAATTCAGCAAGCTAAGCTGTTAAGTTAACAAAGGAAGTGCCATGTCACCTAGTTAATATATCTCAGCCTAGTTAATGTATCTGGTCAATTTTATTTGTTAGATACATTCTATTACAATTGTATAAATAGTGTGTATTAATCACACTTGTAATTCATTAATGAAATCAGATATTAGTTGAGAAGTCTCTAGAACTAAACAGAGTTATTTTTTTTTTTTTTGAAATTTTCTTTTTACTTTCTTGTTTACTTTCCTGAGAAACAAACAAACTCAAAATGGTATCAGAGCAAAATTCGAGCGCTTCTGCTTCTCTTGAGAGATTGATCAATAATTTGCATCTCTCCGCTCACAGATCGAAGTTTTTATCTCCAATGAAACTACAGTTGACGGTGAAATTGGATTACAATAATTTTCTTCTATAGCGACAGCAAATATTGGCGGCAATCAAAGGAAATCGACTCTACCACTTTATTGATTCCTCAAGCTTGCCTCCAAAATGCCTCAATCAAGATGGATTTGTCAATGATGCTTTTCTTGATTAGGAGCAACAAGATCAGATTCTTCTTTGTTGGATTCTCTCTTCGATTAGTCAAGATCTCCTTCCTCAACTTGTTGGAGTTGCAACTTCATGTGAAGCCTGGAACATAATTGAGCGACTATTTTCTTCGCAGTCGAAAGCAAATATGATGCAACTTAAGCTTCAACTACAGACTCTTAAGAAAGGTACATCTTCCATGACTGAATACTTGATGAAGAAGAAGAGTTTAATTGATGCTTTACTATACAGTGGAAATGTGATCTGTGAGGATGACAAAATTATATATGTCTTGGGAGGATTAGGACCAGAATATGATCCATTTGTGATTCCAATAACATCGATCAATGGATGTTATTCGCTTCCTGAAATCATAGCTTTACTTTTGACACATGAAGCACGTCTAGAACAACATACACAAAGTGAGAGTTTGACTATTAATATGGCTGCCAATTCACAAAACTTTAATCAAAATAGAAAAGGCAATGGTGTAATGCAACAGTATGGTAATGGAAGAGGTCATGTTCAAGGAAATACTCAAGGTAACGTGTATGGGTATAACGATGGAGGTAGAGGCAACTTTCAAGCTAATGCAAGTAGAAGAGGAAGAGGTTGAGGTCGAGGTCGAAACAATAATAGAAGATCTCAGTGTCAAATTTGCCATCGAATGGGGCATTCAGCACCAAGATGCTACTATCGTTTTGACCAATCTTTTCAGACTTCTAATGCTACACAGAATACAATAAATAATGTCACTTTGGGCAATGGTCAGATGGCTACAATGATAGCATCACTTGAGATTGTATCTGATCCATTATGGTACCCTGATAACGGCGCAACTGATCACTGTACATCGGATCCAAATAATCTTGCAAGTAGAGCAGAATATCAAGGAAATGAAAAGATATACATGGGCAATGGAATAGGTTTGAACATTCACTTAATTGGTTCAACCACTTTTTCTATTGACAAGCGTGCATTTCATCTGAAAAATATTCTTCATATACCTTATATTACTAAAAATCTTTTGAGTGTCTCCAAATTTGTTAAGGATAACAAAGTTTTTCTTAAGTTTCATCCTAGCTTTTGCCTTGTGAAGGACCAGCATTCGAAGAAGGTACTTCTTCAAGGAGTGCTTAAAAATGGTCTCTATGTGTTTGATATTCCTCTCAGGCCAACATCAAGTTGTTTTCCTACAAGTTCATCAAGAGTCTCCTCACAATTCCATTAAGATAAGTGCCAAGTCCATGGTTCTTCCAAACCTGTACATACTCTGAACAAAAGTTCATACTCTTTGCCTAAAAATAAGTGTCACCTTTTCAATGTAAATACAGCAGCTAAGAAAGATATCTCAGTCTTGCATTTGTGGCATAAAAGGTTGGGACATCCCTCCTCTATAGTTGTAAAACATGTTCTCAATAAGAACAATATTGTGTTTCCTTCAAATGATTCATATTTCTGTCATGCTTGTCAACTAGGAAAGTTTCATAAACTTCCATTTTCCTCTTCAAAAACTACATATCAGAATCCATTTGAACTTGTTGTTGCTGATGTATGAGGTCCAACACCCATTGTTTCCTCAAAATGATATAAATACTATGTTAGTTTTGTTGATGTTTGCGCAAGATACACTTGGATGTGTTTGTTAAAAGCTAAGAGTGAGGTTCAGCAGGCTTTTGTTCTTTTTAAGAATCAAGTTGAGTTGCAGTTCTCTCGTAAGATAAAAATGTTGCAAACAGATTGTGGAAAGGAGTTTGAAGTACTTACTTCATTTCTTTAAACACATGGAATAATTTTTCGTCATAGTTGCCCTTACACTCATGAGCAAAATGGTCTGGTTGAAAGGAAACACAGACATTTGGTAGAAACTGGTTTAGCTTTGCTTACACAATCCTCTCTACCCATGGTCTATTGGGATGAAGCGTTTACCTCAGCAGTGTTTTTAATAAATAGAATGCCATCATCAGCTGTAGCAGGGAAAATTCCTTTTGAGTTGTTGTACAAAACTACACCTAACTATGATCAAGTTAGAGTTTTTTGGTGCTTGTGCTATCCTTATCTTAGGCCATACAACAAGAACAAGTTGCAGTATAGAAGTACGGCTTGTGTTTTCTTAGGATACAATCCTCAATACAAATGCTATAAATGCATTTCCTCTACTGGTAGAATTTATATGGCAAGACATGTAGTCTTTAATGAGAAAAGTTTTCCTTTTGATATTGATCCAAAGTTTGGTAGTGGCTCATCAAGCTCAGCATCTTCATCTCAGTTCACAAGTTCAACATCTTGTTTAATTCCTACCATTTTGCAATGGAGACCTGTCATTAGTTCACATACACAAGCTGCACCCTTTATTTCTTCTACTGCAATTGACTTAGTGTCAACAAGTCATTCTCATCAATCTGTTATGCAAAGAGATGATCCTATTGATAATTCACCTGTTCATTTGTCACTTGCTGCAATACATGTGACATTGGTTCAATCACCAACAAATGTGACATCTAAGGCTTATCACCAGCAAGTAGAACAACAGTCAAACTTACAAAATGCAAACAATCATCCAATGATTACTCGAGCAAAAGCAGCTATTTACAAACCCAAAATTTGCATAGCTTCAGCTGAAGAAAAAGAGCCTACCATAACAAAAGAGGCACTTCATAATCCTAAATGGTTTGCAGCAATGACTGAGGAATACAAAGCCCTTATCAACAATGACACATGGACTTTAGTTTACCAGCCTTCAAATAATAGAAAAATTATTAGATGTAATTGGGTATTTAGGATCAAAAGAAACCCGGATGGATCTATTTTGAAGTACAAAGCACGGTTGGTAGCTAAATGTTTCAATCAACAAGCTGGTCTTGACTTTACGGAGACCTTTAGTCATGTTGTGAAGCCAACAACAGTAAGGGTGGTTCTTTCTCTTGTTGTTACAAGGAAGTGGACACTAAGACAGCTGGATATAAATAACACTTTTTAAAAATGGTTGTATAAAGGAGGATGTATACATGTTTCAACCCCTAGGTTTTACTTCAACAAAAAATCATCGATTAGTATGTAAGCTCCATAAAGCTTTGTATGGCCTCAAGCAGGCACCTCCTGCTTGGTTTGATAAATTCAATCACACTCTTCTTTAGCTTGGTTTTGAATCATCAAAGGCTGACAACTCCCTCTTTCTTCGGTTTTCCTCTCAAAGTTCAGCTTTTGTTCTTGTTCATGTCGATGACATAATTGTTACAGGAAGCAATACAATAGAAATCAATGATCTTGTACAAAAGCTGAACAAAATGTTTGCTTTGAAGGACTTAGGATGTCTTCATTATTTCTTGGGTATAGAGGTTCAACATACTGCTTTTGGTCTACATTTATCACAACATAAATATGTTCTTGATTTGTTAAAAAAGGTTGGAATGCTCACAGCAAAAAGACTCCCATCTCCAATGGTTTCTAATGCTGCAAGTCAGCTCTCAGCTTACAAAGGTAATCCTTTTGACAGGGGGGGCAGAATATAGAAGCATAGTGGGTGCATTACAATATGTTACTGTGACTAAACCTGATATATCTTATGCTGTAAACAAAGTTTGTCAATTTATGCAATCTCCAATAGATGAGCATTGGAAAGCAGTGAAAAGGATTCTTAGGTATCTAAAAGGAATAGCCCAGTTTGGTTTGCATTTTACTGGGCCAAAAACAGTTTCAGATAGTCTTGGTCTTGTGGCATTTTCTGATGCAGATTGGGCAACCAACCCAGATGATAGGAAATCAACAACTGGTTTTTTATGTGTTTTTGGGTCCTAACTTGATTAGCCGGTCTGCAAAGAAGCAGCATATGGTCTCCAGGTCATCAGCTAAAGCTGAATATATGAGTCTTGCAGCAGTGGCAACTGAAATAACTTGGATACAGTCACTACTTCAAGAGCTTAGGTTCTCTTTACCAAAACCTCCAACAGTCTGGTGTGACAATTTGAGACAATGTCAAGCAATTCAATTCTTCATGCAAGGACCAAGCATATAGAACTAGATTTGTATTTTGTGTGAGACAAAGTGTTACAGAAGCAATTGATCATCAACCATGTACCTTCTATTGATTAAGTTGCAAATGTGTTTACAAAACCTCTCTCAACTCATTGTTTTCAGTTTCTAAGGCACAAACTCACTGTAACAGAGTCCCCAATGAGTTTGAGGGAGGATGTTAGCAGTATTAATTCAGTAAGCTAAGCTGTTGACTACTCATAAATGAACACCCGCAATAGTACGGAGCCGTGAGAGTAGCACAATGATGAATAAGATTTGTTCCACGATGATTGATGTATTGAATACCACAATTGATTGATTAAACTATTATTTAAACAAACAAAGATTTGATGATTGGAATATTGGATTACACTACTCAAAACTAACTAAATTAAACTCCAACTACAATGCAATTAGTGAAACTAAACAAGCAAGCAAACTAAAGCAAAGTCAAACACAAGCAAGTGATTATATTACTTATGGAAAATTAGGCTAAGTCCGTGAATCCACCTATCCAATTCTCATCAATTTTAGGCACATCATTGAAATAAAGTATGTAAGTGTGTGTAGATTTGTGATACCCTCAATTAGTCTCTAACCTTTCTCAAGTGATAAAGACAATATTTATATGCACCAACAACCTATTTCTCAATGGTTATCCGAACCACATACAAATTCATTAAGTTTTATGGCACACAAATGAATCCTAGAGGCTAGCAACGCATATCTCTATCTTACCAACCTCTATCACTCATTTCATCGAGCACGTTGTGTGCTTCTCCTCTCGGTGCTTTACACAACAACCAAACAATTACTAAATGCTAGTTAGACATTCAATAATAATTAAGAACATGAAATAAGTGTACACAACACAAGCAATAATGATAAAGTTATGGTCTTTATTAATAATTCATGGAAAATGCTTCATCTTGGCCTTAGCCAAGGAAGTTTTAGTTCATGATACAATAAATGGCTACAAAAGATGTGTAATAAGTACAAGCCATAAATGAAGACAAATAAATGTAAAGAGGGAAAGGATTAGAGTAAACTAATGTGAAGAATTCCTCCTCTCTTGCTTGGTTGTGCTAGACTTCTTCTCTCCTTGACTTCTTTTGCTCCAAGGTGTGATTTTTATGGTGGATCTAGGTAAGGAAATGAGGTGGTGAAGTGGGATTTAGGTATAGATGGTGATTTGATAGAGGTTTTGGGTGATTTAGTGAAGGATTTGGGTTAAAGATTGGTTCTTGGATGGTTTGGAGTGATGTGGGAGTGTTTTGGAACTCAAGGGTCGTGCAAGAGGTGAGGCAATTAGGTCTGAAAGGAGGTATTTATAGTGTATGGATTTAGGGCATGAAAACCTAGACAAAATGTTGATGTGGCAGAGTGGGCGCTGTACGTAGAGCGCTTTTGTACAGCTCCTATACAACGCCGAATCCTCTATCCTCGAATGCCTAGCTTGAGCGCTGTACGTAGAGCGCTTATGTATAACGCCTGTACAGCGCCAATTCTCTGTTTTCTTTTTGGCAAGATGGGCGTTGTACGTAGAGCGCTTCTGTACAGCGCCCGTACATCGCCAATTCCCTGTCCCTGGGTCGCTCCCTTATGGGCGTTGTACGTAGAGCGCCCTGTACAGTGCCCAACCTTGATTTTTCCTAAACAATGTTGTTTTGCCTCCAATTTCTCATTTCTCTACAATAAAGCCCTTAGAAGGCTATGAACCTGCACAAGCTTATTTAAACATTAAAAATACCGGTTTTACTTGGAAAACAAAGGTAAATGATAGGTAAAACGGGGTTACAACAAGTGTAGAAAACGGCATTATCAGCTATTAAGTTAGCAAAGGAAATGCCACGTCACCTAGTTAATATATCTCAGCCTAGTTAATGTATCTGGTCAGCTTTGTTTGTTAGATACATTCTATTACAATTGTATAAATAGCGTGTATTAATCACACTTGTAATTCATCAATGAAATCAAATATTAGTTGAGAAGTCTCTAGAAATAAACAGAGTTGTTTTCTTTGAAATTTTCTTTTTACTTTCTTGTTTACTTTCCTGAGAAACAAACAAACTCAAAAATAATCATAGATCATGTATACATAACCCAATTTTAAAATTCTACAGTAAATTAATTTTTATTTTTTGTTTTATGATTATAAAAAGGATTGGACTATATATCAACTTAAATTTCTAATTTAATTTTTTGACTTTAATATCTAAACCATCCATGTACTATATATATATATATATATATATATATATATATATATATAATATTTAATTAAGTAATATATTTTTAATTATATTCTCAATAACCTAGCACTACATCCTTTCAGAACAATGGTCTTCAGAGTTAGGTAGAGTTTGATGGTGATTAATGTTGTTTTCCACAAGTTTGTTGTTGATGAAGAAGTAGGGATTCCTAGAAGTTTTTCGTTGATTTTTTTTAGAGTAGTTTGATGTTAAGTTGGATTCTCGCGAGAAAGTTAAAAACTTTGAGAACATCAATTTAATGAATTGATGTTCTCCGTATTTTCACAAATTTCTTCAGTAAGGGGGAAAACTGTTCTCTGCGTTTTCAAAACAAGACAATTGAAAACATCCATCGAACACATTTTGAGTTTTTTTTTTTTTTTTAACTTGAAAACTAAAAAAATGGTTTTGAAAAACTATACCGAACAGCCCCCCAAGCTTTCAATTTTAACAACATAAGAAAGTTTAACGGTTAATAACATTGTTTTTGAGAAATTACATAAATACCCTTCCCAAACTCTCTCCTCTTTTCCACCTCTACTCTCTACTCTCGCTTCTCTCCTCTCATCTCTCGTATCTATCTCACACCTCCCACCTCCCACCTCCCACCTCCCACCTTCGCCACCAGGCCTAAGCGGCACCGACGATGTCGCTTAGGCATGCTGCCTAGGTAGCACGTGCCCAAAGACGAAAATATAGCTGTCTAGGGTGGGCTACTTTTTGAAAGAAAAAAAAAAGTTTTTATAGTTCTAAATACACCTCATTTAATTCTAAGTATATCCCAATCCAATTCCGACTCTGACTTAACTTACCATAATTTTCTTTATATTAATAACAGCCCAATCACTTAAAAACATGTGTCAAACTCATTGAAGCTCGTTGTATTTCCTTAAGTAATTGAAAAATCAAATTGAGAAATGTTAAGGGCCTGTCCTGCAGGTTGTTTTCGGCCTGTTTTCGTTTTTGTTTTCCAAAAATGATTTCGAATTCGCGTCCGGTAACCGTTTTTCATTTTATTTTCAAAATACAAAAGCAAAATGGAAAACAAAACCAGTGTTAAAAGTGAAAATTTTGAAAAAAAAAAAAAAAATCTTGTTTTTCTTGAATTTGTTTTTGTTTTTCATATGAAGTGGGTCTCATGTCATTAAATAAGTGGGTCCCATATCATTAAAAAAAAAATTTCTTTTTTTTCACCCATCAGACCTCATCTCCATTAATTTTTTTTCCCTTTTTTCTCTTCAACGTTAATCTCCTTCTTTCTTCTTCTTCTTCCTTCAACTGATCTTCTCCTTTTTTTTCTCTTCTTCTTCTCTTCGTCTTCTCTTCGTCTTCTTACCGCCGATCTCTTCTTCTTCCGATCTATTTTTCGTCGCCGATTTGCTCCTCCAAACGCGGATCGACCCACGATCTCCTCTTCTTCCGATCTTCTTCTTCTCCTTCTCCGATCTTCTTCTTCTTCTTCTGATCCGCTGCTTCTTTTTCTTCTCTGATCCTCTTCCTCTTCTTCCTTTCTTCTTCTCCAATCTGGTTTCCTTTCTTTTTCTTTTTCTTTTTCTTTTTCTTTTTAATTTTTTTTATATATTTATTTACTGTTATTTATATTTATTAAAATAATACTTATTTATAATTTAAGAGTTTAGTTTTGATTAATTGATTTTTTTTTGGGAAGTAATTTGTGATGTGTTACTTGTGTTTAATTTATAAATTACACCACAAAAATTATATTGGTTAATTATTTAATCAATTTGTTTATAATTGTAATAATATTAAACAAAATGTAAAACTTGATATTTCAATTTTTGATAGTTTTCGGTTAATCTACCAGACGCGTTTTTTCCGTTTTCTTTTTCAAAATACAGATTTATGTTACCAGACTCGTTTTCGAATTTCGAAACTGAAACCAAAAACACTGTTTTCATTTTCATTTTTATTTTCAAAAAACAAAAACAAAAAATGGCTTGTAGGACGGGCCATTTCAATTCTAAGTATATCCCAGTCCAATTCCGACTCTGACTTAACTTACCATAATTTTCTTTATATTAATAATAGCCCAATCACTTAAAAACATGTGTCAAACTCATTGAAGCTTGTTGTATTTCCTTAACCAATTGAAAAATCAAATTGAGAAATGTTAACCCTTTACTGACTCAAAAATCAAATTGGGAAATTTTAACCCCTTAACAACAAACCAAAAGTAGTAGATTTACCAAATAAATTAATCTCCAAGTCTCTAAGAATTTCAATTTTATGAGTTTTCATGGCTTTTGGATTTATATAGGTATATAAACGTCGGTATGAGAAAACTGTAAGTTTTATTTTTATTTTAAAGTATATGTTGTAAAATTAATTGTAAAATTAAGTTTTATTTTTTGCTATGAAACTTGTCAAAATGTCTTTGCACAACAAGACGGATGACGAGTTTCTTGAGAATTGTATAATTGTTTATGTTGAAAGAGAACTTGTTTTTACAATTGATTCGGATTCGGTAATAGATGTTTTTATCTCTTTGAAGCATCCTAAGTCAAAATTGAAGTACAATCTTATTGTATTTACATTGCACGCATATTTCATTTTTATTTTCTTGTGTTTTTTTCTTGGTTATAATATTTATTTGAGGATAATACTCATTATGTCCCCTGATTAGATATACTTTTATATTTTATCTAATAAAAATTCTCCGTACTGTCAAGATTCTCTATCAAAATGATTTTTTATTTATTTATTATATAGTATAATTTTTCATCTATATAAAATTGTCCAAAGCCCATCCAGAAAAAAAATAAAAATAAATTGGGTTTCGCCTTTGCACGTGCCTAGGCGTGGCAACATCGCCGTTGGAGCTTTCCCCTCTTTGTGGTGTTGTTCATATACAAAAAAAAACAAAAAAACAAAAAAAACCCTAAATGTGAATGAAGGGAAAATTACTGACACTACCCTGAGTGTTTCGGTAATTTTCTCATATGCAAAGTTAAAGGCATGGTTTTAGAGGGGGGTTTTACTAATTTTTCCCATTAAAAAATGTCAAGATTTCACTTTTGTTTTTTACCAAAAAAATAATAATAAATAAAAGAGAAAAAGAAAAAATGTTATAGGGCCATTTTCGTAATTTAAGGTTTGGATTGAAAAGAACTTTTACGATGTAATCATTAAAAACAAAATTTATATACTTTATAAATTTTAACTAATTCTAAAACTCAATTTTAAAATTGTTCCAAAGGCTGGCATTTTTACTTGAATAGTATAACGACACCCATGATCCAGCTAAAGAAAGGATAGGCCCAAGAATAAGAATAAATAAAAATTAAATCAGTAATTGTCTAATTGATGCAATGATTATTATTGATAAGCAATGGTGGATCTGTCGACAAATATGAGAATTAGAAAAAGTGATCCCAAGAATCCCAATACCATAATCAAGCCCAAGTTGTATGGGAATAAAGTCATAAACAGTTTTGAGCTTGAAGAATAAATATAGAGCCAAGCCCAAGTCATATATCGGGCCGCAGAGTAACCAACTTAGTTGAAGACGACTCTCTCTGTGACTCTGTCTCCCGGCATCTAATGTTATGAGAAAGAGGTACACAACCAACTCAATAAACCAACAATGTCATAACGGTGAACATATTCGGATGCATTAAGAGAAGCTCGCAAGCATTGGATCCAAACACTGGTTTGCATTTCAACTTCATGTGGTGTAATCACTTTAATTGAAATTGTTGTTCCAATTTTGCACAACACCAGCATAAATTTTAACTTGTATAATCAATAAAGCTTACAAATCCATTAAAACTTTCAATCATAAAATTTATTTCTCATTATATTCAAAAGAAGTATAATGGAATTCGTTTTTCAATGAACCTGGTGATGAAAGGATTAAATTGGGTATACTGATAATTTAATAGGGTTTATAAATAAAATGAGTTAAAATAATTTTAATAAGGGTAGTAATACTATTAGAATGGGTGTTTAAAGTAATGGTTAATTTTAAAATTTTAGATATTGTTACACTTATAAAATTGGTGCGTAAATCATATTTATGGGTGGCAATATCGACACCTTTTTCTAAATAAAATTAATTATTTTTTGAAAAACAAATTGATCTCTATGTTATGGACAGTGGAGATTTATTAAAAAAAAAAGGGTAAGAATATGAAGAAATATCTTGAAGTGGATAGATGTAGCATATTCTTATGTGTGCGAGCGCGCACACACACACACACACACATATATATATATATATATATATATATATATATATATATATATATATATATATAGATATTAGTTATCAAGTGGGGTACATATTATTTTAATTTCGGTAAGGACCTTGATGAAATCACATCTATTTTTATGAATTTTGATCTGAATTTTTTGTGGACGATAAGTTTAATGAAATCTACCTATGAACAAAATTTAAGAATTTTTGAGAATTTTTCAATCACCGGAACTATTTATCCCGATTTTGTTAAATATAAAGGCATAAAAAAATGAGATAAATATAGTCAAATTCAAAAAAAGAAAAAATAGTTATAGTACTTGAAAAAATTTCAAATTTTATTCATAGGTAGATTATAATGAACTTATCATCCACACAAAAATTCAGATCAAAATTCATAAAAATAAATGTGATTTCATTAAGGTCCTTACTGAAATTAAAATAAGGTATACCTCACTTGATAATTACTCTATATATTTAAAGGATTACAATATTACATAAATTTGAGGGTTTTCTGAGGAGAGGGATGACACAAACTCGCAACCTCATAATTCAGGTGTGAGAGGTTTTACCACCGGACTAACCTCATCTCGCCATTTTTATCCCTACATTTATTCGTCTAATACAAGTAGTTTGTTAGGTATATATTCAAATTCAACTTGATTCCTTAATTTCATCTATTGATAAATTTTGCAACATTTTATGGATTGAAAAGAATATCATTTGCCACATCACCTCTCAACACAGGTGGTTGTGCATCTTCCTTCCATATTAATAATAATGAGGGGTTTAAATCCCACCATACGCATTTTTCAAGCATGTTTGGGGAGTTTTCTCCCTAGTCTCTGGGAGTATTGTTTGATCTCGACAGCCCTATTGTAATAATTCTTATAAATTGTAGTACTTAATATAACAAACAAACACACACACACACACACACACACACACACACATATATATATATATATATATAATTCCGGGTTCTAATATTGCCACCAATAAAACTAATTAGTACACCCATATTTTATTAAAATTTTGAATTGTAAAAATATCCCAATAGAAATTTATCAATAAGGATAAATTAATTTAATTAAAATACACCCATTGATTACACCCATATCTTTAAAACCAGGACTTAAATCCTCTCCTCACCACACCTCATCTTCACTTCACTTCACTTAATCTCATCTTTTGGTTACTAGAAATGTCAGAAGTAAAAGACTCCGCCATAAGACCATCTCCAACCCCATGCCAACCGTTGCGCCATCTCCAAATTGCCGCAGAAACGCCCTCCAACCTAGCGGCAATCGCTGCACCAATGGTCGGTAGGTGAACAGTGTCGCGCAATATATTGCGCGACACTGTTCATCTTTGTGCAGACCCAGCTCATTTTTTATTTTTTTTTCGATCCCTCAACTTTTATAAAATCACGTTTTAACCCTATTTTTAAAATCTATTATGATTATATCCTTTATTTAAAGGTTTTGTTTATTCACGGTTTTACCATAATCAATTAAATTTATTCCAATTTGGTCCTTTTTATTATTTAATGATTTTGTTTTGATTTAATTATTATTGATATTAACATTTATAATAAACTAAAATGAAGTGTATAATTAAAAATTTTAAATGCAACTTTTTTTTTAAATAAATCACTTAATTCAAAACAGCGGAAATTAAAGCAAAATACATTAATTAATAAAAACATTAAAAACGAAATACAAACTTCATAGTGATAAAATAAATTACCACTAATTGGAATACACTAAAATTAAGGAAAAATACAACATAAATTATAACAACGATTTATTAGTCTAGAAGACCATTTTCAGATTCTCCGAGATTATTGAAAAAATCACCAAAAGACCCAGATGAACTACCGGATCCCTGGCCTTGTTGCCGAGCATGCTTTGCCATAATTTTTAATTGTTGTTGATTCACGAACTCGTGCTTTCTTGGATCAGTTATGGAATCCAAATCTATCATTATAATTTTGGTTTCCCACAACTCCAATTTTCTCTCCAAAATATCGTTAGTTCTTTGCCTCTCCTGATTGTTTTTTTCAAAAACTTCCATGAGTTTTTCTTGTCCTTCTTTAAAAGTGTCAACAATTGTTGAATTTTCATCTGCAGCCCTCCTTTCAATTTTGCTTTCTTCACCCTAACGGGCCATTGAGATGAATTACCCCCGACGTCATCACTAGCTATATTCAGAGAAAATGAAGATAGCCCAGGAGATGCCATTAATGGAGACTCGGGGGTTGGAAAGTCTTCTTGTGATGATACAATATGACCATGTTGCCTTCACAAGGCTAATGTTGCAGTATCATTCTCTGAAAATTTCTGCATATCCTTAAGAATGGGCCACAAATGGTCAAACTTGAATCCATTTTTGAATTTCTTATCTTGTGCTAATATGACTTTTGCCCAGTTCATCTGCAAAATGATACAAATATATATTGTTAAAATTTAATATTAAATATAATTTTTCTACAACTTTAATTTTAACAAATACTCACAATATCAACTTCGGAGGCACCACTAGGATTAAGACTTTTGATCTATCCTAGGCATCCCCGCAATTTCCCAACTGCGTTAAGGATAGTCCCCATTCAACACTGTAAACTTTTGTTGTTACGAAGTTCAGTGATAAAATCTGGTTTGTTATTGTTGTATTCACTCTTAACTCGAGACCAGAACATCTTCTTCGATTGGTAAATACATATGATCGGGTTTTACGAAATATCAAGATATACGAGTCAAAGGTGTGTGTCTTTTGCATGTGTATATGAAGAACTTCGGCTTGAAGACATTTTTTGGAAAAAGTGATTTGAAGGGAAAATTGATTTGAAGAGATAAGTGATTTGAAGGGAAAATTGATTTGAAGAGATAAGTGATTCGAAGGGATAAGAGATTTGAAGAGATAGGTTTAATTTAGTGTGGGTTGATATTTATAGAAACCAGGAGGTAATATTTTTAGATTTAATCCTACGGTTCAGATAGTGAGGAAATCCATCAATTGGTTGGCATTAGATGATGATCAGATTTCTTATCTTCAAATTTTGGGAAAGGTGAAGATGAGAATTCTGGACAAGTCTAGATATTATTTTCGAGATTTAATCCTATGGTTCAAATGGTAATGCAATCCATCCAATGGTTGGCATTTAATAGCTCATATATCTTATCTTGATATTTTGGGAAAAGTGAAGATCAGATTTCTGGAAAAGTTGAGATATTATTACAAAGATGTGTCCTACAGTTCAAAAGCTCTAAAAACCCATCCAATGGTTTGCTAGTGAGTGGGTGGGCCCCACAACGCGTACTGGATGTCTAGGTTTAATGAATCTGGTTCACACGTTGGATTTTTTGAATTAAAGTGTTGTTGTCCGTATCTACTTTTTCCATGTGGGCTTGCAGCTATTGTCGACCACGTTCTGAGCTGTTAACCAGCTAGATACAGCTGCTATCCACTCAGCCTTCTAGAAGCACGTGTCTCGCAATCGCTATTTTAAATTGAAAATTATATTTTGGATATTATGATTTACAGCTCATCTTGTTCGATCGAATTGGGGATTCGTATGAGATGGAGCTACTCGATCGAGTTAAGTGTTGGAATATACAATTGAGCATGCGAATTAGACGATACATTGGTCAATTTTATGTAATCAACAATTGTTAATCTTAAATTTGAACTTGTTTATATCTGACACTGCTTATATTCTTCGATCGAATTGGGGATTCTTTCAGCCCTGTTTTGGTAAATACACGACCCAGGTCAAAACTTACCATTCGGTTCACATCAAAAAGATAAGATATTATAATCGAGAAGTAATTGACGGTTTAGATGGTGATGCAATCCATCCAATGGTTGGCAATTAGCCGTGCTTAGATTTCTTATCTAGAATAGTATATTTCACAATGATAAATAGCCTACACCAAAGTCTGCTAAAACTCATTCAATTTAACTCCAAGCAAAAATGAATTTCGATATCGGAGGTCCATCTAATTTCTCATCTTCATCTTTCGACGATGAGGAAGAGCAACTTCTGGCAAATCTTGAAGCGATTGATTCAGAACAAGATGCGATAATTGCCCAACATGGTAACATCCAACAGGCCATCGCTCAGTATCTCAATCAACAAAACAATTCAGTGACCCATGGAGGCTCAATTCATGGTCATATAGTGATCAATCGAGACCGAGGAAGTGTTGATCATCATTTGTTCTACAACTATTTTGCCGAGAACCCACGGTATATCGATCAAATGTTCCGTCGCCACTATCGAATGGGTAGAAGTTTATTCCTCCGTATTGTTGAAAAAGTGGAAGCTCATGACAATTATTTTGTGCAATGAAGAGATAGTGTGGGTAGACTGGGTTTGTCCACTCTTCAAAAAATAACAGCAGTATTTCAGATGTTGGCATATGGTCTACCAGCGGATGCTACTAACGAGTATATTAAAATATGAGAGTCTATAACAATTGAAAGTTTGAAGAGATTTTGTCGTGCTATTGTGGAGGAATTTACAGATGAGTATCTAAGATCACCTAACGCTACTGACGTTGCCAGACTACTCCGTATTGGTAAAGATCATGGTTTTCCAGGAATGCTGGGTAGTCTAAATTGTATGCACTGGAAGTGGAAAAATTGTCCAACGGCTTGGGCAGAATAATATGTAAGTCGTAGTGGATCCCCAACTATTATTCTAGAGGCTGTAGCTGATTATGATCTGTGGATATGGTATGCCTATTTTGTTTTGCCGGGGTACGAACAATGATATTAATGTGTTGGAGGTATCCCATCTTTTTGCCAACCTCGCTCAAGGTATTGCTCCTCCAGCTCATTATGTCATTCAAGGAAAATAATATAATATAGATTATTATTTAGCTGATGGTATATACCCAAAATGGTCTACGCTTGTACAAACCATTCACGATCCACGTGGTTCGAAAAAAAATTTATTTGTAATGAAACAAGAAGGATGTAGAAAAGACGTAGAACATGCATTTGGAGTTCTCCAATCACGGTTTGCAATTGTGGTAGGACCAGTGCGTTTTTGGCATAAACATGTTTTACATGATATAATGACTACGTGCATTATTATGCACAACATGATAATCGAGGATGATCATGATGTTGATGCAGCAATTGAGGATCATATGAAAGCACCAACTCCAGAAGTTGAGATGGTATTAGATGAAAATACCCGATTTCAAGAATTCCTAGCTCGACATAGAAAAATAAGGGATAAAAAGGCTCACGTTGCACTCTGAAATGCCTTAATAGATCATTTGTGGGATAATTAGATGATGATCAATATGTACTTTTAATTTTATGCTTTTTCTTTTTTATTTTATGAAATATAATGTTTAAGTTATTTTAATAATAAATGCAATATTTTACCGAATTAAATTTAATTTCTATTAATGTATTAATTTCATAATTTCGTATTGTATTGCAATATTATGTTAATTATTGGGTGAAATGTTAATTGTGGAAAAATATTAAAAAAAAAAAAAGGGAAAGAAATGGAATATTCTTTTTAGAGAAAAATTTTGTACATCGTGTTGGAGATGGAATAGTGAAATAGTGTGAAAGTTGCACTATTTTAGTGAAAAAATTGCACCAAAAGCACTATTCGGGTTGGAGACGCTCTAAAGCTGTTGGCAAGACGATTCCATTGTCAATTGTGACATGGGAGGGGAATGCTGACATGGCACCATGTAAGGGAATTTTTTTTTTTTTTTTTTTTTTTTTTTTTTTGACTAAATCCATGTAAGGGAATTGAATCAAGACAGAAACACAGAATGAGAGATCTCAAACGCCACAACAATATGTCGCTCTCAATTTTTCAACCTTTGCTGAAGTGTCATCCCCCTCCTCTACACTAGTCTACAGTACTGTTTTTTTTTTTTTTTCCTTCCTCTTTTATGTTTTTTTAGGACCCAAATTATTTGATATCAATATATCATTAAGAGGAAATGTTTCTTCCAAGAGATCAATACTTGTAACCGGTTGCGTTGAGGAACCGTAAATGAGGACTTCTTTGGCTTTTTTTTTTTCTTTCTATATTTTAAAATTAAAATTAAAACTTAAAAATAATAATAGATAATATTAAAATAAATTTGTGATCCTTTTTCCCTTTAGATCAGTCCAATTTTATTAAAAATAAATAAAATAAAATGAATTATCTTCAGAAATTTTATTTTTAAAAATGGAGTTTGTTTAGAATATGAATGTCAAAAGATAAAAGGGTAATTTGAAACAGACGGAGGAGTCTTTAGAATTTTTTTTAATTTAAATTTTCTGAAAGTAGTGTATTTAGAAAAAAAGTATAAATAGAAAAAATTGAATTGTCAAAAAAAGCTCAATATTTATTTTTTAAAATTTAAGATATGGATGTAGTTATAAAAATTGGTGTACTGATTAGTATTATGAGTGGCAATATACATAAACATAATATAAATGATCTCGCATTGAATGCATAACTATAAATAAACGCGTACTTGGAAGTACAGAAGAAGCCACCAACTTATAGAGAGTCTTCTACTCTCTACTCACTTTACTACATATCACCTAATGGGAAGATAACTTTATTCTGAATCACTTATGTGACACATGAGTGAGAGTATGGCCCCCCTATATATATTGCTTATGTGAATCCTAACCCATAAAGGATTCACATTCTTAATGGGAGACAAACCCCAAATGGAACCATCAAGCCCATACATTGATACATATATACTACATAAATAATGTAGTTAAGGTACACCAAACCTAATAAATATCGATCACATCAGTAACGGGTTTTATCCTGTCAACTCCCTTTTTCTTAAACATTCTAATCAATTCAGTTTTCATAAACTCAAATTATAAAGTATGCCACTCAGAATTTCGTCAAAAAAAAAACTTACAATATCCGCATCTTATCATTCGGAATGTACCGACTTATTAATGATACGATATGATGGGTTGCTATTTGCCTATTTGGACTTTTCTCCTTGTTAGATGCAAAGAATAAGAATGGTCATCTCATATGTAGATTAAAATGCAAAGAAAAGAATGCACGTGCAAAGATTAAGTTACTCATACGTACAAATCAGCGCAGTAATTGATGCATTGGTGAAGCCGGCCCTAACACCATTTCACTCTTCTATCCCTTGATTTTTTCTTATTTTTTCATTTCAGCGTTTTTTTTTTTTTAGAAGTGATAGACCCAAACACACAACTTCTTAATATAGATATGATAGGTATACCTACGAACAAATTGATTTTCCACCACATATTTCTTATATATATACAATCATTCAATACGATGCACACTTTAAATTTGTATTGTTTTTTTTTTGAAAAGAAAATTTGTATAGTTAAATATAAAATTTATCGAGTTATAAGTAATAACGTAAATCTATATATGTGAAATTACACAGTATATTTGAATATAGTTAAACATTTGATTAATATATGTAGTTTAATATGAATTTTGTTGAAACGAATATGAGTATTGTTTTATGTCTGTTGCCGTCAATTACGCTTGATATGGTCGGTCTTCATTTTCTTTCCAAAACAATCAATTTCATAAGGCCATTGTTCATCAATTTTTAATGCTATTTAATTAAACGATATGTTATCATTTCAAGATTATCTTCTTCTTTTTTTCCCTTCTTAGTTTTGACCACTAATTGCAACAGTGAGTGGTGACCGATGATGTTATTATCAGTTAGCTTTGTCCCTGTCAACTTGTTATAATCACAATAATTATATGATTGAACTGCAAACAATTCTTCTACACCCCAACAGTCTACTTAGACATTTTTGTGATTTTATTGGAAACTCTATCTTAGATTAAAAAGTTCAATTATCATCTCAAGTCTCAAATGGTTGGATCCAAGCGAAGCCGAAAAGCATCCCAAGCCACTGTTGTGTGTTTCTACAGAAAAAATTAAAAACAGTAGGCCTAAGTGCATTGTGAAAGGACAGCACAATGCACTTGTATAGTTGTTTTGCTTGTCCAAATATTCGAACCTTTATAGACAATGATTAAAAAGAATTTTCTCGGCCTTGATTAAAAAAAAAAACCCTAACATGCATAGTGATGTAAGGGTTAGATTAGATGTATTAATAATTCAAGAAAATTTATAAATAAAATGTGTTAAAATAATTAATGAGTAATGTTACTGTTGATGGTGAAATTTGGATTGCCACGCACTCAACAATTATATCAATTTAATATAAAACAAGAAAATTAAGAACGCATGCAAAAGACAGATTTTACGTGGAAAACCCTTGAATGGGAAAAAACCACGGCGCCCCTGAGGGCAGAAAAATAATACTAGGTTTTCGTTGCCTTGTTACACGCTTAGATCTCTCTTACCATTGCTCTCTTCTATCTCAATTTCTGAAACCCTTCCTCGTGGGATAGGTGGTTCTATTTATACATGATATTTAGGGTTTTCCCTTGATTTTAGTTCTGCTCATAGTAGGATTTCCTTTCAGATTTGTACTGGGAATCCCACGTTGCTGCGGATACAGATAGGTCTTCTCCTTTTCCCCCCTTGATTCCTTGCTGTTATGGGTTTTCTAAAGTGTAGGGTTTATTTCCGTGTTTCTGCCGAGTCGGTTCAGGCCCAGTATGCTGGTGCAGCGAGTACATTTATTTCTGGGTTTCGTTTCTTCGGCGACCATATATCTAGATTTGGCGAGTACATATCCAGTTTCGGCGAGCATGTTTTTGACCTTTTTGGTTTCGAGGTACTTTGACATTGACTTGTCACATTTCCTTCATTGACCCGGTCAATGAGTGACGTGGCAATCTTTATTGACTCTTTTTGATGACGTGTCAGGTTGGCGAATTTATGCATACAACAATACCCCCATAAATACTCCGAGCTGGGCGAATGATTTGTTCTTCTCGCTTCGTTTGTCTCTGCGAGTAGTATTTATATTTATACTTACAAGATTTCGACGCATTTTGTAATAACCCCCTCTTTCCTTTTTGTCACGCGCTGTATTGATTAATTGATTCTTCCGGTGTAAGCTTTCAACTTGGTCCACATAATTGCTGACGCTTCCACTTACCTGACAGACGAAGAGACATTTTGATCGCTTAGCTTTCCCCGAGATGCCACATGTCTGTTTTCTGATGGTGACTATTGCGGCTGGTCACTGTGGCTGTCATTCTCATTAATTGCATATCCTTTTACTTGATTTTCTTTTTTGAATTTTGAAACTCCCTCTTTTTAAGGCCCGATCGTTTCCTTTTCTCCATTTCATTCTTTCCATTTATTTCTCCACTGGTTTTCTCAGAGCAGAAAAGAACAGTTTGATTCTTCGTTTTTATCTACCTTATTCCTTCGAGTACTTGCTACAGTCCTTTCCCTGTGCTTTCTATTATCAGACGGTTCATAGGAATCGATTATTCCTGCCTCTCTACGAATCTTTCGCGAATCTAGGGTTTTCTGGTGAGTTCTTATGGACCCTTCTTTACGCTCTTCTCTTTTTAATCGGATGATGCAAGCCATGGAGCTTGGTGATAAAAGTACTGCGGACAAAATCGAATCTCTGATTCGTAATTTTCGTCCGGATTCTCCGGTCCCAATTTCTGTTTATGTTCCGTCTTCTGAAGATGTTTTTATCCCTAACATCTCTCCTTCATCTTCTAACAGCGGTTCTCCAACAATGCCGAAATCTTCTAGACCAACAAGCAGTAGACGACGCGCTTCTAGGGTTCCATGCGAATCTCTGCTGGATGCGCAGACGATTGTTGACTCTGATGTTGAAGACCATCAGAGGGATAGGCTACGCTTCTCGCCAAACCGTCCGTGTTCTTTTGATACGGAGGTAAATGTGGTCGGCGAGGTTGAGCTTCGCAAATACAAGAGTCGTTTTGACCTGCCAGACTCAGTGAATCTTATGTTACCTGGCGACCGGGCTGTGTGGAATCCTCCCGAAAATGCAGTCGCTATTTACGGGGCCATGCTTAGCTGTGGGGTAACTCTCCCTCTTCAGCCTTTCATCGCCAGATTTCTTACGGAGGCTCAAATTGCGCCGGCACAGCTCGCTCCAAATAGCTATAGAATATTGATGTGCCTGTGCCTCATGTGGAAGTTGAAGGGTTACGGGCCCCCTACTCCTCGTGAAATTCGCCATTTTTATACGCTAAGGCAGGCGGGCCATGGTGGTACGTATTTCCTTATCTCTTCGCCCGTGGAGAGCTGGATCCCTGAGGGTGTGGCGAACCCCGGCCAAGTAGAAATCTCCGGCGATGAGAAGAAAAAGGGGTTCATCTGGGGCTTTCCCACTTCGAACAAGAGGTGGAAGAACAGCTGGTTTTTCGTTGGTGGCGAGTGGGGTCGTGATGTGCCTGCCAGTAGTCGCCACAATTTCTCGGCGAAGAAGGTTCCCAGGCACTTCACATCGCCTGAAGCTTGGTTGAAGGCGGCCCCTGTTTTACTAGATAGAGAAATTTCTCACCTCGCCGCAGCAGCTGTCCTCCCTTTGAGAGAAAGGGATAGGTCCTTCCTCTTGGATGAGGAAAAAATGATTTCCGAGGGGATTTTCACACGCCTACATGCAAGGCTTCCTCGCTGTAAGTCTTTGTCCATTCCTTCTTTGTTTTACTGTTTCATTTTATTCTGTTAGTTGACACTTTGTTTATTTTTCTTGCAGTGTGCGATTTTGACACCGTTTGCGACTTGCAAGCCAGGGCGGTGAAGAATTCCGAGGCCGCCAGCAAAAGGCATGCTGCTGGTTTGGCCAAGGAAGGGATTGCCAGCCCGGATGGTGATGATCCCTCCGACGCCGAGGATGTCGAGGAGATTTTAGTGGGAGGCGTCGAGTCGGGGCGGCCATCAATGCGCGTAGAAGCTGCTGCGAATACTTCCACTGCACATGCTGCTGCGACTACTCCTGCGACTACTCCTGCTGCAGCTACCCCCAGTCGTAAGGGTAAAGAAAAGGTTGGTGCTTCAGGGGGAGTCAGTGATATTCCTACTTTTGACGCTGATGTCCCTGAGGTTCCTCTCGATCCAACGAGCGATCTTGCCCCTAGAACTGGCAGAGGAAAACGCCCAGCAGGGAGTACACCTGAACATGCTGCACGGCCCTCTAAGCGGGCGTCAAGGGTCGTGCAATACGTTGTTTCTTCAGATGAGGAGGTCGCTGAAGAGCCTGTGATCGCTGAGACTCCCACTGAAACTGCTGCCCCCGGTGCTTCTGTTGAGGAACCAGTCTTAGCTGAGTCTCCCCTTCCGGAGGGGGTAAACAATTTTGGCGCTCCTACCATTTCCCCAACTGGTGCGACTCCTCTTCCGGCAGCCGTGAATGAGCCGGACACTTCTTTTATTGGTCAGCCTGGGTCATCTGGTCGACAAGGGCCAACTGATAGACCGGGGTCGTCCAGACAGGATGGGGCTTCTGCATCCGGTTCTGGTGTTGCTCACGGAGATCCTCCCACTGATCCAACTGAAGCTGGTGAGGGAGTTGAGTCTGTCTCCCTCTCGAATTTCACGGCTGCTGAGATTTGTTCTCATATAATGAACAACAATATTTATGTTGGTGAGAGTTGGGAGCAGATGAAGAAGGGATCCTGCAACAGGAAAATGGAGTTCTTTTTCAACTGCCATTCTCTGGTGAGCCTCTCGCTGTACTTATGTATTTTTGTTTTGCGCGTTTCCTGACTTCTATTTTTCTCTTCTTTTCAGATGCTGTCTGAGTTGGCTGATAACTACAGGCGAGGAAATTATTTGTCGAGGGATTTGAAGCGCCTGCGAGAACAAGCCTCTCTTTTGGAAGCTGAGAAGCTTTCGGCTGAGGAAAACCACGTTCAGCAGCTTGCACAGCTAAGAGAATCGGCAGATGGGCACCTTTCGGCTCAACTGGCTGCTGAAGAGAAACTAGGTGCTGCTGAGGAGGAAATCCGTTTGCTGCGAGAGCAACTCTCTGCTAATCAAGAATCACTCGCAGCACGTTTCGAGACTGAGCGACTAGTTGAGAAGGCGAAGGAAAAAGCTGAGCGTGAGGCTTCGGACTTGCGCAACCAGTTAGCCTCACATGAAATTATTTTGAATGACCTCAGGGCTGTGTTGGAGGTTGAAGCGGTTGACCGTTTCAAGAGATCCCCTTCCTATGATGCGCTTTTATTGCGTGAGTTTGAGAAAGGCATGAGGCAGGTGAAAAAGTTCTTCGCCATGAAGGATCATTCGAACGAAAAAGCTTTGAAGCGCTTCGACAGGTCTCTTCAGCAGCACATGGCCACCGGTGTGGACTCGATTAAAGAGCAGATAAAATGATGGAGAGCCCACTGCCGTTATAATAGGACTGAACCTCATCCCATGCATTTGGAGATCCCCAGTAAGCGTGCTTTCAATACTTACTACTCAGGTCAGAAATGTAATTTTTCTGGTTCTGGCGCTGAACCTGACTTGGGTCCTGTTGCCGGAAGGAACTATGAACCGTTTATGCCAGAAGGGGATGAGGAAGTCACCTGGCCTTCAGAAGAAGAAATGGAGGATGAGGAAGACAGCGAGGGTCCTCCTGCAGCTAGTTGAGCTTTAGGTCTTTCTTTACTGTCTAGGACTGTAGGTTTTTATTTCTCTTGTTCCTCCAACTGTAAATGACAGAAGTTATGAAATTCTTTTATTTTTTGTTCAGCTGCCTTTGCTTTAGTTTTTCGCCAAGTTTTTTTCAGCATATTTTATATCTCTATTCAGCTGCCTTTGCTGTATTTTTGGCATACTCAGTGCTTGTCAGGACGTATCCGACCATGCACCAAGTTTTTTAGCATATCTTATATTTTTTATTCAGCTGTCATTGCTGTATTTTGGCGTACTCAGTGTTTGTCAGGATTTATCCGACCATGCACCGAGTTTTTAATATACTTTTTGTTTGTTCAGCTGCCATTCCTGAGTTTTGGCTTTTTATTGGGACGTCTCCCCTTGTTGTTTTTAGTTGGCTCACTCGTTCATAGGGATTCTGTTTTCCCGTGATGACGATTTGCCAATTCCTATAACTTTAGATTTCATTCTTCACTAGCTCTTGCTGCAGCGAGCATAAAACTCATCTTTATGTGATGATAGCAATGTGTGATGGCGAATGCCCTTTTGTATTTGGCGAGTGAAATCGATAATTTCTCAGTAATAAATTACTCTTTATTGAATACTTCCTGCAACTTTGTTAATACTGTCATAAAGAAAATGCTAAAACGAAAACTATTCTAAGTAAAAAATAAAAGGCTCACAAAAAATCCTTAACTTGACCCCCAAGTTAAGGATAATATGTCTTCAAGTACTGCGCATTGCATGGACGGGGTAGTTCTCCAAAACCTTCTCGAGTGATGCGATATGCCCCGTGGCCAGCTATGCATGTAATCTGATAAGGCCCTTCCCATTTGTCCGCGAGTGACCCTGCAGCTTTGTCTCTTGTTCCTAGGTTCACCCTTTTCAGCACTAAGTCGCCCAACGAGAACCTTCTTTCACGCACATGTGAGTTGTAATATCTAGCTACCCTCTGTTGGTACGTATCATTCCTTATTTGCGCGCGCTCTCTTCTTTCTTCTAACTCATCTAGGCCGCACTTTAGCATATCAATGTTGATTTCTGGCTGAAAAAGTTGTACCCTAGGTGAAGAAAAAGATGTTTCCACGGGGATGACAGCCTCAGCTCCATACGCCATGGAATATGGGGTCTCGCCTGTCGAACTCCTTTCCGTGGTTCGGTATGCCCAAAGTACCTGTGGTAATTCATCTCCCCAGCTACCCTTTTTTGCTGCCAATTTAGCCTTTAAGTTATGTTTTATGATTTTGTTCATTGCCTCAGTCTAGCCATTTGTTTGTGGATGTGCTGGAGAGGCGTAGTAGTTGTTGATGCCATACTTATCACATAGCTCCCTGATTTCTTGCCATCGAATTGGGTCCCATTGTCTGTGATGATGGTATTTGGTATCCCGAATCTGTACAGGATATTTTTCATCACAAAGCTTATGGTGTTTGCTTCTGTTATGTGTACCAACGGCTCAGCCTCTACCCATTTTGTAAAATAATCCACTACTACTATGGCATGCTTCGCTCCTCCAGTTGCTGTTGGCATTGGGCCGATCAAGTCAATTCCCCATATGGCGAATGGCCAAGGCGAGGTAATACTTTGCAAGAGTTCAGGTGGCTGTCGGATGTTATTGGCAATCTTCTGACACGCCTCACATCTCGCTGCCACCCTTTTGGAGTCGGCGAACAGTGTTGGCCAGTAAAAACCCTGCCTTAATGTTTTGTGGGCTAGGCTGGCACCCCCTGCGTGGTTCCCACAATTTCCGCTGTGTATGCTTCTCAGGATACCTTCTGCTTCTCAGGATACCTTCTGCTTCTTCAGGTCCGACACATCTCTGCAGCGCCCTCGAGTACCCCCTTTTGTACAGTTCTCCATTGAGTACTGAGTATCTTGTAGCTTTGTACTTCAGCCGCTTTGCTTCTAATGGGTCACTTGAAAGTACATCATTAACGAGATATTCTTTGATTGGTGTGATCCAGCTGTCCCTTTCGCCAAAGACTGCCCCAACTTCATTTGTTTTAACTATACTCGGCTGCGATAGGTGGATCATAGAGATATTTTTGGGCCAGGTGTTGATTGTGGCAGATGCCAACTTGGCTAAGGCATCAGCCTTTTCATTTTCTTCTCGGGGGATGTGAACAATCCTGTATTCTTTAAATCTTTCTAAAAGTTCATTTGCTAATTCCAGGTAGGTGATCATGCTTTCATCTCTCGCCTGGTACTCGTCTAACACCTGATTGACCACGACTTGAGAGTCGCTAAATATTTCTACCTCATCTGCTCCTAGGATTGTGCAAACTTTTAATCCTGCTATGAGTGCCTCGTATTCAGCTTGATCGTTAGTAGCTTTAAAGTCAAAACGCAAGGCACATTCGACTGAATCTCCTTCTGGGGTTGACACCACTACCCCTGCCCCGCTGCCGTGCGTGTTTGACGAGCCATCAACACGAAGTTGCCATTTGAATGTTTTCTTATTTTGCTCCACCATTATTCTCGCCACCTCTATACTTGGCTCGGTGAATTCTGCTACAAAGTCTGCTACTGCCTGGGCTTTAATTGCTGTTCTTGGGAGATACTCTATATCGAATTCACTTAATTCGATCGCCCACTTTGTTAATCGCCCGGATACTTCTGGTTTTTGCAGGATTAATTTCAGTGGGCATTTGGTGTACACTCCGATTTTATGAGCCTGGAAATATGGCTTTAGCTTCCTTGCTGCTGTTATTAGAGCGAGTGCCATTTTTTCAGCCGGCGAATACCTTGTTTCGCCTGGTAACAGTGCTTTGCTGGTGTAGTATACTGGTTTCTGGATCCCATCTTCCTATCTTACTAGCATAGAACTTGTGGCTGCTTCAGAGATGGACAAGTATATGTATAATGTTTCTCATGTTTCTGGTTTTGATAGCAGTGGTGCATGTCCAAGGTAGTCTTTCAAGGCCTGGAAATCTTTTTCACAATCCTCATTCCATTCGACTCCCTTTCCTTTCTTTAGAGCTTTGAAAAATGGTAGGCATCGGTCTGTTGACTTGGCTATGAACCTGTTCAGTGACGCTAGGCACCCTGTAAGTTTTTGGACGTCCTTCAAAGTTCTCGGCGAGACCATTCTTGCTAATGCTTGGATTTTTTCAGGGTTCACTTCTATTCCTCTTTGGTGTACTTGATACCCGAGGAACCTCCCAGATGGTACGCCGAATACACATTTTGCTGGGTTCAACTTCATTCCATACTTGACCAACACATCGAATGTTTCCCTCAGGTCATCTGCATGTCTATCTGCTGTGATGCTTTTTGTCAGCATATCGTCAACGTAAACCTCCATATTTCTCCCTATTTGCCTGGCGAACATTTTGTTGACTAAGCGCTGGTAAGTTGCTCCAGCGTTCTTCAGGCCGAATGGCATGACTGTGTAACAATACAACCCCTGGTCTGTGGTGAATGCTGTCTTCTCCTCGTCTGGCTTGTGCATTTTTATCTGGTTGTATCCTGAATATGCATCCATGAAGCTCAATGTCTCATGTCCGGCAGTTGCATCGACTAACTGGTCAATCCTTGGTAGCGGGAAGCTATCCTTGGGGCAGGCTTTGTTCAGATCGGTGAAGTCAACGCACATCCTCCATTGATTGTTCTTCTTTTTCACCAGGACCACATTCGCCACCCATTCCGGGTACTTAACTTCTCTAATTGACCTTGCGGCGAGTAGCTTTGATACCTCCTCTTTTATGGCTGCACTTCTTTCTGGGTTAAAACTTCTCCTTTTCTGTACGACTGGTTTGCAGGTTTCATTCACAGCCAAATTGTGTGAAATTACGCTTCTGTTAATCCCTGGCATGTCTTCGTGGCACCAAGCGAAAATCTCTTTATATTCTTTCAATAAACTTGTCACATCTTTCTTGATTCGTTCAGTCAGTCTTACCCCGATCTTTACTATTTTATCTGGCTCCGCTTCATCTAGAACAACTGACTCAGTCGGCTCTTCTTTTTCTCTGCTCGTTTTGTCCCTTGGGTCTAGTTCGAAGTTTTCCGGATATTCTTCCTGTACTTCACTGTCTATCTCGAATATGTTCATGGTTTCCACCCCTGTTTTATCTTTGAAGATTGATAGGTTGGCGCGACGAGCCATCTCCTGTGACCCTCTCAATTCTCCGACACCAAATTCTGTAGGGAACTTTATTTTCAGCTCATGGGTTGAAGTTACAGCTCGTGCTTTGTTAAGGAATGGTCGGCCAAGTAAAGCATTATACGGCCAATTATGGATATCGACTACAACAAAGTCCAGCAGGATTATTCGCCGGCATGGTGCTGTACCAAACCTTACTGGCAGTTTCACAGTCCCTAACGATCTTACTTCTGCACCACCGAAACCTTTCAACGGTACATGGAAATGCTCAAGATCTTTCCTATCCAGTTGCAACTCATCGTATACTCTGGCACTTAAAATATCAGCTGAACTTCCGTTGTCAATCATCACCCGAAGGACATCCCTATGAGCTATTTGAACCCCCACGACGATTGCATCGTTAGGTTTTGCATCAATTCCATCTGAGTCTTCTGCTGTAAATACTATAGGATCGTGTCCATCTCCTCCCTTCTTGGGGTTTCTTTGCACAGAATTGACCTACATGCTTCTGCTTTCATACATTAGTTCCCGGACTTCCGACATCCTTTCTCGATTGCTTCTCCCAGTATGAGGTCCGCCAAAGATGGTGTTTATGGCGGCGCTAGGGCTGTTTCTCCTTGGACTCTTTCTTTCCTGCACTTTTCCTTGGCGGCTATCCTGGCGACCACTATATTTGTCTCCCTTCAGAGCAAAGTCCTTCAGGTGCCCATCTCTGATCAAACTTTCAATGTGATCGCGTAGCTGAAAACACTTTGAGGTTTCATGCCCATGGTCTTTGTGGAATCGGCAGTACTTTGTTGTATCTCTCCTAGCATTTGCTGATTGCTGCCGAGGGTATTTAGCGAGCCCTTTGTCTTCCACCACAGAAAGTATCTCCTCTTGATCGCCGGTCAAAGGGGTGTAATGGTTGTACCTTCCTCGAAATCTACTGGCTCGAGGATTTCCTTTGCTTTCTCTCGAATGTCCCTTTTGGCCCTTCTCATCTCTTTGGCGATCACGTGACTGCGTCTTTTTGTCATCCTTATGGTCTGGTTTTGAGCCAGGCTTGTGTCCATGCACATAGCTACCCCCTTGCGCTACTTCTTCTTCTTCTTCTGCCAGTGCGTAGTCGCCAGCTATTTCCATCATCTCCTCATAAGTTTTTGGTCTCTCCCTTCGTAGGTCAAAGGATAATCGCCCACTTTGTAACCCATTGGTGAATGCGGCGATTACAGCTACATCACTGGCGTCTTCAATTTGAGCAACCTCCTTCCCAAATCTCGCTAGATACTTCTTGATTGACTCGTTATGTTCCTGTTTCAAATTGGACAGATGAGCAAGTGACTTTCTTCTCTGGACACTCCCCATAAATTGCCTTATGAACGCTTTGCTGAGATTTGAGAAGCTGCTTACACTTCCGGGAGGAAGTCTTCCAAACCATCTAGATGCAAGGTTGCCGAATGTTTGCGGGAAGGTGAGGCATAACAACCCATCGTTGGATGAGTACTGGGCCATAATGTTACGGAATCGGCAAACGTGCTCCTTCGGATCCCTATTCTCCTTGTACTGCTCGATAGTTGGCATTCTAAATCTGTCTGGAAATTGGGTGCGAGCAATGGTTTCGATGAATGGGCTATCTGACTCATCATCCGAAGATACATTGTGACCATACCTTCGCGCCATTGCTGAAACTTTTCTTGATAGCTCTTGCAGAGTGACATCTCGCTGACCAGTTGGTTCTCCTGCTGGATCGAGTCTACTTTTGATTGTCATTCTACCATGATTGCCTCTCTCGTCCGGGCTTCTTCGATCTTCAGTGCTCTCGGATCTTCTTCGCTTTGCTCTTTTGGATCGTAATTCCCTTCGTGGACGAGGACTCTTATCTTCAGATGAGATGGAACGGTGTCTCCACCGGTTCCGTTGGTACGTATCGCTGGAATTGACCCCATGTGTTCGCACCTGGTCTCGTTCCTCCCTGGATTCTTCATTCATCACACCTTTTCCCTTCCTTTGTTTTCTCCCCTCGAAGTCCTCAGTGTGGTCCTGGGGAGTCTCCTCAGTGGATTGTCTTGTTTGAGTATCGGGAATTGCAATGTGAACTTCTGACCGTAGCCTTCCGGGTGGATGGATTCCAGGAGTGGTTAACTCATAAGGAGATGAAACCCCCAACCCTATGGGGAGCGAAAGTCCTATTTTGCTGGCTTCGCTGATTAAGTTTACCAATGCAGCTTGGAAGTGCTACAGAATCCCGGGATCAGCTGCCCTAGTTCCTGGTGTTACCGCTGATTGTTCCCCGATTGTCGCTGCCCTGTCTCCCGTCTGCGTGGTTGGTTCAACAACTAGATCTCCGCTGGAGTTACCATCTCTGTCGCTGTCATTGTTCATGTTGTTTGATTCGCAAGGGTCCCTCGAAGTTTTTGTTCAAAGATCCCCTCCTTCTAGTGCCAATTGTTGATGGTGAAATTTGGATTGCCACGCACTCAACAATTATATCAATTTAATATAAAACAAGAAAATTAAGAACGCATGCAAAAGACAGATTTTACGTGGAAAACCCTTGAATGGGAAAAAACCACGGCGCCCCTGAGGGCAGAAAAATAATACTAGGTTTTCGTTGCCTTGTTACACGCTTAGATCTCTCTTACCATTGCTCTCTTCTCTCTCAATTTCTGAACCCCTTCCTCGTGGGATAGGTGGTTCTATTTATACATGATATTTAGGGTTTTCCCTTGATTTTAGTCCTGCTCATAGTAGGATTTCCTTTCAGATTTGTACTGGGAATCCCACGTTGCTGCGGATACAGATAGGTCTTCTCCTTTTCCCCCCTTGATTCCTTGCTGTTATGGGTTTTCTAAAGTGTAGGGTTTATTTCCGTGTTTCTGCCGAGTCGGTTCAGGCCCAGTATGCTGGTGCAGCGAGTACATTTATTTCTGGGTTTCGTTTCTTCGGCGACCATATATCTAGATTTGGCGAGTACATATCCAGTTTCGGCGAGCATGTTTTTGACCTTTTTGGTTTCGAGGTACTTTGACATTGACTTGTCACATTTCCTTCATTGACCCGGTCAATGAGTGACGTGGCAATCTTTATTGACTCTTTTTGATGACGTGTCAGGTTGGCGAATTTATGCATACAACAGTTACATTGCCCAAATTTGGTGCCTAAATCTTAAATCTGAAAATTTATAATAAATCTGAAAACTTACAAGTTTCTAACCCTTTACGAAAATTAGGGTTAAGGGGTCAATCCCCAAGGGATTCTTTTCATTTTTAACCCAAATTATTGCTTGTAATACCATCACCAAATTATTGCTCAATCTTTGGCTATATCAAATAGATGAGCACCACATACCCATTGTAGCTTGATGCTACTGATTCAACCTTACAATATCTCAATAAAAAATAAAAATAAAATAAAATAAAAATAGATAAAAAAGTTAGGGTTATATATAATTAAACACTCTATAATTCTTGGATATATAAAAGAAAGTGTGAGAACCGAGCATCACACCTAACAAGTTAGGGTTTGTTCGATAATTATTTACAAATAGTGTCGGTAACATAAACAAAGAGAGGACATGCATGGGTGAATCTGGACAAGAAGTAGAGCCTCTCAAGCCAAAGTAGCTATGGAAGGATAATCTTTTTAAGGTGATGGCAAGCGCCAATAGGTTTTAATTTTTATATATATCGTCAAATATAGCTGCAATTATAATAAATTTAGGTGACTTTTCTTCTATTACTCCAAACGTGTTGTCTTTGTCGTTCGAAAATTGACAAGGGCATGGACTATATAATATAAAAATAATTCTACTTTGTCCAAATTTGGTGTCCAAATCTAGTGCCCAAATGACGTGGTAACACTCTCATCCATTCATTTAGATTGTATTGGATTTGCTTGATTTAAATGAATGGATGAGAGTATTGCCACGTCATTTGGGTACCAAATTTGGACACCAAATTTGGATAAAGTAGCATTACTCATAATATAATTATGGAGATTGGAGATTTGGAGCAACAGCAACCACACAAAAAAAAAAAACGACCACTGCTTTTTGGCAAAGCAGACATGCCTTAACATTCCAACCATAACCTCAAAATTCCGCCACATATGGCAAAAATAGTTTTTACTTAATACAAGTGTAATTATAAGACCACGTTTGCTTGGATTTCTAATTAATTATACAAAATATTTTGGTCAGTCAATCACGTCTCGTAATTACTATTACCAATTTTGGATCCATCCATCTAGAAAGAAGAAATCCTTGGCAAAGTTGCTTGACCTCTAATTTCATTCAAGAATTTAATTATTAATTCTATTTCTATACTCTCTTTCATTCTTCTACATATATATATATTCTTGTTTTTTTTTTTTTTTTCATTTTCTGTTTTGGTCTTTGTCAAGTCGATCCATCATATTTATTTTGAGTAATTGACTGGCTTTCTTCTTCTTTTGTACTTCTCAATTCCAATCTCAACTCTTATTATTATTATTATTATTATTGAAAATTGCAATAACTTACCCTGACATTTAACATAATTAGACGAAAAATGTTTAGCTAAAATCAAACATAAGTATCCTTACTTTGTTAAAGTTAATGGTTTGACCGATATTTAAGAGTTAAATTACTTAATTACCCCTATCTTAAATAATTAATATTGATATAATTTTTTTTTAATTTTTTTTGAAATAAATATAAAAAAAGTATTTAATAAATTATAAAAATAAAATAAAATGGAACCTCCTTTCCATGGTTCCCAGATTTCCAAATCAACATGTTTCAAGTTAGAGACGTGGTGGATCATGGATGGGATGAAATTGGAAATGATAACGAGTTAGAGACGTGGTTGATGCTGGGGTGTTGAAGATGGGGATGGTACGGTGTTGGAATTGGTGCGGTTTCTTTTTTCTTTTTTTTTTTTCTTTTTTTTTTTTAAGTTTATATTTAATTGTTTTAAATTTGGGTGACATGGTATCTTTTTATTGGCAATGTAAATTTGACTGATGTGGCATGTTTTGATTGAGTAAATAATTATTTTGTATTTATTTATTATTTCACATGTAAGAAGACTATATTACCCTTCAATAGTTAAAATCATACTTAAACAGTTAAACTGATAGTGGTCAACGCAGTCAAAGGTATTTATGTGTAATTATATATAAACCGACATTTTTCGTGTAATTATGTCAAATACCGATGCATGTTATTGTAAATTGCCATTATTATTATTATTATTTGAAGTATTACAATATTTCGATATTGGAGGGAGGGGCAATGACTTGATCCCACAACATCTTGGATATAGATGTATAGAATTTACCACTAAACCAATCTCATATCACCGCCCTTATCATTATTATTATTTCAATTGATGACGTAGTAACTGAGTTACCATATAGCTAGTGTTTTTCTTTTAAATTTGAGAGTTCATATGCAATGTGGTGGTGTCAATTTCAACTATCGTATCCGTTAGAATGTAAATATTATAATATTAAGTGAAAACAGTGACATTAGACTGTCCATAACTTTATCTATTTTTTTTATCCAAATGATATAACAAGTTGATTTGTAACTACACATCAATCATAATTAAGATATCATCTTATAATCAATATGGTTGCTGCAAATCAACTCGCTATATATTTGGATAAAAAATTTAGACAAAGTTTTGGAAAGTATAACATTATGGGATGTTACTATTTTTTTTTTTTTTTTTAAATATTACTTAAATTCATGTTTGTTAAGGAGAGAGATGACTTGAACATACAACATGTTGTTATTGTAAGTGTGAGGGGCATATCACTGGACCAACCTCTTCTTGTCTAGGATGATACTATTATTGGATAAAATACAAGGAAAACTTGAGCAAGTGAAAAAGAAAATTTATTTTAAAAAATATTTTATAATTTATATGTATTATTTCAAGATATAAGTCATTGGAAGCATATTAAGGAATCGTTTATTTTTTTCACTTAAAACTTATTGAGCCTGAATTGAACTTATTAAATTGTTTTGTTTATTTTTTTTTAAGTAGTCAAACAATTTAAAAATATCAAAAAACAACTTTAAAAAAATTAAGAAATACTGACTTTTAACTTAATTACAAATCACTATATTACAATTAAAATATTCTCTTCCAAGTCTATTATCCCAAAGAAGGTATATTTCTAAATTTATCTTAATTTGATATGGTGTATAATTCTTTCTTTCAATATATTTCTTATTTTAAACAGCTTTTAGAAAAAAAAAAAAAAAAAAAAAAAACCCTAATCACTTCTCATACAGACTGGTGTATATAATTCAAGAACCTATTTCAAAAAATATATATATATCAATAATTTTTATTATTATTATTATTTGGTTCCATTAGATATGATCCAAGAAACCAAAAAAACAAAAATGGTTTCCTCAATTATATGCATTGGAAATGTGGACAATATGTAAAATAACTTGAACTTTTTTTTTTGGACAATAAATTGAACTTGAAATTTGTTTAAAGAACATGCAAAATCTTATAAAGAATGATGCATGTTAAATTACTTCTTTTAATTAGTATGGGTATAAATGTAAAATTACTTATTTTCAGACAATTTTATTTATATATATATAAAAAAAAAAAACACGTTGATAGTACATTCAGATATGAAGAAAAAAAAAAAAAAACATATCATTTAGATTCAAATTTCAATCCCTATTCAGTCTTCAGAAAAATTCAGGATTGTTCAGTTTTCAGACAAAATAAACAAACAACCCCTAAGTTAACACAACTTTTATTGACTTCATAAAAAAATAAAACACAACTTTTATTAGAAATTAGAATTTGACATTTTAATTTAAGATTTATTACATACTAATATATGATGATACAATTTTCCTTAATAATAAAATGATACAGAAATATAAACAAATTAAAGTATATCTATTTATGATAAGAGGTATGCTTCTCACATCCACGTTGTCGAATTTATGAGTTTGAGTCCTATTTTCTTTCCCAAACTTATATATATATATATACGGTTCCGTTCACTAATGTAGTTGCATCAGTACCAATGCATTTGAACCACTGATTTTGGAGAAGTTTTGACAAGCATATACTTTGAGTTAAAGTATGTAAATCTAATGGTCCACAGTCCAACGCACTTATAAAGGTATATCGGTGTTTCCCAAACTTATATATATATATATATATATATATATATATATATGAATCTACCAATAGACAGCTGTGAAACTGAAATTATTACATCAGCGTATGGATGAAAAAAAGCAAGTCTGATTAATAGGTTGGATGGGTGTCAATTTCAATGTTTTAAAAGACTTTTGATACTGTTTTATTATTGCCAGCAAAATTGCTAGTTAAGGAGAAATGAAATTTAATAAATTATTATTGCATATTAGAAATGCCTGTTTAGTTAGTACTTAGAAAAAAAAAAAATGCATGTTGAGTAGTGGTGTAAATATGGGCTGAGCTTGGTGGGCCCGATACCGCCGGCCCACCAAGGATGCCGAACCGTTCCTAGCACGGCCCGCCTGTGGCACGAGCCAGGTCAGGCATGGCCCCTATGCCTAGCACGTGCCAGGTCTTAAGTTGAGGCTCGCCGTGCCGGCCCGGGCTGGCCCGGCACATAAGGCCAGCGTGCTAAGCCCAACGGTGGGCCCGTCTAATTTTTTTTTTCTACCGTTAGAGAAACTTAATTTAATTTAATTTTTTGAATTTTTTTACCGTTGCTGACGTCAACAAACGGTCAAAAATTTAAAAAACGGCCAAAAATTTTAATTTTCCCCCTTATCTCTTTTATTTTATATTTTTACCCACATTTCAATTTTTTCTATAAATACCCCTACCCATTCCAATTTCTATACACTTTCTCTCAATCTCTCATTCTCTCCATTCTCCAACTCTCCATTACTCTCTCTAATCTCTATTCTCTACACCATTTCATATTTTCATAATTTCATTCTTACTCTCTCTCTCTACTCTCACTCTCACTCTATTCTCTACACTACTAATCTACTATTCTAATACTATATTACTAATTTTCTATTTTTCCCGACAGTCTTAACTTGGACAATGATGATTTTGATCTTTCCGAACCGACTTAACCGACAGCGGGACCTTCTGCCTCCACACAGATATCTCGTCCCAAAGCCAGAAAGTTGACATATGTTGTATACTTGTATGACAGTGTTTTGATAAAGAAGAAATACCAAACCCAGACGGTAGGGTCACAACAAAATATCGCTGTAAGTTTTGTAAAGCCTTATATACCAGTTCTATGTCAGGAATCGGTCATTTGAAAAGGTATATGGACAAATGCATGGCTCGACACAGACATGTAGACACTACAACCCAGACACAACTACAACGGAACCTAGATAGGTCTGTTACGACTCCACGTATGCTAGAGATTGGAAACTTATGAAATAACTCATCGATGAGAATTCTAGCAATAACCAGGTCTAGGACTAGGTTATACATGTAACATGTACAGTAACTTGTAAGATTCCACTCTTTTTCTCCTACCAAGTTTTTATCCCACTGGGTTTTTCTTGGTAAGGTTTTTAATGAAGCAATCATGTAATACTGAAAGTTCGAAATAAATAAATAATTCTTCATTTCATATTTTCATAATTTCATGTATTTTTTATTTTCTTTAATCTTTAATCTTTATTTATTCTTTGAATTATTTTATTAAATAAAATAATAAATCTATCTATTTTCGACATTGTTTTATTAGACTAAAATAATAAATAAAATAGACAAATTACAATTAAAAATACATAAGTTAAATTGTTAAAACAATATTATAAGTTAGTACAATTGAATTAAAATATTTAAATTCTAAAAAAATTTACAGGCTTGCGTGCCGGCACGGCACATTAGGCCTGTGCCTCCGGCAAGTGCTAGGCCTCTGTTTTTGTAAACGGGCCAAGCCTAGCACAAATGGGTCGTGCCCGCTTATCGTTGAGTAGAAAATATATATAATTTATTTGGGAAAATTACAAAAATAACCTTACAAACTACTGAAATTTGTTTATAATCCTATGTAATAGTTTTCATGTTTTTAACTGCGTGAAAATTGTAATGACTACATTGCCCCCATTTTAAAACCTAACCTCATCACAGTTGAAGACTTGAAGCGGCCTATTTCACGTTGGTGATGCCAAGTCATGACAAGGGTATTTTTGTAATTATTTGGCTATCGGTGAAATGAAATTTTAATGTTTAGTTAAGAACATAAAAACTATTATAAGTGGCTAAAAAAAAAATCATAATTTTAGAAGGTAAATTAGGATAATAATTTCCTTTATTTATTAATTTTTTTTTTGAAATATTACAATTATTCAGAATTTTGGGAGGGGGAAGACTTAAGCTCACAACCTCGTGGTGTAAGTTTAAAGGGCAAATTACTAGCTAGACCAATCCCATATTGTCTATTAATTATTAAAATCTTCTTTACATGTATGCTTGTAGTATACGTCAAAAAAGCACTATAAAAAATTTAATTATGATATTTTCTACTTTAATGTTTGAAGTTTGTATATATAAGAATTGTTATATTATATAAATATATATATATGATATGATAGAGTTGTCACATATTTATCATAAGGAAGTTCAATGGAAACTCCAAGATGGGTGTCTGCTTCAAAAAGCTACTTTGTTTGAAAAGTTGTTTAACGTACAGTATTTATAGGTGGCTGATGAGCTTTGGACTTGTTATCTCTATCTATATATAAATATCTTTGCTCCACTTTTAATTTGGAATTTTAATGAGAGACTTATTATAATAATGTCTTCTTCTATTACTAGTAGTAGTACTAAGAGCGGAAGCACATGTGGTGAAAGTGATTCAGATCAGCTGAGAAGAGGGCCATGGACCCTCGAAGAAGACACTCTTCTCATTCACTACATCGCTCGTCATGGTGAAGGCCGATGGAATTTGCTTGCAAAACGTTCAGGTATATATACATATATAAATAGCTTCAATCATTTTATTTATAATTATATATAGTTCTAATTAATTAAAAATGGTGATCTTGTTTAAGGGTTGAAGAGAACTGGGAAGAGTTGCAGATTGAGATGGCTTAATTATCTGAAACCAGATGTGAAGCGTGGAAATTTCACTCCACAAGAACAGATTTCAATTCTTGAACTCCATTCCAAGTGGGGTAATAGGTAACTATATATATATATATATCGTGTTTTATAATTTTCATAATTTTAATTATATTTTTTGGATCCTTATCATAATGTACATGTCCTTTTAATTTCATTATATATTTATGGTACCGTGATACTAATATAAGAGTAAAATGTACCCTTTTTTTTTTATTGGATTCTGGAACTTAGAATGCTAGAAATTAAATCTCCAATTATACCATACATTATCTTAGATCAAACAACTCGAATATTTTTGCTATGATTACCATTGGTATGTGTGCTGAATGCTGTTATTATATGAGTTTGATTCATGTTCTGATTTTGTAGGTGGTCAAAGATTGCTCAACATTTACCAGGAAGGACAGACAATGAAATCAAGAACTACTGGAGAACCCGAGTCCAGAAACAGGCACGACATCTTAAGATCGATGCCAATAGCACAGCGTTTCAGGATGTTATCCGGTGTTTTTGGATGCCAAGATTGCTCCAAAAGATACAAGGATCATCTGATTCTTACGTGCAAAATCCGACTACACTTCCTGATCATCACCAATCTTACAATCATACCTTTCAGCATTCAGCCTCGGCTGTTCTGCCAATAGCACCACAGGTTCCTGCACATGATCCCATCAATACCACCGCAAAAGAGTTGAAAATCTCGGAATCAATGAACAATATCTCGCAAATATCTCAATTTCAAGATTACCCAACAAGTCCTTTTAATTTTTCTAAAGAGTTCTGTCATGTTGATCAGAACAGTAGTTTCTATGACATGGAAACCATTAATCTGCAAACAACTATGCCAGCAGGGCTGGTGGGTTTTGACAACCCGGTAGTCCGCGGTTGCCAGATGGAAGAGAACTGTTGGTTAGAAAGTGATTTAGCAGAAAACATGTGGAACAACAACAACATGAATGAACTATGGCAGTTCAGGAACTTGCAAGAAAGCTGGGGAGCCTAGAGTCTTGTTTTTATTTATTTATTTTTTGTTTGGACTTTGGAGTGACACTTAGAGGTTCACAATTCTTACTAGGATAGATAGTGTCATTAAGTGGTAAGAAACTGTTAATTTTTCTACTCAAAATAACTGTAAGTCAACAACTGTTAATTGGTTATTGTGTAATTTAGCAAAATCAACAAATGTTACAAGTCTTTTAAGTGAACCTGTTTACAGTTTATAATGTGAATTCATATTCCTGACAGAATTATGACAAGTGAGTTCTTCACCAAAACTTGAGCAGCTTTTTGGAATCCAAATTTGGTTGGTGGAAAATTAACCAAACCAGTTTTGATTCTTTTGAATCATCATTAGTGTTTGTAATGTAAAGCTTTATAATTTTGACTAGTTTTCAAGGGTTTTTCCAAAATTTCAAAGGATTGTGTTTCTTTATATACTCCGTTGACTGCGCCACTAATTACTGCAACAAGTTACCAATTCAATTCAAAAACAATTTTTATTGGACCTCCGAACTGAAACTCAGCCTCCCTTTTACTGTTATTGAAAATTATACAATCTAAATGATTTTTGTCCAGCCTTGTCGAGTAACTAAATCCCGACCTAGGCAAATTTAAATTGATCATACGACTTGATTAACTGATCTTATAATCTGAACAACTTGTCTTGCGAACTAAGGGCCAATTTGGTATTGCTTTCTTATTTCATAATTTTGATATAAAATGATGTTTAGTAAAACTTCTAAAAGTGATTAATTGATAATCTGACAAGTTTTGACGGTGATTTTGAGAAGTAGGTGGAGGGTTATTTTTTGAAAGTGATTATGGAATAATCTATTTCAACATTTAATAAATCTTTTAAAATAACATTATTATCCTTATGAAATTAAGTTAAAATCATATATATTTCTTATTTCATCTTAAAATTACATATTCTAATTAAATATTGATTTGATTTATAAAATCTTTTTAAAATATTTTTACTATTCTTATGGAAATTTTTTTTTTCTAATTTAAATATTCTACTTAAATATTGATTTAATATATATAATTAATGAAAAAAAAAATAAGGTTCTAAAATCATGTCTATTTTAGTCATTGTAACTAATTTTAGCACTTTTGAAATAAAATTACTAAACATATATATACTGCTTTTGAACTATAAATATTTTTAAAAGTATAATTAACCAAATATCTGCTGATTAACTTCACAACTGATTATTTATTCAGCACAGCTAACAGTGATTATTATAAAAGTTACAGCAATACCAAACTGGCCATAAGTTTGTACATAAACAAACTACTAATTTTATATTTTATTTTCCACTTTCTCTAGTCTGATCACTAGTGGTGAGAAAATGAGTTCAAGAGATTAATCATTTGCTCTTCGAATAAAGAACAATTAGTCTAATTAATTCGTTTGATTTTCATAGTCAGTCTGGCTGCCAACTAAATGAGCCAGTTCTAGGAAACCAAATTTCTTAGAATTATATGCTTCTTAAAGGCACATCCAATTAGAAAAGACCCCACCTTTGAAATCATCAAAGCAATTGAGTTTTATGATAGGCAAGTTTTTGTCGATGTTCAAAGAGATAAGAAGCAAAACTCATGGAATATATAGCAAGATCTTGAATCAAATCTTACTCTGTCACCAACCAATTGAATCTAATTGTATGAGAGTGATATAAATTATAATATCATATTCAAGTCTTTATTATCAAAGGCTCAACCCTAGCTTTGATACCATTTGCTCATAACTAACGTATGATCTTGTTCGCTTTATTTTCAGATAGTGGCGAAAGATTAGTTAGGGTCTGAGGGGACCATGTCTTCAAACCTATAAATTTTTTAAAAACAATTATTTAAATTTTACCTTAATTTTTTTTATATATTTACATTTTTCTATTAAAGTTCTAATAATTTTTTTAATTGACCTCCAAATTTCCTAAAGTTAGCTTCGCCTCTGGTTCCACTTTCCAGGCATGCATGGTTTGCTACTGGGTTTCCAGACTAAAGGGTTTGTACCAGAATGGGGAGAATTTCTCTAAAAATAATAATAATATCTATATATTTATTTTGGTCCTAAATTCAAAAGAAAATATCACCACATGTTTAAATTCTTTTTGTCAATCAACAAAGCATATAGTCGGTTAACTAATATTGACTTGAAGATATAAAAAAATCAATATGCATTTGGCATCAGCAATGATGAACTCATCAGAAAATTCTTTTTTTTATTAGTCTAAACACAACCATCAGAAAATTCTTCTTCTCATAAATAATAATCCAATTTCTAATCGAGAAAGTTTTCCAGAGATTGGAAAAAAGATGGCACTGACTTTTATAATAACCAACAATAAATTCGATCTCAATTTGAAGTTGACTGGTCAGGAAATTCTCTCACCATCTCACTTTAAAATAGCTCCAATCAAGCCACCACCAAAAAAAAATTAATAAGAAAAGAAGTCTATTCTTTCTTCTTTTTTTTTTTTTTTTGGAAAATAAAAATTGACTATTCTAGTCACCAACATTTTTGGAATATAGAATATCCATGTCCGATATTTAATAGTTTACATGGCAGTTTGATAATTTATATGAGTAATTCTACTTTGCCCAAATTTAGTTTAGTATCCAAATCTGGTGCCCAAATGACGTGACAACACTCTCATCCATTCATTTAAATCAAGCAAATATAATACAATCTAAATGAATGGACGAGAATGTTGCCACGTCATTTGGGCACCAGATTTGGACACCAAATTTGGGCAAAGTAGCATTACTCAATTTATATTAGAACACACGTCAAAATGAATTTCTTATGGGGATAAGGATCTTCTGCTGAACTCCTTTTCTGGTGAGCTGTGCTGAGCTTTAAAGGGTCAATTGACAAGTGTTTTCTAAAATAACGTGTGGTCAGGATTTACTCTTATTATTTGTACCTCTAACTAAAACCAATACTACATCATTTTATAAGTCCATACACCAAACCCTAAAAAAAAAAACATAGCTAAATTCTCAAAACTGAAATTTATTGGTCTTCATTTTTTTAAAACTATATCATCTTCATCTTCTTCCCATTCCACCAATGGATGAAATAAATCTATATTTCTTCTCTTCAATCTTCGAATCTCGAATAACCCAAACAAACTACCTCTCCTCCTAAAATATATTTGGGTTATGATTTCATAAAAAATAAAAAATAAATAAAAAATTCTGAAGCCTTCGTTCCAAATTGTCCTATTGTGTGTATTCCAATATTTTTTTGTTGGAAAAGATCTGTTCACCTAAATCTCTCTCTCTAAATCACAATAAATCTCTATTTCTTCTTCTCTAAGGGATACTTTTGGATTCTGATTTTACATGCTGATTTTATAAGTTTTTTTTCTTTCTATAAAATGAATATAATGTCGAAATCATACGGTAGATTGATCCAATTCCTGGTGTGTCGTCATGGGTTTGATGCAATTAGACTATTTGATAATGCTGTGTTGTTTTAAATAAACCAATGAATATGTTGTTGAAACTTGAAATCATAAAATGTTTGAGTTTTGACTTGTGAAATTCTGGAAGTGAAAGTGAAAGTGGGTAGGGACCAGTTTTGAAGAGGTGAAAAGCCTGGGTTTCAACCCAGCGAGCAGAATTGAAGTCCAAATCGAAAAATAGAACCTGAATCAACCCACAAACCCTTATAATTAAAATTTTGTTCAAGGATTTTATGTATTTTCAAAAACTTAAATTTGTAGGAATCTATCACCACTAATGGAAGGGAGGTGTACAACCATATATCCGTTAAGAGGTGATGTGCACCTAAAAGAATTCCTCTTAACCTTTATAGAACATGTTAACATAATTCATTATACAATCGTATTTAAGGTTAAATTATTATTGATAAATTATTTAATGGGAAATATTTTTTAAGAACATGTCAATTAAACATGAATACTTATGTTACGTTTAATTACATCATGAGATTAAAGTGATACAAAGTTACAAATGTCATAAAAATTATCACGATGAATAAAAAAATATTTGTAACTAAGTGAATCACAAAATAATAAACTAACTATGAATTATTTTGCTTAACATTACATAAAATTTTAAGAGTATAACAAGTTTTTTGGGATCATCAGAATTCAAAGTCGTATTCACTAACCGGAAAATTCGATATCATTCAATTATTTGAGTGTAGCTTTACAACTATTTGACAGCACAAAGCAATTAATCTAGCCAGTTTGAATATCATTCATTGTCTCACTGGAGAATTGAAAAACATTATTTGTAAATAATCTTCAGTAGACTCATCCAATAAGAATATCTTATGTTTCTACACGTTACATATATATGATTTCGTTACTATCACACATTGATGATGATGTGGACATGTGGTTATTATATATTCAATTTGATACTTTTACACATCATCAAAGTTTTTATCGATGTCATATGGACAGGTATATCTGTTAGGTTGTGAAGTCTCAATTAGTAATATCACGCTATGTAAATTGACGCATTAGGGGTCGAACTCTCCACAGAGGTCACAGTGGTTTCTTTTTTTTCTTTTTATTTTTTATTAAAGATAGACCGTTTTAAACCTAAGGCTTTATTATATGTTTATATTACTCTTATAGGGTTCAGTATGCTAAAGAGAAAAAGAAAGAACCGAGTTGAGAGGGTTGTCGGTTGTGTGCTTCGTCATTGTAAACACTAAATTGATGTAGATGTTGAGTGCTGGTGTGCTACGTTTATGCTGCATAAACCACGTAAAATTCAATGTCTCTCTTTTATTGTTTTATTGCTTTCGTAGATTTTGATTATTGCTTTGGCCGGATTTACATATATTTCGTGACGAGCTTCAAACTTTGAAAATGGGTTCCACTTCAATCAATCAATCCAATCAACATCCTCACCTTTGTAATTGTCGCATAGTTAACTAGAAGCCTATAGAAACGTGAAAAAGCTGAACTCTGTGTTGCCATGAAAGCCACCTTTTAATTTGTTTAAGTTGACCAAAACAGGATCAGAGCCCTTTGGCAAGAAGAAATTAAAATTATTATCATATTTTGAGTCCATGGTGGATGTTTCCACTTAGGGAGGATCTCTATCCAATTTTTCTAACTAGCTAACTGATAACTGTGGACCATCCATCCACCACGCTGCTTTTAAGCATATAATTAATGACATGTTGCATTTGTGGCAATCGATTAACACTTCCTTTAAAGAGATTTATTTATTTATTTATTTATTTATTTATTTTACAATATCTATTAATCTGGGACCAGGTATTTTTTTGAAAACTTTAGCAATTAGTAAGATTTGAACCGCTGACTTGGGAGTCATTTGCCCAAACCCCAAACTCGTCTATCTACCAGCTGAGCTACGCCCCTGTTGGCTTCCTTTAAAGAGATTCTATTGGATTTTGATAACTTGGGCTCTTTTGATGTTGGCCCAGTTTTTCATTTACCTCTTGACCCCATCATGTAATATAATATCAAGTTTTAATAGAAAATTTTTGGCCACCTTGATGTTGGGCCCTGAGCAGTCACACTCAGTGCACTTGCTCATGGCTGGCATTGTGAACAGATTAAAGATTTGTCGGGATCTGTCAAAATCAAGCATTATAAATTATGGGGTCTATATATATATTGAAGTATTACAATAGGACTGACTGCCAGGACCTGCTAAGATTAAACAATATATGTGCGGCCCGAATATCTACTTCCATAACGGGAGATAATTACTCCCACAACTCGAGAAAAAAACTCACCACATATACTTGTAAAATGCACATGGTGAAATTTGAACTCTCACCACTTATGTGGAAGGGAGGAAGAGAGGTGCAATGCCAGTTCTGCTAAGAGGTGATGTGCTGTGTGTAGTTATATTGAATAGGAGGAAATGAATGAAATTTACCCAGTTGCAAAAAGTTGAACAATGGTACAAATCTCAAATTGTATTTTAAGATACTATCTTCGATAATGTGATATTAATGTATTATATCAATTCGCCATATGTTTTTGTTTCTCATAGTATATAATTACATATTTGCGGCCAATAAGGGTGTAGCTCAGCTGTTAGATGGACGAGTTTGGGGCTTGAGCAAATGACTCCTAAGTCAGTGACTCAAATCCTACCAATAACGAAAGCTTTCAAAAAAATATCTGACCCCGAATACTGTATAATACTATTATTTAAGGGCATGTTTGTTTCATTGTATTGTATACTATTATAGATTTAAAATGTATTAGGTAATGCAACATAAGTGTTTGGACAGTTTCATTGTATTGCACTAATTAGTGTGAATAGTGATTATAATACAATAAACACAGCACTATCTAATACGTAGAAAAATGGTGGGTTTATGTTGTATTATCAAGTGAGAGATATATATATATATTCAAATCAAGTTATAAAAATGTTAATATAATTATATATAATATTAAAAATATTAATTAAATTAAATATCAAAAAACATTAACTTAATTAAATATTTAAAAATAATTATATATATTATTGAAAATTATGAAAAATATTGAAAAAATAAAATAAAATATTAAAAATAAAAAAATTAATTATAATATGATTTTGAAAATAATTTAATTAAATAAAAATAAAAATAAAATATAGTTATACATCAATCACTGTGTCAACATTATACAACCTAATACAATACATCACCAAATACAAGATTGTATTAAAATAATCCAGTCCAATTCAATCAACCCAATCTTATACAGTACAATACAATAAAGTACAATGTACCAAACATGTCCTAAGATTTAAAATTTTGATGTATTGTAAATTTGTAATGCTATGGGATATGTGAATCGTGTGAGAAAGTGAGAACATGTGGAATTTATATATCCCTACTTTTCACATGTAAATTTCCAAAAGCAATTGTGTGGAAAATGGAATGATATGATCTTTGATGTTGCTAAATGATTTGAAGTATGTATATATGGTCTTTTAAATTTAACACTGAACGGGTCAAAGGTTTACCATAAAAAATATTTATAAAATAAAATAAAATATTAAAAAAAAAAAATTATAATATGATTTTGAAAATAATTTAATTAAATAAAAATAAAATATAGTTATACATCAATCACTGTGTTAACTTATAAAAATAATCCAGTTCAATTCAATCAATCCAATCTTATACAGTACAATACAATACAGTACGATGTACCAAACATGTCCTAAGATTTAAAATTTTGAAGTATTGTAAATTTGTAATGCTATGGGATATGTGAACCGTGTGGGAAAGTGAAAACATGTGGAATTTATATATCCCTACTTTTCACATGTAAAATTTCCAAAAGCAATTGTGGAAAATGGAATGATATGATCTTTGATGTTGCTAAATGATTTGAAGTATGTATATATATTTTTTTAAATTTAACACCGAAAGGGTCAAAGGTTTACCATAAAAAATATTTATAAAATAAAATAAAATATTAAAAATAAAAAAATTAATTATAATATGATTTTGAAAATAATTTAATTAAATAAAAATAAGATATAGTTATACATCAATTACTGTGTCAACTTTATACAATCTAATACAATACAACACCAAATACAAGACTGTATAAAGATAATCCAGTCCAATTCAATCAATCCAATCTTATACAGTACAATACAATACAGTACAACGTACAAAACATGTCGTAAGATATAAAATTTTGATGTATTGTAAATTTGTAATGCTATGGGATATGTGAACTTGTGTGGGAAAGTGGGAACATGTGGAATTTTATATATACCTACTTTTCACATGTAAAATTTCCAAAAGTAATTGTGTGAAAAATTGAATGATATGATCTTTGATGTTGCTAAATGATTTGAAGTATGTATATATATTTTTTTAAATTTAACACCGAACGGGTCAAAGGTTTACCATAAAAAATATTTACGAAATAAAATAAAATATTAAAAACAAAAAAATTAATTATAATATGATTTTGAAATTATTTAATTAAATAAAAATAAGATGTAGTTATACATCAATCATTGTGTCAACTTTATACAATCTAATACAATACATCACCAAATACAATAGTGTATAAAGATAATCCAGTCCAATTCAATCAATCCAATTTTATACAGTACAATGTACCACACATGTCGTAAGATATAAAATTTTGATGCAATGTAAATTTGTAATGCTATGGGATATGTGAACTTGTGTGGGAAAGTGGGAACATGTGGAATTTTATATATCCGTACTTTTCACATGTAAAATTTCCAAAAGCAATTGTGTGGAAAATGGAATGATATGATCTTTGATGCTGCTAAATGATTTGATGTATGCATATATATTCTTTTAAATTTAACACCGAATGGGTCAAAGGTTTATCATAAAAAATATTTATAAAATAAAATAAAATATTGAAAATAAAAAAATTAATTATAATATGATTTTGAAAATAATTTAATTAAATAAAAATAAGATATAGTTATACATCAACCACTGTGTCAACTTTATACAATCTACTACAATACATCACCAAATACAAGACTGTATAAAGATAATCCAGTCCAATTCAATCAATCCAATCTTATACAGTACAATACAATACAGTACAATGTACCACACATGTCGTAAGATATAAAATTTTGATGTATTGTAAATTTGTAATGCTATGGGATATGTGAACTTGTGTGGGAAAGTGGGAACATGTGGAATTTTATATATCCATACTTTTCACATGTAAAATTTCCAAAAGCAATTGTGTGGAAAATGGAATGATATGATTTTTGATGCTGCTAAATGATTTGAAGTATGTATATATATTCTTTTAAATTTAACACCGAACGGGTCAAAGGTTTACCATAAAAATTATTTATAAAATAAAATAAAATATTTAAAATAAAAAAATTAATTATAATATGATTTTGAAAATAATTTAATTAAATAAAAATAAGATATAGTTATACATCAATCACTGTGTCAACTTTATACAATCTAATACAATACATCACCAAATACAAGACTGTATAAAGATAATCCAATCCAATTCAATCAATCCAATCTTATACAGTACAATACAATACAGTACAATGTACCACACATGTCATAAGATATAAAATTTTGATGTTTTGTAAATTTGTAATGCTATGGGATATGTGAACTTGTGTGGGAAAGTGGGAACATGTGGAATTTTATATATCCTCACTTTTCACATGTAAAATTTCCTAAAGCAATTGTGTGGAAAATGGAATAATATGATCTTTGATGTTGCTAAATGATTTGAAGTATGTATATATATTCTTTTAAATTTAACACCGAACGGGTCAAAGGTTTACCATAAAAAATATTTATAAAATAAAATAAAATATTAAAAATAAAAAAATTAATTATAATATGATTTTGAAAATAATTTAATTAAATAAAAATAAGATGTAGTTATACATCAATCACTGTGTCAACTTTATATAATCTAATACAATACATCACCAAATACAAGACTGTATAAAGATAATCCAGTCCAATTCAATCAATCCAATCTTATACAGTACAATACAATACAGTACAATGTACAACACATGTCGTAAGATATAAAATTTTGATGTATTGTAAATTTGTAATGCTATGGGATATGTGAACTTGTGTGGGAAAGTGGGAACATGTGGAATTTTATATATCTCTACTTTTCACATGTAAAATTTCCAAAAGCAATTGTGTGGAAAATAGAATGATATGATCTTTGATGTTGCTAAATGATTTAAAGTATGTATATATATTCTTTTAAATTTAACACCGAACGGGTCAAAGGTTTACCATAAAAATTATTTATAAAATAAAATAAAATATTAAAAATAAAAAAATTAATTATAATATGATTTTGAAAATAATTTAATTAAATAAAAATAAGATATAGTTATACATCAATCACTGTGTCAACTTTATACAATCTAATACAATACATCACCAAATACAAGACTGTATAAAGATAATTCAATCCAATCCAATCAATCCAATCTTATACAGTACAATACAATACAGTACAATGTACCACACATGTCGTAAGATATAAAATTTTGATGTTTTGTAAATTTGTAATGCTATGGGATATGTGAACTTGTGTGGGAAAGTGTGAACATGTGGAATTTTATATATCCCTACTTTTCACATGTAAAATTTCCAAAAGCAATTGTGTGAAAAATTGAATGATATGTTCTTTGATGCTGCTAAATGATTTGAAGTATGTATATATATTCTTTTAAATTTAACACCGAACGGGTCAAAGGTTTGCCATAAAAATTATTTATAAAATAAAATAAAATATTAAAAATAAAAAAATTAATTATAATATGATTTTGAAAATAATTTAATTAAATAAAAATAAGATATAGTTATACATCAATCACTTTGTCAACTTTATTCAATCTAATACAATACATCACTAAATACAAGACTGTATAAAGATAATCCAGTCCAATTCAATCAATCCAATCTTATACAATACAGTACAATGTACCACACATGTCGTAAGATATAAAATTTTGATGTATTGTAAATTTGTAATGCTATAGGATATGTGAACTTGTGTGGGAAAGTGGGAACATGTGGAATTTTATATATACCTACTTTTCACATGTAAAATTTTCAAAAGTAATTGTGTGAAAAGTTGAATGATATGATTTTTGATGTTGCTAAATGATTTGAAGTATGTATATATATATTTTTAAATTTAACACCGAACGGGTCAAAGGTTTACCATAAAAAATATTTATGAAATAAAATAAAATATTAAAAATAAAAAAATTAATTATAATATGATTTTGAAATTATTTAATTAAATAAAAATAAGATGTAGTTATACATGAATCATTGTGTCAACTTTATACAATCTAATACAATACATCACCAAATACAAGACTGTATAAAGATAATCCAGTCCAATTCAATCAATCCAATTTTATACAGTACAATACAATACAGTACAATGTACCACACATGTCGTAAGATATAAAATTTTGATGCAATGTAAATTTGTAATGCTATGGGATATGTGAACTTGTGTGGGAAAGTGGGAACATGTGGAATTTTATATATCCGTACTTTTCACTTGTAAAATTTCCAAAAGCAATTGTGTGGAAAATGGAATGATATGATCTTTGATGCTGCTAAATGATTTGATGTATGTATATATATTCTTTTAAATTTAACACCGAACGGGTCAAAGGTTTACCATAAAAAATATTTATAAAATAAAATAAAATATTGAAAATAAAAAAATTAATTATAATATGATTTTGAAAATAATTTAATTAAATAAAAATAAGATATAGTTATACATCAACCACTGTGTCAACTTTATACAATCTACTATAATACATCACCAAATACAAGACTGTATAAAGATAATCCAGTCCAATTCAATCAATTCAATCTTATACAGTACAATACAATACAGTACAATGTACCACACATGTCGTAAGATATAAAATTTTGATGTATTGTAAATTTGTAATGCTATGGGATATGTGAACTTGTGTGGGAAAGTGGGAACATGTGGAATTTTATATATCCATACTTTTCACATGTAAAATTTCCAAAAGCAATTGTGTGGAAAATAGAATAATATGATATTTGATGCTGCTAAATGATTTGAAGTATGTATATATATTCTTTTAAATTTAACACCGAAAGGGTCAAAGGTTTACCATAAAAATTATTTATAAAATAAAATAAAATATTAAAAATAAAAAAATTAATTATAATATGATTTTGAAAATAATTTAGTTAAATAAAAATAAGATATAGTTATACATCAATCACTGTGTCAACTTTATACAATCTAATACAATACATCACCAAATACAAAACTGTATAAAGATAATCCAGTCCAATTCAATCAATCCAATCTTATACAGTACAATACAATACAGTACAATGTACCACACATGTCGTAAGATATAAAATTTTGATGTTTTGTAAATTTGTAATGCTATGGGATATGTGAACTTGTGTGGGAAAGTGGGAACATGTGGAATTTTATATATCCCTACTTTTCACATGTAAAATTTCCTAAAGCAATTGTGTGGAAAATGGAATAATAAGATCTTTGATGTTGCTAAATGATTTGAAGTATGTATATATATTCTTTTAAATTTAACACTGAACGGGTCAAAGGTTTACCATATATATTTTTTATAAAATAAAATAAAATATTAAAAATAAAAAAATTAATTATAATATGATTTTGAAAATAATTTAATTAAATAAAAATAAGATGTAGTTATATATCAATCACTGTGTCAACTTTATACAATCTAATACAATACATCACCAAATACAAGACTATATAAAGATAATCCAGTCCAATTCAATCAGTCTAATTCAATCAATCCAATCTCATACAGTACAATACAATACAATACAGTACAATGTACCACACATATCGTAAGATATAAAATTTTGATGTATTGTAAATTTGTAATGCTATGGGATATGTGAACTTGTGTGGGAAAGTGGGAACATGTGGAATTTTATATATCTCTACTTTTCACATGTAAAATTTCCAAAAGCAATTTTGCGGAAAATAGAATGATATGATCTTTGATGTTGCTAAATGATTTGAAGTATGTATATATATTCTTTTAAATTTAACACCGAACGGGTCAAAGGTTTACCATAAAAAATATTTATAAAATAAAATAAAATATTAAAAATAAAAAAATTAATTATAATATGATTTTGAAAATAATTTAATTAAATAAAAATAAGATATAATTATACATCAATCACTCACTGTGTCAACTTTATACAATCTAATACAATACATCACCAAATACAAGACTGTATAAAGATAATTCAGTCCAATTCAATCAATCCAATCTTATACAGTACAATACAATACAGTACAATGCAATACAGTACAATGTACCACACATGTCGTAAGATATAAAATTTTGATGTATTGTAAATTTGTAATGCTATGGGATATGTGAACTTGTGTGGGAAAGTGGGAACATGTGGAATTTTATATATCCATACTTTTCACATGTAAAATTTCCAAAAGCAATTGTGTGGAAAATGGAATGATATGATCTTTGATGCTGCTAAATGATTTGAAGTATGTATATATATTCTTTTAAATTTAACACTGAACGGGTCAAAGGTTTACCATAAAAATTATTTATAAAATAAAATAAAATATTAAAAATAAAAAAATTAATTATAATATGATTTTGAAAATAATTTAATTAAATAAAAATAAGATATAGTTATACATCAATCACTGTGTCAACTTTATACAATCTAATACAATACATCACCAAATACAAAACTGTATAAAGATAATCTAGTCCAATTCAATCAATCAAATCTTATACAGTACAATACAATACAGTACAATGTACCACACATGTCGTAAGATATAAAATTTTGATGTTTTGTAAATTTGTAATGCTATGGGATATGTGAACTTGTGTGGGAAAGTGGGAACATGTGGAATTTTATATATCCCTACTTTTCACATGTAAAATTTCCAAAAGCAATTGTGTGGAAAATGGAATAATAAGATCTTTGATGTTGCTAAATGATTTGAAGTATGTATATATATTCTTTTAAATTTAACACCGAACGGGTCAAAGGTTTACCATAAATTTTTTTTATAAAATAAAATAAAATATTAAAAATAAAAAAATTAATTATAATATGATTTTGAAAATAATTTAATTAAATAAAAATAAGATGTAGTTATACATCAATCACTGTGTCAACTTTATACAATCTAATATAATACATCACCAAATACAAGACTGTATAAAGATAATCCAGTCCATTTCAATCAATCCAATCTCATACAGTACACTACAATACAGTACAATGTACCACACATGTCGTAAGATATAAAATTTTAATGTATTGTAAATTTGTAATGCTATGGGATATGTGAACTTGTGTGGGAAAGTGGGAACATGTGGAATTTTATATATCTCTACTTTTCACATGTAAAATTTCCAAAAGCAATTGTGCGGAAAATAGAATGATATGATCTTTTATGTTGCTAAATGATTTGAAGTATGTATATATATTCTTTTAAATTTAACACCGAATGGGTCAAAGGTTTACCATAAAAATATTTATAAAATAAAATAAAATATTAAAAATAAAAAAATTAATTATAATATGATTTTGAAAATAATTTAATTAAATAAAAATAAGATATAGTTATACATCAATCACTCACTGTGTCAACTTTATACAATCTAATACAATACATCACCAAATACAAGACTGTATAAAGATAATCCAGTCCAATTCAATCAATCCAATCTTATACAGTACAATACAATACAGTACAATGCAATACAGTACAATGTACCGCACATGTCGTAAGATATAAAATTTTGATGTATTGTAAATTTGTATTGCTATGAGAGTACATGTCGTAAGATATAAAATTTTGATGTATTGTAAATTTGTAATGCTATGGGATATGTGAACTTGTGTGGGAAAGTGGGAACATGTGGAATTTTATATATACCTACTTTTCACATGTAAAATTTCCAAAAGCAATTGTGTGGAAAATGGAATGATATGATCCATGATGTTGCTAAATGATTTGAAGTATGTATATATATTCTTTTAAATTTAACACCGAACGGGTCAAACGTTTACCATAAAAATTATTTATAAAATAGAATAAAATATTAAAAATAAAAAAATTAATTATAATATGATTTTGAAAATAATTTAATTAAATAAAAATAAGATATAGTTATACATCAATCACTGTGTCAACTTTATATAATCTAATACAATACATCACCAAATACAAGATTGTATAAAGATAATCCAGTCCAATTCAATCAATCCAATCTTATACAGTATAATACATTACAGTACAATGTACCACACATGTCGTAAGATTTAAAATTTTGATGTATTGAAAATTTGTAATGCTATGGGATATGTGAACTTGTGTGGGAAAGTGGGAACATGTGGAATTTTATATATCCCTACTTTTTACATGTAAAATTTCCAAAAGCATTGTGTGGAAAATGGAATGATATGATCTTTGATGTTGCTAAATGATTTGAAGTATGTATATATATTCTTTTAAATTTAACACCGAACGGGTCAAAGGTTTACCATAAACCGAATTATCAAAGATATTTATTCTCACAAATATCATGAAGAATACTCCTCACATATACTAATAATTGTACAAGATGGGACTTGATCCCCATCCTTTAAAACTATCAAACATCAAAATTAAAATCTATGCAAGATTATGGCAAGTAAAATTACATATTGTACCATTAAAATATGATATCTTTCTTCTAATTTTAATGGTAATTGCCAAACAAAATTTTATAAAAACAAAAAATGATGAACATTTTCAACCCAATTCCTATTGGTACTTTTAGGAAACGAATTTTTAAATAATATTATACAACTCTGTTACATAAGAGAAACATACTTTTAAAAGGATCAACTTATATACTTCATTATATCAAAGAAAAAAAAAAACTTATAGACTTCATTTTTTTTTTTTTTTTTTTTAATATTTAAAATCCAAACATTCATATATTTTTAATCTAATGAATCATAAAATAGTTTCGTTGGCATAAACTTAATTTTAATCAATTTACTCTTCTCGGTCGTTTAATTAAAAATAAAGTGACGAAAGCATTATAACTTTTTTTTTTTTTTTTTGAAATATTACACTTTTCCATAAATTGAAATTTTTTTGGGAGGGGGAGGACTAAAACCCGCAACCTCATGGTACAGGTGTACGGGGTTTTACCACCGGATCAATCTCATCTCATTAATGAAAGCATTATAACTTAAAGAATTAAATATATATGGTTCCATCAATTTTTCATATAATTTATTTTTTCATTTCGATATTAAATGGTTGGGTCTTTAAATAAAATTTGTGGGGTGTAATTAGTAACAGAAGTCACATTTCAAGGCTTTAATGCTTTATCGCTCAAACCGGGCTAAAATATACAAACTGGCCGACCCAAACCTGGCCCCGAATACAGAAAAGCCCATAATTTCCCAAACTAAATCTGGACGGTACAGCTGTACAAAAACAAACATCCCAGCCGTTCAATTTGTTATTTAACGTGATTCTGTTTCGTCGAACCCTAGGGTTTCACTCAATCTGCCAAAACCTCTCGCACTCTTCGACCTCAGCTTCTTCTTCAGGTACGCTAGTCGCTCTAAAATCAATATTGCACTGTTTGGTTTACGAGAAAATTCGAGTAAACAAAGGAAAGATCGCGTTTTTACGTCATAGTGTGAGCCGTTAGATTCGTTTTCAGTCTGTCTGGATTCTGTTTGGTAGCTAGGATAATGTGATGAAAGAAAATGTAGTTACTGTTTTTGTATTCTCAAGTTTATGTTGTTTTAGGGTCTCTGATTATTTATGGTTAGGTTTATTTTGTTTCCGGTGATGTATGAGTAGTTCTTTATGGCGGTTTTTTTTTTCATGATTGAATGTTGGATTCCATTGATTTACTTGTTTGAATCGAGATCTTTTTGTTGTGTGTTCGTAGATTTTGTTATATATATCTGGACTACATTGATCAAATTAATCTGAAGAAGTTTATAGATTTTTATGTTAATGGATACAGACTGATGATTCAATTGCTGTTTGGAAAATGTGAACTTTTGATTTTGGAAGTATTGTGATTATTTACTTCATTGTGTTACAAAAATAGACTTAATAAATAGCGATAGTGTGTTTTTGTTGAACACATTGCTTTGGATGTGAGCAAATTTGAGAAATGGAGACAGAGAACATAGTAATTGACTAATTGTAATTTCATTTGTCGTTGTTTGCTGAGTTGGAATTAATGAATTGTGTGGAAAATGAGGGTAGTGTTTAACACTTCTGGTGTAATTGATCAGTTGACGCAGATTTGTGAAGATGTTTTCTTCGAAGAAGAAGATTCAAAAGGATAAGGATGCTGAACCAACTGAATTTGAGGAGTCAGTTGCACAGGTCTTAAATAATCTTTCTGATACTCTTATTAGAAATATGCAAGTTTATACTTTATGACCGAGGTTTTGATTTTTTTTCTTTTCAAATAGGCACTCTTTGATTTGGAAAATACCAACCAGGAGTTGAAAAGTGACCTAAAGGATCTGTATATCAATTCTGCAATGTAAGAATGAGTAATTTTTGATTGCATAATTAATTTCCTTTGGTTCTTTGCTAAATATGAGTGGTACTATTCTGTCACCCATGCAGGCAAATTGATGTTTCAGGGAACCGGAAAGCTGTTGTTGTCCATGTCCCATACAGATTGAGGAAGGCTTATCGTAAGATTCATGTTAGGCTTGTGAGGGAACTTGAGAAGAAGTTCAGTGGGAAGGTGAAGAAATATTTCTTGTTTACTTAAAAAAAAATTACAATCTAAAGCCATCGTAATTTGAAACTTTTTGATTTTTTTTAGGTGAAAGCATTTTATTGCAATATGTCTGTAACTAAGAGTCATTTCTCGTGATTGAAATTGATTAAGAGTCATTTTTTCTCATGATTGAAAGTGATTAAGAGTCATTTTTGCTTATGATTGATAGTGACGATAGTCTATAAACCTTTGTTGAGAAAATTGTGACTTTGAAATGCTCTGGTAATTGGTATGGTAATAAAGAAAAGAGGTGAAGTGATATCTGTTGTGATAAAGCTTAGATCATTTTGTAGTTGCTTTGTTTTGCTTGAGTGCAGTTAGATTTTCAATGTATGAAATTATTTTTTGGCATCTATTGTCCATCTTACATTCTTAATTCATTCATCTCTTTATGAAAACTTTTGTCAATGTCAGGTTGTTTATGTTGATAATAACAGTTTTAATTGTAGTCATTGATATGCATATATTCTTCTGTTATATTTTATAATGTGAAATAGTGTTTTTAGTATCTTTGATTTTAATCATTTTATGACCATGTTGTAGGATGTGATCCTGATTGCCACCAGAAGGATAGTGAGGCCTCCCAAGAAAGGATCTGCTGTTCAACGTCCCCGCACCCGTACACTCACTGCTGTACATGAGGCAATGCTGGAAGATATTGTATTGCCTGCTGAGATTGTTGGCAAGCGTGTCCGATACAGACTTGATGGATCTAAGATAATGAAGGTAGGTCAATGCTCTAACCAAATGATATTCATGGATTTTTCTAAATATTTTTCACATGAAATTCATATGTTTCTTTTAAACTTTCTCGTTATTTGCTAATTCATCTTCAACTTATGTTTTAATCGACAGGTATTCTTGGATCCGAAGGAACGAAACAATACGGAATACAAGATGGACACCTTTGCTGCAGTTTACAGAAAGCTTTCAGGGAAAGATGTTGTGTTCGAATTCCCGTTAACAGAGGGTTAGAAAGATTTCTAGTGGCATTGATGCCATCTTTGAAATGTTTCTACCGAATAGAACCTTGTTGTTTGCTATTTAAAATTTTGAGATTTTGTAGTTGCTTAGCAAGCAGGAAACTGTGAGGATGGATTTTGTTATTAAAATTATGACCTGTTAAATGTTGCGTTATGTTTCATTGTTGGATTTTAAAATGTCCTAATATTATTCTCTGATTTACATGACTTTTTAATTGTTAATTTCAAATTAGATAAGTACATATGTTTAAGCTTGATAGTATGGACCTAGGTTGAAGATTCTGGTTACCGATCTTTCTAAAACACGTTGCTGAACTTATGGTTTCAATGACCCAGAAAGTCATTCTAGTGCTGGTTTGGATAAAAAATAAACATATACCATAATCGATAAATTTTTTGTTGTGGGCAGTTGGCCCAGTTTATAGCCGAACCAGGCCGCTATTTCTGTAATATTTTTTCATATTCAATTGTAAAATTCTAACAACATATCCATATTTTCATAGAAGGAAGATTCCTAAGAACTCCCTCGAGCTTTGGTTGTTTTTCAAAGACAACCCTATAGTTTAGAAATTTAAATAAAACCCCTTCTATGGGGGGTTTTTTGGGTACACAATAAAGGAATTTTGTTAATTAAAGTTTGAAAGTACAAATTGTTTTTGTACACAATAAAGGAATATATATATATATATATATATATTTTTTTTTAGTTATTTGAAATGATATCTAATGTTTTTAAAAGAACCATATTAGTTTTTGAGATCAAACTACTAGTTGGTCAACGTTAGTATTGAGTCTAATGACGGTCAGTTAAAGGGTTTATTTTATTATTATTATTATTATTTTGAAATATTACATAATTCTAGGTTTAGAGGAGGGAGACATAACTTGAACCCACAACCTCATTGTATAGGTGTGAGGTGCACACCTCGTATTTTTGGGTTTATTTTTATCTTAATAATGTAAAAATTATAAAACAAATTAAAATTTGAAAACAAATTAAAATTTGAAAACAAATATTCTTTTATTTCTTATACAAACGTAATATCAAATTAGCAACTAGCAAGTCTTGACAGGTACAAGCTGCACCAGCATAGCTGAACACTAGTTAGCACCCACTATTTTTAATTTTTTTTTCTTTTTTGAAAACTAACGTCATTGTGGTTTAGGGGGTTGTCGAGACCTGGTGAAATTATACTCTATAAAGACAGTTCGGATTGTAGCTATCACCACCAAGGCAAGAGACCCTTAGCTAGCACTCGCAATTAAAATAATTATTAAAAAATATTAAAATTAATTCCAATTTGTTTAAGGGTCTAAATGAGAATGACATTGTTTTGTGTCGGTTGAAAAAGAACCTGTCTGGAGGACGGAGATGTGCATACAATAAGAAGAGGAAGAGAAATTCGAAACCACTCGACTTGTGCAATTCTTAGCCATCTAAGCGCTCCAAGGCTCCGGTTTCGGTTCAAGAAAACCAAGCCTTGCAATCTCAATTGGAAAGCTGTGATTTTAGTGTTGATACAAGATTCATGTTTGATCATGAGATACCAAAGACTTTTGTTGTTTTAAAGTTCTCAGGTTTTCCGTTTCTGTCTTCTCAGGTTTTATTGTTTTTGGGTCTCTGATTATTTTGAAGGAAAAAGAACTGCTTTAATTAAAGTAATCCTATTAGCTGGAGGATAAGTTGGTTAGATATTAAGGAAAAATTTCCATTTATATTTCATTATTTAAAAATAAAGGGAAATTACACCGGACGATTTGGCCTTTATACATATCGACGGAGAAGTTTGTGTATTCTACACGGATTTTGATTCTCTCTTCACCCTAATTATCTTTACCTCCATAATTTATTGCCACGTGTCTAATATAACAAATAAATGGTCTGTATTATTTCTATTAATTTTTATGTTTTACTCTACAAAAGATAGAATTAATTAAGATTTAAGACCATTGATTTAAACGAGAACAAAGTGAGGTGTGGAGGGGATCTAAATCCATTCTACACAAACACCCCGAACACTTGGCAGCTTATACCACTAGAAGGCTATTTTAGGTCTTTCAAATTTTTTATATATAGTAAGAAGGGATATTATTAATCCCCCCTTGACGTTTTTTGGAACATCATTTTACCCCCTCACATTTCAGAATTCACCATTCCCCCCCTGCTGTTAGAGAACCATTAAAAAAGTGACTTGATAGTTAGATTATAAGGGTAGTTTAGTAATTGGAGAAATAAATTAAAAATAATAAAAAATAAAAACTTTAAGAAATAATTAAAATGCGAAAAAAATAAAAAATAAAAAACAAAAGAAAAAAAGATTTAAAACATAAAACAAAAAAAAAAACAAAAAAACAAAAAAAAAAAACAATAAGATAATAAAACCTATATCTGGCGTTTAGCGTTCTTCGAACACCAGATTTGGTGTGTGTAGAGAGGCTCTCCTTGAGAACCTCCCCACTGATGAAATCTCTCACTCCCTCTCATCTCTAATCTCTCATCCACATCTCTCTCCTCTCTCTATCTTCATGGTTGTTTCAGTGTGGTGGTGGTGGCGATGGTGGCGTGGCAACCTAGTGGGTGGGTTTCGTTTGGAGTGTTTGTGTTTTAGATCCATGGAGAAACCACTCGAAACCCAAACATTTTTAAGAAACCGCAACTCAAAGATTATCTTGATTTCGTGTTGTTTCGAGAAACTTCTCGGTTTTGCGAATCTTCCGTTGGCAGTGGGAAAAAGAAAATGGAAAATCGTTTTTGTATTTGAAAAAATGTTTGGATTCTTTGTTAATGTCTGTTTCTGGTGAGGCATGTGATTTTCTGTTTTTGCATGTGGTTCATCTTCTTTTCTTGTTTGTTGTTGAATTGTGTTTGTTTATTAATTTATTTTATTTTTTATGTTTGGTTGCTAATAAAATGCAAGATTGAAAGAAAATGTGATTTCCTGTCATTTCCTACATTTTCTTGGCAACCAAACAAGACAACATATGGTAAATTTTGGGTTTTAAAATGGTTTCAGCTTTCTGTAAAAAAACATTTTAGTCACATATTTTTTTTTTTGGGGTTAAATTCTGTATATATATTTTTTTGATCTCCACCTCAATCTCTGGGATGGACAGTGGAGATTCATCTTTTTGTAATCTCTATATTTTTAAATTAAAATGATTGGTTAATAGGTATTTCTCTCTTTAACAAGGGTATTTCAGTCTTCTTATGGATTGTATGTGTCAGAATTTCACTAACGGTAGGGGAAAAGTAGGGAATTCTAAAATGTGAGGGGGGGAGGTGTGGAATTAATATGCATTGCTATTTCTTCAGTATCTTTTGGGCTTTCATCCCTAATAAGAAATAATTTATTAATTTTTAGGGTTATTATTCCCCCCGAACTTTACGCAAGTTTGCATTTTATCCCATGAACTTTTTTTAGGCGTAAAACCCCCTAAACTCATGGAAATTGGCAACTAGTGACAGAATGGAGACAAAACCCTTATTCCATCTTCTGACCTAGACACATGCGCCTCACGTATCAAATGACTATGGGCAATTTAGTCATTTAAAGGTTATCTTTTGAGGGGTATGTTGCAAATTCTGATCATTTGATCAAATTAATCCCAAAATTTCCCTAATTTTCTCTCGACTGCTTCTCCTTTGCACAATTACAAATTTCTAGGGTTTGTTGATTTCCTGAAGATTTAGGAAGACATTAGGTGGTTTTGGGTTAGAAATTCGTCCGATTTAGAGTAACGGTTGTTCGGTCTTGTCTTGGAACTGTTTCGTTGACGATCGTGGTGGAGAAATTGTTGGAGCAAGGTCAACTGGAGATGAACAACCGCGATATGATAAAATCTTTAGTGAACTTTTCTGGGTTTTTGTTTTGTTGATGTGTGTTGTGTTTTTGGGTTGTATTAGACCTAACTACAAAACTACAAAAATGAAAAGGGCCATAGAGATTCTTAAAAAAATCTATAATCAGACCCTTGTTTCCATTCTTGTTTTTGTTATTATACAATGATATGTCTTTTTAGGTTATTTATTGGAGTGGTTATGAAAAGAGCTTAAACATATGTAAAGATTCTATCTCTAGATAACAGACTTAACTACAAACCACAAAAAGGGAGGTGACCACATGAATTGTTAATAAATTCTTGAAATGAGACCCACATACTTGTGTTATTACACTAATTAAAAATGGGGAAAAATGGGAACAGTCATGCTGGTTGGCTACCAATTTGTTCACAAGTTCCCAAATTCCGTGAACAAGTCACTGGCAGATTTTGCAGATATTCCCAAATCCTGTTATAGCTCTCGATCCTTAAATTTTATATATGCAGATTTTGTTCTACTTTCTTTTTCATGTATTTTTCATTATTTTTATTATATATATATATATCCATCTATACACATATATATGCTAGTCTGTATAAGCTTATATGAATGTATTTGCAATTAGATATGTTAATGATTAAATTATCAAGTATCATATGATGTATAGTTTGTGGTTAATTGAGAACAATGGATGATTTTGAGATTATATGAAGAAGTAACTATGGCTAATATGGTATGTTCGATATTTACAGTGTAATGTTACAAGTTATAAAAACAGTGACATGCTACAACTTAAAATGATATGTGTTATATTTATGAATTAATTTGATTCCAATTTTTGATTTCCTTTGTAGATCCTGATGACCCAGAGAAATTCTTCACTTTTAGGTTGCATCATGGTGGAGAGTTGGTGGATGAATGCAAAACTAAAGTGGGGGTCAATAAGTTTTTTTTGTTTTTTTTTTTGTTTTTTGTTTTTGTTTTGTTTTGTTTTGTTTTGTTTTGTTTTTGTTTTTGTTTTTTTTTTACCATGTGAGTTTAGATGAACTGTCTTTACTTGACATTGATGACATTGCTATTAGCTTGGGTTATAAGCTACCTATGGGGTACTGGATTCAACTATCAGGATATGGAATGCCCTTTAACATAACATATGATTAGGATTTGTTATGGTTTGAGGATAAAATTCCTGGAGATAGGATGGTAGATTTATATGTAGAGCGTATAGAAGCATTGCAAACAATCAGAGAGAAAATAAGTTGATTCCATCTCAGCAACTAGAATCCCAAGTTCATAGCTACGAGATTAGTGATGATGATCACAATGGGGCACAAGTTGCTAAAGAGGGTGATGGGCCTGAGGTAGTGGATGGGTTTCAACCATGTAGGGTTAATGAAATGGATTGTGAGGTATTGATTAGAGAATCAGCTGAAAGAGCTAACTTTCAGAGGAAAAAGAAAGGCAAACAAGTACCAGTTGAGGCAGAGTCTAATGATGGGAAGGAACTCGTGGAATCAGATTATGAGCAAGAAGTAGAAGATATAACACCTGAAACTTGTGTAGATCCTACTAATTTGTAGGACACTTTACAAGTTCAAGATGTTCTACGTGTAGAATGTGGATCTGGATCTGATTATGATGATGGATCAGAGGATTTGAGTAGTTTAGATGGATATGATGGTGAGGAGGATGAAGGAGTACAACCTAGGAAGTTCATCAAGACTAGGTATTATGAATTCACTCCAAATCGTGACAAGCAAAATCAGTGTTTAGGCTTGGTATGGAGTTTGACAGTGCTGATGTTTTTAGAAAGACAGTTAGGGCATATGCTATGAAACATATAAGGGTAGTTAAGTTTAAGAAAAATGATTCCAATAGGGTTAGGGAAGTGTGCAAGGCTGAGTGTTGCAAATGGTTTGTGTTTGCTTCTTGGTTAGCAGATCACAAGACTTTCAAGATAAAGTCTTTAAATGATGAACACACTTGTGCTGTGTCCTTTAAGAATAAGTTTGTTAGTTCAAAACTTATAGCTAAGAAGTATGTAGGGTAGTGGAGGGTAAACCTAAATTGGAACTTTGCCAGAATGTCTTAGCAACTGAGGACAGAAACTAATGTAGATGCGTCCATATGGTAATACTACCGTGCTAAGAATACTGCTAGAGGGATGATCCATGGTTGCATTAAGGAGCAATACTCCAAACTTTGGGAGTATTGTGTAGAGCTTGGTTCAGTCATGATGAAGTGTTTTGAGGAAGCTAGTGGTGAAAATCCAGTGTTTGAGAGGCTCTACATTTACCTGGGTGCTTTGAAGAAGGGCCGAAAAGAAGGATGTAGGCCAATTTTAGGGTTTGATGACTGTTTTATCAAAGAATTTCACACTGGACAGTTTGTTACAACCATTAGGGTTGATCCAAACAACCAAATATACCTAGTAGTGTATGCTTTAGTAGAGTTTGAGTGTAAGGATACATGGTGCTAGTTTCTAAAGCTATTGGGAGCTGATTTGGAATTAAACAACTTTTATGGTATTGTTTAGGTCACTGATAAACAAAAGGGATTAATTGATGCCATTGAGGGCCTTTTTCCAAATTCAGAGCACATGTTTTATGTGAAACATTTCTACAACAACTTCAAAGCAGAACACAAGGGGTTGTTGTTAAAGCAGATATTGTGGGGTGCTGCAAAGTTGACAATTGAAGAACGGTACTCATTCTAACTTGTTTTATGTTATTGCCTAATATGTTTGCTTGTTATTGCTTGTAATTTCTTGAAGTTGTTTGATATTGCTTGTTTTATGTTATTGCCTAATATGTTTGCTTGTTATTGCTTGTAATTTCTTAAAATTGCTTGATATTGCTTAACTGTTATTGCTTAATCTTATTGGTTGAAATTGGTTGTTATTGATTACTGTTATTGCTTGATGTTGTTGGTTGAAATTGGTTGTTATTGATTACTGTTATTGGTTGTTATTGCTTAACCTTATTGGTGTGTTTTTGCTTTTTATTGATTAATGTTTTTACTTGTATTGCTTAAACTCATTTCTGTGTTATTGTTTATCTTGTTTGACTTGACAGATTTAAACAATGTATGGAAATGATGAGGATTGAGAGTGCAACTGCATAACAATGGTTACTTGACAAAGTTCCTATGCACTTGTCGAGGGCCTTCTTCAAAGACACTGCAATGTGTGACATGCTATGCAATAACATGTGTGAAGCCTTCAAGGCAGCAATATTAAAAGCACGTGACAAGCCAGTGATCACTCTTATGGAGATAATCAGGAATTACTTGATGAAGAGGTTAGTGAGGAAGAGATCAGAAGTGGAGAAATGACATCATGACATAAGTCCAAAAGTGTTCAAGTTTGTTAAGAAGCTGAAGTTGAAGAGTAGCATCTATCACTCTGAGTACAGTGGCAACTCCAAATTTCAAGTAAGGGGTCATAGAGATGAGCAATATGTGGTAGACATTGAGAAGAAGACTTATGTTTGCAACAAATGACAGCTAATTGAGATTCCTTGTATCTATGGAATGTCTGCTCTGATGAGTTCCAATAGAGACCCTATTCATTTCATAGACAACAAGTACAAGAAGGAAAGCTTTCTCGAGGCTTATACTCTTGTGATATATGGCATCAATGGGCCAAGCATGTGGCCAAAAACCAATACAAAGCTTTCCAATGTCCAGAGTTCAAAAAACAAAGGGGTAGGCCAAAGAAAGCAAGACATCTACAGTCTGATGAGGTAAGGGTAGGAAGGAGCACCAAGCTGATGAAGAATTAAATTACGGTAAGGTGTAGCAAATGTTGGCAACAAGGTGGAGGGAATACAACTGGGACTGAGATTGGTGCAATGACTGAAGCTACCCAGTGAAGCCAAGGCAACATGCAAACGCAAAACAATCCAATAGCTTGCGCTACAAATAGGAAAAGGAAAATAAGCAATCCATAGACTAAGGGTTGCTGTTTATTTTAGTTACTTAATATGTGTTGTTGTGATATTTTGCTATCTGTTATGAATACCTGGTATTTTAGAGGTGAAGGATTATGTGTATGGAAATTTTGGGAGATATGTATTAATCTGGTACTTTTATTTTGAACAACTTTACTTTTTATAATGTTAAGGGATGGATGGTACTTAGGTTTATCGTAATGTAAATGTTAAGAGTAATTCTACTTTGCCCAAATTTGATGCCCAAATCTGGTGCCCAAATGATGTGACAACACTTTAATCCATTCATTTAAATCATGCAAATCTAATACAATTTAAATGAATGGATTATAGTTTTGCCACATCATTTGGGCACTAGATTTAGGCAAAATAGCATTATTGAAATGTTAATGTTTGGTACTCGATTTGGATAGGTTTACTAGTGTTTGATAAGAGCATGTGTTATTTTCGTAATCAATGTATTTGGTATTCAATTTGGACAGATTTATTGCATTGTTTATGAACATTGACAATGTGTTTGGTATTGAATTTCAGCATATTTACTGCAATGTTAATGTATTTGATCAAATTAAATACGTTTATGTATTTGATCAAATTAAATATAGGTTTATTTGGATAGGTTAATGTGTTTGATCAAATTAAATACATGTTAATGTATTTGATCAATGATAATGTGCTTAAATTTGGATAGCTTTATTGTAATTTAATGAACATTTAGAATGTGGTTTCCTTGGTCATTCAATGGCAGGACAAACATAATTAAGGATAATATCAAGAAAAAGATGTGTCATTATTTGAATATAAAGATACAACAAAGATAAAGTTACATATTTACAACCAACAAACACACTATTACAGGATTACAAATTTTCCAAATAATTTTTGCCAACAACAAAGAAAATATTATTGGAGATTTTTACAAACAACAAATCCCTATTGCTAAAACCAAAAGAACAAACCAATTTCTTCTACTACTATAACTATGAGGGTTTCGAATCAATCCTGCTGCAAAACTAACTTCTTCATCTGCAATAACTACAATAGTATAGCTTGTATCAATGCCTTCGAATCCATTTCCTTCCCCCAATCTCATCTCTAGCTCACTGATTCTTATAAGCAATCTAGAAATAATCTTCTTAGACCTTGCACAAATTGGAGGGTCATACCATCTGAAGAAACCGCAATTAACATCACCCTAACAAGCAAAAAAAAAAAAAAAAACAAAAAACAAAAAACAAAAATTGATTTCAATTACAGAAAATAAGGAACAATAAGAACACAAGTTTAAACACTCACATACTTGAAAATTGGAGCAACCAAAGAAACGTCTTCCTGGGTTTGAATTTGTCTAAGACGTGCAACGCCTAACTCTTCTTCCACAAACAATTTGGGTAAAAATCCCCAACATCATTCATTTTTGCCCTAGAAATTATGAAGAAGAAGAAGCCTTCGAAGAACCACAGGACATTGTGTTTTTCATTTGTTAAAATTAGGGCATATATATATATATATAATAAGCTTGATTTTTTATATTCCAATTTTAACCTTTCGATAACACACACATGAAAATCGCGTGATGCGAAACACAGACGAAATAAGGGTTTCGTCATTGGTTGCTAATTTCCATGAGGGGGTTTAACGCCTAAAAAAAAGTTCAGGGGTAAAATGCAAACTTGCATAAAGTTTGAGGGACTAGTGCTAATAACCCTAAATTTTATGACATTTGAATAAAATTATATTTATTTTTACAAACCTAATATTTCATCCAACATTTTTTATCGGGTTAATTGCACTAACTTACCCTTACTTTATTTGATCTAGCAAGATTTCAAAAAGATGCCCTAAATTAACATAAACACCCATTGCCATCAAGTCAATTCGTTAACTTTAACGGTTGACTAACCTTGACCTATGGAAAACAAAATATACCCATGCCATGTCATCTCAAATATAAATATTTTTAATTAAAAATTGAAAAATAAAAATAAAAATAAAAGATAATATATTGGTCGCTTGCATAAACATCCTCAATTCGCAGAGGTGCCTCATCTACGAATTGCAAGAGGTTGATCTCCAAGATCGACGAAGATCTCTTCCAATAAGTAGGAGATCTTCAAAGATCTCTTGTTTCCTTTGGCGATGGAGCTTTACTGCCGGTAGCTTATCTTGTTATTTTTTTTAGAACATTTTTGATTTTTCAATTTTAATTAAAAAAAAAAATTATGCTTGAGATGATGTGGCAATGGTATATTTGGCTTTCCAATGGTCAAAGTTAGTCAACCATTAAAGTTAACAAATTGACTTGATGGCAAGGGGCGTTTGTGTTAATTTAGGGCATTGTTTTGAAATCTTGCTAGATTTAATAAACTAAGGGCAAGTTAGTACAATTAACCCTTTTTTATCTAAAAAAACACCAAACCTTTGTTTTGAGATCATAAAACTCCATATAGTTCAGTTGTTGCAAATATAGTTCTAATTTTTTCTTTTTCTTTATGAATCATGGTTTTTAGAAACTAATTTTATGTCTCTTGACATGTATTATCTGTTTTTAATTTCGCATAATGTACGGTTCTTGAATTACGACCAGACTGCATACAAAAATCTATTTCAAGAATGCCAATCTGTTGAACATGACTGAAGAATATGATTTCTTATCAGAAAATACAAAGTGGGTATGTATGTCTAACATGACTTATACTTGTCTCATTCAACTCACAATGATAATCATATTCTAAATTAGGAGGTAATTGCCAATAGTTTCTTTCTTTTGTTTTGAGTTAGCTTTTGTATTTTGGGCAAGCTAAGACTGGTTCTGCCTTTGTACAGGGTCTAGTATTTCCATAGTTCATAGTTGCCTCCTTTTTGGTAGATAAGATGGACTGCTTGCTCACTTTTGTATTTTTTTCTTTTATCAATAAATTGTTTGTTGGTTTGTTTCCTATGAAATAACAATGATGATCATTTTAAAATACAAGAAGTCGAAAAAAAGCTGTTTAATTGACCTACCTTCTGCATAATATTGGTTACCTTGTTATTTCTATGTAAGGTTTATTTTTAAAAAATTAAATGCAAGTATGAAATTTGCGAAGATAAGTAATGTTGCCATCAGTTCATGGCATTAGAACTTTTCATTGGGTGGAAGAAAAACGTTATTGAAGTTCATATTTGATTTACTGCAAGAATACGGGTGGATCTTCATTCCCTTACTATTAGAAAGCAAAAGGATTCTATCTTGATATGCTTTCTTATATTCATTTTTTGATATGGATCTTCTGCCTGCTCATCATGATTTAGTTCATGGTGGAGACATTGTAGTTGTCAATTTGACATTTTGATCGTTAATTTCTAGTTAATGCGGTAATGCCAATGTAAGTCAACCTGGACATTTCTGGTTCATCGGGAAATAAATAAATAAAGAATGATTCCTCTGTGTAACCATAAAATTGATAGTTGCTATTTTAAAGCATTTATATGATCATTTAGATGTTGCTTTACCACCTTATAGTAGGTCTTACTGTGCAGATCTTTTGGGCATCATTTAATTGTTAACAAACAAGCAGCGTAGCTGAAGCTTTTGATTCGATAAAATGTTAAATTGGTTGCTCAATAAAAATAGTTACTCCATAAAATTTCTAGAGAGTAGGAGAGAGTTGGATTGTTTGGGTGATACTTGGGTTGTGGAGTTTTATTTGAAGATTGAACTTTTGGATTTTGTTCTTGGAATAGATGGTGTTTGGGGACAAGAAAATGCAAGTAGATGTTTTATTATTATTATTTTTTTTTATAGAAAAATGATGTTATTGATAGTGTTTGGAATTGATGGTGTTGATTGAAGATGAAATTTTTTTTTTTTTTTTTTTTTTTTTTGTGGAAATGTCCCCTTTCAAGTTTAAAAGAGCAAAAATGTCTCATTGTTTTTCTTGTAAATATGTCCCATTGGGGACATGAAATTCCAAGATTACCCTTAAGGGGATTTTAAATATTAAAACCTTTTAAAAACGAAATCCCCAAATTGCCCTAAACCCCCAACCCCATTAAGCATCATTATCAATTTGCCCTAACCTAAGAAATTCAAAATCAGTGAGGAAATCAGTGAGTAGAAGAAGAAGTAAACGACCGCCGAGAGAAGAAGAAGCGAAGGAGAGCCGAGAGAAGAAGAGGAAGAAGAACGAGTAGAAGAAGAAGCCATCGAGAGTAGAAGAAGAAGAATCAGAACACACTAGGTTTGAGAAGAGAGAAACCGAGAAGAAACTGTCTTGAAGAAGAAGAAGAAGAACAGTCGAATACCAAGACGGAGCCCCGCCGTTTTGTCCTTGTCATCTTCATTCCTCGTTCGAGTTAGAGAAGACGCCTTTGTTGCAACTCGCAAGTAAAGGTATTCATTCGTTTTCTCATTGTCTTCTTCATTCCTTTGGCGTTTTAACCTCCCATTAAATTGTTTTGTGTGGTTTTGTTTAGTTTTTTAATTGAAGTTTTAAAATGTGGCCCCATTTGTCTTAATATTAAGCCTTGACAGAGGGATTTGAAGCCCTGTATGCGATTGTAAAGTGTAGAGTGTTGTTGTATATGGTTTTGGTGATGTTATGTTAAGTGTTGGATTTTGGAATTAGTGGATTTTTTGGTGCCTTGGGGGCTTATGTATTTTTTTTTGTTGACATACATCATGTATAGTGGTGGGAAGGATGTCCTTTTATATCATTGTTTGTTTTGTCCAAATTAGGGCTTAAAATCCCTTAACAGGGCTTGAAATTCCAGTTCAGGTGTTCAAATCCATGTACAGGGCTTGAAATTCTTTTTCCAGTTCCTTAAATCCCTTTGCCAGGGCTTGATATTTCATTACAGGGCTTGAAATCCCATTCCAGGGATTGAAATCCCTTTACAAGGCTTGAAATCCAATTTTTGTTATGCTTAGCATTAATAAATTTTTGTTTTCTTGTAAACCAGATGGCGGACGATCATTTCAAAAAACAATGGCGGTATCCAGACCATAAAAGCTAGGTACACGTGAGAATAAACTCGCACAACAAAAAAAATTTCTTCGAGATTTGGAGTTGGTCTTGACAAGTTGCGGCGTATTAGATAGGTTTAAAAAAGGCCCATTTGGGCAGTACTTGGATATGATACAACCCATTAAGGTTCATGGGATGTTGATATACAATCTTCTGAAAAGACATATCATTCTTCCCGAATCACAAAACGAGGATGAAATATGGTTTGGTTTAGGGCAGAAGGAAGCTCGGTTTGGGAGAGAGGAATTCTGCTTGTTCAGTGGCCTCAACATGGGCACATTGCTCGAAGGGTTCCGAGAAAAAAAAGAAGTCAGTGAGGAATCTATTTTGACATGATATTTCATAGATGAAAGCCCGATGATTGAACTATTGGAGGCAACCTTTAACCGGCTCATAAAGCCTGTAGCGGGTGATGACGCATTGAAGATGAGATACCTATTAATGGTGTCCCAATTCTTCGGGACTGATGAAGCACGGACAGCCATACCCGGTTGGGTGTTGTCTTTAGTAGAGGACATCAATGCATTTGAAAGTTTTCCATAGGGCTCGTACATATTTGATATCACATTGTTTTGGCTGAAGAATGCAGCCGGTAAACACCTTGATAGGTTAAGAGGCAATGGCCAGAAGAAAAAAGAGAATGAGGAAAAGAAGAAGAAGAAGAAGAAGAAGAAGAAAAAGAATCAAACTGAAGTAGAAGATGGAGAAGAAGAAACAGACAATGACAATCAATAGGCAGAGTTAGACAATCAGCACAACAATGATGATTCGAAGTGTTTCATATTCCATATTTATGGATTTCTACTATCATTTCAGGTAATAGTTGCCAAATCAATTCATGTGTAAATCAAACTTATGAGATTTTTATTTTTTTATGAGATTTTTTTAATTGTAAGATTTAAGAATTGGAATTTCAATACAAGGGTTGTAAAAGTTGAATCAAACTTCAGTACGACGGTGTGTATTTTACTTCTACGTGTATTTTACTTCTATGTGTATTTTATTTCTGTGTCTATCTATATTTATATAGCTATTTAATATCAGTGATTGGTTTGTCCAAATCAGGGCATTAATAAGTAGATTGATCATGTCTAGGAATTGGGGTTGGTTAATTTGAAATCCATATAAATGTTGAATACAATCAAACTGTAGAATGGTTATATTGAAAAATATTCTCTGCAAATTTCTTGATCTTGCAGTAGACTACTCACAACTTCCCTAAATTCAACTATTGTGGTAGTTTTGCCTGATTTCTGTGCTACACTAGATTTTGTTATGTGTTATATTACTTATTACTCTATGAATTGTGTATGAATTGGTGTCTGATTCTTAAAACTTGGCTGAAGCTGATTCTTAAATCTTTATTATAGTGTTATAGTGGGTTGTAGGCTTAAATCTTTATTATAGTGTTATAGTGGGTTGTAGGCTACACTTTCTTATTATGAATGGGTGCTTGAATATTATAGTGTCTATAGTTGATAGCCCTAGTGGTTGGTTTTTCCGAATGAAGGTATTAAATCCCTTAGCCGGGGCTTGAAATCTCTTAGCCGGGCTTGAAATCCCTTTGCCCTGCTAATGTGTTGGTGGTTATCTTATGCATACTATTGGGTTTCTGTTTGAAACTATTTATTAACCTTAATGTTTTGTGCACTTTACATGCAGATGTCGTTGTTCCCATGGAAGGTATTTGATCATGAAAAGTCAAGTGCTTACTACAAATCTTTGATGCTAGAAGATGTGGTAAGGGAGGACCATGATCATGATCATGCGGAGGATTGTGAAGATGCAATGGAAGAGGGTGTTGCTTCCATTCACCAAAGAAAGACAAGAACAAGGTTCATCGGATCTAGAAACTCAGATGAACCAGCATCTAAGAAGCAGCTCTTCCATGGAGGAGATGTAGAAACTCCCAAGGTAATGATTTGTAATATACATAACTTTTAATATCCTAAGTTATTTTTCCAAGTTATTTTGTATAATGAAATAATTCTTTTTTGAATTGGATTTGCAGTCAAAATTCAAGACATTGGTTCCGTATACAATACCTGAATTGTATACATCTATTGCACAGCTAATAAAAGAAAGCGAGGAGAGGATGAAGTCTTGGATAACAAAAGAAATTGGAAAGATTGCACCAGAAAGAAAGGAGAAAGATTTGGACGAGGGAAGAGCAAGCTCACACAAAGCTGTGGACGACATGGTAAGCTTAATTTTTTGCTTTCTTAGTCTATTCAAAAATTATTATGTAATAAACATTATTGAAATTTGCAGTTCTTTATACATATTCTTCTCACTGTAGGTTGAAGATATTATCTCACCGTTGCATAATTTTGCTGATGGGGAAAAGGTTGAGAAAGACTTGAACAAAGAGGTTGTCGAAGAGGTGGATAATGTTATTGAGAAGGCCGAGATTGAAAAGGTCGATGATAAGGAAGAGACAGAGAATGTTGTTGGTGAGAAGGTTGGATTGGATAATGTTGTTGATGAGGCATGTGGGCCAGCTAAGCAGACCATTAATTTGGATGATTTCCCTTCACCATGTGTGAATGTGGTTCTTCCAAACCCTAATCTTAGTGTTGTATTTATGGATGCGCCTGACCCGAGTGTGTGTTACAAGAATAACGACAACAAAAGAGCTCGTAGGCGGTTAAGGTACCTGGGCAGCCCATACACTGATCCCATGCCCATACCCAAGAAGAGAAAGAAAACCAAAGATTCGGGCGATGTTGTGAATGAGAATTATAATCGGTTCATGTCATATCTAAAGATGAAGGATGATACTCGGTAATGGTCCATTCCTATTCTCCTCTGTTATTCTTGTATATTGGATTTACGTGTGATTTTTGTTAATAATATTTAATTTAATTTGTCCAACTCAACAGTGTCTTTACTGGGCAAACGATCGATATGAATCGTGAACAGTTCAACGATTTAGTCAAACCTACAAAATGGTTATCCAACTTGGTAAGTGATAAATTGTGATGCTACTGTTTACAAGCACAAATAAAGAGAAGTTTCCTAACATTTATATATAAATGTCTTTGTAGCACATAGATAGCTACCTCGACGTTCTGTGGAAGAGGCGTTCGAAAGGAGAGGTTAGCTACCGTCAGGATATCGGATTGGTTCCGATGGTATTTTTCGTAAGTGTATTTTTCTTGCTCTTATTTCTGACATAGAGAAGACATTTTGTCTCATTTTGTACTATACTGATTTAGAATTTTCTAATGTTTTTTTCTTCACATTGATGTCTCATTTTATACTAGACTAAACGAAAGTGTTTTTATTTTGTAAACAGGCTCATTTGAAACTGAAGTGGGAAGCTGTTAAGCGATTGTTGGAATCTGAAAGGAAGTTAAAAAAATTTGTTGGAAAGACTTGAGCAATTACAAAATAATGACCCAGCTGGATTGAAGCAAAAAGAAGTGAAAAAGAATACAAAAAGGAAGAAAGATCTTACACCCATTACACCAGCTGTCCCAATTTGGGAAGAATACCTTGAATTCGATCCCCTATATTTCCAACCAGACGATGATACACTAAATTATGTGTCAGGTTGTGATCTTCTTTACCCTTAACCGTGGTGGACTATGGAGTCGGTAAGTCTGTGACACGTTGATCTGTCATTGATATTGTTTTAACCATTTCCATCTTTATTTAATAACCATCTATATTGTATACACATGTGTTGATTCCTTGCAACACCGGGGATCATTGGGTACTATCTCAAGTTTTTTTTAAAAGAAAGGAAAGTCAAAATGTATGACTCGTTTTGGGATCGTAAAGGAAAAAATGACTGATTGAAGGACATCCCAGGGTTACTTTATTTGTTATCCTCAATTCTTAAGCATGCAAATTACTATGAACAAATGAAGATGCCTCCTCACACAAGTCCATTCACTGCAGAAAATATCGAACCAACCATTATTCCTCAACAAAATGACGGGTTGTTAATTTTCTTTGCATTATAACTTCCAGTTCTTTATTATGATACAAATATTTATGATTGCATTTTCACTTGTTGCAGCTACAGTTGTGGTGCATTTGGAGTCCCATTGTCATCATGGATGGATAGCTTTGGACAAAAGGATATTCCCAGCTTCCGTGAGGCAATGGCTCTTGATATTTTCGTTAACGGTGAACTGTCATCTTGAGATTTGTTTGTTGGGGTAGCTGTTTTAGGGTTGGTAGTTGTGCACTTGATATTTTTTGATTTAAAGCCCAGTCAAATTGCAGATTAACAGTTGGAGGTTGTTATTCTAGTCTTCAAGATTCGAGTTAAGTTCTTCAAGTCCAAACTAACCACCTTGTTCCTTTATCTTCTATTCTAGAACCCCGAATTTCTCTCTGTTTGTGTAGCACTTCCCACTCCTTGCTCTAATATTCCTGCATCTTCTACTGCCTTCACAGTTATTCTTTTGTGAAAGACGCCAACTTATTTCGAGCATACGTAATCCTTGCATGTTCTGCTTTTGTTTGCTCAGTTGATCCCTTCTGCTTCTCCTCCAATCGAGCCAATGTCTCTTAGAGACCAGTTTGACTTGTATATGGATGATTGAACGTTTCTCTCCTGTTTGCTCAGCTGATATTTTGACTTGTAATTGAACGTTTCTTTCCAGCCCTTGAATGAATGTATATGGATGATTGTATATGTATCAATTGCAGATTTGCAGCTCAATAATTTAGAAGTTCTTTAACATATGTAATATCGAATTATGGCCTGATGCCTTTTTAATATAATTTAATATTCAGGAGCATTATTACAGTTCTTCATTATCATACATGAGTGAAGCTATTATAGGATGGTTACATGGATGTTGATTATCTACATTTCCTCTTAATTATTAAATAATAATATTAATTTTTCTTCCATTTCCACTAATAGTTTAAGGATTAATTAATTAATCATACATGAGTAGGGATGACAATTAAACCCGAACCCGTGAGACTCGCCCGAACCTAACCCGCTTAAAGAGGGTTTGGGTTTTGGTATGGATTTTGAAAAAAAAAACCATACGTTTAGCTATGACGTGGACTATGTTTGTGTTATTGTTTATTAGTGTTTGTGTCTAATTTTAATATTTTGAACTTATGGATTATGGACTTGTGTTGTGTTAGAATTCAGAACTTGAATTTATGAATTATGTATTTATGTTAGAATTTTAGAACTTGAACATAAATTTTTAATTTTTTTAATTTTTTAAAATTTTTAAATTTTTTAAATTTTTTAATTTTTTTAGCTGTTCTAGTTTTTTGCATTACAAAAAACAAAATCAGGTACATGGGCCCTTTGCATTACAAACCCCAAAACATGACATGAATGATGAACCCCAACCCAACTAAGTACATAAAAGGGGCCCCACCTTTGGCATTAAAGGAAATCGTGAGTCCCCATTCTGTCCTTACTCTCTTTTCTTCTTCATCTACCATTTCCATTCCCACTTAGTTATTCCCTCTATGTTTGTCCTAGATACTGTTATGGCAAACCATAGAGTGTTCTTTGACCTAAGTATTGACGGTAACCCTGCGGGTAGAATTGTGATGGAGCTCTTTGCAGACAGTGCCCTATCACGGCGGAGAACTTTCGGGCTCTTTGTACCAGAGAGAAGGGGATCGGCACAGTTGGGAAGCCACTCCACTACATGGGTTCAACCTTCCACCGCGTGATACCTGGGTACATGGTCCATGGAGGAGACATCACTCAAGGAAATGGAACCGGTGGTGAATCGATATACGGCCCTAGTTTTACCGACGAGAACTTCGTGAAGAAGCACATCGGTCCCGGTATCCTATCAATGGCCAAAACCAGCACATTGGGCAACGGGTCCCAGTTCTATATTTGTACCACTAAGACCGAGTGGCTCGATTGCAAGCAAGTCATCTTCGATGAGATGGTCGAAGGATTTGACGTCTTGAAGGCCGTTGACCAGATCGGTTCTAGCTCCGGCTTGACATCCAAGACCGTAATGGTCATTGACTGCGGTCAATTGTGCTGAAATTGGGACGTTTTAACATTTCTTATAGTAGTGTTGTGCCTTGTTTGTGTTGCTTTGTTTGTTTTTAGATTTTCTGGTTTTATTTCCAGTTGAAGCCTCTGTAATGTAATCCATGGTGTTGGTTGTGTGTTTTGTTTTGGATGGGGCGAATGAAATGATTTGATTTGTTCTGAAGTCCAGAATATTTGGTATTGGAGTCCAATTTTTTTATGTGTTTGCGGCGAACGAAATGAATTGATTTGTTCTGAAGCCCAGAATATTTGGTATTATTGGAGGCCAGTTTTTTTTATGTGTTTGTGGCGAATGAAATGAATTGTTCTGTTTTTGAAGCCATAATCCATTCCAAGTAGCTTAACCATTACATAATACATACAAAAATAGCATACTCCATTCCAACTAGCATAACCAATATCTAATACAAAAATCAAATACAAAGTAGCATAATACATTCGAAGTAGCATACAAGTAACACTCACTTGTGAAAAACAAAAAAATCAAACTCTAAAACCACGGTCACCAATAAATCAAGATAGTTGACCGTAATTGGCGACCATTACGAGCTTGGATGTCAAACCAGAAATGGAACCGACTTTCTCAACGGCCTTTATGACATCAAATCCCACGATGACCTAACCGAAGACGACGTTGGTGCCATCGAGCCACTCGTTCTTTGCTTTAGAGATGAGAAATTGGGAGTCGTTAGTGTCTGGGCTGGTATTTGCCATGGAGAGGATCCTGGGACCAGTGTGCTTGTTTACGAAGTTTTCGTCGATGAAACTGTCACCGTATATGGACTCACCTCCGAGTCCATTGAAGTCTGTCAAGTCTTCTCCTATGAACACGGAGCTGGGAATCACGCGGTGGAAGATTGTTCCCTTGTAGTGGAGTGGCATCATGTTCCTGTCGACTCGCCGGTGCAGAGAGCTCAAAAATTCTCCGCTATTATGGGGGTAGTGCCGACGAAAAGCTCTATCACAAGTCTACCTGCCGGATGGCCGCCGATGTTCAGGTCAAAGAACACTTTAGGGTTCGCCTTTCAGCAACAATAAACATAAGGAACCATATAACAGCTTTCAACAACACAACATAAACATAAAAACGGTTGCTCCTTTAAAAATAACGACAGTAAGTAATAACAACATATATCCATTGCTTTGAACCTTCTCAGATGTTTTCTCTTCAACAGTCTAAAAGCCTTGAACCTTCTCAGATTTCTTCCCCATTTCATACAATACACTGTCAACAATGGTAGTGCATATTGGTGTTTGAACAACCAAGGCAAGGAGATGTATGTATGAAAACAAAAAATGAACAAGATCGACGAAGAAGAGCGTACAGAGATAGGAAAGAAAAAAAAAACGAAAAACATAATTCAAGAAGAACTGAAGAATGCTTACCCACAGATCTGGTCCTGTGGAAGAACAGAGAGAAAGAGAAAAGAAAGGAAAAAAAAAATTGAAGAATGCTTGATCACTCGGGAGTGAGACAGCACAATAAGGGGTTGTCTAGGGTGTTGCCACATGTTGTGTAACACATTCAACCCAGCTATTGACCCAACTGGATCCCATTTGTTCTTTTTTTAATTACTAGGCTTGAAAAATTATTCCAAGGCTTAAATGTATTTTGTTTATGCATCCGATGATGTGGGTCCCGTGTTTTTCTTCCCGATTGAGACAGTCGAAAGTGGATGGAACGTAGGTAGGTATCTTTATAGAGTTTTTACGGGAGCATCGGACGGTCACAAAAATACACCGTGACCAAATCCATTACAATTGCATAGTAACACTTATAACGCTAGTAATGTAATGTGACATTTGCACTATTACATTAGGTTACTACATAGTGTATTACTAAGGCTTCCCATACTAGATTGCATTTTTGGTGGTGTCAAAGACTTTAGGTGTTGCCACATGTTGTGTAACAAATTCCGTACAATCGGAAAAAATTTTAAAAATGTCAAAAAATTTAAATTAAATGCAAAACAATACCATCTAAGCCCCGTACAGTTATTCTGGGCTTCAATTCCGAATCCAGGGCTTCACCTGTATTGTTTTTGGGCTTCAAAAACAATGCCTTTCATTTGAAATGAAGGAAGTTTGTGGACCACAGCTGGATCCCACAACTCCATGGGGTTAATATGTAATTAAACGGGTGGGCTTTTAGGTCTCCAATTATATTTATGGACTTGTAGGCTGAATACAGGGCTTGAGACAGCTATTCCACATTCAACCCAGCTGTTGACCCAGCTGGATCCCATTAGTTCTTTTTTTAATTACTGGGCTTGAAAAATTATTCAAGGGCTTGAATGTATTTTGTTTATGCATCCGATGATGTGGGTACCGTGTTTTTCTTCCCGATCGAGACGGTCGAAAGTGGATGGAACATAGGTGGGTATCTTTATAAAGTTTTTGCGGGAGCATCAGACGGTCACAAAAATACACCGTGACCAAATCCATTACAATTGCATAGTAACACTTATAACCCTAGTAAAGTAATGTGTGACATTTGCACTATTACATTAGGTTACTACATAGTGTATTACTAAGGCTTCCCATATTGCGTTTTTGGTGGTGTCAAAGACTCTAGGTGTTGCCACATGTTGTGTAACAAATTCCGTACAATCGGAAAAAAGTTAAAAAATGTCAAAAAATTTAAATTAAATGCAAAACAATACCATCTAAGCCCAGTACAGTTATTATGGGCTTCAATTCCGAATCTAGGGCTTCACTTGTATTGTTTTTGGGCTTGAAAAATAATGCCTTTTATTTGAAAGGAAGGAAATTTGTGGACCACAACTGGATCCCACTAACCAATGCAAGTGGTCCACAGCTGGATCCCACTTTAGTCTTTCACTTATATTGATAGTCGGTTCTTCTTCTTCTCTTTCTTCTTCATCTTTTGATTTTCATCTTCTTCGCCTACACAGCTTGACCTTCTACGCATCTAATTTATTGCTTTCAATCCTCACGACTAGCACCCACGCCTAGAGGTCTTCTTCTACAAATCTTAATCTTCATTTTGTTTCGTTTTTTATTCGTTAATTTCTGATCTTAGTTTGAAAATGAGTTCAGTGGGCATGGAGGTTTTCAAAAGAAATCACAGTTACAAGCAAGTATAGCTTCTACCTCTGATTTCTTTTGAAAGACTTCTATTCCCCATTAACTGGTTTTTGTTATTTCATTTTGTTTAATGTCTGCAGGATTTAATGTTTTCATTTTGTTTGTTGTTTTGTCATTATAAAAAAATAATCTGGATTTCCTCTTTGTTAGTTACTTGTTTTTTGTACATATATTTAGTCTGTTGTTTGATATGGCAAAGAAATCGGTGTATGCTGTTTTTAAAGGCAGGAAAACCGGTGTGTTCAACTCTTGGCATGATTGTCATGAACAAGTTGATGGATTTAAGGGTGCTTCTTACCAGAGATTTAATACGGTGGATGCTTCGTATGAAGTTATCCGTGCAGTTCAGCGTGAAAAACTTTCAAATCATACTTCTGGTACCACAGAAGACAAGGTTCTTTACACTAAACCCGTACAAACCAAAACAGTAATGCTGGTTATATTGTATATTGTTGTTTTTGTAATCGGAGTAACAGTGGGCAAATGTCTGTGAAAGGTTGTTTGTGTATATTTTATGTTTGTTCAAGACATCTGCTTTGCCTTTTTATGAACTAAAGATAACGTTGGGGCATATCTATATGAATTAAAGACAACTTTTTATGATGATTGAGATATTGTGTCAGTGATTAAGGAAAGGGAAATATGATATTCATTTCATATATTAAATACTTAATAATGTTGAACACAATGAAGATAAAAACAGAAAATTTCTAGCAAAGACATCAAACTGTGAACATAATCATAACGCATTTCTCTAGGGAGATGGTGGAATATTGAAGTCTAACATTTTCTTCTGCAGTTTTTTGACAAGACTGTATAGCCCATTCAGTTCATTGTCTCTTGCCTCCATCTGCATATGTAAATTGATAATTTCTGCTTCTAGGTTATCAACTTTTCCCATCAACACTGCATTGTCCACAGTCAGGCGTCTAGCGTTTGCACGTTCTTCACGGATGGTGTTCTCTACATTTGTAATCCGTTGCCTCAGACATTCAAAAATGGATTCCAGCCTGTCTATTTCATCAAAATTCTTTCCAACATTATTCCTTCTATTGTTTTCTGCCATTGTACGCTGAAAAAAATATATACTAAACAATAGAATTGAAGTGAAGTGAGAAAAAAATGTAACAAAGAACGGTATTTATAATGTATGAAAACCTACGTCGCAATAAATGAAAAGCCACCTTGGTCATTGTAACCGTCTTCTTCCATTGAAAGGTCATCTGGATGCCTTTTCACCGCCCATTGCAATGAATGCATGTATTTTTCATGCATGCATTTTTCAAACTGAAAAGACACCATTAGTGTAAAGACTCCCTAAATGTACTTTTACCATTACTGCTACTTTATTTAACTAAATAATTATTAATTAAAATACGTTGTCCCACCACAAAAACATTATGTACGTACGTACAAATATATATGGTGTAAGTGTGTACAAAAAAAATGGGATGTCTTGCATAGATCCTGGGCTGGGCTGGGCTCAATAATATCCAGGCCTTAACAAATCAATGTTCTTATAGGGCTTGACATACATAGGTCAGGGCTTATGGATATAATAAATAAATTTAAGCCCTATCTTGCATGACTTCTGGGCTTCAAAAATTATTCCAGGGCTTGACATACATAGGTCAGGGCTAATGGAAATGTAAATAAATTCAAGCCTTGTCTTGCATGAAACAGACAGAATATCTTGGGCTTCACACATCAATGTTATTCCAGGGCTTCACATTGTTAGTCCAGGGCTTATTATGAAAATAATAAAAAAACAATTAAACCTTGTCTTGCATGGTTCCTATTTGTTCCTGGGATCAATAATATCAAGACCAGTATATACTACAAAGAATAGTATACAACAATATATACAACAAAGAACAGTATATGTGTATGCTAGCCACACACAAATATGTACTTAAACAGAAACATAACATAAATACCAGTATCAACAAGGCATCAACAACAATTATTCCATAATATAAAAGGCCACAACAAATATTCCATAATACACAATTATTCCATACAAGATCATCACCACAACAACTTAAAAACAATTGTAAATATTGTTTATTTATAACACATGCTGGGCTGCTTCTGCTTGTGAACTTAAATTTGAAATTGTAACAACTTAAAAACCATAAACAACGTACCCTGCAACTTACAATGACTACACCACACCACTTAAAAAGAACGACTGCACCATCATCACAGCAACAACCACATAAACAACATCCCCTGCAACTTACAACACATACTACACCATCATCACAGCAGCAACTTTCTTGCACTCCTGCATCTGAACCTATAGTGAAGATGTATGTGCATGCAACAACAAAAGCGTAAGCAATTGCTGGTTGTCAAAGATTTTTTATTTAAAAAAAAAAAATAGAAGGAAAGGATGAGTCTCACCCATACCTAACAATCAACTTCTTCATCGTCAATGTCAGTGTCAGTGTCAGTGTCAGTGTCATCCGAGCTGATGTGGGGTGCCAAACTGGGGTCCGGTGCGTTATCCCTATCCGGGCACGTAAGTTTGTTATGTCCTTCTTTCTTGCACACACTACAAGCACGTGTTTTTTTTGCTAGTTTCCTTGTGCTACATGATGGGTTCGTGCAACTTTTTTGATTATGTCCATTTTGCCCACAATTCCCACACGTTTGTTGCTTTCGTTTCTCCCAAACAGAAGGCATCCAATTTTTCTTTGGTCTTTCTGTGAATCGCTTTTTTTTCATGGCAATACAATGCGATTACGAACATCATCAGCAATGTCCCACGCTCCAGGTTTTGAAACAGGGTTCACAGCCATGGCGTACGCCTGTTTCAGCCATCCGGTTGTGAAAAAGTCAGAACATAATGAGTTGATGGGCTTACCTTTAAGCTTGATACAAAAGACACAAATAAATGAATAACAATTAGAAATTGAAGATTATGGTTGTTATTCAAAATGTAAATAAACATTATGTAAGCATACGTTGCAACAGCCATGGCATGAATATACGGTAGCTCATCTGGGTCCCATTCATGGCATGAGCATGAATGTTGTTCCAAGTCGACAATTGCTTCCTTCCATTGGTCTTGTACCTTAAATCTATCGTAGTCAATGGGGTGAATTTCACACCGTTGCGATGCTAATACCCTGTCTTTGATGTGTTGGTCCGCATCATTAGTCAAGAATGTCGGTGTTTCTCTTGCATTACTTCGACGGTCGTGGAACCAACGTTGCAACAAATCTCTGATAAATTTGACAATAGATGTGATAGGCAACTTCCGGATTGCAAGTAGACAAGAATTCATTGACTCTGCAATGTTAGTGGTCATCATTTGGTACCTCATCCTAGGGCTATGGACGCGTGAAAACTTCTGTATCCCAATCTCTACGAACTCATCATAAACCTTGGGATGGATGGATTTCAGCTCAGCCATTACATGGTCGAATTTCTCAACACGGTACACATATGCAGCACGATAGTAATGATAAATCACATCACCTCGCTTCCTACAATGTTGTTTCAGATTGTTGGCCAAGTGGTATGCACAAACCACATGTGCTGCATTGAGGAATATTGCTCTCATGCCATTAGAGATACCCGTGTGTCGATCCGAAACTATCATAACAAGTTCGGGATGCAAGATCATATCGTGAAGCTGCTTCAAGAACCATGTCCACGACTTTGAGCACTCAGAATTGGCAAACCCAAATGCCAAAGGGTATATCATCTCATTACCATCCTTGCATACCGTAATTAACAAAACTCCCATGGTCTTGGACTTCAAGTGGGTAGCATCAACGGCAATAACCGGCCTAATAACTGTATTGAATCCCTCTATACAAGGCCCAAGTGCCATGAATCCATATTTGAACCGGTTTTACCTATCAGTTGCAATCTTGGTTTTCGTCCCCGAATTAGATTTTTCCAACATGTGAAAGTATGCGGGCAACGTCTTAAATGACTCCCATGGATCACCGAAAACACTATGTAAAGCATGGTCCTTAGATCTGTAAGCTTTGTTGTAGGTGAGGTATATGCCGTGTTTATCCTTCATGTCAGTCATTATATCTTTCGGACGCATGTTACGTCCTGGATCGACAAACTTTCTTGCAAATAGTTGCCCTATTACATGGGAACTTACACGGTGAAAATCTACGTTGTAGTTTCCATTATCACCACATGTGTGCTCAGAGTCAACGGTCTTAACATTCCAGTGCGTCCCATTTCTCGACTTCCCTGCCCTAAAAACCTATTGACAATATCTCTTTTTACATATTGCGACGAATCGTGTATGATTCGATCGTCGAACCCTATAATCAAACCTCTTTTGCAATGCATTGAACACTAGAGCCCTTTTCAATGTTTTATTGTCCTTGAAAATTTGTCCTTTGTATATTTCACTAAAATCTCCATTGTCTTGAAACAATTCTTTTGATCTAATGGGCTAAATTGAGTACAATTCTGACCCCGGTATTGTCCACCGTGTCGTCATAGAGGGTGTAGAACTCTTAGGTGCTCCATATGTTTCAACTTCTCTACAGTTTGTTGACGCTTGCCTATCACTGCTGGACTCACTGCTAGAACTATCAGAACCATCCACCTTAGCCTCTGCATGCTTGGTAGTCGATGCTGGAGTCCCCTGATCTTTCTCGGCCGATGCAAATCTGGGGGAAGGCACTAGCCCAAACGGTTGGTTGCTACCACTCACTGACGGAAAATATGGAGTATTAATTGGGGATTCTAAAATACTGGAGGGTTTACAAGCTGAAGGTATACATGACTGGATTGTTGTATTTCTTGACTTTATCGGAGTTTGAAATACATTTTCAGTTGCCTTCGCCAGTACAGATCTTTCTACGACTTCGACCTTAATTTCAATCCACAAGGACAAGGATCGATTATGAGAAAGCAAGCTAGATACATCACTGTCGCTTATAATGGATAATGTACAACTCCCTTTCAGCGTTAAAAGCTCTGAACTTAAGCTTATCCGGAATCTGTCGTTACTAACCTCGATCTGGTGACATATTGTTTCAAACAATTTACTATATTTTTCGTCATAACATGCAAAGGAAATTGGACCCATCACCTGGTCATCAATCCAATGTCTATCGCAGTGTACTATGAACCCATCCATCGTATCCATAGACCCTGGAAATGTTGTTAAAGTAACAAAGATATGAAAATGAAGAAATATAACAAAACGGTGTAAGTAAAACAGTTGATTTTTAAAGCCCTATAAATTGATTTGAAGCCCTGTCAAAGGATTTTCAAGCCCTGCATAAGGTTTCAAGCCCAAGACTCGAACTTTAAGCCCTGGATAGAGTTATCAATGCCAAATAAACAACGTCACACAACAGCAGCACTTCAACAAGGGGTGCCATAGAAAACAACAAATGCCACACAGGTAGCAGCACTTCAACAAATGCCATAGAAAACAACATATGCCACACACAGTAGCAACATTTCAACAAATGCCATACAAAACAACAAATGCCACACAGCAGCAGCCCTTCCTGTGCATGAGTGCATCACGAATCTGAGAATAATCGAATTCCATGAAGTTATATCACGTTTAGGCATCCTTTCAAAGACTTGTTGAGCTAATTCTAAAGACCCGCATTTGCAATACATTTCAACTACCAAATTATTGATCAAAACACTGGAAACTAAACCAGGATCAGAATTTCTCAAAATATAAGCAATTACCCACATACCAAGAGATAAAACACCCAAATCGGCATAAGCATTTATAATGCTCTGCAATGTATACCCATCAGGTTCAAACAAAATCTGCATTTGAACGAACTCACCAAACTGAACAAACGCATCAATCATAACATTCCACGAAACCATGCTTCTCTTAAGCATACTATCAAACACTTTCTCTGCTAAATCCAAACACCCACAAGTTGCATAAAAATGAATCAACCCAGACACCCAGGCACCCAAGCAGGGAAGCAAAGACGCCTAATAAAACAGGACAACTGAACTGCTCAGCAGCAAGAAAGAACAAACAACAAACATAAGACAAACAATAGCTATACCAGCAGAAACGACCCCAAATAAACACCAGGCAAAACCAACAAAAACAACCCAATTCAAACCCAACACCAACAAAAACAAAAAAGAAAATCGACTCAAGAACAATGTCTAGCCCCAAACAGTAGCACCGCCCAGTACAGACGAAAAATTAAACATTGATTTCAAAGGTTCCAATGCACATATTTAAAGAAACACTCACCTATAACCGTCTTCGATCCCACAGCTAGCAGCTTAGGTATCCTTGCCTGGTCGATCTATCTCTGCCATGACTCAAACTCTAGCCTGTCTGTTACCCAAACACATTTGCAAACTTTTGAAGACTAGAGACAGAAACCCATCATCCCTCGTCGTTCTCGTGCCTCTATCTCTCTCTATCTCTCTGTTTTTAAGGTTTCTATATGGTTTTGGAATATGTTCAGTTGAAAACAATTGAGAAGAAATTTCGAAATGGTAGGAGGAATATTAAAGCCCCGAAGATGGGGAAGGAAGAAGAATGAGAAGAAGAAGAAGAAGAAGAAGAAGAAGTATCGGGGGACGACTGTGATCGGGTCAAGATATGTTCGAAAATGGGGAAGGAATTCAACAAACATAAACAGGACTCGTGGAAAGAAAGGGAGGGGAGGGAAGGGAAGACAAGGGTAATTGTGGAAACCTGAAATGTTTAAGGGTATTTGTGACATTATGCCCCCCTTTAAGTGAGAAGGGTAATTTAGTCCAACAGGGGACATTTATGCAAAGTAAACATTAATACTAGATAGTTTTGCAAGAAAAACATTGAGGAGACATTTTTGCTCTTTTAAACTTGAAAGTGGACATTTTTGCAAAGCCCCAACACCCCCCCCCCCCCCCCCCCCCCTTCCTTTTTTTTTTTCTCTAGATTAAAGTTTAAAAAATATGAGATTGATAAACAATTAACTTTCTAGAAAAATGGTGTCATTTATTGGTTCATAGAAGAAAAAAAAAAGAATTGTTTTTTTTTTTTAATTAATCTTTTTATTAAATAAATAAAATATACACTACGGACATTTTAAACTTTTTATATGAAAAGATAATTTTTTATATAAAAAAAGAGAGTCCACTAATGGTAGGTTTGTTTTGTACAATTTTAAGAAAAAGTTGCATATGCATTCAATTATACCTAATATTAGAGGATGGTTGTACAATTTTCACAATTTTTATAAAAGAACCATACTCGTTTTGTGGAAATGGTGGGTTTTGTCACTTTTTTGAGTTGGTGCTGTAAGACTATCACCACTTTAATAACTTAAGTTTAAAATGCACCAAAGTAAGTGACTTCCAAAAATGCCCTTATTGTACACATTTAAATTTATTTTTTTTGACTTTAACTCTGAGAACTACTTCTCTCTCTAACTATCTTAAAGTGGAAAGCTCTGTAAACTGAAATCAATGTTCATTTTCTTCTCCAACGAGTTCGACATTCATATAGTTATATAAGATCACTCATCTTATCAGGTTATGAATATCAAAATTCATACAATGAAAGGCAAAATGGAAATAGAGATAGGAAACCAACGAAACTCTAGGCCATCAACGAAACTATAGGCCTTTGTAAATAGTTTATGAGCCTTTTTAATCAGTTCTCGAGCTTTTTCATGAATTGCCCGAGCCTTTTGTATGAACATTAAACTTTTTTTATGTTCGAGCCTTTGTTAGTTGTATCCGAGCCTTTGTGAGTAATGTCCGAGATTTTTACTTAACTGCCCGAGCCTTTTTAACAATCATTTTTTGTTGTTGTTAATTTTGTATCTCCGAGACTTTCTATATAGTGTCCGAGCCTTTTACTTAATTGCTCGAGCCTTTTTCGAGCCTTTTTAACAATCATTTTTGTTGTTGTTAATTTTGTATCTCCGAGATTTTCTATTTAGTGTTTAAGCCTTTTATTGAACTGCCCGAGCCTTTTATTTAACTGTCTGAGACTTTTCTGAGCCTTTTTAACAACCATTTTTTTTTTGTTAATTTTGTATCTCCGAGACTTTCTATATAGTGTCCGAGCCTTTTACTTAACTGTCTGAGACTTTTCCGAGCCTTTTTAACAATCATATATATATATATATATATATATTGTTAATTTTGTACCTTCGAGACTTTTACTTAACTGCCCGAGCCTTTTACACAACTTCACAAAGGCTCGGACAGTGTTTAGAAAGTCTCGGACAGAGCTTAGAAAGGCTCGGAGATTCAAAATTCACACGACCCCCGAGTGCGTCAGCGTAGCACCACTCCGTCGCCGTTCGAGTGATCGCCTGGGTTTCAACTAGACTATCTCTCTTTACTTCACAACTTTATCATTGTAAACTGAATGAAAGAAAGCTGACGTGGAAGAACGACTCCCCTCTTTTAGAAGAAATCATGAGAGAGAAAGCTAGTGAGAGAAAGTTTAGGTTCTTGTTAAATGAGGCGAGTAGAGATTTCAGGGATGGACTATTTTCAGTGTTTGTAGATAATCTGAACTCTACAGTGGATCAACGTGGCTTATGGGACATTTTTAAACCCTTTGGAAGAGTGCGAGACGTCTTCTTATCTATAAGGCAAAGAAACAAAAAGAGCAACTACATTTTTGTCCGATTTGAAACCATGGAAGAGGTGGATAGGGTGGTCCGATTAACCAACGGAATGAATGTTTACGGATGGCCAATAGTTTCAAAAGTGGCATCGTTTGGTTAGGACTCAAGAAGATGTGATAATGGCCGGAAAGAAGAAAAGTCTAGAGGAATCTGAGATTCCAAAGGGAGCTCCAATGATAGAAAGAAGGATGACTTTAAGTTTGAAAACAAGCAAGAAGCCTTGAAGGATGGAAAGGAAAGAAGTAGGTCGTTTGTCGAGGTAGTTGCCAGAAGTGGACCGAAAGATCAAGTAGGAAGTCACAAGGAATTGGTTGATATTTCATGGGATGAAGCCAATAACAACGACTCGTGGCTTCAGAAGTGTGCTGTACGGATGAAATTTCCCTTAAGCAATAGTGTATTATATACCTAGAGGGGGGGGGGGGGGGTGAATAGGTATAGGCCCAAATTCTTCCAATATTAAAAATTATGCGAAATATAACAAAGAAAATGCACACTTGAAGATATTCAACAAATGAATTGATTTAACTAATGCAAAAGTAAATCAATATACAAGATATGCAATCAATGTAAAGTATGGAAGATAAGAAAGTAAAGCGAAAATTGACACAAAGATTTTTACGTGGTAAAACCTCAAAAAGGAAACATCCATGGGTTGATACCACAACCACCGGCAAAGCAATCCACTATATGAAAAAGGACTTACACACTCAAGCTACCAACTCATGATATCTGCTCAAGCTATCAACTCCTAATCTACCCTCGGGCTAGTGAACTACCAAGTCTACTTCCTATCCGAGATGTGTCCTACACCTCTAGAAAGCAACTTCCTATCCAAGACGCTCACATCTCTAGGAAGATTTCTTGCTTGTCTATCCGGATCCTCCCGACCCTAGACAAGTCTCCTTGCTTGACTATCCGAGTCCTCCCGACTCTAATTAAGACTTCTTTACTCTATCCACAAAGCTTCACTCACTTTGCTAGAGACTTCAACCTTATGCAAGGCAATGATCTAAGTGATGCAAATGATGCAAACACAATCAAATAAAGCTAGATGATCAATCAAGCTAAATGTACATGCTTAGTGATAAACTAGAATTATGCTTTCAACACACAATCACAAATCTCTCTAGCAATCAAAGCATGTGAATCAATAAGAACAAGATATGAATATTCAATATATCACACAAAAATCTTAGTTCTTAGATGATGAAATTAAACCTAGAAAATGTCATTAGGCACAACATATATGATATTTCTAGAATCAATTTCAAGATAGGTCAAGTTTAGCAATATATGTTCAATTGAAATCAAATGGCAAAAATTCAAACAAACACTCAATCATAAAACCCTAGCATATGATCTAACATCCTTCTTAACATATTTCATCAATCAAATAGTAAGATTAAAAGAGATGATCAAAGATGAAATGAAAAAGAAGAAGTTGAACATACAAAGTTGAACCACGTACTGAAAGCAGTCCACTGAGAAAAATGATGAAGTCAACTGCCTCTGGAAATGCTTAGGGTTTGTAGCTCTCATCAAGACCAACAATTTTGGTTTTTGGATCAATCAATATCGAGTTCGTATGAGAAAGTTATGATCAAAATAAGAAAACTAAAATATGAAGAATTTCTGCAGAATTTTTCTTTGAAAGGTTTCTTCAAGTTCTAAGTTTGGAGGGAAGGAGAGGTGTTTAAATGGAGGAGAGAGAAAGGATTTTTGGCCAACCAAAAGAGGCCACCTCAGCCAAGCCCGTGGGGGGCGCATGGGCCACACGGGACCAGAGAGGTCCTCTGGCCGTGGGTCCCACGGCTCCCACACGGCTTGGGCAATGCATGGCCTTTGGCCATGCTTGCCTCTCACGCGCTCCCTCACGTTCTTTACCCGTATTTTGGGCATCCGAACTTCGATTTCGAATCCGTTTTTGGATTATGAACCATGACTTCCTCACGCACGACGACGATGACTAAGAGACTTTGACAAAAGGTTGAGAAATCATCTCGGAAAATGATGATGAAGTCAACTCAACAAATGAGAACGCAAAGTAGCCTAGCTAAGTCGTTTGGACTCGAAACCTTATGAATGAGTAACCGAAACTACCAAAACTCAATAAGGAATCAAATACGAACATATTCAAGTCCAAAATACAAAACACATAAACAAATAAACATAAATTCACACAAGCATGCCATATCAAAGAGATAGTCACAAAGCATGCAATTCTACAATGTTTGTCTATAAGAGACCAATGCATGATCATACTAAGAAGTGTGTGAATGTGTTATACCAAATGTTTGAACTATGATGCAGGGACACACATGTATGAATTGTGTGTGTGTGCGCTAACGCCTTGCAAGAGGATAGAGGTCGAAGTATACCTTTGACGCTTTCACCTCTTGAAGACGACATTTGCACTAGACGTTTCTTCACCTTTTAAGCTTCTTTTCTTCCAAGAACATCCTAAGCAACAACTAATACAAATATAGAGCGTTTTGCAATGGAATCAAGCCGATACAAATCATGAACCTTACAATGGATTCTATGGAGGTTCGACAAGGTCTCTAGGATTAATCAGCGTTTGACAGGTAGGGGATTTTCTTTTAAATCCTCGTATATTGATGACAAATTCGTTTTATGGAGATTCAATACAGAAAATGACTGCTCTATTTTTATCAACAATCGATTCCTTTGGGAGGATAAATTTTCATCTGTAGAAAAATGGTCCTTCCGGGCGGTGGCGAAGGCCAGACCTACTTGGGTCAATCTTTATGGGGTTCCTTTGTGTCACTAGAACTTAGGTTTCTTTTGCCAAATGGGTAGTGCGATTGGAGAGTCTTTGCTTGTTGATGATAGAACTCTGTTGAAAAAAGATCTTCATTCCGAAAGAGTGTTGGTGTTGATTAAGAATGGAACCTCTTGTCCAAAGCAAATCATAGTAGGAGGTGGTAGGTGGTCATTCTTGATCACGATGGAGGAGGATCGGTCGCCAGCCAGTGACAGTGTAATGGATTGAAGATTTCCTGGGTCTGAAGGTAGGTGACGGTCAGTTTTTTGAAAAAGGAAAAAGTTAACTTGTGTCAGTAGAAGAGGGCGGCCAACGTCCCTTTCCAACATGAGATTGTCAGTAGAAAGGATGGTGGTCTTTCTAGAAGGATCGATATGGGTAGGGATATCAACCTTAACAAGGAAAAAGGTAAGACGGTGATTTTTAAGACACCTAAGCTCAAACCCTCTATAAGCCTTTTTTTCAAATTTGAATTCCAAACTGGTATTGGAAAAGAAGAAGGGAGACAGGTCCTTTGATGAGCAGCCTACATCGTCATCTTCTGAATCCAGTAATAGGCCTCTCGAAAAGTCGGGCCTTTTTAAGGGTGAAAGCTCTCATCATAACATGTGCTTAGTAACTCTACTAAACCCAACTAGAGGAGTGGACCTCGTTTTCATGGATTTTTCTGTGGCTGACAGTGATAATGGGATGGATCATTTTTGCATTGCTCCAATGCAATTAAATAGGCCTTGTGCTGATGGGATATCCAAAGATTGCTCTAGTAAATCCATTTCAGCTTCTAGTGGGGAGATGCTTCATATTGATCTTCGTGGAGAGTCGGAGCCCAAACGAAAGGTTTCCTACAACTTAAGGAAAGCGGGCCTCATAGTGAAGCTGCAAGGAAAGGAGGCTAAAAAAATCCAACTTATGATGAAGAAGGGGCTACTAAAGACCAGCCTAGTCCGACATTAGACAGGCCAGCACCGTCATAGGTCTGTGAAAGAAGCAGAATGTGAGGTTCCAGGTGGAGCAGGGGTGAACTATCAGTTGTTTGTTGTTGAAGAGGGCAGTGCTTTGGATGATCTGATTCCTATTTCTTCGGAGAAAGAGTCTTCACGGGTTTCTCGTTGCCTAAGGAAGCCCTTTGATGGTAAGAATTATAGCCAGGTGAGTCAAGAACCTTTTCTTGATGTTCATTTTTCCAATTCGTTAAATATAGATGAGTTTTCTCTTGGGATAAGGGTGGTTGATGTGGAGGGTAATGATGTCGGTTGGCACTTGGATGGGGAAATTTCTAGGGTCATAGAAACTGAATCAGCTCTTAGTTTTAATCTCAAAAGCAATGTGATGAGTGATGAGTCAGAAACAGTGGTAGATGTAGAAGGAAACAAGGTTGCTTAGAATTTGGAGGTGAAAATTGCGAGGGTTTTAGAAGTTGCAGCAGCTCTTGGAATTGACTTTGGTTCCAATAAGGAGGTGATAAGGGGAGAGATTTCAAGAAGAGAGAAAGCTGATTTTGATAGGTTTATAGAGGCTGATAGCAGATAAGTGTGTGTCGTCTTGGTGGTGTCTTTGTGTGGGGTTTTTTCTCCTTCAATGATTATTGTTTCTTGGAATATCATAGGTCTTAGTGTGATTGAAGAAAGAAGGGTGGTTAGAAGTTTGGTTAACAAATACAAACCTACTATTTTTTTCCTCCAGGAAACAAAACTTAAAAAGTTTTGATAATAGGATTCTCAACTCTATAGGTGGATCGGTTCTCAATAGAGGTGTTAGTGTGGATGATGTTGGCCTTTCTGGTGGGATTCTTTCCCTGTGGAATGATGACTAGTTTGTTGTTTTCGATTGTATTCCTAGGAGCTGTTGTATTTTTTTGGTTGGGGAAATTTTAGCTTTGAAGCAGATTATCAGTTTTTGTAATGTGTATGCTGCTTGTGTGGAATCGGAGAGGAAAATTTTATGGAATGGCATTGTTAATACTATGAAGTCGTTTCCGATTCCGTGGGTGGTGGGAGGGGACTTCAATGTGGTCCTGGATGCGTAAAAAAAAATTGGTGTGAGCTACAATTTGAATGCTATGAGAAGCTTTAATGATTTTCAGCCTAAAGCCAATGGTATGGACCTTCCGTTGCAAGGGATGGCTTATACTTGGACTAATTTTACGGCGGAGGCGGCTTGGTCGAGACTGGACCGTTTTCTAATTTCTCCAAGCTTTCTTTTGAGCTTTCCGAATTTAAGGCAAAGAGGCATCCGATCATAACCCCATTATTTTGAGTGAGATGAAAGAGGATTGAGGTCCTCATCTCTTTCGTTTTGTCAATATGTGGTTAGAGGATATTGGTATGATGAAGGAGGCGATAAGAGAGTGGAAAGGGATCAATATGGGTGGGTCAAAAGGAGCCTCCCTTGCTGCCACAGTCAGGAAGTTCAAATCAAATATGAAGAAATGACTCTCTTCCAACAGACCAAAATTGTCTTCGGTGACTAAGGCTGAGATTTGGTTGGCTAGTATGGATGAAGAGGCAGATCATGTAGGATGGAATGATTGCCTGCGTAAAGAAAGGCTGTCCCTTTTGGAAAACGTGTGGGGGGTTTTCGTAGGGAGGAACAAGCTTGGAATCAGAAATCTTGGCTTAAATGGCTCAGTGAGGGTGACAGGAATACTAAATACTTCCGTATGGTGGTTGACGGTAGGACAAGAGGAAACTTCATAGGGGATCTCGTTGTAGATAAGGTGGTGGTGCATGATCTTCAACTCATCAAAGAAGGGGTGTTTAACTTTTTCAAAAATCATTTTCAGAATGTTGGGTGACATAGACCAAAACTTGGAAGACTGAATTTTAAAGTGCTGTCTGAAGTTGATAGGGAGGGATTATAGACCGAATTTTCTTTTAAAGAAGTGTGGGAGGCCGTTAGTGGCTGCGACGGCAATAAGGCTCCAGGTCAAGACGGGTTGAATTTTAATTTTAATTTTGTCAAGAAGCACTGGGAAGAAATTAGGGAGGACTTTATGGTTTTCATTCAGGAATTCCATAAGAATGGAAATGTGGTTAAGGACATTAATTCTACGTTCATTACTCTTATACCAAAAATCAAACGACTAACAACCATGAGCGACTACAGACCTATAAGTCTTGTGGGTTCGATGTACAAAATTTAGGCTAAGGTCTTAGCTAACAGGATTAAACGTGTCATGAATTCGATCATTGGAGATTTTCAGATGGCTTTCGTCCAAGGGAGGCAAATTACGGATAGTTTTGTCATAGCGGAGGAAATTATTCATAAGTGGAAAGCGGAAAGCGGAGAAAGAGGGTGGCATTGCCTTAAAGCTTGATTTCGAAAAGGCTTATGACAGTGTGGATCACGGTTTCCTGGATGAAACAATGGAAAGAATGGGTTTTGGTCAAAAGTGGTGCGGTTGGATTAGAGAGTGTGTCTCTACACCGCTTATGTCAATTTTGATTAACGGAAGCCCAACAGCATAATTCGGTATCAAGAGGGGGTTAAGACAAGGTGATCTGTTGTCCTCTTTTTTGTTTAACTTAGTGGTGGAAGGGTTGAGTTATCTCTTTCAAAAAGCTACTGATTTGGGTTTGTTTCAAGGTAAAAATTTTAGGGGTGGCAGAATCCATGCTTTTCACCTTCAGTTTGTCGATGACACCATCATTTTTCTAAACCAAATGTTGAGTCTCTTCGAAATGTCAAACGGATTCTTAGATGCTTTGAGATGGTGTCAGGATTGAAGATCAATTTTTGGAAGTCTTGTGAGGTTAGAGTTGGCAAAAAGGTTAATCAAGAGACAGATTGGGCGACAATTCTGAACTGCAAGGCAGCCGTTTTTTCCATAAATTACTTAGGCATTCCCCTTGGTTCAAGACCTAGCTTGAAAACTTTTTGGAGACCGGTTATTGATAGGATCCAGAATAAATTGACCCTTTGGAAACAGAAGTTCATGACAAAGAGTATAAGGGTGGTTCTTATTAAATCAGTTCTTTCAAGCATTCCAATTTTTTTCCTATCCATTTTTAATGTCCCGACGAGCATTGCTCAAAGTATTGAAAAGATCCAAAGAAGCTTTCTTTGGGGGGACGGCGTTGAGAAAGGGAAAATTCACGTGGTTAAATGGGAAACGGTGTGTCAAAGCAAGGCGAATGGTGGTTTGGGTATAAGAAGAGTGGCGGTCAAGAACATGGCCTTCTTGGCTAAGTGGGCTTGGAGGTTTAGCAATGAGGAGTCCTCGTTGTGGAGAGAGGTTATTGTTGCCAGATATGGGCTGAACGGTAGGGATCTTTTGTGGAAAGGTTCTAAATCTTTGACAGCTTCCCATTTCTCAAGAGCAGTGGCAAGTTTATTTAGACAAGGAACTCGTTTGGCATCCATTCTGAATGAAGGTATGCATACAGTTGTGGGTGATGGGTCCAAAATCGATTTTTGGAATGTAACGTGCTTTGATTTGGTTCCGTTGAGACAAGCGTTTCCAAGAATTTTTGCTTTGGCCTCCTTGAAGAATAGGGTGATTAAGGATTTTGGTGGTTGGGTGGGGTCCTCTTGGTTGTGGAATGTGCCTTTACGAAGACATGTTTTTGATTGAGAACAAGAGCAATGGGGTTGTTTCTGCTCTTTCATTCAGGATATTAAAGTTCGGCCTTGCATAGCGAATGCTTTAGCCTGGGCGTTCAATCCTGAAGGTTCGTATACTGTGGGCTCTTTTAGAAAAGCTTGGGATGACATGGAGGTTAACAATTCAAGCATGGATAAGTTTTGTTGGCAAGGGATTTGCCCACCTAAGGTTGAATTCTTTGTTTGGCAGTTGTTAAAAGGTAGAGTCATGGTGAAACAAGTGATCCAAAGGTTTGGTTTGTCTGTTGGCTCGAATCAGTTGTGCCCGATGTGCAATAATGAGGAAGAATCTGTTAGTCATCTCTTTATTCATTGTAGATGGGCTTGGGGTCTATGGACTTACGGTATGGGTTTATGGGGTGTCAAAGGCTGTGCGTCCAAGACAGTGGAGGAATGGGCGGAGGGATGGTCTTCTTTCAGTCCTTCGTATTGTAGCAAGAAGGCTTGGATCACCTTGTTCTTTGCGACGGTTTGGACAATATGGGAGTGTAGGAAACGTAAGGTTTTCCAAGAGAAGGAAGCCATGTCCTCATTTGCTGCGGATTCGATTCAATTTCGAGTCGCTTGGTGGTGTTTAAACACCACGGTTGTGGCTCTCTAGATCCAATTACTTCTCTACTTCAATGTATTAATGAACATTGCAAAGACCCGGTGAAGCCTAAGAAGAGAAATTTTGAGCCGTGGGTTCCTCTTGGTATGGAGGCCTTCAAGTTTAATGTAGATGGGTCGGTTAGAGGTCATCCAAGCCCGACGGGGATTGGTGGGGTTCTGAGGGATAGCAAGGGCACGATTCTATGCCTTTTCTCCTCCCAGGATGCCATTATGGCTAAATTAATGCCTATTGAAAAAGCTTGCTCCCTTTGTGTTTCGAACCAGCGGCTGAAGGATCGGTCTATTGAAATTGTTACTGATTCTCTAACGGCGGTCTCATGGATCAATAGTGAGTCCTTTGGCAGCCTTGCTCATGTTAATCTTATTTATGACATCTGGGAGTAGTTGTCGATTCATGGAAGCATGTTGGTGAGGCACAATTCTAGAGCTTCAAATTTTGTTGCCGATAACTTGGCTAAACGCGCTTCCGAGGAGGAGGGGGATTTTATTCAATAGAGCAGTAGTTGATGGTTTGTGTTGTTTTTCTTCGGTCTTGCGTTTTGTTGTGTTGGGGGGGTTGTTTCCCTGTTTTCCTTTTTCTCTTTGTTTTTTGGTTTGCCTCCCCTGTTTTTCTGCTGTTTTGCTTTGTGCTGTTGGGCTGGTTGCCTATTTGGAGGCGTCGCTGTTGGTGCCTTTCTTGTGTTGTTTTGTTGGCTGTTGCCTCGTTAATAAATCTTGTCGTTTCAAAAAAATAGCTGACGTGGAAGTACTATGTGGGTATTTTTGTTCGGTCACCTAAATTGGTGCCTTTTAAACATGAATTACTAATGTGGTGACTTTCTTCCAAAACCCGGTCCAAATAGTAACATTTAATTTTTGAGCCCTATTAGTTTTTGGGATACTATCAAAAACCCTCATTTAGTTTGGGTTTTTGGTCAAAAACCACCCTCTAGTTTCGTTTTTGGCTAAAAACCACCCTCTAGTTTTTTAATGGCTAAAAATCACCGATCATTACATCATCGATCTCAACATCACCCATTTATTTGATTCTTATTTTCATTGCCAATGTAGTTGTTGTTTTGTCATGCCGTCATGGTTTCAATGACCGTTTTGTTCTACACAAGTCAAGTAAATATTTGGAATATATAATTTCATTTTGAGGCTTTCTTTAATTTCTTTTCTTTCATAATTCGATTGTGTTGTTTTCACTCTTTGCTCTACTCCAGTGCAATTATTCTTCCTATGCATTCATTATAACAAAAGCAAGTGTACAAATCCCGTACTTATGTCTTGTGATTAAACTCTTTACTTTTACAAGGATTAAAGGGAGGGTTTCGTTTATATTTAGGCATTGTAATGAACAAAAAATGCATCCCATTAGCATTCACAACCCTTTTGAGCTCAGTATTTAAAGAATACATGTAATGTAATCAACAGTATACAGTACAAACTTATGTTATTCACCCTCTAATATCCCAGTTAAATGCAGTGTTACATTATTAATGATCATTTCATCATCTGAGGTGTAGCCAAGGTGACTGATTTTCCCTTTGCTTTCAAGCTTGAAGGAATCTCGTTCGTAGTCTACAGAGGAAAGATGTGACAGCAATCATCAAGTATATGTAAGTCACAAATGCGCTTGTTAGGGCTTCTGATCCGAAAAAAAATAGCATGTATACATGTAATAAAAGCAATTTAGATTATATAGAGCACATTTACCGTCAATAGCAATAACAGGTACAAAAAGGTCGATAAAAAAAGAAAACCTAAGATTCGTTATGCCATCAACAGTGCTTATGCCAATCAGTATGTTGGGATGAAATATAGAAATCATATAAATCCTATTTCCTTTTTCTTAGTATTTTAAGCCACAAATCATCTTTTAAAACAGTTGACTATATGAAAAGGTTACAATTATGTCATTGTAAAGCTCCTAAGAACAACCTCCAAATAAAATTTTGGGATATTATTATTTTTCACCCTAAGTTTTGAGGTATTGGTCATTTTGCACCCTATAATTGAAATTATTTGTCAGTCAACACCCTGCCGTTACCATTCCGTTAATAAAATGGAATATTCCGTTATGTAAGCAAGGATATAATCGTAACTCAACAGGGTATATTTAATAATTATTAAAAGATATTAAAAAATAATAATAAAAAATTAAAAACATCACTTTCAAACTTTAATTATCTTTTTCTCTCTCTTCCTCTCTTCTATCTCCTCCGCCGATCTCTCTCCCCCTCCCAGATTAATCTTCTTTCTCTTCCCCTCTTCTTTCTCCTCCACCGATCTCTCTCTCCCTGATTATCTTCTTTCTTTTCCGCCGTTCTCATCTTCTCTTTCTCTCGACTCGATTCCCTTCTTCTCTTTTTATCTCCCCGCCGCTCTCTCCTTCCCTTTCTCAAATTACTGGTGGTTTTGTTTGGTGGATGTTTGGAGGTGGGATGGCTTGATTGATGGGTTTTGGATGTTTGTTTTCTAGGTTTGGGTGTTGGTGCTGAGAGGTGACTGTATTTTGGAGGTGGAGGCTGTGTGTTTGGGTGATTTTTGTGGGTTGTTGGGGTATTTGATTTGGAGGTTGCGGCTGGATTTTTGGCTGCGATCGGATTTTTGGCCGAGATATGGTGGTGATTTTTTCAATTGGATTTTTGTTTGTTATTTTTTTTTCCAATTTTATCTGTTTTTTTTTTTTCATTTTTTTCTGTCAGATTTGGCCGAGATCTGGATTTTTGTTTGTTTATTTTCAATTTTTTGTTTGGTCGTCTGAGAAGTTGAAATAAACAATTTGTGTTGGCTTGGAATGGTGTTAGGTTTTTCGGAAGGTGAAGAGGGTGGTGATGGTAGTTTGTGGAACAAGAGATGGAAAGGTTTGCAGGATTCAGGATGGATCTAGTCTGGGGGAGATCTAGATTGGATATCAACCGTACATCTCCTGAGATGGACGACTGAGATCCAATCTGGAGACTTGATCTCACCTAGGAATGTCAATGGGGCGGGTTCGGGCAGGTTTGGCAAAATCCAAATCCAAACCCAAACCCGCGAAATTTTGTGTCTACCAAACCCGCCCGCGAACCCACGAAAATAAACGGGTTTGGGTTCAGGTTTTACCCGCGGGTTTAGGGGACACCCAAACCCACCCACGAACCCATGAAACAAGCGGGTCCACGGGTAAAACCCACAAACCCGCCATTTAAAAAAAATATATATATATTTATATATTATTTAAATATATGAAATATTATAATTTTAAAAAATAAAAACACTTAATAAATTGAAATGTTTACATTTTATTCTCTATATAATTAAAAAGTTTTTATTGGATTTTAAATTTATAATATTTTAAATAATAAAATATTATATAATTTTTTATTGTTCGCGGGTACGCGGGTTTGGGTATGGATTTTTTTCCAAATCCATACCCGAACCCGTGACGGGTACAATTTTCAAACCCAAACCCACCCACGGGTACACTTATCCCAACCCAAACCTTCTTTAAGCGGGTTGGGTTCGGCCGGGTCCCACGGGTTCGGGTTTAATTGCCATCCCTAATCTCACCATATGAATAATTAAATTATGTTTTTATTTGTATTTACTTTTAAATGCTTTTTTATTTTTAATATTTGATAGAAGGGTAAAATAGTACTTTGACCGAAAATGTTAACTGACCTTGACAGAGGGTGCAAAATAACCAATACCGAAACAAGAGGGTGCAAAATGACCAATACCTCAAAACTCAAGGTGGAAAATAATAATATCCCTAAAAAATTTTGTGTTGTTTGGTTGTTACTCAGTAGAGTTTTTGGATGATTAAAAAAGGTGTTTTACGTCTACTTGGAGAAGCTCAAATTTTAGGCTTTTCCAAGTAGATCTTTTTGAGCTTTTTAAATAATACTAAAATATCTAATATAATCTCATCATTTAAAATAGTTTTTGAATATTTTTGTAATTCTACCATTTAAAAAAGCATTTTCTAATTGACAACCAAACTACCAACATTTTCTCATTAAAAGCTCTACTTGTAGAAGGTCTACTTTAAAAGGTCTACTTCTAAAAGATCTACTTGAAGAAGCTCTTCCAAACGGAGCCTAATACCCTTGTTATTGTACATGAACAAATGATATTTAGGGATATTTAAATAATAATAATAATGGTTATTATTATTTAACCATTATTTCAATTTTAAATTTTAAATTTTTATTTTTAAAATTTAATTTTTAAAATTTAATTTTTAAAATTTGGCCAGAAGGGTATTTATGTTATATTATTATATTATTTTCGGTTTAATGCAATTATACATATAATCAGGGTAACTTAATGCAATTTGCCATGACAGAAAAATGGACAGCGTGAGGATTTTGAATAAAGTGCAAAGAAAAGGAGAGTTCAAGGGGTTTAACGCCTAAAATAAGTTCAAAGGGTAAAATGCAAACTTGTGTAAAGTTCGAAGGGGACCGGTGCTTAGGGGTGGGCATTTAATGGATCGATTCATTTTCCAATAGAATCAATAAAAACCCGATAAAGTTCGGTTTCTTAAAATATGAACCGATCCAATAAAATTTACAAATGTCAACCGATAACAAAACTAACCGAATTGGACCGATTCAGTTTTTTCGATTTTGGTCATATTGGGGCAAATTCATGGGCTTTTATTAGTACACATATTTTCATATTTTAATCATTTTGGGTCTTTGACCAAATTAAATTATGGGCTTGAACAAATCGAAAATACTAGTTTAAAATAATATTTAGCAAAAGAAACAAAGAAAAAACTATATATTATGTGATACACTTTCATAGTTTTATAGTTTCATAGACTGTTAACATTAAACTAGAGTTTTTTTTTAATATATAAGTTGGATCTCGGTTCGGTTTTCCGGTTTGGGATAACGAACCAGGAAAAAAATCGATCCAAACAGTTTTCAAAAAAATGAACCGAACTGAACCGATAAACATAAAAAAACCAAAAAAAAAATCGATTTGATCGATTCGGTTCGGTTTATTGGTTTTTTACCCACCCCTTTCGATGCTAATTACCGAAGAATGAATGATCCGATGAAGATCTACGGATGAAAGAGAAGTGAGAGTAAGGGAGAGAGTAGAAATGTTGACTTTTAAAAGTTATCTTGATTATTGTGAATCTGAAAAGTTTTTTTAAAAGGTTATTTTGAATCTGAAAAGTGTCAAACTCTTTAACAGATGAATCATGTGACCTTTTTTAATTTGATAATATATATATAATTTGGCCTAGGAGGCCGCTAAGCGGCTGGTCACCGCCCGGCTAGCACGTAGCCTTCTGTAACAATGACTCACATAAAATCATATGCAACAAAATTCCGGTACACCATACATCATTGTTCTATAAATTGTGCCATATATATATATTAGTGGAGAGGCACGTGCGATGCACGTGCCAAATTTATAGTATTAATTATTAAACCTGTCAAATTTGTAATATTAATTATTAAACCTTAAATATAATATATATATATTACAATATATTTACAATAAAAAAATTATTAGTACTTATAATGTTGCAATTGAATTTGAAATTCTTACTAAAAACATATCTATTAAAGTTACTTTATTATTATATATATATATGATATATAATGCTCTTTTCTTTTTTCCTTTAAATATATGAAAAAATCTTAAATGACACGGTCTTATTGCTATTTGGTGAGACCTGTCCAATGAAATTACACAAAATTATAGTTTAATAATATATATTTATAATCTCGAGATGAATGGTACAATCTCATTGGACGATCTCACCAAGTGGCAATGAAACCGTCTCATTGAAGATTTTCTCCAAATATATATAATAGCACGATATTTAAAGTTAATAATTTTTATTTTTTCATCAAAAAAAAAATAAAAGCCGTTTAATCTATAATTAATTAACTCATACCCATCTTAAATTTTGAATTAAAAGAGTTAACATAATTTTTGTCTTCTTTATCCCCCTCATAACGATTCCATGATCGTGACCTAACCACATTTTGAAATTATTAAAGTAATAAAATATGCTTCGATTTAGAAGAAGATGTTATTTATAAATTCCCATTTTAATCTCATATATTTTAGTGGTCCTCTTATGTGGGGTTTGTTTTAAAAAAAAATTCAACTCTTATTCCAACACAATCTGACAAGTTTTCAACGACAAAGACAAAATTTTTTAATTAAAAAATACCACACACATTGTCCAAAAAAGTACGCTTTGCCCAATTTCACTCTCTCCCTCTCTCTCCTCCATTTATCTCACATTCTCACTCACTCACGTTTTCTCTCCAAACTCTCTCTCTTCCTCCATCTCCATTTTTGCAACAGAGATGGGTCTTGAGCTTTCACCATTTTTGGACTACATAGATCTGAAGCAAACTTTGGGATCTCTCCATCCAGAAGACCTCACTTGAAACTTTCTGTATATATATATACACACAACTATACAGAGCACCCAGACTTTAAATCTCTCTCTCAAGTCCCAACTCCAAACCAAACAAATCTCCAAACTCATCCCGCCTAAACCAATCTCTTCTTCTCTTCTCCAGGTTTCATCTCTGGTTTTGATTTTTAGATTTCTCATTTACAGATTTTTATTTCAATTTTCTTCTCTTGTTTCGTCTCTTGTTCAGAAATTTGATTTCAAAGATTGGGTTTTTATTTTTATTTTTAAAATTATATCTGGATTTCAAAAGTTTTTTTTTCTCTGATTTTAGATTTGCTGGATTTAATGTTAAATTTGTTTTTCTCCTTAACTTTTTTGTTTTTTAATTATTTTTGTTTTTCAGGATTTCTCCATGTTTATGATTGTGATTTTTTTTTTTTTTTAAATTGATGATGGTTGGATACTTGGATGACATTTGATGATTTTTGGATTTTCATGGTGTTTTCAATGTGTTCGTTGTGTTGGTTTTTGCTGTGTATGTAGTTGATTTTTCAGGTTTTTTTTTACTTTAATTGAATTTGGATTGTGTTGATGAGCTGAGTTTTGTCTTGTGGCTTGTGTGATTTGCTGGGTCTGGGTTTGATGTTGGTGTTCATGATGTTGGTGGTTTGAGACACGTTAAAAGGGGAAAAAAAAAAAAAAAGATAAAAGTGGAAATAAATCAATTGATCACACCTGAATTGGAAAAGGACACCGAGGGGTAAATTGGACAATTGCAGGCAGGAAAACTAAAAAAAAAGGACACATAAGGAAATAACGTAAATGGTCACACCATGAATTACCCTTTTGGAAAAATAAGGCTCTTTTATATATATATATATATATATAGGATATATATGCACATTCACTCCAATAAATTAATAACGTAAATTACAATCTGTTCGTGACAAAAGAAAGAGTATTACAATTTACAAGCTCAAAATCTATGACTTTAACTCCCAAGTTGAACAAATCAGATCCCATATGAACTATACGGACTGAGAAGGGCAAAAATTATCGAGCAAGAAACCTCGAACAGTTCAATTTGCAAAACTACAAGGTTAGTAGGTTACATAAGCCCCCAACAACTAAATGAACAAATGGAAAGAACTTATATATGAACAAAAATATATATACATGAAAAAATGTGGTCTAATTCACAGAAACCGTCTGGGAGGAGGCTTGACTAATGTAGAGCTTCCGGTTACGGTCTTTTTTACGCCTGAAAATAGTTTGTGAAGAACATCAATAGATATCGGCATGATTTCTATATAAAGCTAAATTTTTCTTATTGGAAGAACATGAAGAGATTAGAAAGCTCTGTTGTTATATATACCTGTTGACACCTTCCGCAAATCCTTGGACACTGACACTGGCCCTGATTTTGGTAGGTGTCGAGAAATTCTTGAGGCTGGTTTAGGCCTGCATATATTAGATTTAAAGTGGAAAAAAAAAAAATCAGACTCAAATTTATTTCATTTAGCATATCATGATGAATGTGTCTATGTTTGTATTAAAGAAGCCAAAAAATTTTTTAACCAGCTGTATGCAGCTCAGTGCTCACACACCTAAAATTGTCCTCAGAGCTCTCTCCAAATTTCATCCTAATCCTTCTCATCCTTCTCTATTCTCAGTATTTCCACTTTACGGAAGATGAAACTAAATGCTTAATCATATCTCTTTCTAATACCATATATGCATTGTGCAATACACGTGCGCACCCACAAACATGTAGAGATCTCAATGGAAGTACAAAAAAGATATAAACAAAATAAGCAATACTCACATCTCCAAATTATCCTGTTCTTTTTTGCCATCATGGAGAAGAGTGTGCTCTGCAGAGCCATCAGGTACTGTTCCCACAGAAAGACTACAATCAGATTCAGATATATTACTTAAATCTCTCATAATCTGCATCTTCAAATCCTAGAATGTCAGCATCTGCAGATGTCCCCCGGCAACTTTTCATTGCCGGAGAAATTTTATTTTGGTGTTTTAAGTCATCTATGGACTGTTGGGAATCAGCTTCAGAATGCTTTATCACTGTACCCTGAGCAATAGTCAGGATCAGAAGCTGCTTACTCAGTAAGTCCGAAACCTTTCCTACCTTACGGTTTTTGGTTTCGCTGAGTCCCACTTACAAAGTCTCTCTTTTTGTAGGAGATACATACCTTGATGAGTTCGAACCTCGCTTCTCACCATTGACGCCAGGATACACATTTTTGAGATCTTTAAGTAGCTGCAACCGCTCAATCTCATCATCCTTTTTGGAAATTGTGTCTTTGAGAGATGCAACCTGCATAGAAAACAAGAATTTAGTAAGGGTATGATGCGAAAAAAAAAAAAAAAAAGAGAGGCAAGATCGTGAAATGTATTCCTCTGAAAAATCAAAATTGGAGTTGCATTCCTCTTCTCTTGGCTGAGTAATCCATTATTCTACTTGAACAACAAATATAATTCATGAACCATTTCAAATAACTGTTTTAGAGTTGTAAACTGAAATATATGCAACAAACAATTAAAACTCAAACTAATTAAAAATTGGTGCAATAGGGCATTATTAAACATGCATTTCTTCACATTCCACTTGGTCAGTCTAAAATCCTCTGAACATTTGAAAAATGTTTAGGAACATGTTAAGATACTTGTTCTTACATGAAAAAGAGAAATTCCAACCATTGTTATGAGCAGTGATTCAAGCATGATCATGCAAGCAGACTGCAATTGACTTTCTTTTATTACTCTAATCAAATGAGAGATTATATGCGAATTAAAATTAATGAAAAACTTAACCTGCTCCATCAATTCCTTAACATCCCTGCCCTCTTTGCTGCTCTTTGCGGCACCTAGTTCAACTCCAGAGACCCTCTCTGCAAACTTCAAGGTACTCAAACTTTCCGAAAATGAATTGGAATCAGGATTGAGCTGCACAAACATAAGGGTCTTTGCTTGACCTCCTGTAACATGTAAACCAGAAAATATGTTTTAGATGGAATTTTTTCAAAAGTATATTGCTAGATATCAAGAAAATTCTAACATCTCACGATAACTAAGAAGCAATTTATAAGTGAGAATATATACCCAGAGAACTTTGAAGGACTTGAGTGAGCTTGCTATTTCTGTATGGTACATGGGGACTCTTTTGTGCAAGAGCAAAAATAACATCTCCAAGGGCTGATAATGATTTGTTTATATGTTGCGCTTCCTTAAGTCTATCTCCAGTTACCTCAGAGCGATCTACCCTTTCACTTCCTGCAAGATCTACCAAATGAAGATTACCATGCATCGGAACACCGGTCTTCAAGTCTTTCCCACGAACATGAATAGTAACCACACTGTGCGCACAATCTCAATCAAATCATAACACAATATATATGGGAGAAATATATTTTTTATAAGATCATACACATACCTATGAGAACGACTACTTCTTTCATTAAGGGCAGTAGACCCCATAGATCTATTCTTTAGTCCAATATCCATTAACCCCACTACATCTGAGGTTACTCTAACAGGATTCATGGTAGCATCAGGTACAGCTAACCCATTGGGTTGAGAAGTTGACAATATCCCAAGTGTGTGCAAATCAAGGAAACAAAAATAAAATTGTTCCAAAATCAAGAACACTATATTCTTCGATTATATATATGACACTAGAAATAGGAAGATATGCATAGCCAACATAACTTTTGAAAATAACTAACAAGAACTCAGAAATGGAAAAGAGTCAAGAAAGGTTCTTGCATAAGTTGAATAAAGTTAATGACCAAATCATGATTTAACAAAGCATAATATATTAATCAAATCTACCAAATCATGATTTAACAAAGCATAATATATTAATCAAATCACATATATCCAATCTAAAAGGATATTTCTTTTGAGTGCCATCACTTGATAGCAAATCCCGCACTTGTTCATTATATATTTCAACCATTTGAACCCCAACTTCATACGTAATAGAGCTTCTTCTAGTTTGGGAGATTGTGAAAAGGTCATTCAAAGCTCGATAGTTAACTCCCCAATCTTCTTCACTCGCTCCTTCAGGACCACTCTGGAAATGGAGAAAAAAATGACATTAGTGTATCTTTATAAATGTCATCATATTTATTATTAGAAAGTAAAATATGAATTGTGTTTATACCATTGTGTGTGTTTTTCCTGAACCTGTTTGACCATAAGCAAATATACAGACATTAAATCCATCAAGAACGGACCGTATCAAGGGTTTAGTGTCTGAAAATACCTCAGCTGCCAATATTCCAAATTGCAACAAATGTTATACATAACAAAATTTTCATCAAACAATGGAATTCAAGTTAAAGATAGAGAAAATATTGAAAATCATATTCCAAGAAGAAATATAAAAATTGACAAATACAAAGATGAAAACCTTGAGTACTAGCTGGACTGAAGATCTTATTGAACTTAAACATTCGATGCCCTTCTTTTCCTGGTTTGGTAGGATTTGCGACAATCATCTCCCCATTTTCACCAATGTATTCTATAGTTGATTGTTTCTTAGTTTGTCCAGGCAGAAATGGCCTAACTCGACAGTAAACTCTAATATTTCCTGAACAAGGAAATACAAAGCTGATGTCAACAAAATATACCTTTTATACAGCCTAAGAGAGAAAAACTAAGCAGGGGCACCTCTTAAATCCTGAACTTCATTAAACAACTTCCGGTTTTCAGCAAGAACTGCAGTATAATTTTCAGCTGCATCCCCTAAAAACGTAACCTTTTTACCTACACAACATCAAAGTTAACTCATGAAAACATACTGTCACATATTTCATAAAATCAAAATAATTTCTAAGAAGCTGCCCTACCTATGCAATGAAATTCATCCGAGTAGATCTTCTGAGCTTTTGAAATTTCTTGCTTGATGGAATCTGAAGAGAACCTCAATTCCTGAACATTTTCATAAACTTAGGAAATATGAATATCATTCAACAAAAAAAATATAGAGATACAAATAGAAAAATCAAGGCATACCCGCAGCGCACCAAGTTGGAAATCCAGGAAGCTTTGATAGATGTTCTCTTTCTTGCTCCAGCCCTCAAACTTCGACTCAGAATGTCTCTCAAGCTCTTTCACTTTATTCCTCGAATCAGTCAAGAGGGACTCAAGCTCTTTTAATCTATCCACAAGGTTTGCTGTGGCCCCTTTAGATTCCGTTTCCATTTGCAAGCAACGCAGTTCATATGTCTTTTTGGCCATTTCTAATTCTTGTTTCAATCCTGAAATTTCAAGGTTGTGTTGATCCTTCTCCTTCATTAATTTGACTAGCTCTCCTTCATATGTCTTTTTGGCCATTTCTGATTCTTGTTTCAATCCTGAAATTTCAAGGTTGTGTTGGTCCTTCTCCTTCAATAATTTAATCAGTTCTCCTTCATTTGTCTTTTTGGCCATTTCTAATTCTTGTTTCAATCCTGAAATTTCAAGATTGTGTTGATCCTTCTCCTTCATTAATTTAACCAAATCCTCATCCTCAACTTTCTTCTTCTCTTCTACTTTTGATTTCACAGCCTTCAAATAAGAAAACAAATAAAAGAATAGTATAAAATATATCAACATGACGCAAGATTAAAATGAAAATATGATATTAAAATTTTTGATATTTTTAAGTTAATCTACCAAAAGCGTTTTTACCGTTTTTATTTTCGGAAAACAGCTTTTAGTATATGCTACCAGACGCGTTTTCAGATTTCGAAACTGAAACCAATCAAAAACACTGTTTTCATTTTCATTTTTATTTTTGAAAAACATCAAATGAAAAACGCCTACCAAATGCACCCCAAGTCTTCATGCAATAACCATTTTGTGCAACTAGCTAACAATTCTATAAATTGTTTTTTTCTTTTTTTAATAACAAAATATATCGAAACTCATTGTCTATATAGTCATGAAACCAGCTGGTTCAAGTGTCATCAATTACAATGAAGTAGAGTATCAGATACAAGGATGTCATAGATATAACAGGAAGAATATTTTTATCTCTGAACTTTTTTACCTTCATTTGCTGAAGCTGTTGCATGACAATCTGCAAAGAAAAAAAAAAAGACTTCAATTAGTAAATATACGATATTTAACAAACATATGAACAAAAAAGGTGTTTATTGCCTTGAAGTATAAACCATACCTCTGTCTCTTCACCAGAACCAGCTGCAAGTGTTTCAAGAACTCTGATTCTTGACTGGTACTTCTCCTCGCGAGTCTTAAAAAGATTGTTTTGCTGTAGGCACAACCATTAAGATATCGGTAAACAGAAACTGTGGAAAATCAGTTGAAAGCAAGAATCAAAGATAAATTTTACAGTTCTTAGGTGTTCAGCTTGAGTCGATATACGCCGTTCAATCTCCTGCACAACTTTTCTCAATAGACATGCCACACGCTGAGAAACAAAGATAAATGTCAAGATACTTATAGATATGTATATCATGTTTAATAATTTTACGTATATACTTCTGCCATGACTTACATGAGGTATTTCCCCACTCTTTTTCTCAACGCTTTCATCTAGAATTCCATTCACAACGCTCAAAAGTGACTGAGTTGGAGCATTCTGCAACAAGAGATGCTGAAATGCATTATAGAAGTATTAAATTGAAAAGCTCATAAAAGAGATTATCAAAGCCCATGATAATAAGAACTTACATCTAAGCTGTTTGATTTCATCATCTCAGAAATCTTCGCCGCAGGAAGATCTGAGTAGCGCCCTTGTTTCAGCTGAAAGACTTCATGGAACTTATGTCCAGAATGTTGTATTAACGCAGCTGATGAGTCTATTAAAATATTAAAAAAAAACACACATTAAATTTGAGTAAACATGCAGGAACACTCGTTTGTGCATGCACACTTCCACAAAATCAGTGTACCTGGCATGACTGAATTACGTAAAGTTAAACTGCGTTTAAATTGGGACTCAGGCAAAGCTTTCTGCTTTTCTTCTCCAAATAATGGAGAAGTATTAGATGCATTCCCAAGAAGGCTTGCTGATTTTGTAACTGTATTAGTGTTCGAAAAGTTGTCTCCGTTGGGCATCGATTGTCCTCTAAGTGTTAAGAGACAATCAACAACAGGCTTCATAGAACCCTGCAACATATAAAACTCAACATTGAGAGAGAGAAATTCTCTAAGACACAGAAACAACAGAAGTCTAGCTACTAAAATAGTAGACAGGATAACATTTTTATGCTAAGAGGAATCATATGGTTCAGAATATGTTAAAAAGTTTATGACTCAAAACCGTTTTATTTTAGCATACTACAAAGAAATTGGATTCAATATGCAAGTAAGTATTCCCTACGAAATACCAGTTCTTGAAAACAATTAATACCTTCTCTATATTTGATATCTCAAACCTCGGTATCCCCAGTTTATCCAATGTTGCCAGAAAACTTGTAACATCTTCCGAAGAAGGATCGGAATCATCTGCCTAGAATAAAAAAAAAAAAAAAAAAAAATTGCGCGTTTGATAAGCAACTTTATCATCTAATCAACAACCCACTGTATAAAGAAATAATTTAGTAACCTCATCAACAGGAACAAGTTTAAGGCTCTTCAAAATCTGACATAGGACAGTGCCACCAATTAAACAGGTTCTAAGCTCATCATCTGAAGCTTTTATTGGCAGATTCAAATGAGGAAAAATACTATTTAACCATTCCACTGATAATGCCCGTTGCTTGGCTGAAAAGGGGAAAAAAAACACAGTCAAGAGCTATGAGTAGTACTTGCAAATAGAGCGAATACAAGGAAAATCTGATACCTTTACCTTCTGTCTCACTGTTACTGTTTACTGTTGATTCAGGAACATTTCCATTAATTTTTGAATTAGATCTCTTGAGATCCCCATTTTGATTCGAATCCATGATGACGCACAGCGTAAGGGCATCAATGTTCAAAGCTCGATTACGAAATATATGTACAAGCACAATTCCTCATATTTAAACAGTCCTGGAAAATGACTGAAATAAACATCAAATAAGTAAGGCCATTGATAGTTTAGGTAACTACATTACTAGCTAATACTGATTCTGTTGAATAAAGCAAAATCAATTGAACTAATCAAATACAATAAGTTACTAAAACAATAGTATGTATACATTTGATGAAGCTAAGTGCTCTATTTATTCTTTCTGGGCATGGTTATATTTGCACTTTAATCACAATTTGTTCATGCAAACAAATCAGAGCTCATAGAAGAGATTTTAAAATTGAATGAACTTTTCAGCTCAGAAAACCAAATCAATAGACATAATGCTATATAAATACAAACAATATGTAAAAATAAATTGAACGAAAACGATGATACCCCAGAAAATGATTTAATGTCAACATTGAAGTAATACACAACTCATCAAACATTAACAATGATGTAATCAGATCCAGCAAATGGTGTTAGAATTACTCGAAAATGGAAACAAAAGTCCAGAATGAGAGAGAGAACCAACCTGAGAAGAAGAGACGACCAGGAGGTGAAAGTAAACCTACAGCTAATACATGTTGGTTGATGTAAAATGAAGCTTTTGATATTGAAATTTTGGATTTTCTTTTCTTATTTTTTAAATAAATCATGGATTTTGATTTTGTTTGGTATTCCGTGTACCGTTGGTCTTGTAACTGCTAAGAGAGAGATAGAGGGAGGTAAAAAAGACCGGTCCTTGAAAGTAGGAGTTGGAACTGTTGAAGTCTCTTGTTTTTCTTTCTCAAGCTAGTCCTTCCATTAACTGGGTATTTGCCACGTGTACAAGACCGATCCCGATAGTGACGGTCCTTCTTCTGTGGTACTTCTGGTGGTCAGTGAAACATGGAAGAGAGTGGTCTCATTTCCCCATTTTCTATGGTCCACAAATCTTCATGTGCCCCACTAACAAAGAGTGTTTGACTTGTATCCTTAATCACTTTCAATTTATGTGTTGTTGCATTACCTAATCGTTCGTTTATTTAATTTATATATCTACATCTATTGGGTTGACATTTATATTCTTTAATTAATTACTTTAGCATTTCTAAAATTGAGTGTCTATACAGTATTTCGGTTCGATGAGTCGCTCAAGTGTCTTCTATAATCTATACCATTAGTAAAGAATGGTAGATGTTGTTATTGTAATTTTTTTACATATATAATTTGCTGTACATTATAAAAACCAACCGACTAATGTGGCCGAAAAAGGTTACAACTATCTTTTCATAACATATATAAATGATAACTTATTTTGTCCACCAAAAAATAAAAAATAAAAACATATATTGATGATAACAAAAATGTAAGAGATGAATACATGTGTGGGGATGTCAAAATTACCCATTGGTTTGGGGATCCGTAGAGACGGGTTTAACCGTACCATTTAAGTTGTGGTATAGGGTCAGTATTTTTTTCAATCTCCGATTTAATTTCGATATGGTTACGGGATTTTAAATCCCTGTCCCACCCCATCCCCGTACCTTGTTATCAATATATATATATATATATATATGAAGCACATAATTAGTACTGGAATTAACACTGAAAACAATTAATACTGTGACTACTGTCTTCAGAAAACATAATTTTCCTTCATTTTTCCCTCTGACTAACGTAATGTTCCCTCTTTTTTTTTCCCATTTTTTCCCCTCCATTGAAACACTACTCCATTCTAGATCATTATATATAATATATCCCCACACTATTGTTTTCATATTATTCAACAATATGTATATGATCTTTATCAAAAAAGTCATTAAAAAAAATACATTAATGGGATGAGGATGGTATGAGGCTAAAGACCAATCCCCTAATGGGGAATCCCCATACCCGCACCGTTTATTTTAAGTTGGGTATTCATCGGGGATGGTATTTCTCATATAAATTGGTATTGGGGATGGTAATGGAAAACCCGTCCCCGACTTGTACCATTGACATCCCTATACATGTGGGATGAGAGTGGGAAAAAATGTGGCTTCTTGGCAGTGCCGGCCCTGGGCTAGTGCACAAGGTGCACTGGCCTCGGGTCTAACATCAAAAGGCTCAATTTTTTTTTTTTTTTTTTATAATGAAAAACTGATTATGTTGGGTCCAATTTTTTATTTTTTATTTTTTATTTTTATTTTTATTTTTTAATGAAAAGGCCCAATCATATGTTAAAATAAAATAATAATAATAATAATAATAATAATAATAAAAGGCTCAATCACAGAGTTACTTATTTTTAGTATTAAATGATAGACCCATTTTTTTCATTTCAGACCGGTCCAATCGTTTGTTTGTTTGTTTTTTTTTTTTTTTTTTTTTTTTAAAGCCCAAAAAAAACTTAGAAAATAGACATATTAAAAGTCCTCAAGCCCAAATGTGCTTCAGAGTTTAGATAAACAAAAAGGATAATTACTGTAGTGGCCATCAACTTGGGTCACTACTATCAAAATGGCCTAGGGAATTGGTTTCAAAATGACCATTTTTGACAAACAACATAACACTAATTGTCATTATGTTATAACACTGTTAACTTTTTCTAAGAACTACTTTAGTGGCCATCAATTTGTTCACTCGGTATCAAAATAGCCATTATAATCATTTTTTTTCCTTTAAAATTACTCTAGTGGTCATCCATTTAATTAATTGGTATCAAAATGACTATTATTATTGTCCCACTTTTTCTAGAACAAGTGTATTGACCATCAATTTGTTTAATTGGTATCAAAACAATCATTACGTATACATCTATATTCTATTAGAAAATAGAGTGAGCAATCATAAACAATAAAATTTCATTCAATAGAGAAAATGAATTTTTCATTTGATTCACTATAACTTCACTTTCATACACTTTAAATACTATTTGTCAAACTGTATAACTATACCAAAATCCCCTACACAAATATACCAACTTGTTCATTTTAATCTGAAAAATGTTCAAAAACAATGCCCTATTTTTTGCACAAATATACCACAGATTGCACCATATTCAAAACCACACAAAAGTTTACCAACCAAATTTCATAGCATCTGAATAACTACCAACCTTAACAAAAAGCAGTGTAGTTTCAGTTAAACAAAAAACATTGCCAATTTTAGTTCAGCTTAACAAGAAGAAAAAAAAGCAATAAATGTTTTCATTTCAGCTAGATTTCTTCATCTTTCATTGAGTTGACTTAGATGTAGTAGCTTAGTTGGACTGTTGCACTGCCCTTATTCTTTCAACAAGATCGGGAATGATTGTAAAGTGTTCAAGATGTCAGTCATATTACCAAACCATTCAAAAGGATCATTAGTTTCAGAATGTTCTTGAGTAAGCACCTGAATAACAAAGTTTTTTTTTTTTTTTTTTTTTTCAAAAACAATCATTTAGTCTAGTATATTATGCTTTAATGTTATTCTATTATATTAGTGGTTTCGGAAATTACCCCTTTCTCTTATTCGGGTTGTGTTTCAGCTTCCACCTTGCTTTGTACTTCATGAGCAACCCCTTCTTGAACAGATTTTTCATTCTTCTTTTGAGTTCCAATCTAATAAAAAAACAAAGAAAATTAATAACAGAGTAGTGGAAAAAATATATATACGTGCTTGTTCTTGAACCCGAATAATAGACTAATAGACTGGCTTTAGCATTAAACAGATTATAGGACTAAAAAAAAAAAAAAAAAGTGCATACAAATGAATAATTAAACCGGCTTCATATTCTAGGGAAGTCTGATAACTTTGAAAGTATTTATTCTCTTTCTCTTGATAGCTGATTACAATCCAATTACAATTCTTTGTTTTTGAAAATAAGAACTTAAAAAACTGTCAAAAAAAAATCATCATCAAACAAGAAAAATAGAGATTTGAAACTTTTAATATGTCCACCCAATTCCTAATACTATATATATATATTTTTTTCAAATAAGGTATACAAAAGTTGGTTGTTTGATTTTATCCGAAAACTATTTTCTAGATACAACCATGAAATCATTTTGAAAATTTAAATCAACAATGCTTGTGTTTCTTTAGTGTAATTTTAGAGAAAGTTACCAAAATGCCCATCTATTTAACGGTAAAGTTAACGGAGTTTGACGGAATGGCAATTAGTGTAACATTGTTCATCCAAAATAGCCATTTTGAAACTAATTCTCCATCTAATGGTCATTTTGATAGTGATGACCCAAATTGATGGCCACTGGGGTAATTATCCCTAAATAAAATTCCAAAGCAAAGTACAAACATTAATTTGTGTAGATACATATATTGATTTTTTTAGGGTTTCATACTTTCATCTTTTTTCTAATTGATTTACATGGTTTGGAATCGACTGCTCCCCATTTATGTAGATACATTGATTTTTTTTTTTCATGGATATTAAATGTATGAGAGTAAGTCAGTAAGTTTCAATTAATTGACAAAACTATTAACTATATAAGAGTTGATTGAAACAATAAAATTACTCTTAAGTCTTAATATAAGAGTTGATTGAAAACAATAAATTTGTAACTTAAAAAAAATCCAAACATTTGAAAAAAAAAAATAATCCAAACATATACACGTGATCAAATTCAATGTAAATATTAAGATCGAGTTCATTGAACTTTAAAAAGTCCAAACATTTCTAAAAAATAAAAATAAAAAACAAAATCCAAAAATATGCACGGAGTCAAATTCAGTTTCATAAAGCACTAATATGGAGATTGTTGAATTTAATAGAAGTTACAAAGTGGACTTTAAGGAAGATGAATGCAATGAGAAAAAACAAGCTCAACCATTTGGAATATACTGGTTTGATGAGTATTATGAATTTTGTATTTTGATGGTATAAAACCCGATTTAAAACGGTTTAAGTCTGTTATTAAAGTAACAAAACATAAAGCAATTTTCGATATTGGTATCATATAAACTATTTACTACTAAAAAACATATTATATATATATTCGTGCGGAGTTGAACAAAGGGGCCCATTTTAAATTTTTCACCTCAGGCCTCCAAAAACTCAGGACCAGCCCTGCTTATTGGTATTCTTGGTATTAACATTGTATGTGAATAAATTATGAAGAAAAACTATTGCATTTTAATTTTTTTTGACCATATGGATTTCTAAATTTATTCTTATTATGATTCATCGGTAATTTTTCAAATCTTTAAAAGACAATCTAATAAAGGCTCATATTCATAATGATAATTGCGAATGCAGAATTGGTAGGTAGAAACCTGAGTGGAGTATGTGTTGGTTTGTGAAGCCTTAAACTAGCTCGAGAATCGAATCTCGGCAGTAGGCGCGGCACATACCGCCGTGTGGACCAAGAGCACCAGACACGGCACACACAACGATGGATTCCAGAGGAGACACGCCGTGTAGATACCGTGCGGAAAAGACCATCAGCCGCGACATCCACAGCGATGGAATCCAAAGGTGACACGCCATGTAGACCGCGTGGCGGATATGGTACCTGTGCCGCGGCCCAAAGGGTGAAGTTTTCCAGGAGTGATACGCGGTACAGATCGCAGCACAGACACAATGCACACACCGCGATAATGACGGGACTTGTGCAAATCAAGGAAACCTATGCAGAAAGGAAAGTAATCCTTTAGGGTTTTGGCTTACCCTAGTGCTCTCATATTAATACTACTATTATGTAAATCCCAAGGGGTGTGAGAAAAAGGGTGCTAGAGAGATAGAGAGCAAATTATAGAGAGACTTGAGAGAGAGAGAGAGACAAAGATTGTAATCAACTCTAAAAGTAGTGGATTGAGTGCGATGCGCTCTGTGGACGTAAGCAAATTGCTGAACCACGTAAAATCTTTGGTGTCATTTCTTTCTTTCTTATTGCTTTTATATTATTTGTGTTGTGTTTAGATTTGTGTGTGCAATCCCCATACTTCTTAAAAACAACTGGTATCAGAGCCCTTGGTTGGGACAGATTATTTTTTCATACAAATCTAGGTTTTCTCGAGGTTAACTATTTTGTCGCAGAGATGAGATCGGAGAAGGATTCTCACAAGATTGAGAAATTCAATGAGACGAATTTTAGTTTCTAGAAGATGCAGATGGAGGATTATCTGTACCAGAAAGACCTGCAGCCGTTAAAAAGGAAGTCAGAGAGTATGACTGATGTAGATTGGTCAAAGAAGCGGAAGCCAAAGTGAAATTCCCTTAAGTAATATAGTGTAAAATATACCTAGGGGTGAATAGGTATATGCCCAAATTCTTCCAAATTCAAAATATGCGGATTACAAGAATGAAATGTACACTTGATATCATTTAATCAATGGTATAGTATGATTCAATACATGTGAAAATCAATATACAAGAGATACAATCAATACATGATATGGAAGATAATGAAAAGTAAAGCAAAGCAAAAAAAACACAAGTATTTTTACGTGGTAAAACCTCAAAGAGGAAACATCCACGGGTTGATACCACATCCACGGGTTGATACCACAACCACCGGCAAAGCAATCCACTATATGAAAAAGGACTTACACACTCAAGCTACCAACTCATGATATCCGCTCAAGCTATCAACTCCTAATCTACCCCCGGGCTAGTGAACCACAAAGCCTACTACCTATCCAAGGTGTGTCCTACACCTCTAGGTAGCAACATCATATCCAAAGCTCTCAAGCTTCTAGGATGATTTCTTGCTTAGCTATTCGGAGTTTCCTACTCCTAGCTAAGTCTTCTTGCTTGACTATCCGAGTCCTCTCGACTCTAATCAAGACTTCCTTGCTCTATCCACAAAGCTTCACTCACTTTGCTAGAGACTTCAACCTTTCACAAGACAATGATCTAAGTGATGCAAATGATGCAAATCACAATCAAATAAAGCAAGATGATCAATCAAGCTCTATGAACATGTTCAATGATAATCTAGAATATGCTTTCAACAAACAATCACAAATGTATCTAGAAATCAAAGCATGTGAATCAATAAGAACAAGATATGAATATTCAATATATCACACAAAAATCTTAGTTCTTAGATGATGAAATTAAACCTAGAAAATAACATGAGGTACATCATATACAACATTTCTAGAATCAATTTCAAGATAGGTCAAGTTTAGCAATATATATTCAATTGAAATCAAATGGCTAAAACTCAACAATCAATAGATCAACCACCCCTAGAATATGATCTAACAACATTCTAAACATATATCATCTATCAATTAGGAAGATTAAAAGAGATGATCAAAAGATGAAATGAAAAAGAAGAAGTTGAACATACAAAGTTGAACCACGTACTGAAATCTGGACACTGGGAAAAATCACGAGGTCAACTAACTCCAAAAATGCTTGGGATTTGTAGCTCTTGTTGAGACCAACATTTTTGGCTTTTGGATCACTCGATTTCGAGTTCGTATGAAAAAGTTATGATTGAAATAAGAAAAACAAAATCATGAAGATTTCTGTAGAAATTTTTCATTTCAAGTTTTCTTCAAGTATTAGGTTAGGAGGGAAGGAGAGACATTTAAAAGGAGGAGAGAGAGAGGATTTTTGGCCAACCAAAAGAGGCCACCTCAACCAAGGCCCGTGTGGGGCATGTGGGCCACACGGGACAAGAGAGGTCCTCTGGCCGTGGGTCCCACGGCTCCCACACGGCTTGGCCAAGCTTGGCCATTTGGCCTCGCTTGCTCTCCCGCGCACCTCTCGCGTTCTTTGGCCCTATTCGGCCGTCTGAACTTTGAATTCGAATCCGTTTTTGGATTACGAACCGTGACTCCCTCACGCATGACTACGACTATAAAAATTTGAAAAATGGTTGAGAAATCATCTCGAAAAATGATGATGAAGTCAACTCAACGAATGAGAATGCAAAATAGTGTAGCTAAATCATTTGGACTCGAAACCTTATGAATGAGTAACCGAAAGGACCGGAACTCAATAAGGAATCAAATAAGAACATATTCAAGTCCAAAATACAAAACACACAAACAAACAAACAAACACAAATTCACACAAGCATGCCATATCAAAGAGATAGTCACAAAGCATGCAATTCTACAATGTTTGTCTATAAGAGACCAATGCATGTGCATACTAAGAAGTGTGTGAATGTGTTATACAAAATGTTTGAACTACGATGCAGGGACACACATGTATGAATTGTGTGTGTGTGTGCGCTTATGCCTTGCAAGAGGAAGAAGTATCTCGATACCTTAGCATCCAAATAAGCACATTTCCTCTTGAAGACGAACTTTGCATGCGACGTTGCTTTCCTTCTTTGAAGCTTGATCTAATCACGAAACACCTAAGCAACTAAGCAATACAAATAAAGAGAGTTTTGCAATGGAATCAAGCCAACACAAATCTAGGATCTTACACAAAGAATATGGATGAAGAGGATTTCGAACTCCTGGCCTAGAAAGTATTAGGAGCAATTCGTCTTAGTTAGACAAAGCAGTTTGCTTTCAACGTAAATGATCAACAGACTGCCAGTGATCTTATAAAAATTTTGTCAAACCTATATGAACAGTCTTCTATGGTAAGAAAGGTCCATCTTATCAAGAAGTTATCAAATCTGAAGATGACGGAAGGTCAGGGTTTTAAAAAGAATTTAAACTAGTTCAATGAAGTGAATGATAGGTTAACTTCTGTGTCTATGGGTTTTAATGAGGAATTCTTGGTGGTGTTTATGCTTATCCAATTACTAGAAAGATGGAAGATGACATATCAGTCAATTGCCAACTCGTTTGAAAAAAAAAAATTGGGCTTCTCACAGGTTGCGAACATGATCATGACTGAAGAGATCAAGGTGCGTGAAAAGGGATTAAGGGCATCTGCATTTTCAGCACTGCATATGGAAGGTAGAGAAAGCAGAAACAAAAATTAGAATACGAATTAACAGGGAAGATCAAAGTCAACAGGAAAGTCTAAATCCAAGTATCTGGTCAACTATTCGGGAAATCAGCAACGAGACAAGAAAAATGTATAGTGCTGGAATTGTGGTAAGAAAGGTTACTTCTCGTATGAAATGTAGATCTGAGAAGAAAGATAAGGGCAAGGGTAGTGCGAACTGTGTGTCGAATGACGGTCTCATCTGCTCGTTGGAAAGTAAAATGGAGTCCAGGGTTCTAGATTCAGGAGCGTCATTCCATACCATACCTCACAGGGAGTTGTTCAAGAATTACGTCTCCGAAAATTTGGGTAAGGTGTGTCTTGGTGACGATCAAGCATGCAATATTACCTAGAAGGGAGATGTGAAGATTCAGCTGAAAGAGTCAGTTTGGAAACTTGACAATGTGAGGCATATACCGAATTTGAGGAAGAACTTGATCTCCATTGGGCAACTAGCGTTAGATAGTTACAAGATAACTTTCACAAGTGATAAATGGAAGATTTCGAAAGGTATAATGACAATCGCCCGAGGAAATAAGAATAGGTCACTTTATGCAACCATAGATGATTATGGATCAATCACTATGGCAGAAAGTAAAGATGATCCAAACTTGTGGCACCAGAGATTTTGGCACATGGGTAGTAAGAGGCTGAAGTGTCTGCATTCAAAAGGTAAATTGCCAGATATGAAGAGTGTTGATGTTGATTTTTGTGAGAGCTGCGCATTGGGAAAACATAAGTAAGTGAGCTTCAAGAAGACTGGAAAGGTACCGACAAAAGAGAAGCTAGAATTAGTGCACACTGATGTTTGAGGTCTAACTTCAGTCTCGTCAACCGGAGGTAAACAGTATTTCATCACATTCATTGACGACCACTCTAGGAAGGTATAAGTTTATTTTCTAAAATACAAATCTGAAGTGTTTGACGCTTTCAAGAGATGGAAAGCTAGGGTTGAAAACGAAACAGGATTAAAGATCAAAAAGCTGCATTTAGACAATGGTGGAGAATATGAAGACAGTGATTTCAAGAAGTTTTGCTATAAGAGCGGGATAAAGCTCAGTGGAACGGTTCCTTGAACCCTATAGCAGAATGGGATAGCAGAACGGGTGAATAGGTCATTGATTAAGAGAGCCAAAAGCAGGAGGTTACATTCAGGATTGCCAAAACAGTTCTAGGCGTAAGTAGTCAATATAGTAGCATATTTGATCTATAGAAGACTATCAAAGCCTTTGGACCTCGCTATACTAAAGGAGATCTGGACTGGGAAAAAGGTAAAACTTTCTCATCTTAAAGTGTTTAGGTGTGTTTCTTATGTACATATAGATGATCATGCGAGGAGTAAGCTAGACGCAAAGTCAATGAAGTGTACTTTGGTGGGCTATGGAGAAGATGAATTTGGTTACAAGCTATGGGATGATCATAACCGCAAGATGATCAGAAGTAGAGATATTGTCTTCAATGAAAGAGTTATATACAAAGGCAGAAACACACAGGTGTCTGAGCTGGAAGAGCCAAAGTACTTTGGGCCGAATGATGTATCAAATAACAGGGTCATAGAACTTGTTAATTAGAATGATGAAGAACAAGGTGTGTAGCCCCAGGTTCAAGAACCTATCCCATATAGAGACGTTCCAGCGATATGGGCTCAGAGTGTAGTGAGAAGATCAACTCGAATTCCTATACCAAATAGGAAGTACTTGCAATACATGTTGTTGACAGATGTAGAGGAACCTAAGTGCTATGATAAGGCATATTAGGGAAAAGATGCGAGCAAGTGGGAGTTTGCAATGAAAGATGAGATGAAGTCGTTGATTTCTAATCAAACTTAAGAGTTAGCCAAGTTGCCTGAAGGAAAGAAAGCCCTACATAATAAGTGGGTTTTTTTGGATCAAAGAGAAACATGATGGTTCCAAGAGATACAAGGCACGACTAGTGGTCAAAGGGTTCAAACAAATAGAAGGTATTGACTACTCCGAAAATTTTCTTCTGTTGTCTAACTAACTACGATCTGGTTAGTATTGAGTATTGTCGCAGTGAATAGGGTTATATTTGGAGCAGTTAGATGTGAGGACTACCTTTCTTCATGGAGATTTGGAGGAAGAAATATACATGAAGCAACCGGAGGGGTTTGCGGAAGAAGGAAAGGAAGAGTTGGTGTGTAGGTTGACAAAGAGCTTGTATGGTTTAAAACAAGCTCCCCGACAGTGGTACAAGAAGTTTGATGGGTTTATGCAAGGCAATGGCTATTTCAGATGCAATGTTGACCACTACTGCTACTTTAAAAGGGTTAAGTCAAGTTTTATTATCTTGCTACTTTGTGTTGATAACATATTAATAGCTGGTGCAGATTTAGAAGAGATTAACAATTTGAAGAAGCAACTCTCGAGTGAGTTTGAGATGAAGGATTTAGGTGCAGCAAAACAGATTCTTGGAATGAGAATTAGCAGAGACGAATAAGAAGGTACATTGAAGCTTTCTCAAGCAGAGTACGTTCAGAAGGTGTTACAGAGATTCAACATGGATGATGCGAAATCGGTTAGAACACCATTGGCTAGTCACTTCAGGTTGTTCAAGGATCAGAGTCCAAACACGAAAGATGAGAGGACTTCATGGTTAAAATTCCATATGCTCAGCCTTTGGAAGTCTAATGTATGCCATGACTTGTACAAGACTAGATATGTCCCAAGCAGTGGGAGTTGTTAGCCGATACATGTCAAATCCAGGCAAGCCTCACTGGGAGGCCGTGAAGTGGATCCTAAGATACTTGTAGGGTACGATAGAGAGATGTCTAACTTTCAAAAGAGATGAACTCGAGCTAGAAGGTTATATGGATTCATATTTTGATAGAGAGGTGGATTATAGAAGAAGTACCACCGGATATGCGTTTACAATGGCTAGTACCGTAATTAGTTGGATGTCCCAGTTGCAGAAGATAGTGACAATCTCTACAGTTGAAGCAGAGTACGTGGTTGTAACAGAATCGAGCAAGGAGCTGATATGGTTACAAAGTTTGTTAGCTGAGTTGGGATTCGATCAAGTGATAAATGTATAGCATAGTGACAGTCATAGTGCAATACACTTGACCAAGAATTTGGCATTCCATTCTAGGACCAAGCATATATATCTTCGCTACCATTTCATTCGGTTGTTAATCGAAGAAGGTGTGTTAAAGCTTGTGAAGATAGCAGGTAGCAAGAATCCGACCGACATGTTAACTAAGTCAGTCACTACAGAGAAACTGGAGCTGTGTGCAACTTCAGTGGGTCTTTAAGAGTGAAGACGTGGGGAATGATAGCACCGTAACTATCCACTAAACCATCAAGAAAGAAGGTAGAATGCCTATTCAAGTTTCAGTTCTTCAAATGGGAGATTGTTGGGTTTGTGAAGCTTTAAACCAGCCTGAGAATCGAATCTCGGCAATAAGCGCGGCGCATACCGCCTTGTGGACCAAAAGCACCAGACACAGCACACACATCGATGGATTCAAGAGGAGACACGCTGTGTAGACCGCTGTGCGGACATAAAGCATCAGTCACAGCATCCACAGCAGTGGATTCCAGAGGTGACACGCTGTGTAGATCGCGTGGTGGACATGGTACCAGTGCCGCGGCCCAAGGGGTGAAGTTTTCCAAGAGTGATACGCGGTACAGACCGCGGCGCAAACACAATACACATACCATGGTCTAAACCGCGGTAATGACGGGACTTGCGCAAATCAGGAAAACCTGTGCAGAAAGGAAAGTAATCCTTTAGGGTTTTGGCTTACCCTAGTGCTCCCATATAAATACTACCATTATGTAAACCCCAAGGGGTGTGAGAAAAAAGGGTGCTAGAGAGATAGGGAGCAAATTATAGAGAGACTTGAGAGAGAGACAGAGAGATTGTAATCAACTCTGAAAGTAGTAGATTGAGTGCGATGCACTCTGTGGATGTAGGCAAATTGCTGAACCACATAAAATCTTTGGTTTCATTTCTTTCTTTCTTATTGCTTTCATATTATCTGTGTTGTGTTTAGATTTGTGTGTGCAATCCCCTTTCTTCTTAACAACAGTATGGGCACCTTTCTCTATTGCAGTGTTGCAAAAGTCCTCGACTAGGTGCCACCTAGTCCCTAGTCGGTAGCTCGCCACCCCGACTCCCATGAAATCGTCGTGACTAAGCAGCAAATCGTCTAGTCGGCCCTAGTCGACAATTAGTCAGAGACAAGTTGGCCTAGTCAAGCAAAGTCGACGACTAGTCGTCGTTAACCATTTAGGCTGACTTTATAAAAAATAAAAAATAAAAAATAATAATAAAAAAAAAGGTCAATAAACAACTTTCAATTTAAGGTTCTTAATAGTCAATATTTAGTTTTTTTTAATTTGATTTTCAATTTGAGGTTCAATATATTAAAATATATGAAATATTATGGATATGTACTCAATTACAACAAAAAGATATTAATATATATATATATAAATTCTGACCTAGCACCGGCCTACTTTCGGTTGGCCACCTAGTTCTTGACTAGATGGGCTAGGCGTTAGGCAAGGGGTCGCCGCCTGATTAACGCCTAGCGACTTTTGCAACACTACTCCTGATTTACATCTCTTCTCCATTTTGTTACTATTCTGTTATTTTTAGTTTCAATTTTAATTAATTTTTCATAGTTAAGATATATATATATATATAATACTTCTTTAATCAGGACCGTCATGACTTTATAATTTCAAGACGTCCAACCACAGCTACACATTCATAGTGGGCCCATAGCCCCACATTAACAAATACCCACACCCAATATGAATGTATGGTTGTGGTTGGACATCCTTACTAGAGAACCACCCTATATATATATATATACATAAATTCTATTATCAGTTCGAACTGACAAAAGTTATATCAGTTTCTTGCATGTGTGCCACTGGATTTAAATACTTTGGCTTGGCTGTATGCACTTGTCAGTCAAAGTATTTAAATCTAGTGGCCCACATACAAGGAACTGATATAACTTTTGTCAGTTCGAACTGATAATAGAAAGACTGTATATATATATAGTAAGTTTCTCACAAGGGATCCCTTATTTTAATTTATGTAAGGATCTTAATAAAATCACATTGATTTTTATGAATTGTGATCTGAATTTTTTTATGAATGATAAGTTCATTGAAATCTACCTATGAATAAAATTTGAATTTTTTTTTAAGCGCTAGAACTATTTATCCCAATTTTGTTAAAATATAAAGGCATTGAAAAAATAGACAAAATATAAGAAAATTCAATCAAAACAGTTCTAATGGTTGAAAAAATTTCAAATTTTATTTATATGTAGATTTTAATGAACTTATTATCCAAAAAAAAAAAAAAAATCAAATTAATATTCGATGTGATTTCATCAAGGTCTTTACTAAAATTAAAATGAGGGATACCTTACGAGAGACTATAAATATATATATATATATATATACATATTTTCTATTATCAGTTCGAACTGACAATAAATATATCAGGACGAAGAACGTGGACCACTGGATTTACATACTTTGACTCAAAGTGTATGCACTTGTCAAAACTTCTCCATAATCTGTGGTCCACATTCTTCGTCCTGATATATTTATTGTCAGTTCGAACTGATAATAGAAAAACTATATATATATATGGGGTGTACAAACGGTACAAATATCGTCACTCTTATTTTTTTAAGGGATTTTATTATTTTCCACCCTCACTTATGAGGTATTGGTCATTTTGCACCCTCTAATTTGAGTAATGGCCAAAATCCACCTTCTGTGTAACTTATGTTAACATCCGTTAACTTGTTAACAAGAATACTAATATACCCTTCCATCTCTCTTTTTCAGTTTTTAATTTTGTTTTTTTAATTTTTAAAATCAATTCAACATTAGGTCATCAACAGCATCGCCAGATTCAATCTTCGCAGTCAATATCAGAAATGGACGGAGGATATAATCAAAGGGAAAAACAAAAACAAATTCAACAATTTCATCACCATTATCGTCCAAAGTTTCCAAACCCAGAAAAAAATATCAACATTCAACACACCACCAAACCCAGAAGAAAAAAAAATCATCAACACACCCAGACCCAGACCGCCATCATCATTCATCACCAACACTAGAACCTAGAAAAAAACAGTTCATCATCACCAACACCAAAAAGCAATTCCGATTTTCTTTTCTATTTTATTTTTCTTTAACAACACATACAAAATTATCGCCAAACCAAGCCCAGATCCACCAAATCCAAAGATAAAACAATAAAAAAAAATTAAAGAACAAAAAAGATTTCAAAAAACCTGTATCAATTTTTTTATTCAAAAAAAAGTCAAACATTTTCTAGAAATCTCAAACATTTTCCAGACCTAACTACCACACAAATACACACACCACTCAAACACAAATACAAAACCTAAACCTTAAATCAGATGTGTGAGAGAAGAAGAAGAAGGAGAGAGAAAGATGAGGAATCTTAATTTGAAGATGGGGTCTAATCCGGAGATGGGAATGAAACTCCTTTTTTTTTTTTTTAATTTGAAGATGGGAGATTGGGAGGTGAATAGGTGATTATTGGTTTTTAATTTTTAAGAGAGAGAGAGAGAGAGAGAGAGAGAGAGAGAGAGAGAGAGGTGGAGATCAGTGGTGAATGGTGTGTGTCTGAGAGAGAGAGAGAGAGAAGCGCTAGAGAAATGGTGAAGAATTGAAGATAGATGATAAGGAGAGAGAAAATAGTTTTATTTTATTTTATTTTATTTTAATGCTTATTTACTATACTGCACTTCTTTAATGTTTATTTTAAATCATAAATACCACTAATTTACTTTATTACCCTCACATGCATAATGCCAAGTTAACAATTCTGTTAAAAAGGGTGGAGATTGACTATTAAATGAAATGTTAGGGTGGAAAATAGCCAATACCAAAACAAGAGGGTACAAAACGTCTAATACCTCATAAGTGAGGGTGGAAAATAATAATATCCCTTTTTTAAAAAAGGTTATTTAACATTTTGGGACAATATAAGATAGATAGGCCCAAATTAGAAAAGCTCCAGGGGCCCATTTAAGATCCAACAAAGAGAGAAACCAAATAACCCAAGTGAAGACCAAATGCACACTTTTGTACTCTACACACCGCATATACTCGATAAGAATGGGGAGAAGAAAGGGCACGGTGGAGTTCGACGAAACGGCGCCGGATGACTTCGATCCGGCGAACCCGTACAAGGATCCAGTGGCGATGCTGGAGATGCGCGAGCACATCGTGAGGGAGAAGTGGATCGCAATCGAGAAAGCCAAGATCTTGCGAGAGAAGCTCAAATGGTGCTACCGCGTCGAAGGCGTCAACCATCTCCAGAAATGCCGTCACCTCGTCCAACAGTACCTCGACTCCACCCGCGGCATCGGCTGGGGCAAGGACGGCCGCCACCCCTCTCTTCACGGTCCCAAGCCGGAGTCCGTCGACACCGATTGAATTTGATCGAATAAGGTAACTACTAGCTCATGACATTCTTATTAGGGATTTCGACTTCTAATTTATCAACTTTGGATATATATATATATATGTAATTTATTTTCAATGTTATCACATTAGACCTAGAAAGTTTTATTGTATGAAGCTTTTCGAATTTAAAAATGAAAAACTTAGTAGTTAAAGCTTTGCATAATGCTATGTGTATTGATGATATAAAGAATTAAAGATAGACTAGTATGCAATTTGCTCTGTAATTAAGCAGCAATGACTTTTGCTTAATCTTGAGGAACACAAGTTTCTTTAGTAATCTGTTTGTGCAAAGCAAGGTGTATTGGTAACTATACATCACTCGTTTTTAAGGGTAACAAAAAATTATGTAGTTATAAATCATTTAGGTTTAGAGGCGCAGTAAAATGAGTAATGAGATTGTTGACCCCCAATCAAGCTTCAGGTTCGTTTGTAATTATATTTCCAAGGTTTAGATCATTTTTGAAGCGGAATTTGTATAATTATGTCATGAAGGGAGTTCTGGCCCTTGGAATAGAGACTAGTAACTATCAAACTCAATCACATGGAGCTTGAAAGATGGTTCATTAACTAGAATATTTTAGGTAATTTTGTGATTCACATTTGGTAATTATTATGTTGTTGAATTATGAATTTAGGAGATTATCTTTGCAATATTTTCTCTAGGGACTTATATGATGGCTGGCAAATGGAGTGGTATATTACTGAAGCAGATATTATCCGGATTTAATTGTTACTAGTAGCCTTAAGCGCTGAAAGGAAAATCAAATAAGATAGATATTGTTTATTGTTGTATGAATTTTGATAATCCCTTGCTCCGTGTAACATGTGGTGTGGAGGCAAAGTGAAAGCGGCCCCCTAAAAAAAAAGAATATTAAAATGACATGTAAACTTGCTGTTAGTGGTTACGGAAGTAGGGTTCTTGACCTTTTAGTTACCCTATCAATTTTACCTTAATTTATGAGGTTTAGGCGAAAGAGTTTCAGTTTCTGGTTGTTTGTATAAAGCTGGATCTTTGATTATAATCACAGAACTAACCATGCTTTGGGGGTTCTTTCTCTCTCTATATATTTTTTATTTTTCTTTTCCTTAGGTTTATTATGGTGCAATTATCTTCATAGGGTTGGAAAGCACTTTTTTTTTCCTTTTGATATTCCAGTCATTACATTTCACTTGAATTGTTATTTTATTGTCACTTTATGGTGAATTTGCAATGGCTAAATACTCATCTCTACAATATCATAGAGTGTCAGCAAAGAAGAACAACTTCTATAAGGTGTTTTTTCTTTTACCTTGTGGAGATATATTTGGAGTTTGATTTAATTTAATTTTTAGTTTAAAATGCTATATGACAAGACTGTTCGAACATAACCATTTTGTGTTTTCTTAATTTCTTTTCAATTGGAGCTCAAAACCCTACCATAAACCACTCCATTGACATTTGAGATCCACTAGACTAGAGGTCCTCTATTTGTAGTCTCAAATCTCAATGAGCTCAAAAAACAGACTGTTTGACTTTTTTTCTTCCTTTTTCTTGGGAATGTGTTATATTTTTCACCCCTATTTTAAGCCTTCTTTAAGTCTATATACTGAATCTAAAAGCTTTCTGATATCCTAATTCATTCAAATTCTAATTGAAGAAAGAGGGTACTTTAAAGATTAGAAGGCCGTTGTATAGAGTGAGGGAAAAGTCAAAAATTTTCATTGTTAAGATCTCATTACGCCTGTACTTCACAACATTGTGTAGGATGTTTTACAGTGAAGCTAAATATGTAAATATGTTTCAAAGCATTTCTGTCTCTCTCTCTCTCTCTCTACCTTAATTAATTTAGAAGTTTTCATTTGCATGAAGCACAAACTAGATACTCTCTCTTTCTAATTCTTCTTCATCCATTCATAATTTCTCTATCTCTCTCTCTCTCTCTCTCTTAATTAATCTAGAAGTTTTCATTTGCATGAGGCCGAAACTGGATACTCTCTTTCTAATTCACTCTCATCCTGTCCATTCATAGTTTCTCTCTCTCTCTCTCTCTCTATATATATATATATGTGTGTGTGTGTGTGTATATATATATATAATATTGATGGCACGATGCCAGTTGGTTATTGGGTAAAGAAGGCCCAGATACTTGAAGGATCCTAATCATCATCAAGGTTTGGGTAGGCCTCAATGAACATAGATGTAGGCCATAATTTTTCAAGTCAAAATGCCAAAGCATTGTATTTGACAGATTTCCATCGAGGGCTTGGTTAAATCCCAATCTAGATGCGTTTATATAGCATGTTCTAAAATAATCAAATGGGAGGTTATATTCTATTCAACTGCAATGTCTTGTTCATTTTTTTAAAAGTAAAATTCAGAAATTGCGTGCATTAGTTTTCAAATCTTTTAGATACCTTTCTGTCTGGCTGAATCTCTTTGTATACATGGTTGCTTTCCAAGATTTTCCTGAATAAAATATCATGGTCCATTCCATGTGTATATGATGTCGATGTTGTGATTAGTGTGTTGTTGTACTATAGGTGAAGTTGGCATCTCTGCTTGTGAGGATTTCTTTAACAAATGTTAAAATTATCTTTGTACTCATTCTAAGATGAGTTTTCTCCCAAAGCGGCACAGTGCATAATATCACTGTATGTGAGAGTCAACTAAATCTGTTTTGCTTCCTTTTTGCAGGGAACTGCCCTTGGCCAATGGAGGGATGCCTAAGCGGAGGGGAAGCTGGTCCAGTTTGTTTGTTTTTGACATTGATTCCTACTTAAAACATTTTTTTTTCTAATGTTTTACTGTGAGATGTGAGATGTTACTGTCTTCTGCTTGCATATTAGATATTGGTTTTAGTTAGCATCCAAATGGTCGGGATTTGGACAAAGTCAAGGAATGAAAAGTACATCAAATAATGTTAATAAATTTCTTGTCATTGCTTGATTTAATTCTCCATCAATGGATTCTCAAATCTGATGCTCTGTTTGGTTAACCGGTTGCTGATTTGATGTGGAGAAAAAGACATTTTTGGACAACCTGCCACCTTCTGATTGGGATAGGGTGGTATAGTTGCATATTTTATATTTTTCTGATATTATCTTGGAGGATTAGTTTATTAGACTACGTGGCCTTTTCTAGATAGGAAGACGAGTTCACTGATGTGAAGCCATGGAAATTAATCAAAGAATTTTATGGATTTTTTGGTTTCATCTCATTGACTGTTTTTTAAAAGTTGGAATGTTAATATGTTGTGTTTGGACTTTGGAGTTTCAATCAAGTGACCCTATTTTTAGTTTTATGACATTACATACATGGAATTGATTAATTGAAGTCGCTTGTTTAGCTTGCCATTGTTTCAAGTTCCTTTTCGTGATGATACAAATTTTACGGATGTGATTGCACATGCGTGATCAATTGTTACCGGAACTTGTAGACTTTTTTTTTGTTTTTTTTTATTTTGGGGTACAACTTTCTGAGGTCGAATGTGTTTACTGCCCAAAACCAGGGAAGGGAGATGGCTATTCCTGTTTGAGTGTTGATGCTCCTTTGATGATAATTGTATTGTTTGAGCCAAAATATAAGGTGCTGTTTGGAAGTGTTTTTAAAAACAAAAAACAATTTTAATGTTTTTTGGTTTCATGTTTTACAAAATTATTTTTGAAAACAAAAAAACAAAAGTTATAACTAAAAGGTCAAAAAAACAACTTTTTATTGTTTTTCACCATTTTTAAAACAGTTTTTTAAAACAAACCACAAATTTTCCCAACTTTTCCCTCCAAACAATTATTTTACTCATTTCAAAAACATTATCAAACACATTTATATCGATTTCCGTTATTAAAAACTACTTTTAAAAAATATTACCAAATATGTTTGCATTTTTAAAAACATCATTTTTAAAACATGATTTTTATTTTTAAAAATAGTTTTCAAAAACATTATTTTAAAAACGATACCAAACACGCCCTAATGTTTTTGTTCTGCCCAAGGCTTGGCCTAATGATAACTGTTATTTTATTTCTTGCTATTTGTTTGTTGCTTGAAGATAGTTTCATTTAAACTCTTGATAATGGGTTTTTTTTTTTTTTTTTTTCTATCTATGTGGTTGGTATGTGTTTTGTGTGTATTGCCACCGGTGCCCAACATGTCTTAATGGTAAAATGTGCACATTCAACTTGATAATATCTTTGGTTTCGAGTTGTCTGCACCACAAATGGGTATATGAAAAAAAAAAAAAAATCATATGTCAAACCTGTTAATAAAATCTTGTCATGAATTCAAAATATCTTCCTTTATTTTTAATTAAAACAATTAGGAATTTAATTAGGTGGTTTTCACACTCAAATCCAGAATGGTCATGTAAAGAGAATTTTCAACCTTATCCCATACATGGAGTCAGGCTAGGACTTCGAAAGAAACCAAAAGAGCATTATTATTTATTAGGTTACCTTTGAGAGTGCTTCTTCTATAACAAGTATTTTTGTATAAATAATTAAAAATAAAAAATAAAATAAAAATTACAACTACTTTTGGCTATATCATACTAACAAGAAGCAGCCTAAAACTAAATTGCAGCTCTTTCTATTGTCCAAGGTTTCTTTTTATTATACAGGAGGTCTTGAAATTGAATATCCTCCAAAGAATATGAGGTTTAATTTATATTTAATTATTACTGAAAATGAACTCTGTAGTTTCTAAGAAGAGTTCATCAGGGTCTAAGATAACGAATTGGAGTAGAAAATTTCTGTGTCGAATGGAAAAAACACGTAGATGCTGCAGGAAGGTTGTTTGTTTTCTTGATGAATCTCGTACACTTGAATTTCATCCTAAAATTTGAAGTCTTCAATTCCAAGAAGCAACTACTATCCATATTCTTCCTGAGACAACCCACAAACTATGGAAACATAAAAACATATGTACGGATTAATCTGAGAGACAAAACACAAGAGATCAGTCAGTACTAGACATGTATATACAAAGATAGTTTCAAGAGAATTAAGTAACAAGCTGTCGTACGTGCAAATGTTATGAGTAAGAGCTCCCTTCAGTCCAATATGCGGGCAAAGCAAACGGAAGAGTTGCTCCCACACCATGCACTTGGCTAAACTTAACACGTACTCGCCCTCCATTCATCATGTTAAGGGTAGCCTGGTGCATGAGATGGCAGCTCTAGCCGCTTCTCGGCCCTCGTTATCGGACTGCAAAGGAGCTCCCTTATTTAATTAGCTCCTACATGTATTCTTGATACGAAGCAAAAGGACTTATTAGCTAGCTAGGCATGGAGCATATATGGTCCTCACTTCTAGCTTCCTTAAATACTACAACTTGTCAAGAACCAGTCAAGTTTCCTTGATTGAGAACATGACCAGTAATGTTTCATGGGAATCTTGTCATTTCTTTCAAGTACTCATTTGGGGGTTTCCAAGATATTTTGAACACATCTGAGTGGATTCATATGATCTCATCCTTCCTGGTTTCACATATCCTTCTAATATTATTCTTCTGTCACATGCTGCCACTCATGAAACTACAGAACTTTGGACAATGATTGCTTCTCCGTAAGAGATTTGTGTATATATATTTACTAGAGTAACAGGGAAGATAATGTACGTAAAGTCACAAAATCAGTTGTCTAGATTTTGTAACCAGGTTGTCCGGCTAACAAAATCAATTGTCTAGATTGTGTAGCCCTTTGTCCACATCATAGAATCAGTTGTCTAGATTGTGTAACCCTTTGTCCACATCACACAATCAATTGTTTAGATTCTGTAATCGGTTTGTCCAGATCACAGAATCAGTTATCTAGATTGCATAACCGATTATTCAGATCACATAATTAATTATCTAAATCATGTAATTAGTTGTCTAGATTGCATAACCGATTATTCGAACCCATACGACCTTATGGTGCAGGTGTGAGGGGTTTACCGGATCAACCTCATCTCATCAATAAAAGACTAATATAACTCCTAATAGGAGTACCACTCCTAATATAACTAGAAATAAGAAATATAACATAACTATGAAATATAACTAAAAATATAATCCTAATATAACTAGGAAATATAATACAAGTTTGTTGTTTCTTGAGCCGTTGTTCATCTTTTCATATATATACAGTAATATTCTGTCATATTTTCTTTGTTTTCTAATAATCTTACACTGATTAGAACTAGTTTTAATAATAATTTTCTCCGGTTGGCAATTGACAAATAACACATTTCAGATATATATTTTTATCGATCGCTGGTGGACATCTGAACAGGCGTCAACTCTGTAATCAAAAGACAGAACAACTCATTTTCTCTATCAAATTTGACAAGATATTTCAATTGAACACAGTTAATTTACATTAATATACTATAATTTGTAAAAAAACACATGATGAAGAGAAAACTGAAAAGTTTGAAAAAGCCATTGGACCTCTAAGTTTTGTAATCGAATTACAAGTGATCACATAAGAGCTACCTAGCCTGTTAACAGTTACCATATATATTGTTGTTTGGATGCTGGGAATCTTTGATTCTTTGAAGCAGAAGTAGCCGTACCATTTTATTCCAAGGAGATCAAAAGTGGGTCAAATCATGAATGGCATTTTGTTTCTGCATTCTTGTATTTGTCATCCTTCAAAGCTATCTGATTCTGATTCTTCTCTTTCAAAATGTGAACTTTATGGCTGATGCAAGAAACAAACATTTTATTTATTTTAATCTAAAAAGGAGAGAATTGATTTAGACACGGCCATACTACACTGCCAAGGTTGTAAATACCCAAACCAATTTTATAAATTTGTAATTTTTCAAAATAATTCGGGATTTGAGAGAAAGAAACATACTCGAACCCACAACCTCATAATGTAGGTGCCAACCTTATATTTACATTATTAATGAAATTTATGTGTTTTGGGGGAGGAAAACAGACTCGAACTCATATCCTTAAGGTATAGATGTGAGGGTAAACCACTAGACCAAACCTCATCTTGTCTAAGAGTGGCGATAATGACACCTTTTAAAAAATGTATGTACACCCTTTTCGTAATCACATCTATCAAAATTATTGAAAAAAATTTTGGTTTGTAAATAAACCCCAGTACCCCACCTAATGCCAAAAATATCATTTATTTAATTATACTGTATTGTATTTTTGTATGTACACACAATCTATACCTATTAATAAGTTATTTAATCAATTTTATTATTATTTAAAATTTTGTTATTATCTTTAATTATATCATTTTTTTTTCCTTCGTCCCTCACTTCTTTTCTCTTTTATGTTTTCCTTGGACTCCATTTTTATTTCCTTTTTTTATTCTCTCTCTCATCATATCAAGCAACTCTCTCTATTTCTTCAAGAACAATTGATATTGATAAGAAAAAAAAAAAAGTCTAAAGCACGCATAATAATTTTTTTCTTCTAATAAAAATAATAAAATTAATTTAAAACTTACTTTTTCACAACCAACTTTGGATAATTTTGATTCATTCTCCATACTTAGAAATCGGTTTGTATTTTCTTAAAAGAAATTGAAAATATATTTAAAATTAGTATTTAAAAGAGAATCTAAAATTTAAGAAAATAGAAATATTTTTTAACGATATATGTTAATATCTAATCATTATAGGAATTTTTTTGTTCATAAAAGATTAAAATATGAAACTAATTAATAACATTTTTTACTTGGAAATATTACAATAATTAATGGGTGTACTTACAAACTATTTAGCCTTCTTAATAATTTTACTAAAGGTATTATTAGATATTTAAAAACATAATAAATTAGGGTGTTCATACCATTTTTAAATGATGCAAAATTGCAAATATAGCCACTTCTCCACTTCTTGTCTAATCTGTTTTATAACGTTGAACACCAAATCTACATAATCATTGTCGACAAAACACAAAATGTAAGTAATTTAAAATAAATGTTGTGAATGATGAGACTCTTACATGTAACGAGGTTATGTTAATGCATCTCGGTTCTTGAGTACATAAGCTAATGGGAGGAAATCATGAAAGTCCACAGAAAGGAAATCACAAAATAAATAAATAAATAAAATAAAAGAATTCATTGCTTTCGCCATCATACTACAACTCAGATTTGCTTGATTGTCAGAATTTCAGTCTTGGCCTTTTTTCAAAAAAATTATCTTGCTTGCGGAAGTTCTTGGCTGAGAAGAAGCAAGAGAAGCCTATAAAAGGACATGTAAAGCAATTGAGTAATATTATACGACTCAAATAATTAACCCAATTGATGTGGTAAGTGAGTTGTCATCACCACACACAATATGAGATGATGTGGTTAATGAAAAAACCACTTGCCACTTTATTTTGGTTGAAATTTGGACTAAATTTTTGGATTTTCTAGTATTATTAAAAGCAATTTGGTTTGAGATTTTATTTATTTGAAACGACACCGTTGGGACTAAATGAGAAATATGAGAAAAAAATAAATAAATCTTAGCCCTCCATCCTTGTCATTGGCAAAAGAAGAAAGAAATGGAGTTCAAGGTTGGGCTAGATGCATTTCATCTCATTGGCCCATCAAGAAGTTGGCCTACAAAATTTGGGTTAATTTAAATTTTTGATAGAGTGTTGATATTTGCACCCCTTAAAAATTATATGTACATTCCAAATTAATTTTTTTTTGAAAATTCAAAATTACTCTTGAATAAAATTACGTAAAAGACTAGATAGTTTGTAAGTACATCCACCAATAATCTATTTTCTCATACTTCAAATAATAATAATAATAATAATCTAGGGTACGTCCTGTAAGCGTTTTTCATTGACTATTTTTTAAAAAGAAAAATGAAAATGAAAATGAAAACGAAAACGAAAATAGTGTTTTTGGTTTTAATTTCGAAATCCAAAAACGCGTCTAATGACATATACTGAAAGCTGTATTCTGAAAATGAAAACGTAAAAATCGCGTCTGGTGGGTAACCGAAAAATATCAAAAATTGTAATTTTCCTTTCATTTTTATGTTGTAATTTTTTAATTTGATTAAAAGTGAATCAATAATTCATCCCAAATAATTATCAAATAACATCATACACATCGAAATTCAAGTTGAAACTGAGAGACATCGATAAAAGATTTGAAACTAGTAATTAAAGAAAATTAAAAATTAATTTTTTTTAAAAAAAAATATCTGATTTAATTCATCACAATTGGAGCTTCATTAGTACAGATTTGTTTCTTGTAAAAATTTTGAGGAAAAAAAAAGATTCCAATGCCCCCAAATTCATCACACTAAAATTAATTATCGATTACACAACTGTTTTCTTCTTAGACATCAAAACCCACAACAAATATCAATGCTCCGCCACTGTAACCACCAACACGCCACCACCGTCGTATTCATTGCTGCCGCTCTCGTCACCGCCGCCGACTCACCAAATCTCGGATCTCCCCATGTAGTTCTCAACAAATCTCCAATGACTCAATTCTTTTATAAACTTTTTTCCAAAATGGAGATTTGGTCTCTCCACAGCCTAAAATCCAGATCTCCAAATCAAAATTAAAAAAATATATAAAGAGATTGCTCAGTGCTAACAGAATGAGAAGAAGAAGAGAGATATGAAAAAGAAGAGAGAAGAAGAGAGATATGAAGAAGAAGAGAGAAGAAGAGGAGGAGAAGGAACTGGTCTGACGAAGAAGTGAAGAATGAAAGAAAAAAATAATTGAGGCTTTTTTTTTATTTTTATTTTTTTTTTTATGAAAAACAAAATGGAAAACATCTTTTAGTTGTTTTTCAAATTATTCATTTTTTACATTGGTTTTGTTTTTCATTTTGTTTTTGTATTTTAAAAACAAAATAAAAAACAGCTAACAAACACGAATTTTAAATTGTTTTCGGAAAACAAAAACAAAAACACCCATTTTTTCTCTACCGGACAGCCCCCTATTTTCTCAAACCCTATATGATGGTCTTTGAATGGATTATCACATTACAAAATCGCTAACGCAGTTGTCATCTAATGCATTATTAGTGCTAAAACTTATTTGGTAAATCACTGGATTTTGTGACCTAAACATAAAGAAAACAAACATGCAATAATATATATGCAACTTCAGATGTCCCTTTATTAAGCATCGATCCAACCTATTTTCTGTCTTTTTTTTCTTTTCTTTTTTTTGAAATGGGTTAGACAAACCCAGAAACCTATTTTATGTTTTTAATCTCCTAAATATCCATCAAACACCTCCAATTAATCCAATGAGAAACATCTCTCAAGTGCTACAAACTAGGCTCAATTCAGTCAAAGAAAAAAACGCAATACCACCACAGTAATCCCCTAAATTGCATACAACTAACTTCATCTAGTAATTCACAAACTCGCTGTTAGCGAACAAACGTCACTAAGCACGCGGAAGCGTTGCCCGGATAGAACACAAACAAACACAATAACAAAGAAAAAATAAGATGAAGAGAAATAATTAAATCCAATCAAACACAACACAAGAGTTTTACGTGGAAACCCAAATCAGAGAAAAAACCACAGCCGTCAGGACGACAAGAGAAAGTTCCAATATGTAGTAAATTGTTACAACCACACACTCAGGTTCTCTCTCTTAATAATACCCAAAACCCAATTACACCCAATGCTCACTTTGAGATCTCTCTAGTATTTACTATTTTGCTCCACCACTCACATGTGTTTTTCACACACCAATAACCTAGTTATTATGGTCTATTTATATGTATTACAGGGAGTTTAAACTAACAAGGAAATCTATCTCCTAGTCATACAAGAATACTTGTTCCACATAAATACTATTTCCTATTTATGACAAGTCTTCTTTCAATGAGAAATCCTTTTCCTATTCGAACTTCAAGAAATAACTTATTTCCTCGTCCATGAATATTTCCTGATTCAACGCGTGTATGTGATTGACTACGATTCAAGTTGCAGTTGGCCACCCGCTTCTTAAACCGCGTAGAACTTGATCACTCAGAAAACCGTGATCTCTATGCGTCATCATCGTCGACCGCTGCCATGGCCGCTGTGAAAGCCACAACGTGAAACACTGGAGTTGGACCGCTCTGCTTGCGCTGCCAAAATAATTCGCAGCGGTGTCCTACCGCTGCCATTACCGCTACCAAAGCTACAGCGGCAGCGGTTTGAGCTATTCTTCGTTTCTTCTGTTCTTCAATGTCCTCAAGCCTCCCTCAAACATAAACTCATACTCCCAAACGCTCTCACATCTCCAGGAAGTCTCCGTATTGGTAAATCGTGTTTGGTATCCATTGGAGAATTCAAGCCATATCTAACAATCCTCCCTTATAGCGAGAATTCCCAAAACTTGTCCTCAGCTACAATCCTATCATCAAGAATCAACATACCCACCACTAGGTATAACCACTTAGGAAACAACCATCCCAAGATTTCACCGACACATGTCAAAATTTACCTTGCTGAAAATTGTGATGCAACTCCTCACGTTAGGTTCCTAGGGAGTTCGCTCAGCCATCAACATCCTTGTCCACCACACACCTTGCATCACTTCCTAACCAATGCCCACGCGTAATTGTGGACCCGCTATCGGCTACATCTTTTTCACGGCAACTAGCGGTCATGCCATGAGGATGTTTATGCCCCTTTAGAGGACATCGCTGTAGTCGTCAAACTCAAGAGAGGCGATTGCCGGATCACCCTCTTTGGAGCCCTTAGCCGCACTTGTTTTCTTCTTTTGACAATCCTTCATTATGTGTCCAGACTGTTCACATCCCCAACAAGTGACTTTCCCTTTGGAGTTCCCCTTTTTCCTGTCAACCAAAAGAACAGAGTTATCAGAAGATTTACCTTCACTTTTTAGCCTTCGTTCCTCAGAGATAAGTTTGTTCGCTACATCTCCAAAGCATATAGTTGAACTCCCATGCATCAAAATTGGCTTCATGTGCGCATAGGACGATAGAAGGGACCAGATGAGTCTAAGACCTTTGTCTTCTTCATCAATCTTTACTCCAATCGACTCTAATTCTGAAACTATCCCATTAAGCACTCCCAGATGATCAGAAATTTTCATACCTTTAGTCATCTGCAGCATGTGAAACTGCTCCTTCAGGTAGAATCGATTGCAGACGCTATTTGCTTGATACAATTCTTCAAGCCTCTCCCAAAGTTCTTTCGCTGAATATGTTCCATGAATATTTGCAAGAACATTCTTGGCTAGGCACAATCGAATCGTATCGCACTTGCAGCTCTCTCATCCAAATCCTCCCAATCATCATCGCTCATCTTAGATTTTTCAGAAGTAGTACTAGTCGTTTCTTTGTTAGAATCTCCAGAGCCTTCAGGGTTTGCAGGGGTTGACTTGCCCTTTAACGCCTTGTGTAAACCATATTGGATTAATATATCTTTGACTTGAATTTTCCACAAGCCAAAGTTAATCTTTCCGTCGAACTTCTCAATATCAAATCTCATCATCCTTGCCATAAAGTTGTTAAGACCACTATCAAGCAACCGAGGCTCTGATACCAATTGTTAGCGAATAAACGTCACTAAGCCCGCGGAAGCGTTGCCTGGATAGAACACAAACAAACACAATAACAAAGAAAAGATAAGATGAAGATGAAGAGAAATAATTAAATCCAATCACACACAACACAAGAGTTTTACGTGGAAACTCAAATCAGGGAAAAAACCACGGCCGTCAAGACGACAAGAGAAAGTTCCAATATGTAGTAAATTGTTACAACCACACACTCAAGTTCTCTCTCTAAATATTACCCCAAACCCAATTACACCCAATGCTCACTTCGAGATCTCTTTAGTATTTGCTATTTTGCTCCACCACTCACAAGTGTTTTTCACACACAAATAACCTAGTTATTATGGTCTATTTATATGTATTACAGGGAGTTTAAACTAGAAAGGAAATCTATCTCCTAGTCATACAAGAATACTTGTTCCATATAAATACTATTTCCTATTTAAGACAAGTCTTCTTTCAAGGAGAAATCTTTTTCCTATTCAAACTTCAAGAAACAACTTATTTTCTCTTCCATGAATATTTCCTGATTCAACGCGTATATGTGGTTGACTACAATTCAAGTTACAGTTGGTCACCCGCTTCCTAAACCGTGTAGAACTTAATCACTCAGAAAACCGTGATCTCTATGCGTCATCATCGTCGATCGTTGCCATGGCCGCTATGAAAGCCACAGCGCCACCCGCAGCGTGAAACACTGGAGTTGGACCGCTTTGCTTGCGCTGCCGAAACAATTCGCAGTGGTGTCCTACCGCTGCCATTACCGCTGCCAAAGCCATAGCGGCAGCGGTTTGAGCTGTTCTTTGTTTCTTCTATTCTTCAATGTCCTCAAGCCTCCCTCAAACATAACCTCATACTCCCAAACGCTCTCACGTCTCCAGGAAGTCTCTGCATTGGTAAATCGTGTTTGGTATCCATTGGAGAATTCAAGCCATATCCAACACTCTCAACATAAAACCGACACTATTGAAGGGCAACAGAGCAAACTAATTCGGATTTTTTTCCACTGAATCCCCCATTTTTAAGTTCACAGGCCAAATCAAGTTTCATCAATGTACACTGAAATTTGAGCCTTTTCAATTTGGTGGAATATTTTGGAGAAGCTTGGGAGAATTTTGAGCTTAAAAAATAGTAATGCGATGAAAATAAATGTTTTCAGATAATTTTTGAGTTATCCCAAAAAACATTTGCAGGAGTTAGATTATTTATTTGAATAAAAAAATATAAAATAATAATAAAGTTGATTAATTAGATAACAATTTAGTGGGGTGCAATTACAAAAAACAATACAATAAAATTTTAAAAAGGGTATTTTGGGCATTAATTGGGGTTTATTTACAAAACATAGATTTTTAAAATATTTTGGGGGTGTACTTACGAAAGGGGTGTACATACGGTTTTTAAGGGGTGCCAATATCATCACTCTTTTTGATATTATGAATGTGAAGGAGTATTGTATTTTTTTTAAGTAATATATAAGTTTGGATTTTTTGATTTTTTTTGGGGGGAGGGCTCGAATCCACAACCTCATGATATATGTGTGAATGGTATACCACATGACCAACCTCATATCATCTGAAGGAGTATTATATTGATATTACTTCTACGGTTCTACAATTTACCACAAAAGGGAGGAATTGCCATATAAAAATGACTTAATTTCTAGAATTTAGATGCGCATAACTCCTCCCCTTCCACGACAGTGTTGGTGAGTTCGAAAGGGTTTGAGTCCTACCTTACGCATCTTACAAGTAAGTTTGTGAAAACTCCACGATGTTGTGAGAGTAAATATCCGGATTGCACATGTAGCGTTTAATCTCGATAGATCCTTCTCTAATCCATTCAATTTCAGAATTTATTGTAATATCTATTTTTTTTAAAAAAAAATTAGATATTAATTTTTCTAATTAAAAAAATTAACCATTTTTATTGGGCAGTGGCAATTTTGTGTAATTATATAAATTAGATGAAAGCGTCTGGTCCTAAGACTTTGTAAATGATAAGTCCATTTCACCAAAAATAAAATAAAATAAAAATAAAGACAATGACTTATTATATGTTGTGCAAGAGTGTAACCTATTCAATGGTTTCGGAGGAGTTGTCACTTGTCATCCATCATTCTTTGAAGGGCAGCACAATAAATATTATGAATTCAGAATTTACATACAAAAAATAGGATAGTATAAATATATGAACCTAAAACTTGTGGAATTTAAATATGAATTTGTTCATGTTAAGTTTAATGTAAATATATATATATATATATATATATATATATATATATTGATAATTGAATAGGCATAGTGACGTACGTTTTATGGTATGCAAGCATCAACATATATTTATAGGATATTTTTTTCTGATCAACAATAATATTCATCCATGTTATCACCATATGCCATAACCACTCACTGTCGCAAAATCTTTAAGAATTTGAATTCTGATTAGCCGTTGATCCTATTTCTGTAAACACTTTTGTAATTTCTCCTGTACACAAAACGACAACTCCAGATTCCAGAACAGAAAATTAAAGCTACGTTTGGCATACTGTACTGGATTGGATTATGTCTAATACAGTCTTATATTTGATGTTTCACCGTATTGGACTGTATTGCCATTTTATTCCAAGGAGATCATCTATCAAAATTTTATTTTATATTCCTTTTATCTTCTTTTTTATGCTTATTTATTTTATTTTTATCCTATAAAATTTAAATTGAAAAAGATAATGTGAATCAATTTTTTTTTTAAAATTTAATAATATATTTGCTATGATATTTCCATACATAATAAAATGATATAATAAGTCTTTTGGCTAGTTTTTTAATTTTTTTATTATACAATATTACAATATTTCGGGGTTTGGAGTGAAAGAAAAACTCGAACTCACAACCTCAAGTTATTAAGTTATATTAGTTCTACAAAATCAACAACAACAACAAAAAAAAAACATTAATTTGCCATATTAACTCTTTAATTTTTAATTTTTATCATATAAAAATCGTATTAAGAAAATAATATAAATTAAATTAATAATTTATTTGGAATACATCGTTGTCTTCTTTTGGATACTTATTTATTTAAGGGTGCCCCATAAAATTTCTCCACACACCCATTTTTTCTTAAATTATTCTAAAACTAAAATAATTTATAATAAAATTACTTGAATACCCAAATACAATAAACTTTCTTCATCTTCCTCATCCTCAGCAACTGAAATAAAATAAAATAAATAAATAAATTCATCATTCAATACTCAATAAAGTGAGGTATGGTTATTTCCGTATTTCGCAAGCAATATTGTTATCTTGGTGACTTGGTCTCATCTTTCTCCAAAATTATTATTTTGAAAAATTAATAAAAAAGGTTGCAAACAACAGCACATCAACAACAACAATGAAAAAGAAGAAACAACCTCGTTTTTTTTAATCCAAAAATCCCTCGATCTGTTTGTGTATCCTTAAAAAAAAAAAAAAAAAAAAAAAAAAAAAAAAAAAAAAAAATGAATTCTTAATGAGTTACTCTGTCATATTATTACATTTTAGGTGATTGTTAGGGATGTAAAACTTTTTTTTTTTTTTTATAGAACTGTTATGTGATTGTTAGGGATATAAAAATGTTTATGGGTTAGGTTGGTTCTATGGATTTTCTTATACCAAGGTCAATTTTTCCTATAAAATAACCATAACTCATTCTAGGGATGTCTGAGTATGCTTTTGAGTATCGAATGAATTTTTTTTTTTTTTTTACCGGTTGCCGATGAGGAGGAAGAAGATGGATTTGTGTTATTTGAGTATAAAAGTAATTTTATTGTATATTATTTTAATTTTAAATTATTTAAAAAAAAAATTGGATGTTTGGAGATATTTTATGGGTGGCAATAGAGCTACCCTTTATTTAATTGTTTTTTATTTGTTAATCATATAAAATTCATATTCAAAAAATAATATAATCAAAATTTTATTTGTAATAATTTGTTGTATATGGAAATGTCTTATTTTACATCTCATTTATTATAGGCTAATTGGCACCGATGCCCCCTAAACTCTTTCAAAATATGCACTATGCCCCTTATACCTTCTTTTTTTTTCGCCACTAAACCCTCTAAACTCTCACAAATTGGCAAATGCCGACTGTAGATGCCCTCTCACAGGAGGCAAAAACCCAAATGTTTGCCAAAAAACGAGAGTTCAAGGGGTTTAGTAGCGAAAAAAGAAAAAAAAAGTATAGGGGACATAGTGCATATTTTGAAAGAGTTTAGGGTGCATCAGTGCTAATTAGCCTTTATTATATTTTATCTTTTGGGGGTGTATTCATTTTGGATTTCAAAAGACTTTTAATGACTTTTATAGAATTAAAAAGTTTGGGTGCATTCAATGTTGACCTTTAAAGACTCTATAAAAGTCATGGGGTACTTTAAATATGACATTTAATCAAGACTTTTTAACAGTCTATGAAAATCATAAGGTATTCAAAATCTCAATGATTTTTAATGACTTTAAAATATAAATGACTTTTAATGACTTTTAGTTATAACAAATCTCACAATTTGTCTTTAATTCCTACCAAAGACTTTTAATGATTTTTTTTTTCTTTTTCTTTTTCTTAAATAGAAAGAATTTCACTTTAGAAGAAAAATATAAAACTCTTTAAATAACATTGTTGACGGTGAAATTTGGATTGCCACGCACTCAACAATTATATTAATTCAATGTAAAACGAGAAAATAAAGAATGCATGCTAGAGACAGATTTTACGTGGAAAACCTTTGAATGGGAAAAAACCACGGCGCCCCAGAGGGCAGAAAGATAATACTATGCTTATTGCTTTGTTTACACACTTAGATCTCTCATACAATTGCTCTCTTCTCTCAGTTTTTGAACCTCCTCCTCATGGGATAGATGGTTCTATTTATACATGTTAATTAGGGTTTCCTCTTGCTTTTAGCCGTGTTGGTGGTAGGATTCCCCCTTTGATTTGTACTAGGATTCTCATGTTGTCACGGATTCGGATATGTTTTATCTTTTTTCCTTTTTATGATTCCTTGTTGTCATGGGTCTTCTAGAAGTTAGGGTTTATTTATGTGTTCCTGCCGGGTCGGTTTAGACCCAGTACGTTGATGCAGCGAACACCTCCATTTCTGGATATTACCTTTCGGCGACTACGTTTTTATCTTTGGCGAGTAAATGTCTAGCTCTGGCGACCACACTCTTGACTTATTGACTTAAGACGGCACACTGACTGGCCACGTTTTTCTCCCTTGACCTGGTCAATGTGTGACGTGGCCACCTTTTCTTCAGCATTTATTGATTCTGTTGATGACGTGTCTGCTTGACGAATTTATACATACAACAATACCCCTATAAATACTTCGAGCCGAGTGAATGATTTGGTCCTTTTAATTCGCTTGCCTTCACGAGTAGTATTTATATCCATGCTTTTAAGGTTTCGGCGCGTTTTATAAATAACTTCCTTCTTTCTTCTTTTCACCACGTGTTGCATTGATTGGTTGATTCTTCCGGTGCAAGTTTTTAATTTTAGCCACACAATCTCTGGTGCTTCCACTCACTTAATAGGCGAAGATACGCTCTGGCTGCTTGGTGATCCCCGAGACGCCACATGTCCATTATGTGGTGGTGATTATTGCGGCTGGTTACTGTGACCATCACTCATATTAATTACGTATCCCTTATCTGATTTTCTTTTTGAATTTCAAAGTTCCCTCTTATAAGGCCCGATCGTTTCTTCTTCCTTATTTTACCCTTTTCACTTATTCTTCTATTTTCTTGTTCTTTCTCTAACAACAGAATTCGTTCATTCTCTTTCCTTCTTCTCCCTTAGACATTTCTTCCGCTAATTTCTTTTATTTTATTCCATTGTCGGACGGCTCCCCTTGAACTCGATCGTGATTATTTCTTGGCATCCCCAAATCTCCTGCTCATTCTCCGGACCTAGGGTTTTTCTGGTGAGTTTTCATGGATCACTCCTTACGTTCTTCTCTTTTTAATCAGATGATGCAAGCTATAGAGCTTGGTGACAAATGTACCGCAGACAAAATTGAATCTTTGATTCGCAACTTTCACCCAGATTCTCCGTTCCACTTTCTGTTTTCGTTCCATCTTCTGAAGATAATTTTATCCCTAACATTTCTCCTTCGTCCTCTAATAGTGATTCTCTAGTGATGCCAAGGTCTTCTAAACCAGGTGGTAGCAAACGACGCACCTCTAGGGCCCCTCGTGAGTCCCTACTGGATGCGCAGACGACTGTTGACTCTGACGTTGAAGACCATCAACGAGATAGGCTGCATTTTTCGTTAGATCGTCCGTGCTCCTTCGACACAGAAGTTAATGTGGTTGGCGAGGGCGAGGGCGAGGGCGAGGGCGAGGGCGAGGGCGAGCTCCTCAAGTACAAGAGTCGCTTTGATATTCCAGACTCGGTGACTTTGATACTACCTGGTGATCGAGCAGTGTGGAATTCCCCTGAAAATGCGGTCGCCATTTATGGCGCCATGCTCAGCTGTGGGGTAACCCTTCCCCTTCAGCCTTTCATCGCCAGGTTTCTCACGGAGGCTCGAATTGTGCCGGCACAACTCGCCCCAAATAGTTATAGGATATTGATGTGCCTGTGCCTAATGTGGAAGTTGAAGGGTTATGGGCCCTCTACTCCTCGCGAGATCTGCCATTTTTACACATTAAGACAGGCGGGCAATGGTGGCACGTATTTCCTTCTCTCCTCACCTCACCTGTGGAGAACTAGATCCCTAAGGGCGCAGCGAACCCTGGTCAGGTAGAGATTTCCAGTGACGAGAAGAAGAAAGGTTTTATTAGGTGGAAAAATAGTTGGTTTTTTGGTGGTGGTGAGTGGGGCCGAGATGTGCCAGCCAGCAGTCGCCGTAACCTTTCGGCGAAGAAAGTTCCCAGGCACTTCACATCTCCTGAAGCCTGGTCGAAGGCAGTCCCCGTTTTGCTAGATGGGGAGATATCTCACCTTGCCGCAGCGGCCATCCTTCCTTTAGACTCGAGGGATAGGTCATTCCTCTTGGATGAGGAGAAAATGATCGCTCAACGGGTTTTCCTACGCCTACCTGCTAGGCTACCTCGTCGTAAGTCTTTATCAGTTTTTTTTCTTTTTCTTTTGTATTATTTGTTTCTTTTTATTCTGTTAGTGACACTTGGTTTATTCTTCTTACAGTGAGTGACTTTGATACCGTTTGCGACTACAAGCCCGGGCAGTGAAGAATTCCGAGGCTGCCAGTAAAAGACATGCTGCTAGTTTGGCCAAGGAGGGAATTGCTAGCCCGGATGGTGATGATCCCTCGGACGGCGAGGAGGCTGGTGATGTTACTGGGGGAGGTGTCAAGTCGGGGGAGCCCTCTATGCGTGCAAAGGTTGTTGCGAATGCTCCTGTTGCGGCTACCCCTCCTGTGAATATTCCTGCTGCGAGTACTCCCAGTCGTAAAGGTAAAGAAAAAGTGGGTGCTTCAGGAGGGGTCAGTGACATCCCTACTTTTAACGCGGATGTCCCTGAGACTCCTCTTGATCCTGCGAGTGATCTGGTCCCCAGAGCTGGTAGAGGTAAATGCCCATCTGAGGGTACCTCTGATCATGCTGCTCGACCCCCTAAGCGGGCATCAAGGGTAGTGCAGTATGTTATCTCTTCAGACGAGGAGGGTACTGACGAGCCAGCTCTTACCAAAACTCCCCTTACTCAAATGGCTATTCGTGAGGGTCCTGCTAAGGGGACTGATGCAGCGGTGCCTCCCCCCGGGGAGGTTGATGAATTAAATATCCCTTCTTCTACTCCGCCTTGAACAGCCTCTCCTCTGGTGGCCATGGGCGAGTCAAATGCTTTTTCAGATCAACCTAGGCCGTCTGGTCAGCCAAAGTCAGTTGATCGGCCAGGACTATCGAAGCAACTTGGGACCTCCGCTTCTGGTTCAGGTTTTGCCTATGAAGCCCCTCCTACGGGACCCACAGAAGCCGAAGAAGGGACCGTGTCTCTTTCTGATTTTTTGGCTACCAAAATTTGTGCGCACTTGGTTAATAATGATGTGTACATTGGTGAGGGCTGGGAGCATGTAAAAGACAAGTCCTGCAACATGAAGATGGAATTTTTCTTCAACTGCCACTCTCTGGTAAGCTTCTTGCCATAAATCTATGTATCTTTTTCATACATACTTCCTAATTCGGCTGTTTCTCTTTTTAGATGATGTCTGAGTTGGCTAACACCTACAAGTATGGGAACAAGGCTTCTTGGGAGATCAAGCGCTTGCGTGAGCGGGCTTCTACTTTGGCTGCTGAAAAGCTTTCTGCCGAAGAATCCTATGCTCAACAGCTTGCTCAGCTAATAGAGTCCTCCGATGGTCATCTGTCTACTCAACTAGCTACCGAGGAAAAACTGTCTGCTGCTGAGGAAGAGATTCGCTCGTTGAAGGAGTGTTTGTCTACTAGCCAAGAATTTCTTGCAGCGCATTTGGAGGCTGAGTGGGTAACTGAGGAGGCTAAGAAGAAAGCTGAATGTGAGGCGCTGGACTTGCGCAATCAGTTATCTTCGCGTGAACTCATCTTTGATCATTTAAAGGCTGTTTTGGAGGTTGAAGCAGTTGATCGCTTCAAGAGATCCCCTGCCTACGACACACTTTTATTGCGCGAATTTGAACGAGGCATGAGGCAGTCGAAGAAGTTCTTCGCCATGAAGGACCATTCGAATGACAAGGCTCTAAGGCGCTTTGACAGGTTTCTCCAACAGCATATGGCCAGCGGGGTGGATTCGATTAAAGAGCAGATAAAGCGATGGAAAGCCCACTGCCGTTTTAGCAGGACTGAGCCTCATCCCATGCATCTAGAAATCCCCAGCAAGTGTGTCTTCAATACATACTATTCTGGTCAAAAGGGCAGCTTCTCTGGTTCTGGTGCTGAACCTGATTTGGGTCCTATTGCTGGTAGGGATTATGGGCCTTTCATGCCGGATGGGGATGGAGAAGTCACCTGGCCTTCTGAGGAGAAGATCGAAGATGAGGAAGACAGCGAGGGCCCTCCTGCAGCTAGTTGAGATTAGGTTTTAGGAATATCTCATAATTGTAAATATCTATATATTTTTTTAACCTTCAAGTGTAAATGACTTTTTGATTCTATAAATTATTTTGTAACTCCTTTAGCTCTATTTTTGTTCAGCTACCTTTGCTGAGTTTTCGGCTTACTTAGTGTTTCACCAAGTTTTTAGCATATTTTATAGCTTTATTCAGCTGCCATTGCTGAGTTTCGGCATACTCAGTGTTTGTCAGGACGTATCCGACCATACATTAAGTTTTTAACATGTTATTTAGTCAGCTGTCATTGCTGAGTTTCACCATATTATTGAGACGTCTCCCTCATGCTTTTTGCTTGTCTTTTTGGTTTTCAGCTGGCTTTTTCGTCTCTTTAGGGATTTTACTTTTCCCGTAATGGCGATTGCCAATTTCTGTAACTTGGGATTTTTTTTTTCTTTCGCCAGTTTGCTGCGAGTATGAGATTCATCTGTACGCGATGGTAGTGATGTATGACGGTGAATGCCCTTTGTGACTGGCGAGTCAAATCATGAATTTTCAGTAATAAATTACTTTTTATTGAATACTTCCTGCAACTCTTGTTAACATAGTCACAGATAAAAATGCTAAAATGAAAACTGTCTAAGAATAAAAAAGATTGAAATAAATCCTAAAAGTAAGCGAGAAGTCAAGGGTAATATGTCTTCAAGTACTGCGCATTGCATGGCCGAGGTAGTTCGCCTAAACCCTCTCGAGTAATGCGATATGCCCCGTGACCAGCTATGTCTGTAATTTGATAAGGCCCTTCCCATTTGTCCGCGAGTGATCCTGCAACTTTGTCTCTTGTTCCTGGGTTCACCATCTTCAGCACCAAGTCGTCAAGCGCGAACCTTCTCTCACGTACATGTGAGTTGTAATATCTGGCTACCCTCTGTTGGTACGCAGTGTTTCTTATTTGTGCGCGCTCTCTTATTTCTTCTAATTCATCCAGACCGCATTTTAACATATCAATGTTGAGTTCTGGTTGAAAGAGTTGTACCCTTGGTGAAGAGAAAGATGTTTCCACGGGAATGACAGCTTCAGCTCCGTAAGCCATGGAATATGGGGTTTCACCTGTTGAACCCCTTTCTGTGGTTCAATATGCCCAGAGTACCTGTGGTAGTTTATCTGCCCAGCTACCCTTTTTCGTTGCCAATTTAGCTTTCAAGTTGTGCTTTATGATCTTGTTCACTGCTTCAGTTTGGCCATTCGTCTGCGGATGTGCTGGGGAGGCGTAGTAGTTGTTGATGCCATACTTGTCACACAGCTCCCTGAATTTCTTGCCATCGAATTGGGTCTCATTGTCCGTGATGATGGTGTTTGGTATCCCGAATCTGTACATGATATTTTTTTTCACAAAGCTTATAGTGTTTGCTTCCGTTATATGCACCAATGGTTCGGCTTTTACCCACTTCGTAAAATAATCCACGGCTACTATGGCGTGCTTCGCTCCTCCAGTTGCTGTTGGCATTGGGCCAAACAAGTCAATTCTCCACATGGCGAATGGCCAAGGCGAGGTAATACTCTGCAAGAGTTCAGGTGGTTGGCGGATGTTATTGGCAATTTTTTGACACGCCTCACATCTTGCTGCCACTCTTTTAGCGTCGACGAATAATGTTGGCCAGTAAAAACCCTGCCTTAATGTTTTGTGGGCTAGGCTGGCACCCTCAGCGTGATTCCCACAATTTCCACTATGTATGCTTCTCAGGATACCTTCTGCTTCTTCAGGCCCGACACATCTCTGCAGCGCCCTTGAGTACCCCCTTTTGTACAGTTCTCCATTGAGTACTAAATATCTTGTAGCTCTGTACTTCAATCTTTTTGCTTTTAATGGATCACTTGGGAGTACATCATTGACGAGGTACTCTTTGATTGATGTGATCCAGCTACCTCTTTCGCCAAAGACTGCCCCAACTTCCTTCGGTTTAACTATACTCGGCTGCAGTAGGCGGATCATAGAGATAGTTCTGGGCCAAATGTTGATCGTGGCGGATGCCAATTTGGCTAAGGCGTCAGCTTGTTCATTTTCTTCTCTGGGGATCTGAATAATTCTATATTCTTTGAATCTTTCCAGTAGCTCCTTTGTTAATTCCGGGTAGGCGATCATGCTTTCATCTCTCGCCTGGTATTCATCTAGCACCTGATTGACAACAACTTGAGAGTCGCTGAAGATTTCCACTTCATCTGCTCCTAGTACTGTGCAAACTTTTAGTCCTGCTATGAGTGCCTCGTATTCAGCTTGATTGTTAGTAGCTTTGAAGTCAAAACGCAGGGCACATTCGACTGGGTCTCCTTCCGGGGTTGACACCACTACCCCTGCCCCGCTGCCATACATGTTTGACGACCCGTCAATGCGGAGTTGCCATTTGAATACTTTCTTGTTTTGCTCCACCATCATTCTTGCCACCTCTATGCTTGGCTCGGTGAACTCTGCTACAAAGTCTGCCACTGCTTGGGCTTTGATTGCTGTCCTTGGAAGATACTCTACATCGAATTCACTCAACTCGATCGCCCACTTCGTCAATCGACCGGATACTTCTGGTTTTTACAGAATTAATTTCAGTGGACAGTTGGTGTATACTCCGATTTTATGAGCCTAGAAATATGGCCTTAACTTCCTTGCTACTGTTATTAGAGCGAGTACCATTTTTTCGGCCGATGAGTACCTGGATTCGGCTGGTAACACTGCTTTACTGGTGTAGTATATTAGTTTCTGGATCCCCTCCTCTTGTCTTACCAGCACGGAACTTGTGGCTGCTTCAGAGACGGATAAGTACATATACAATGTTTCTCCTGTTTCCGGTTTTGATAGCAGCGGTGCTTGCCCGAGGTAATCCTTCAAGGCCTGGAAAGCTCTTTCACAATCCTCGTTCCACTCGACCCCCTTTCCTTTCTTTAGGGCTTTGAAAAATGGTAGGCATCGGTCCGTTGATTTAGCTATGAACCTGCTCAGCGATGCTAGGCACCCCGTGAGTCTTTGGACGTCCTTCAAAGTTTTTGGTGAGACCATTTTTGCCAGCGCTTGGATTTTTTAAGGGTTCACCTCTATTCCTCTTTGATGCACTTGATATCCTAGAAATCTCCCAGACGGTACGCCGAACACGCATTTTGTTGGATTCAACTTCATTCCATACCTAACCAACACATCGAATGTCTCCCTTAGGTCATCTATATGCTTATCTGTTGTGATGCTTTTTGTCAGCATGTCGTCAACGTAAACCTCCATATTTCTTCCTATCTGTCTGGCGAACATTTTGTTGACTAAGCGCTGGTAAGTTGCTCCAGCGTTTTTCAAGCCGAATAGCATGACTGTGTAACAATATAACCATTGATCTGTGGTGAACGCTGTCTTCTCCTCATCTGGCTTGTGCATTTTTATCTGGTTATATCCTGAGTATGTATCCATGAAACTTAATGTTTCATGTCCGGCTGTTGCATCGACCAGCTGGTCAATTCTTGGTAGCGGAAAGCTATCCTTGGGGCAGGCCTTGTTCAGATCGGTGAAGTCGACGCACATCCTCCATTGGATGTTCTTCTTTTTCACTAGAACTACATTTGCCACCCATTCCGAGTACTTAACCTCTCTGATTGATCCTGCGGCGAGCAACTTGGACACCTCCTCTTTTATTGCCGCACTTCTCTCTGGGTTAAAACTTCTCCTCTTTTGCACTACTGGTTTGCATTTTTCGTTCACAGCCAAGTTGTGTGAAATCACACTTCTTTCAATCCCCGGCATGTATTCATGGCTCCAGGCGAAAATATCCTTGTACTCTTTCAACAAGTTTGTCACATCTCTCTTAACCCGTTCAATCAGTCTTGCTCTGATCTTGGCTGTTTTGTCCGGCTCTGCTTTATTTAAAACAATTGACTCAGTTGGCTCTTCCTTTTCTCTGCTTGTTTTGTCCCTTGGGTCCAATTCAAAAGTTTCCGGGTTATCCTCCTACACTTTCTTGTTTACCTCGAAGATGCTTAATGTCTCCATCCCTACCTTATCCTTGAAGATTGACAGGTTGGCGCGGCGTGCCATCTCCTGTGACCCATTCAATTCCCCGACTCTGAATTCTGTAGGGAACTTTACTTTCAATGCGTGGGTTGAAGTGACGGCTCGAGCTTTGTTAAGAAACGGTCGACCAAGCAAAGCATTATACGGCCAATTATGGATGTTGACTACAACAAAGTCCAGCAGGATTGTTCGCCTACATGGTGCTGTACCAAACCTCACCTGCAGCTTCACAGTTCCCAATGATCTTACTTCTTCGCCCCCGAAACCTTTCAACGGCACATGGAAGGGTTCTAAGTCCTTTCTATCCAGCCGCAACTCATCGTATACCCTAGCACTTAGAATATCAGCTGAACTCCCGTTGTCAATCATTACTCGAAGGACATCCCTGTGTGCTATTCGAACCCCCACTACGATTGCATCATTAGGCTTTGCATCAATTCCGTTTGAGTCTTCTGCTGTAAATATTATGGGGTCATGTCCTTCTCTTCCTTTCTTGGGGTTTCTTTGCACAGAATTGATCTCCATGCTTTTGCTGTCATACATTACTTCTCGGACTTCTGACATCCTTTCTCGATTGCTTCTCCCAGTATGAGGTCCGCCAAAAATGGTGTTTATGGTGGCGTTAGGGTTGTTTCTCCTTGGACTCTTTCTTTCCTGTCCGTTTCCTTGGTGGCTATCCTGGCGACCACCGTGCTTGTCCCCTTTCAAAGCAAAATCCTTCAGGTGCCCATCTCTGATCAAGCTCTCAATATGATCACACAGCTGAAAACATTTTGAAGTCTCATGCCCATGATCTTTGTGAAATCGGCAGTATTTAGTTGTATCTCTCCTGGCATTTACTGATTGCTGTCGAGGGTATTTGGCGAGTCCTTTGTCTTCTACCACGGAAAGTATTTCCTCCTGATCGCCGGTTAGAGGGGTGTAATGGTTGTACCTTCCTCGAAACCTATTGGCTCGAGCGTTTCCCTTGCTTTCCCTTGGATGCCCCTTTTGGCCTTTCTCATCTCTCTGGTGGTCACGTGATTGTATCTTTTTGTCATCCTTATGTTCTGATTTTGAGTCAGGTTTGTGTCCGTGTACGTAACTACCCCCTTGCGCTACTTCTTCTTCTTCTTCTTCCGCCAGTGCATAGTCGCCAGCTATTTCCATCATCTCCTCATAAGTTTTCGATCTGTCTCTTCGCAGGTCAAAGGATAATCACCCGCTTTGTAACCCATTGGTGAAAGCGGCGATAACAGCTACATCACTGGCGTCTTCAATTTGAGCAACCTCCTTCCTGAATCTTGCTAGATACTTCTTGATCGACTTATTGCGTTCCTGCTTCAAGTTTGATAGATGAGCAAGCGACTTTCTTCTCTGTACACTCCCCATGAATTGTCTTATAAATGCTTTGCTGAGGTTCGAGAAACTGCTTATACTTCAGGGTGGAAGTCTTCCGAACCACCTGGAGGCGAGGTCGCCAAATGTTTACGGGAAGGTGAGACATAGCAGTCCATCATTGGATGAATACTGGGCCATTATGTTACGGAATCAGCGAGCATGCTCCTTCGGATCCCTGTTCTCCTTATACTGCTCAATGGTTGGCATTCTAAATCTGTCCGGAAATTGGGTGCGAGCAATATTTTCAACGAATGGGCTATCCGACTCATCATCCGAAGATACGTTGCGACCATACCTTCGTGCCATCGCTGAAACCTTCATTGATAGCTCTTGTAAGACGACATCTCGCTGACCAGTTAGCTCCCTTGTTGGATCGAGTCTGCTCTTGACTGTCATCCTCCCATAATTGTCTCTATCATCCGGGCTCCTTCTATCTTCTGTGCTTTCGGATCTTCTCCCTCATGCTCTTTTGGATCGTAATTCCCTTCGTGGACGAGGACTTTTATCTTCAGACGAAATAGAACGGTGTCTCCGCCGGTTTCTTTGGTATGTGTCACTATAATTGATCCCACGTGTTCTTATCTGGTCCCGCTCCTCCCTAGATTCTTCGTTCATCACACTTTTTCCCTTCCTTTGTTTCCTACCCTCGAAATCCTCAGGGTAACCCTGGGGAGTCTCTTCAGTGGATTGTCTTGCTTGAGCATCAGGGGTTGCGATGTGAACTTCCGACCGTAGTCTTCCGGGTGGCTAGATTCCTAGAGTAATTAACTCATAGGGAGACAAAACTCCCAATCCTATGGGAAGCGAAAGCCCTATTTTGCTTGCCTCGTTGATTAAGTTTACCAATGCAGTTTGGAAGTGCTGCAGAACCCCAAGGTCGGCTGCCCTAGTTCCTGGCGTTGCTGCTGACTGTTCCCCGATCGTCACCGCCTTATCTCCTGTCGGCGCGATTGGTTCAACAATTAGATCTCCGCTAGAGTTACCATCTTTGTCACTGTCGTTGTTCATGTTTCTCAATTCGCAAGGGTTCCTCGAAGTTTTTGTTCAAGCGACCCCCTCCTTCTAGCGCCAATTGTTGACGGTGAAATTTGGATTGCCACGCACTCAACAATTATATTAATTCAATGTAAAACGAGAAAATAAAGAATGCATGCTAGAGACAGATTTTACGTGGAAAACCTTTGAATGGGAAAAAACCACGGCGCCCTAGAGGGCAGAAAGATAATACTATGCTTATTGCTTTGTTTACACACTTAGATCTCTCATACAATTGCTCTCTTCTCTCAGTTTTTGAACCTCCTCCTCATGGGATAGATGGTTCTATTTATACATGTTAATTAGGGTTTCCCCTTACTTTTAGCCGTGTTGGTGGTAGGATTCCCCCTTTGATTTGTACTAGGATTCTCATGTTGTCACGGATTCGGATATGTTTTATCTCTTTTCCTTTTTATGATTCCTTGTTGCCATGGGTCTTCTAGAAGTTAGGGTTTATTTCTGTGTTCCTGCCGGGTCGGTTTGGACCCAGTACATTGATGCAGCGAACACCTCCATTTCTGGATATTACCTTTCGGCGACTACGTTTTTATCTTTGGCGAGTAAATGTCTAGCTCTGGCGACCACACTCTTGACTTATTGACTTAAGACGGCACACTGACTGGCCACGTTTTTCTCCCTTGACCTGGTCAATGTGTGACGTGGCCACCTTTTCTTCAGCATTTATTGATTTTGTTGATGACGTGTCTGCTTGGCGAATTTATACATACAACAAACATCAACCACCAAACATATGTTCTAATTTAAAATAAAAATACACCCATCCTTAACAAATTTCACAAATAAAATAACATTAATAACTTTTAAAATGAATAAACATTATTAAAAAAAAAAAAAAAAAACCATACAAACATTAACGATTTATAACAAACAAAAAAAATAACTAAAAAATAATATAAAACAACTCTCTATCGGCTATGTAATTAAGGATAAGAGAATTCATTTTTTTTTTATCTCTATTTTCAAAGCAACTAAACAACACCAAAATAAATCAAACGAACTTCATTTACGTTAATTAAGAATAATAAGACAAAAACCATACTCAACCATGTCAATATGCCAAAATCAAAGTTACATATGAACATCGCTCCATGCAATTATGATCAATATCAAACTATCCACTTTTAGGCATAGGTCTTGTTTAATAACTATGTGCGGTTTTTATGTTTTATCTTAGTAACTTGAATTAATTTTCGGTAGATTTTTTTATACCCATTGTCATACTTTCGTAAAGACATATAAACGTTAATATTATTGTCGGTTTTCTACATCTATTCTAAAAGAAAATTTATAATATTTTAACTAATTATAAAAGACAAATACAATTTTGACTAATTATTAAAAAAATTAGATGCATAATGTCAAGTAAAAAATATAATAAAAATACAAATAAAAAATTTAAAATCATATATAAATGCATGAATACTTTTGTCAAGTTTAATTAACGATGTTTTTTTTAATTATTATTCTTTTATAAAAACATATTTTTATTAGCATGAGAAATATATATAATTAGCTAAAACAAAGTATATATTATATTTAAAGGTCAATGAAAGTCTATGAGAGTCTTTTAAAATGAAAGTCTATGAAAGTTTTTCATAATTCTGTAAATTCTATAAACACTACAAAACAAAAGTACAATGACGATAAAATCTTTAACGATAATAAAATATTTGTCGCTAGAAAGCACCTGTAGTTAGAAAAATCAAATTTCGTTACTAGAGAATTGTAGCGACAATATCTTTAACAACAATCAAATACTTGTAGTGAGGAAAATAAAATTTCATTACTGGAGAAAGCAATTATGGCGACAATAAATATCATTGTTAGAACGTATTTATAGTAACGATATATTTTGTGTTGCTGAAATTTATCATTTTAATGACAATCAATATCGTTGTTACAGAGTATTTATAGTGATGATAGCATTTTCGTTGCCGCAATTGGTGTTCTAGCCATGCAAACAATCAATATCTTGTTTCTGTCGTTAAAGATATATTCTAGAGATAAATATAATTTGTTACTTAAAGTTTTAATAATAATTTTAAAATTAACACTACAACAAAATTGAGATGCAAAGACGAATTTTTTTATTATTCGTCTCTAAAAAGTGCAAACCCAACGAGACTTTTAGGGACGAAAAAAAATTCTTCATTAGGGTTTTTTTTTTTTTTTTTTTTTTTAATTTTAATTTTTTTTTTAAGAGACACATTAATAATTCAAATTTTTATTTTTTTATTTTTTATTTTTTACTAAGAGACACGTTAATAATTCAATTACCATATAAATTAGGAATCTGAGTCTTACATTTGTTCATTAAATCGTAAGATGTAGAGAAATATCTCCCATGTACTGTAGTGAGAGTTGCATTCTGAATCATGCTAATTACAATTGATGTCACTAGTCTCCAATAGACCCCTAATTCGACTATATATGATTTAAAAAATATAATTTTATTAAATGCTCCAATAAACGTTTTTTAATATATGTCTGTCGTAGAAATTAAAATTTTGATTAGTGGAATGAATTTAAATTTATCAAACAAGTTTTTTTATTTTTAATTTTTCCAATTAAATTTTGATTTAAAATAATCAATAAAAAAAATTAACAACTAATACAGGTTATATACTCATATATAAACATTGTGCAATTGTTAACAAATCAAATCTTGTAATCAGAGGGTAAAGGCTTACCACGTTGACTTGAGGTTGCAAGTTCAATTCCTCATGTGTGGGGTGGTGTGTTGTTGTGCATGGTAGGGACAAGTGTGGGGTGTTGCACGGGAGGAACAGGATAGGGATAGACCTGGCCGTGATAGGATTAATTTTCAAAGTTTGAACATTGTTTTGGTGAAAATAAATATTGTTGTTATAATATATTTATAGTAACGATATATTTTGCGTTGTCAAAACGTAGTTCTAGCCACGCAAATTCCACGCAAATAAGTTGTGCGTATAACGAAATCACACTTTGTTGTTGTTGGTCGATCATATGCAACGAAAATATTTTGTTGCTAAAGATGTTTTACGACGAATTAAATGCTTTTGTGACAATTTTAATTCGTTGCTATTAGTTATTTTTCTTGTAGTGAAAAGCCCATAAAGTTCTATGAAATCTACAAAAGTCGTCAACTTTAAAAAGTCTTGTGAAATCCTAAACCCCCTTAAAATATTACATTAATATTTCTATTTTTATTTTTATATTTAAAAAAATAAAATTTACCTGGCAAAATCCAAAAAATACACAAGTGTAGACTCAAATTAATGCACAGTCAAATCAAATGTAGTACTAGTCTACCAGATGTGTAAAAAGAGAAGAAAAAAAAAAATTGCACGTAAGAGAAGATGAGTTTGGAAGTCCGGCCCAGTAACACCATGTTGCATGGGACTAAATAGTCAGGTGTGGGCCGGATAAAGTATATTCATCGGAATAAGTAATCCGGTTAGAAAATTTTGTCAAACACCGAACAGTATTAAATTAGTACGGTTCAGTCTACTGATCCAATCTAATACATTGTTACAAACAAGCCCTAATAAAGGGAATTGAGGCAAGAATTGATGGCTGAAATTTGAGTCACACTCTAATTATAACCATATGTGTTTATGTGATGGATTCCAATAAAAACAAAATCTATGTACTATTTTGCAGATGAAATTTATTGAAATTAAATTATATCCTTTTCTTAACAAAATAGAAGTTGTCAGTTGATGTCTATTTCTGGAAAATTAATGTTAATAAATATATATATTTGGTGGTTAGAACTGATTGAAAGGAAGCATATATGATTATATGGTTCTCATTGCTTAATAAAAAGTTAGTGGAGGCTGCAGGCTTAAATTTATAACTTGAAACCTGCAACTGTATATAACAAACAAAACTGTCTACAGTATTATTAACTAACAAGTCAGGCATGGACAATCTCAGATACTGATTGTTCATTTTTCAATCACATATTAGAGTGTGAGGAAAACAGTTTCAATTGGATGGGATTGACGTCTATTTCATAATATCGTGATTTATATACGAATTAAATATAAAAATATATCTAAATTGATATTTAAAAATAACAAAAAACACGACACAACACGAATATGATTACGTGTAGATATATATATATATATATATACGAATGACTTGATACAGTGGTAACATCGAAGCAGCATTTGTGAGTGAGAGAGAGGGATGAAATTCAACCACAAAAGGAATTGAAAGCAACCATAGGGGGACCGCAATGCAAATTACAAGGGGTTTTTAAATTTGTAATTGGAATAATTGAAATATTGAGACAAAACAACAAAACGGGTCCCACAAGGAATCCCTAATGAAGAGAGGTAGCCAATAAGAATTCAGAGATTAGGATGGGATTTCAAAACCTTAGCCAATCAACAGTGAGATAGGACCAATTCATGGGCCCCATACAAAATTTCTGTAGCAAACCACCAAAAGTGTGCATGGGCCGGGACTCTCTAGTCTCTGAACATGTTGGGTAACGTCTATGTTTGTGCTTAAAAGGCACAATTAGGGCACCGATTATTTTCAAGGGGTCATCACAACACAACACAGCGACTGCTTCTCTGTTTTCAAGTCTCAAATTTCAATAATTGAACCGCTAGTGTCCCAAACTAACACATCAACCTACCCCAATATACCTTCTAATAGCCACTTTAATCCTTCAAAAAAAAAAAACAAAAAAAAAAGTTTCTTATTGTAATTTTTTTTTTTGTTTTCATGGTCACGGAGATGATGAAAACAGCGAATGCTATGGGAGGCAAGACGGCAAGAGCCTGCGATGGCTGTTTGAGGAAGCGGGCACGGTGGTATTGCGTGGCAGATGATGCTTTTCTCTGTCAAGGTTGTGATTCATCAGTCCACTCGGCAAACCAGCTCGCGAGCAGGCACGAGAGGGTTCGACTCGAAATTAGAACATTGTCATCATCATCTAATAAAGCTATGCATGGTGCTCTAACCGATGTCAAAGATGGAGTTGCAGTTCCATTTTGGCATCAAGGGTTCACTCGAAAGGCACGGACGCCGAGGCCTAACAAGGCCATGTTGGTAAAACAAGCTGCAAAGGCTCATGAAGACAAAGTAGTTTTCATTTCTAATGATGAACCTCTTGTTCCTGAGCTTGGTAGTGAAGAAGGGTCACTAGATGATGATGATGCGAACGCAGATCAGGAGCAGCTGCTTTGTCAAGTGCCTGTTTTCGATCCATTCGAAGCAGAAATTAACTGTGATATAATAGCAAGTGAAAATGGGATGGTGAATAAAGATGAAAATATGTTTGGTTATGGGGAAGAAAGAACTTGTAATGAATTGGATGATTTACATGGATTTCTGCCTTCAGATATGGATCTTGCTGAGTTTGCTGCTGATGTTGAGAGCTTATTGGGAGGTAATAATAATAATAATACTTGCCTTGATCATGAAGATATCAAAGTATTGGATTTGTTAGACTTTAAAGAGGAAAATGATAATGATCTTTGTTTTGGAGACACAATAGTGAAGGTTAAGGATGAAGAAGCAGATCATCAAGAGGGTGTTATAGATTGGAACTTTGATTTTGACTCGCCGGTGATCGGACAAGACGAAGAGGATGATAAAGTATTGGTGCCTCTAGTTGACACAGCTATGGCTAATAGTACTCATGAATGTAATAATAAGGTGGAGAGAAACATATCTTTGAGACTAGATTATGAGGCTGTTATCGATGCTTGGGCAAGCCAAGGTTGTCCATGGACAACCGGAAGTCGCCCTGAGTTTAATCACGACGATTGCTGGCTTGACTGCACGGTATGATTCTCTATTGATCTGAACTTTTATTTTATAATTCAGTTAATTATAAACTGTACGTAAATGAAATTTATATATACTTTGTGTGTATGCAATATTTCAGGGTGCGTGCCCTAAACATGTTCATCACCCTTACGGAGGAGTAGGGTTCCATGTGGGTGGCAGAGATGGTGGCAGAGAAGCGCGAGTATCAAGGTACAAAGAGAAGCGAAGAACACGGTTGTTTTCGAAGAAGATTAGGTACGAAGTGCGGAAACTAAATGCAGAGAAGAGGCCTAGAATGAAAGGCCGGTTCGTTAAGAGGACTTCCTTTATGGGGAATGCAGCTTTTCCTTACCTGAACCAGTGATGATTATTAATTAACCATTAACAGCCAGAGCTTGCATGCGGCAAAATAATAAAGAGCTGCTGGTTAGGGCTAGCTATTAATGGCTAATTTCACTATTAATTAAAGGAAGTTGTTAGATATATGTCTAACAGCAGGATGATTAGTACATATATAATAACTTCTTGACAATCCAAGCATGTCTGAGAGACGTTGCTTGACTAGTTGTCAAGAGATCAATTAATCGATTTTAGTGAATTTCTTATCTTAAATCTTCTGGCTTGCGCATGAAATCGTTGCTTATAAACAGGTTCATGCTTGTATATCTAACTCTCATGTATATATATATATATATATATATATATATATATATATATATATATATATATATGCTGGTAAGTGCTGATCGAGTCCTGCGTGCATGAAATTTCTGCTCGTTAACTTGTTTATATATATACTTAATTGATTGTAAAACTTTTAAGTATTAATCATAAGAAGAAGAAGAGGAAAACCTGTGCCTTCTTTATATATGTGTATTTTTTACATTTTCTTTGTCATGCACTCATGCATCAAAACAATGAAGCATTAATTCTTTGTTTCTTGTCACATCAATTAATGCACAGTGAAGATATAAATATCTCAATTAAATTTGTTTTACAGTCAAGCTGAGATTCATATATCTTTGTATAATCTGCGACAATCTATCTAACTGTATCAAATTTATGTATATGAAGTTCTCAGCTAGTACGCTTGGACAATTTTTATTTTTTTTATATATTTTTTTTTAAGTATTACACTATTACATAAATTCGGGGTTTTTTAAAGTGGGGGAAATCGAACCCGTAACCTCATGATGCAGGTATGACAGATTTACCACGGACCTACCTCATCTCATCCGCACGGACAATTTTTTAAATTATAGGGACAACACAAAGATCTGAGACGAAAGGACGAATCAAAGTCAAATTGCACGCTGAGAAAAATGTTACATATATCTAGACATGACGCTGGTTCGGTTCCGGACCGTGAACCGGCGGTTCCAATCCCTGATTTCTTTTATTTTTTTATTTTTTTATTTTTATAAATTGTTGCGAGCAGTTGGAGGCCCAACGGTCTGCTGATGTCAGCAGACCATTGGGCCTCCAACGACCCCCCCCCCCCCCCCCCCCCCCCCCCCCACAAAAAAAAAAAAAAAATTTCTCCCAATTCTATCTAATTCTCATTTCTCTCTCAAGTCCCAATTCTCAAGTTTCCAATTTTCTCTCAATTACTAAGTTATTAAAATTTCTTTTATTTTTAGTTTTTTACTCAATTAAAATTCATTTCCAACAAATTTTTCAAATTTATTTCCAACCATTTATTTTCATCAATTGTTTCACATTTTTTCTTCAAGGATTTTACAATTCAATTTTTTTAAATGGCAAGTGGAAGTGGAGACGGTCCAAGGTATTCCATTTCTATGAAAAGTAAGGGTCGTATGCTGGACAATGTTGGTTATGACAATGCCTATCATGAGTTCCTGCAAGCTCAAGCCTATGCTAAAGCCCTAAACTCTCCTCATCTCTCTCTAATAATTTCTGAACCCGATCCCGATGCCACCCTCCATTTGATAGCCAATCAGAAAATATGCCTGATCCCCCTCTAGAATTTGAATTTGAACCACCTATGTACAAGAAGTTACAGAAACAACCCAAATCTGATCTCTTCGTACTCCATATGAAGAAAGTAACGCAAGCAGGAAGCATTGTAACAGTTTGTAATTACTGCAAAAAAGAAAGTACTTAAGTGGAGCAAATCTAGAGCATATGGCTTATATCGGAAGCATTTAACGAACAGTCATCCAAACGCACATGCCAAATCGAGTTCACAAGCTCAAATTTCTAGGTACGCTACCCTTAACCAACAATTATTTAAATATAATAATGAAAAAAACAGAGAAGAAATAGCTAGCTAGAATGGTTGCAGTAGAACAATTACCATTTAGTTTTTGTGAAAATGTTGGTTTTATTAATTATTGTCAACAAACATTAAATTCTGCTGCATGTCGTGTTCTTAGAGCCACTCTAACAGAAGCACTTCATAATATTTATTACAAAGAAAAAAGGAAGTTGGAAAAATATAATGGTCGTGTTTTCGTATATGCTGACATATAGAATGACCATTGGCGAATGCATTCATACTTGGGTGTCACTTGCCATTATATGGATAATGCATGGACTATCCAAAAAAGAATTCTTGCATTTAGACTTTTTTATGATACACATACTGCTACTAATATTTTTAGACAGCTTAGAATTACTTTTGAAAAGTATAAAATTGAAAACAAAATTTTTGCAGTTGGTTTTGATAATACTTCCAACAATACCACAGCTATTCCTGCTTTAATTGATTTATGCAAACCTTATCTTGGTAGTAAATTTTTTCATCAAAGATGTGCACGCCATGTTTTAAATTTATGTGTTCAAAAAGGATTAGAAACTCTTTAAGATTTTATTAAACCTATTAAAAATGCTCTCTATCATTTGTGGAAACATCCTTCTGCAATGAAAGTATTGGCAAAATTTTGTAAACAAAAAGGTAGGCATACCAATTGATTTCCTCGTGATGTTTCAATATGTTGGAATTCTACTTATAAATTGCTTGCTCAAAGTTATGATTATAGGAATTTATTAGTTACTTTTATTCAATATAATGTTAGTCACATTAATCTTTACTCAACCCATTGAGATGTTTGTACAAAAGTTTGTGGTTTGTTAAAAGTCTTTAATAATGTTACTAACAATTTATCTGGTGTTTATTATCCTACAACTAATTTATTTATTATTGAGAGTCTTCATATTGTTGGTGCCTTTCTCATTGTGCATCCAACATAGAATTACTAGAGTCTGTTACTGCTATGAAATCAAAATGGTTAGACTATTATAAGGAGTTTCCAAATATTTATTTGATTACAATGTGTTTTGATCCATGTTGTAGATTAGAAAATTTGTCAGAATATCTAACTGTTTATTATTAATGTTTACAAATAGATTATGATGTTGATATGTCTTCTTCTAGAATTAAGACATTACTGTATGAGTTAAATGATGAATATCTTAGAGTTTATGGTCCATCACTGAACATAAATGTTCCATAAACTCAAAATGTATCTCATTCCCCATCATCCACTGAATTTATGAGTTTAGGGTATAATCTGTTATAAAAAAAAAAACCAAAAAATTATGAGGTTCTTCTTCATCAAGCTCGACCACGTATTCCGAGATTGAATCTTATCTAGGTACCTCTTTGAGTTTATGGAAGACAGTGATGTTAAAAAAATTGATATCCTACACTAGTGGAATAAGCATGAAAGGTACTTTCCAATCTTGGCTATTATAGCCAAACAAATTCTTTCAACACTAGTTTCTATGGCGGCTGTGGAACAAAAGTTTAGCGCCAGTGGAAATATTTTGGATGCAAGACATTCGCTTTTGAGTCCAAAATAAATTCATATACAAGCTTGTGTTGATGATTGGACCAAGGCACAAAACAGACAACAAGAAATTGATCAAGATGCACCCTACGATTTCTTCAAAGATGACCAATCTTGCTGTACTATTTTTTGTTAAGTTTTATTATGTATTTTTCTTGGTTATTTTGTTATGTATTAAGCTCAAATGATGTGTCATTTTGATGTCTATGTGTAAGCTTCTCATTAGTTGAGAAAACACATATAAAAAGACATCTTATTGCTGGAATTTAAATGAAGAAAGCAGGGGGCAGCTGATGTGGTATTGAATACATCCCTATTTCTACTTTCCTCTCTTCCTCTCAAAATCCTTAGCAAAAAAACCTTGCCAATATTGAATTTTTATGCACTAGAATCATCATCAAAAAAATAAAAAAAAAAACCAACATAAAGTGGTATCAAAGCTCAGATCGAAGGGAGCTAGTGGTGGTGAGTTATAAAAGTTGAAGATTTGCTATCAAAGAAAAGTTTTAGCAAGGAATAAAAATATGCCGAGATCGTTTCCATGGCAACCACTAGCAACTCAACTCTCAACATTCAACAACCCTTCATTCCCATTTTGAAGGTGAGAACTATGACTTTTGGTGTATAAGAATGAAAACTTTATTTATTTCTCAAGATGTGTGGGAGTTAGTAGAAAATGAGTATGAGGATTGTGCTTCTCAATAAAACATAACTAACTCTCAAAAGGAAGAACTTAAGAAAAATAGAAAGATTGATGCAAAAGCTCTTCTTTTTATTCAACAACGAGTGGGGAATACCATATTTCCTAGAATAATGAGAGCTAGCAAAGCTAAGGAGGCTTGAGATATTCTTCAACAAGAATTCTAATGAGACACCAAAGTAAGGGATATCAAACTTCAAACTCTCAAAAAGGTGTTTGAGAACATGAAAATGAGGGAGAATGAGAATTTGACAGAATATTTCTCTAGATTTATGGAACTTGTTAATCAAATGAAAGCTTATGGGGATGAAATGGGTGAGAATAGATTGGTTGAAAAGATTTTAGCATGTTTACCTCAAAATTTTGAGACTATTGTGTCTATTATTGAAGAAACTAGAGATGTCTCTATGTTTAGTATTTCAGAATTGATGGGGTCTTTGAAATCATTTGAGCAAAGGTTGTTATAACATTTCGAGTGTCCCATTGAAAGTGCATTTCGATCGAAGCTCCAACTCAACCGTGAGAATAAAGAAGAGTTATCAAAAAGTGGTAGTCTGGTAGACATGGAAGAGCAAGATGAATAGAAAGAGGAAGCAATGGAAGAGGTAGAGGGAATCCAAATTTTGAGAGAAGGTTCAATAATGATGAGTCTTCACAATTGCCAAAATGCAATATTTGCAAGAAGGTTGGCCATCTAGAGAAAGATTGTTGGAACAAGGGGAAGCCTCCATGTTATAATTGCAAGAGATATGGGCATGTGCAAAAAGATTGTAGAGTTAAGAACAGTCAACCAGTTAGTTGTACGGAAGAAAAAGAAATTGATGGGAATTTGTTCTATACTTCTCAAAGTACATCTGAACAAAGAAATGATGTTTGGTTTCTAGTTAGTGGTTATAGCAATCACATGACCGGTGATAAAAACATGTTTTTGGATATGGACACTATCATGAACTCTCAAGTGAGGATGGGAAATTGTGTCTTGGTGAATGTTAAAGGCAAAGGAACAATTGGTGTTCAAACTAGCATGAGAATCAGATACATTAGAGATGTGTTGCTAGTTCAAATTTTGAGAAACATTTGCTTAGTGTGGAGCAACTTGTAGATCATAGTTATGATGTTCATTTTACAGATAATAGGTGCACTATCTATGATAGAGAGAGTGACAAGAAAGTTATAAAGAAGATAAATATGGAGAAAAATAGAAACTTCCCAATTGTGTTCAAATATGAAGGTCATGTTGTCATGAATATGGATACCGTTGATGAGTCATGGTTATGGTATTAAAGATTTGGGCACTTGAACTTTCATGACCTCAAATTACTTTCTCAAAAGAATATAGTTGTGGGGTTGCCTACTTGCATTGAAGACAATGATAGAGTGTGTGAAGGTTGTGCTATTGGAAAGCATCACCGTCAAGCATTTCCAAAGGGAGTTTCATAGAGTGCAAAGAAAGCACTCAAGTTAGTCCATACCGATGTTTGCGGGCCAATGTCTACATTTTCACATGGCAACAATAGGTACTTCATTCTCTTTATTGATGATTTGACTTGGGTTTTCTTTATGAGGCAAAAATCTAAAGTCTTTACTATTTTCAAGAAGTTTAAAAGTTTTGTTGAAAAATAAAGTAGTAATTACATTATAATCTTGAGAAGTGATAAGGGAAAACAGTACAACTCACATGAATTTGACAATTTTTATGAAGATGAAGGTGTTGAGAGACAACTTACGATGCCTTATACTCTATAATAATATGGGGTATTCGTGAGGAAGAACCAAATGATGATGGAAATGGCCAAGTCAATGCTTCATGAGAAAGGGCTACCAATTTATTTTGGGGGTGAAGCGGTATATACGGTAGTTTACTTTATAAATAGAAGTCCTACAAAAGCACTTTGGAACCAAACTCCTCTTGAAGCTTGGAGTGTGAGAAAATCATTCGTGATACATTTAAAAGTCTTCGATTGTGTATGTTATGCTCAAGTTCCAAAAGAAATAAGACGTAAGCTGGATGAAGTAAGTGAGAAGTGTATTTTTATGGGCTATAGTTCACAATCTAAGGGCTATAGACTATATAGTTTGAAAAGCAAGAAGATGATTACAAGTCGTGATGTGTTGTTTGATGAAAAAGCTTTGTGGAATTGGCAAGAAGGCAAGAGTGAAAGTAAGACTATTTTGGTGGAAGAAAATCATCAAAATTAAACATTTGAAGATAAAAATACTCAATTTTCACCCCATTCCTCTCCAAGGACAAGCTCACCATCAACATCACATGGTTCTCCAAGGTTATCATCATCGTCACCACCTTCCACTCCTATAAAAATGAGAAGGTTGGAAGATATATATGAGAGATGCAATTTTTGTGTCTTTAAACCATAAAATTTTGAAGAAGCCGTAAAGGAAGAAAGTTGGAGAAGAGCTATGTAAGAAGAAATTGATGTTATTGAGAAAAACAAGACATGGGAAATTGTTGAGAAGCCAAAGAACAAAGAAGTAATTGGGGTGAAATCTATAGAGTGAAGTATCATGCAAATGGCACTGTTCAAATAAACAAAGCAAGATTGGTGGCAAAGGGCTATTCACAACAGCCAGGAATTGATTTTAATGAAACTTTTGCACCGGTTGTACACCTTGACACTATTAGAGCTCTTATTGCTATGGCCGCAAAAAAGGGTTGGTACTTGTATCAACTTGTTGTCAAATCTGCTTTCTTGAATGGAGAGTTAGAAGAAGAGGTTTATGTTGAATAACCTCAAGGGTTTGAAATCAAGGGAGATGAAGAAAAAGTGTACAAGTTGAAGAAGGCTTTGTATGGCCTAAAACAAGCTCCAAGAGCTTGGTACACTGAAATTGATGACCACTTTATTGAGAAGGGATTCAACAAAAGCAAGAGTGAGCCCACCTTGTATGTGAAGTGCAAAGGTATGTCCGATATTCTCATTGTTGCTCTTTACGTTGATGATTTAATTTTTACCGAAAACAATGAGAAAAAGATTGAATAATTCAAAAATGAGATGATGAAAAGATATAAGATGAGTGATATGGGTTTGTTGCATCACTTTCTTGGCATTGAAATTTACCAAGAAGAAGATGGCGTGTTCATTTGCCAAAGAAAGTATGTTGAAAATATTCTCAAGAAGTTTGGGATGTTTAGGTGCAATCTGACAGCAACACCACTTGTGGTGAATGAAAAATTTATGAAGGAAGACGAAGGAAAGAAAGTAGATGGGACTTATTTTAGAGGCTTGATTGGGAATTTGTTTTATCTCACGGCCAGAAGACCGGATATTATGTTTGCCTCAAGCTTGTTGTCTAGATATATGAGTTCTCTTACCAATTTTCATCTTGGGGCAGCTAAGAGATTTTTGAGGTACCTACAAGGTACAATGAATTATGGAATCAAGTATAAAAAGAACTTGAATGTTAAGTTGATTGGGTTTTGTGATAGTGATTGGGGTGGATGTCTTGATGATATGAAGAGCACTTTTGGCTATGCTTTTTCTCTTGGTTCTAGCATCTTTTCTTAGTCATCAAAGAAGCAACAAATGGTTGCTCAATCCTCTGCAGAAGCTGAATATATTTTAGCATCATTGTCTACTTCACAAGCAATTTGGTTGAGAAGGATTCTTGAAGACATGAATGAGAAGTACAGAGAAGGCACAAAGATGTTTTGTGACAACAAATCAATTATAGCTATAGCCAAAAACACCATTTTCCACAGTCGCACAAGACATATCGCCATCAAATATCATTTCATTAGAGATGAAATTATAAATGGTGAGATTCAACTCAAGTTTTGCAGGTTCGAAGATCAAGAGTGGCTGACATTTTTACAAAGGCTTTTCCAAAGGAGAAATTTCAGCATTTTAGAGAACTTTTAGGTGTTCAAGAACATCAGATTAAGGGGAAGAATGTTGTGAAGTAATGTGATGCTCTGTTTTTAATCTTGCTGTCCTGTTTTTTGTTAAGTTTTATTATGCATTTTTCTTGGTTATTTTGTTATGTATTAAGCTAAGATGATGTGGCATTTTTATGTCTATGTGTAAGCTTCTCATTAGTTGAGAAAACACATATAAAAAGACATGTTATTGCTGGAATTTAAAGGAAGAAAACAGGGGATAGCTGATGTTGTGTTGAACACAACCCTTTTTCTACTTTCCTCTCTTCCTCTCAAAATCTCTAGCAAAAAAACATTGTCTAGATTGAATTGTTATGCACTAGAATCATAAAATAAAAATAAATAAATAAATAAATAACCAACACTAACAATCAAACTTATGTATAAACTTATGTAAATTCCACTTGTTTGCTATTAAGATATAAACTAACAAAATGATCGAAATCACAAAACAAAACAAAATGTGAATCCGAAAGACAACTTCAAGAAAACCTGCAAGTGTTACCTTGATTTTTCATAAGATTGATTTAAGGCTCCGAGAAAAAGAAATCACAAGATAAAACAAAATGCTAATCCTAATGGCAATAAATTAGTAATGTAAAAAACAAATGGACCAGTAAGCAATTTTCCATCGCTAGAAATGTCAGAATTCTGTTTGTTCCCCATAGTTGGATTAGAATAAGTTGAAGAAGATGGTGATGGAGATGGAGATAATGTTACGAATGGTACCATCGGATTCACAGATGGGGATGCCATTGGAGAGTCTGCATAATTGTGTTGGCTACCTGCTTCTATTAAAAGTATATTATTATTACTACCTATAATTAGCAAATTGAAGATTAACTTACTTAGAAGCAATTTAGGAATTGTGTATAGAATTATATAATTCTTACCAGGACATTTCACATACGAAGAATTTGACAAACTGCAACAAAAATAATATCACTCATAAGTAATTCTATTTTCTGAAAAAATAATATCACTTTTATGTAACAATCACAAAAGATAATAGATTTTTCTTTTGGACGAAATTAAATTTCATTTTCAATTCCTTTTATGGGAATTTTTTTTTCATTTTCACTTTCACTTTTATGTAATAATCACAAATGGGGAATTTTTTTTTGGGAAAAATGACCGGGGGGGTGGGGGATGTGGGTGGGTGGGTGTAAGGGGATGATTAACATCCCCAAATTGAAATGGGGATTTCCTCATTTTCCCCACAAATATATTCAAATGGGGATGGGGATGGGGATGGGGATAGGGGGGAGGTCCCCCATCCCCATTTCCCCATTTCCCCCAAACATATATAAATAGAATTATAATATATATATTTTAAGTTTTTTATTCTTTAATTTTTTTTTATATATAATACATAATTATCTTCTTGTATTGTACTGTTGTTTGTAGGCTTCAAAGTGTGAATTTAAAAAAACAAAAAAAACAAAAAAAAAAAAAAACAGTTTGTGTTACATATGAAGTTGGCTTAGTTTGAAGTTTTGAATTATTTGAAACACTTTATTTTGTATTTGTAATGCACTAATGATTTTATTTTGTATTTGTAATAGAATATTTGTTTATTTAGTTTAATTTGTAATTTTTAGTCAAATGGGGAAATGGAAAAATGGGGAAACGGTAAAAAAATGGAGAAAAATGAAAAATTAGGGTTGATGATGGATATACCTTCTCCCAAAATTTCCTATCTCCCGAGGGTGGGGGGGTGTTGGTGGGATGGATGAAGGGTATAGGAAGTGGGGATGGGGATAGGGGTACCTATATCCATCCCCATTCCCCAAAGGCCTAAATGTGCATCTCTATATTGTTGACCGTGTAAAAATTAAGGAATATAAACCGTTAAATAATATTCAGAGTTTTAACGAAAAAAAAAAAAAAAAATCAGAAGACGTGGTCTTACCTTCGGAAAATTTTGCCACCCTTATGACCTCGATAAAGACAAGTAGTGATATTACAGCCGATGGGCGTTTGACTGACGTATGAATCTCCGACGAAGAGATCAGATCCTTTGCACTGTAAATGAGAGCAGGAGGCTTCCATTCTCGAAGGTAAACATAGCAAACTGCAGATCCATCATCATCATCAAATTAAAGTAGTGAAACATAGAGAGCAAATTGATAACTTACTTGAGATGGGTCGGTCCACAAATGCATTTGATGCAGTTGGAGGCAGTAAGAGCATATGAACCATTAGGAACTATAAGACTCTCGTTGTACCAATTCAGATTTGCCGAAGAACAAGCTGCATGTAACATATGTGTCTATGGAAGCTCATAAATCAATGCTTATTTAATTAACACTTTGTAATTGCAACACACATTATACATAATTTTTTTTTTTTTTTTTAATTATTCCTACAATTCATTATTGTTACTATCATTAAAATATTTTAAAAAGTTATACATTTAATTTGAATTAGTATTTAACTATTTATATGATTTCAGTGAATGAACAATGAACTATATATACATAATTAGGGGTGAAAAGTGGGCATGAAGCACTTGCTCTTTTTATCAATAACAACTCAAAAATGCAAAATATTAACGGGAATTCTGGGAATTCTGCAAAATATTAATGAGACAGATTAGTTTTGTTTTCAGCCGAAACAGTCTATAACTCGCATATACAGTATTCAGTTTTCATTTTTTATTAATCAAATTGACTTGTAAAAAAAAAATTGGTTGACTCAAACTTTTTTTTTTTTTTTCTGGTTTGATTCGGTTCGATTTAATACAATTTTTAGCCTTTTGGGCCTAATGAACAGTTTACATATGTTTTTTTTAATTTAATGGGTCTTTTAGACCATAAATTAGTAATCTTATTTGATAAAATTTCACATATTATAGCATATTTATATATAATTCAAAAATTCCAAGTACAGTTTTAGTGTAATATAAAATAAAATATAAAAAAATAAATAAAATAAATAAATAAACCTCCAAGTGCTAAAAAAAAACACTTAATAATATAATCGAAAATCCAAAAAACAGTCAATAATACATTTCATCGTAATTCGAAATATAGTTTCGGTTTTTGGTAATTAAGGAAAAATCGCTCATAAGTCACATTAACCAGATTTTATTTATTTTTATTTTTTAATCGGATTGACTCATTTTAATATGGTGACCCGACTCAAACACGTATTTTAGGTTTGGTTCAGTATTTACATATAAACTCATAGGGGTGGACCTGGTGGTGTTTTCGAGAAAAAGGCTTTTATGAGCAACATGTGATACACACAAAGAAGTAAAAGGACCAATATTCTGTCCTTAAAAAAATAAAATAAAAAGGTCAATTTGTCATACTATTAGAGTGTTCCAGAATTCCAGAATTCCCGCATTTTTGGGTTGTCACCGATTAAAAAAATAATAATTTGTGAGCAAGTGTTTCATGCCGACTTTTCGGTCCCACTTAATTATGTAGGTGGAGAAGTAGAGTTGATTAATATTTAGACATATACGTTCGAGAAATCATATCAAAAAAGGAATTGAATTCATATCAGTTAATTGCAATCAATAACCGTCGACGAAATGAGTTAATATATATTTTTATGAACTCCCCGGTTGAAATCTCTTTGAAGAGAATTTGAAATAGAATTTGACAAGAATTCACACATGAGAAAATTCAATTGCATGTACTACTAACCTGGAATTGGGAGTTGGAGTATATCTCCAGGATCAACAAGAGGTTGTTCAAGCCCATTGACAGCCTCCAGGTCGGAGACAGTCATCCCAAATTCCCGACCAATGTCACCCAAACTCTCACCTCGCTGCACCACATACGCCATATACACCGAAACCACCCCATTGTTACTATTGTTAAAGCAAATGCATGGCAATGGAATCACCAGGCTTTCTCCACTCACCAATGGATTCTTCTTACTAATTATACCATTAACACTCCTGATCTGTTCATCACTCACCAGCCCTCCGAACCCCTCCGATATGGAATCCAATGTGTCCACTGGCTTGACAACGTATGCGGTCGATAAGGACCGTCTGATCCCATCAACGCAGGGGCACGAAATGGGCACTTTGATCAGGGACTTTGCTCGGACTATCTGATTCTCCAGGGAGTCTAGTTGTGTATTTGTTGGGACGTTGATTGAGTTGGCGCCTAAAATGTCCAAAACGTTTACCTGGAAACGGTAGGCGATTTCGGAGAGCTTGGAGTCGTAAGGGACGAGATAGGAGAGAAGAGAAGGGCATGAATCTGAGGTCTTGCAAGGTTCAATCATGGACCTTGAATATGTAGTGGAAATGAAGAGGAGACTTGGAATTACAAGGGAGATCAGGAGAAAACATTCTAATACTTGATGTCTCATTTTTTGGTTTAATTTCCGGGAAAATTAAATTAAATCAGGGAATCAGATCTTATGATCTGTTGTCAATAAATTTGGATGATTTTGGATTGAAATTGTTAGCTGTTAGGTGCATGAGTGTAATTACAATGAAAAGAGTTTGAAGGGAGGATATGATATATATATATATATATATATATATAATGGTATGGAGTATGGTTGCCATCTAACTATTTCAAAGACCAACCAGCTGTCTTTAGGGGTCACCCTGGAATTGCTGAAGATTTATTTTATTTTCTTCTCATCATTATCATCACTTTAATTACTTAATTCTCAAGCATGAAGCACGTATCACTAATGAATGAGATTCTAGAATACGAGGTAAATTTTTAATGTTTTTAAAATTATAGTTTGTAATTACTATTTGTTTAGTATAAATTAAAAGATGATCCATGAGGACCATGACAATAATAATAATAATAATAATTTAATAGGTGACAACATGAAATTGGTTCGGTGGTAAACCCCTCTTATCTGCACCACGAGGTTGCGGGTTCGAGTCTCCCCCACCCCCACATTGGATTAGTTAATACAAAGCAATAATACAATGGGTGGAGGAGTGTTGTATTAAGCTGCCGCCCAACTTTTTCATTCATTTTATATTTACTGTATTTTAGTGAAATTTTTGTTTTCGAAATTGAGTTTATTTATCCAATTAAAAATTTGGTTTAAAAAATAGGTCACCCCTAAAAAAATATTTATTAATATTTTAATAATATTATTTATATTCATTTATTAATAATTATTTAAAATATATTTGTGTCGATAAAAATAAATATTTAATTTATTTATATTAAAATTTATTTAAATGATTGACTTTTATTTAATTTATGTAATAAAAATATTAATTATTATTTAAAAAAATATAATACAACAAATATATATTTTATAATATGTTTTTTATTTACAAAGATATTTTAATTTATTAGTTAACCAAATATTTAGAAAACAAATCACAGACATCATAACATAATATAACTTAATACAGTCTCATACAAAATATCATCAAATACAAGATTGTATAAGAATAATATAGTCCAATCCAACACAATATAATTTAATCTAATCTAATACAATCTAGTACAATACAATATAGTATGTCAAACCAGCTTTAAAAGTACAAAATACTTTTACCTTTGTATTTTATCCTTCCTCCAATTATCTCCCTTCTCTTTGTTATTTGCTATCTTATTCTGTCATTTTTGCTCAATCACCATTAAACATTTAAGTGATGTTTGGAATCATTTCGAACATGTTTTTCACATTTTTCGATTGTTATAATACACGTTCAGTAAAGAGTTTGAAATATAAAAAAAATATGTTTTTTTTTTTTTTTCCGATTTGATAAAATACATGGAAAATGTTCGGTAAAGAATTTGAAATAAAAAATATGGAAATGCTCAAATCAATTTCCTTTTGTTTAACGATGCAATTGCACAGCATAACTAAAAATAACTATCAATATTTTCAAACGTTTGGGTTTTTATTTCTTTTTTAGGCCCATTAATTTAAGGGTAAAAATTATAAATAGCCTTTAAATTAATTTAACGGTTCAAAAGTGTTCGATGTCAATAAGTTATCTTTTTTATCTAAGAGAAATGTTATTGGACAAAACTGCCATTAGTGATTGTCTGGCGTGTCAGAGAGAGAATATTGTATTTAGTTTTTAAAAGTTGAAATCGAAAAAAGAAAACGATAGAAAAAGGAGAAAGAAATTAGATCTTGAGATAGAGAGAGAGAAAAGTAGAGAAAGGGAGAGGAGGTTTGAGGTTAGAGAGATAAATTATATTTGTTGGCTGCATGAGTGCACGATGAAATTCCAGAAACCTTACACGACAATATAACACAACCTTACACGATGGAACCTCAACGTTACATGAAGAGATAACACAACAACTTTATACGATGGAAACCTTATAGTTCCACTGTGTAAGGTTTCTAGAAAACAAGATCTATCTAGAAACGAGCGTTCAAGTATTTCAAATGGAGAGAGAAGAAAGTTGTTGAAGAGAGAGAAGTAAACTCAGTGAAGATAAACATCAAAGGACATTCAAATAATTAAAATTGATGAGAGAGAAAATTTATAGCGAAAAAGAAAGGTGAGGAGAGAGAAAGAGATAATGAAGAGATAGAGGGAAAGTGATTTTAAGTTGTTAGAGAGAGGGAAAATCTAAGAATTAAAGTATTAGACCATCTCCAACCCTGCATCAAATCCCTCTCTATCTCCAAGTTGGTGCGAAATCCACACAAAAACGAGCTCCAACCCACCTACAAAACCCTCGCCATCTGAGGAAGATGAACAGTGCCGCGCAATATATTGTGGGGCACTGTTCATCCAGCGTAAACACTGTGCACTTATTGTTTTTTTTTTTTGATCCCTCAATTTTTATATAATCACGTTTTGACCCTACTTTTTAAAATATATTCTGATTATATCCTTTTTTAAAAGGTTTTGTGTATTCACAGTTTTACCCAAATAAATTAAATTTATTCCAATTTGGTCCTTTTTATTATTTAATGATTTTTTTTATTTAATTATTATTGATATTAACATTTATAATATATTCCAATTTGGTCCTTTTTATTATTTAATGATTTTTTTATTTAATTATTATTGATATTAATATTTATAATAAACTAAAATGAAGTGTATAATTACAAAATTTAAATGCCTTTTTTTTTTTTAATAAATCACTTCATTCCTACATTAATTCATAAGTTTTAAATGCAATTTTTTTTTTAATAAATCACTTCATTCCTACATTAATTCACGAAGCAAAATACATTAATTGATAAGAACATTAAAAACGAAATACAAACTTCATAGTGATAAAATAAATTACCACTAATTGGAATACACTTAAATTAAGGAAAAATACAACATAAATTATAACAACGATTTAGTAGTCTGGAAGACCATTTTCAGATCCTCCGATATTATTGAAAAAATCACCGAAAGACCCAGATGAACTATCGGATCCATGGCCTTGTTGCCGAGCATGTTTTGCCATGATTTTTAATTGTTGTTGATTCACAAACTCGCGCTTCCTTGGATCAGTTATGGAATCCAAATCCATCATTATAATTTTGGTTTCCCGCAGCTCCAATTTCCTCTCCAAAATTTCGTATTGTATTGCAATATTATGTTAATTATGGGGTGAAATGTTAATTGTGGAGAAATATTTAAAAAAGGGAAAGAAATGGAATATTCCTGAGAATATTCCTTATAGAGATAAATTTAGTGCAGTGGGTTGGAGATGGAATAGTGAAATAGTGTGACTGTTTAGTTATTTTAGTGCAAAACTTGCACCAAATCTACTATTTGGGTTGGAGTTGCTCTTAGGGCATTTTTGACAACTCATGGCAAAACTTAATAAAAATGATAAACTTATTGAGATTGTACATAAATGAATTTTCTTATAATTTTTAGGATATGTACGAGAAATATCTCTTAATTTAATTAATATTTTTTTAAATAAAATTAAATAAAATTGTTAAATATTTTAATAAAAAACAAATTTTAAATTGGGGAATAATTGAAAAGAGATAATATATATATATATATATATATATATATATATATATATATATATATATATATACAGTCTTTCTATTATCAGTTCGAACTGACAAAAGTTATATCAGTTCCTTGTATGTGGGCCACTAGATTTAAATACTTTGACTGACAAGTGCATACAGCCAAGTCAAAGTATTTAAATCCAGTGGCCCATATGCAAGGATCTGATATAACTTATGTCATTTCGAATTGATAATAGAATTTCCATATATATATATATATATAACAAATAGCTCTATTAACCCATTAATATGTTCCCACATGGCACAATAATATATATATATGGTTCGGACCATAATAACTCAAATTTCTAACTCAATTTTTTGACTTCAATATCTCACCTATCCATATGCTCATATGCTCCTAAATCCAATGGTTGAGATATTGAAGTCAAAAAATTAAGTCAGAAATTTGAGTTGATATAGCCGACCATATATATATATATAGTAATATATATATATATATATATATATATATATATATATATATATATATATATATATATATATATATATATTTTCTTAAAATTCATCAAAAATATATTTTCATTATATTGTTTTTTGGGGAAAGATAAAAAAAACACAAAGTAGTTTTAAATTGTTTTTTTAATAGTATATAAATAATTGAACAAAAAAAAAATAGCTTTTTTTACTTTTACAATATGTTTTCAAATACATTTCACCAAATACATATTATAATATTAAAAATATTCTAAAATATTGTTTACAATTATTGCTATCGGACGTATTTTTAGAATTTAAAATCATAAAAATCAATTTCTCGTTTTCAAATGTTATAAAACAAAAAACGAAAAAAATAAAACATTATTGAATAGACCCTTAAATTTCTCAAAATCACAAGATTAATAACTCATTCACCACTACCTGAAACAATTTTTTTTTTTTTTTTTTAAGTCGTTCATTTTGTTTCAACTACTAAATTTTTTATTGGTTTATTATATGTGTTGAACTGCTAAAATAGAGGTATTTTGCTAAAATCCCCTTAAAAAATGTTTTTTTTTTTTTTTTTTTTTTTTATCAATTTGTGTGTTTTATTGATTCATATGCATAAGCTTGACAAAGAAAATTATACTTAATCCTTGTAGGAATACAAAGCAAACTTAAGAATGTGTTTTTTGTTCTATATTCAAGGAATAAAATTGCAGACCAAAAGTTTGCAACAAAATTGTATGCAAAAGTTATATTTTTTTCATAGACTATACAAAATTGGGAGTCATGTGAAATGGACATAACTCGAATTCACAATATTATTGATATAAGTGTAAAGAGATAATGTTGGTGTGACGAGACTAATGTCAATGGGGGTGGGGATAGAAATTTTCAACTCTAATGAAATTATTTACCCCAAAAACCGTCCTAACCACAATAATTGAAGGCCAGAATGATGAATCTCGGAACGAGGGAGGTGGCCCCGACCCCGCCCCGCCCACCCCGCTCTGCCTCCACCACAACCACAAGTCAACATACACAAATTTGTTTTTATATATGGATATTACATAATTTTATAAATTCAATAGTTGTTTTTTATAAAATAAATTATTATATTTTGAATAAGTTTAATACCAACGCACAAAATTATAGTTTTGTTATAATACACGTGGCTTTCCCACCACCACTCAAGAGATTACTTCATACTTAAGCTTGCTCACACACGTGGCTTTCCCACCACCACTCAAGAGATTACTTTGTTAACTATATATATATATATGCTCTCTCTTGTAAAAACTGGCTGCTGCTCTCTCAATATCAACAAAAGCATAACATGCTCTCTCTCTCTCTCTCTCTCTCTCTCTCTCTCTCTCTCGTTTTCTTCTCTTCTCTCATCTGATGTCTCTCTTATTTATTATTTCTTATTTCTTATTTATTTCATCTCTTCTTCAATTATTTCTTGTTCATCTATTATTCTTTGATTCACAACACGTTATCAGCATGATGCTATTATTTCCAGAGCATGAAGCCTCTGAATTTATTATCACTAGAACCTGGAGTTCCTATATTTATTTCCAGAACTTGAAGTTTCTGAATTTATTATTACTAGAACCTGAAGCTTTTAGACTTTTATTTATTAATACTAGAACCTACAGTTCTGAATTTACTTTCACGCATTTTATTTTTACGCAATTTACTTTCTCGCATTTTATTTACTTTTACGCGATTTACTTTCCCGCATTTATTTATTTATACGCTTTTATGAGATTGGTTATGCCAACCTACCAGAACCTGTAGTTCTGGATTTACTTTTTCTGCATTTATTATTACGCATTTTATTTTATAATTTTTATTTAAACAATTTGGTCACCCATCAAGAACCTGAAGTTTATGGATTTATTTATCATTTCCAGAATCTGAAATTTCTGGATTTATTCCTTTATATATCTGAAGATTTAAATTCCTCAGATTTTTATCAGATCAGAAGTTCTTACTCCGATTGTGATTTTCAGAATAACCAGAAGCAATATGTCTTTAAACGATAAATTGAGTGATATTGAAAAGCAAGGTAGAGGACATATATGTCTAGCCGATAGTGCAACGACACATACAATTCTGCGGAATCATAAATACTTTATGAATTTAACCTTGCTCAAAGCAAATGTTAATACAATATCAGGTCCAGCAGATCTGATAGAAGGCTCCGGTAGAGCCATGATATTGTTACCAAACAATACTAAAATATGTATCAATGATGCTTTATATTCAAGCAGACCCAGAAGAAATCTACTTAGTTTCAAAGATATACGGTGTAATGGATATCACATAAAAACTATAAATGATGAGAATATTGAGTATCTGTGCATTACTTCTCATAATTCAGGCCATAAACTCATTATGGAAAGGTTGCATGCTTTATCATCTGGATTATATTACACTCTTATAAGAGGTGTAGAAGTTTATGCAGTTATGAACCAGAAGTTCTTAGATCCAAAAATATTTATGCTTTGGCATGACCGTCTTGGTCACCCAGGATCTACAATGATGCGTAGAATCATTGAATCATTGAAAATTCTCATGGACATCCATTAAAGAATCAGAAGATTCTTTTATCCTATGAAAATTTATGTACTGCATGTTCACAAGAGAAATTAATAATAAAACCATCTTACTCTAAGGTTGGCTTTGAATCCCCATCATTCCTACAAAGAATTCAAGGGGACATATATGGACCTATTCATCCACCAAGTGGACCGTTCCATTATTTTATGGTCCTAGTTGATGCATCCATCAGATGGTCACACGTTTGCTTATTATCAACACGAAATGTTGCCTTTGCAAGATTACTTGCACAGATTATCAGACTTCTGGCACATTTTCCTGATCATCCAATTAAGTCAATACGCCTTGATAATTCTGGTGAATTTACTTCCAAGACATTTGATGAATATTGCAGATCAGTTGGGATTGATGTTGAACATCTAGTTCCACACGTTCATACTCAGAATGGATTAGTAGAGTCACTAATCAAGCATCTCCAGGTAATTACAAGAACTTTATTATTGCAAACACAATTACCAATTTCTATTTGGGGACATGCTATTTTACATGCTGTTGCATTGATTCGTCTTCGTCCCACTTCTTATCATCAATATTCTCCAGTACAACTTGTATTTGGCCATCAACCAGATATTTCTCATCTGCGTACTTTTGGATGTGCAGTATATGTCCCAATTGCACCTACACATAGAACTAAAATGGGACCCCAACGGTGTTTGGGGATATATGTTGGTCTAGATTCACCATCAATTATTAGGTACCTGGAACCTTTAACTGGTGATCTTTTTACTGCAGGATTTGTTGATTGTCATTTTGATGAGAAAAATTTTCCATCATTAGGGAAAGGAAAAACTTCTCCTGAAGAGAAGCGTGAGTTTTCTTGGAAAGTTCCTAGTCTAATTCATTTTGACCCATACACATCTCAATGTGAGAATGAAGTACGCAAGATAGTTCATCTTCAAACAATAGCAAATCAGTTACCAGATGCATTTACAGATGCTACTAGGGTAACAAAATCACACATCCCAGTTGTTAATGTACCAGCACGGGTGATTGTTCCAGAAGAACAATCTAAACAAATAATAGCAAAAGAATCATCTACTGTACGCCAGAAGTGTGGTAGGCCACTTGGTTCGAAAGATATTGTTCCCAGGAGGAAGAAAACAAAATATCAGGATCATACACCTGAAATGATAAATAAATCCACTTTCTCTAAATCAACTCCAGAAGAGTTAGATGTCCCTGAAAGGACACAAGAGACCCCTGTAGGGGAAGGAATTTATGAAGAGATACAAGAACATAGAAATGAGGAAATTTCTATAAATTATACAGGAGGAATGTGGAATCGTGAAGAAACAATCATCGATGATATATTTTCGTACACAGTGGCTACTCAAATTTTAAATGATGATTATGAGCCTCATAATCTCAATGATTGTAGGCAAAGGTCTGATTGGCCTAAATGGAAAGAAGCAATCCAAGCAGAATTGGCTTCATTAACCAAATGTAAAGTATTTGGACCAATAGTCCGGACGCCTGAAGACGTCAAACCTGTTGGATACAAATGGGTTTTTGTACGGAAATGTAATGAGAAAAACGAGGTGGTGCGATATAAGGCACGACTCGTAGCACAGAGTTTCTCATAGAGACCTGGTATTGATTTTGATGAGACGTATTCACCAGTGATGGATACAATTACGTTTCGATTTCTGATAAGTTTGGCTGTCTCAGAAAGACTTGAAATGCGTCTTATGGACGTAGTAACTACCTATCTATATGGCTCATTCGATTCAGATATTTATATGAAAATCCCTAAAGGATTTAGAATGCCAGAAGCATACAACTCGAGACCTCGCAATTTATATTCAATTAAATTACAAAGGTCCTTGTATGGATTAAAGTAATCTGGGCGCATGTGGTACAACTGCCTTAGTGAATATTTGATTAAAGAGGGATATATCAATAATCCCATATGCCTATGTGTCTTCATAAAGAAATCAGAATCTAGATTTGCTATTATAGCAGTTTACGTTGATATGAATTTAATTGGAACTCCTGGAGAGCTCCTGAAATTGCTGAATATCTGAAAAAGGAATTTGAAATGAAAGACCTAGGAAAGACAAAATATTGTCTCGGTCTGGAGATTGAGCATAAATCAGACGGAATACTTATCCATCAATCAATATATATTGAAAAGATTCTGAAAAGATTTAATATGGACAATACTCACCCATTAAGTACTCCTATGATTGTTAGAACCCTTGATCTTATGAAAGATCCATTCCGGCCACTTGAAGATGGTGAAAAGATACTTGGTCCTGAAGTACATATCTTAATGCAATTGGTGCTTTATTATATCTGGCTCAATGTACTATACCAGATATTGCATTTTCAGTAAATTTGCTTGCTAGATTCAGTTCAGCACCAACTCGAAGACATTGGAATGAGATTAAACATCTTTTTCGTTATCTTCATGGAACGAAAGATTTAAGGTTATATTATTCAAAATCTAACAATTTTTCAGGTTTACTTGGTTATGCTGATGCCGGGTATCTATCTGATCCCCATAAAGCTCGTTCACAAACATGATATGTTTTTACCTATAATGGCACAGCAATCTCCTGGCGCTCCATAAAGCAAACTCTTGTTGTTACATCCTCTAATCATTCTGAGATCCTTGCACTTCATGAAACAAGCCGAGAATGTGTGTGGTTAAGGTCAGTTATTTATCATATTCAAAATACATGTGGATTTCCATTATCTACAGGGATGCCAACACCAATATTTGAAGATAATACGGCTTGTATTGCTCAAGTTAGAGGAGGATATATCAAAGGAGATAGAACCAAACATATTTCTCCTAAATTCTTCTATACTCATGAACTTCAACAGAGCCGACAGATTGATGTTAAACAAATACAGTCTACAGATAATCCTGCAGATCTGTTTACCAAAACATTGCCTACATCAACTTTTGAGAAACTGGTATATGGAATTGGCATGCGTCGACTCTGTAAATTACAGGATTGATATTAAAGTTTCATTCAAGGGGAGCGTTTAATTAGGGGGAGCAAAATTTTGAATGGACATATGTGTACTGTACTGTACTATACTCTTTTTCCTTCTACCGGATTTTATCCCACTGGGTTTTACCGGAAAGGTTTTAATGAGGCAGTTCTGAACACATCCACACCACTTGATCCAGAAGATCATTGTATATACTTTTGTTAAGGTTTTTGTCCCACTGGGTTTTTCCTAACAAATTAAAATACAAATGGTGAAAAATCCAAGGGAGAGTGTTATAATACACGTGGCTTTCCCACCACCACTCAAGAGATTACTTTGTTAACTATATATATATATATATATATATATATATATATATATATGCTCTCTTTTATAAAAACTGGCTGCTGCTCTCTCAATATCAATAAAAGCAGAACATGTTCTCTCTGACTCTCTCTCTTTCTCTCATTTTCTTCTCTTCTCTCATCTGATGTCTCTCTTATTTATTATTTATTATTTCTTATTTATTTCATCTCTTCTTCAATTATTTCTTGTTCATCTATTATTCTTTGATTCACAACAAGTTTATGCTCATAATTGATTATAGAATAAAATGCATTAAAATATTAAATAAAAAATAAATTATGAAAGCCGTAAAAGAGTTCAAGTTGCTCCATCCTTAATAGTTTATAAATTCATTTTTTATTTATTTATAAACTTTATAGTTTATAAATTATTATTTTTTACTACGGTTTATAAATTATTTTTTATTACTTAATGCAATATATATATATATATCAATAATGCTACACATCCCACCTAAAATCCCACATTTTTCATCCCACTACATGTGGCATATAAAGTGTCAAATTGTGAGTGGATACATGGGGTAGGTGTCATTAATGTGTATCCACTCACAATTTGACACCCCACATGCCACATGTAGTGGGATGAAAAATGTGGGATTTTAGGTGGGATGTTTAGCATTATTGATATTATTTTGTTATTGATTAATTATTAAAGTTATTAATAAATAAATAATTAATTAATTAATGGGATAGAAGCAAGGATAACTAACACACAGGATTTTATAATCACTCCTGAACCCTCAACAAACCCATTTATTTTGATTTAACTTTGTCTTGCATGGGATGGAGTGAGGTACTTCGGATCGGGTTCTTATTTTTTTTTTACATCCCTATTATTGGGTCATCTCAATTTACATTAGCGAAAATTATTTGTAAGAATATTGAAGAGCCCGAAAATCTCCAGTTGAATTTTCGTAAGTTGATGGGCACTGACAATGGTAGAGCAAAAATTAGCAGGTCGTGCGTTACGAGATCCTATAAAAAATGAGAAGGTAGAACGGAGCGAGAGGGGGGTATCCCGTTGAGGACTCTCCGATATTCGAGTTAGACAATTTATCAATAAATAAAATAATTTCAAATCAACAATTAAAATGAATAAAATCTAAATCAAACCGTAAACGAAGCTGTCGAATCCTGGGTGGTGTCGTTCGGAAGGCCTTATGTTCGCTTGGGTTGAGTGTTTAGCAAATTAAGTTGATGGGAGGAGACGGGGCATGGCCGTCATCAGATGAGTTTTATATGAAGCAGAATGTAGGTCGAGTGAGCTCTCGTCGAGCAAAGCAGAGATTATATTGAAGTGGAGCAGAGACCTTAAATAAATTGTAGTTTGTTGGTTAAAGGCTTAAAGCCTATTGGAGTCGACACATGTCGAGCAACAAATATAAAGGCAAAGGTTGGCTGGCGGATGATATTTTGTAGTAGGCGTAAATATTGGTCTTCATGCATGCAAGAGCCAATAGAGTAATTGTATATGAATTAAAGTAGGATGATCGTCAAATGGACTGATATCAATAGTATAGCAGGGTAAGGTCAACGTGAAATGCAGAGCAATCAATTTGTCCTTGCATGAGTTAAGAGTAGAAAATTGTGAGAGTGAGACTGGTCCCACCATTTATTGTTTTTGGCATTAGTGAGTGAGAGTTGGTGGAGAGAAAAACATAATTTTGCTTTGTGTGAGTGAGTAGGAGAGTCTGAAAAAAGGTCCCCACAAATGAAGTGGATCTCTTTTATTTATAGCCAATGAGCAAGGACTTAGCCAACAAGTTGATCACGTAATCCCATCAATCTCGGTTTGAGATCATGGACCGAGAATCGAGATACTTGATTTGTTGAGATTTGAATTTGAAATAATCAATTGAATGGCTATCTTGACTTGGCCTTTGCTGATTTGGTCATGGCCTGAAACTATTTGGATTTACGTTGGGCCTATCTTCCATTAGGCCTCAATATTTGGGCTATGCTATTTTTAGCTACCACAATTAGCCCCCTACTCTCTGAGTTGAAGTTTTCAAGTTAGAGAGTGGACTATTTCGATCGAACTCTTGCTTTGAAAGATAATTGTTGGTAAAGTAGAATCGAAAAATCACGGGTTGAATTATTTAAATAGCCCCACTCTTTTGTAATGAATTTCTAAGAAGTCGTTTGAGCTTATTTATTATTGGCTCATCGTAGAGTGCTTTTTGAGGCTTCGTAGAGCGTTTTTATGGCTCGTTGTATATTATTTTTTTAGGCTCCGTAGAGCGTTTGTGTGTAGCTCGTTGTAGAGCATTTTTCGAGGCTCTGTAGAGCGCTTGTTGTAGCTCGTTGTAGAGTGTTTTTTGAGGCTCCGTAGAGCGCTTGTTTTTTTGGATACTAAATGGAATTAATTACTTAGCTTTACTATTTGAAACATCAAACAAAAAACATAATTTTGATAATACAGAAGCAGATTTTTGGCAAAGAAGAAAACCAAAATTGGAAATAGACATCTTTACTAGAGAAGTTTGTCAAATACCAATAAGCTTGTCATGGTTCTCTCGCATACTAAAAGATTCCACAAATGCAACTCTTCATAACCTATTAGAAACCATGTGTGGATCTGATACACACTTGCACCACTCCAGGTGGCCCTGTTAAAGTTTCAAGACAAAAACTATTTCCATACTTGATACTACTCTTAGAAACAATGAACAGCTAAAGAGATGAATAGTCTACAAAAAGAGTTGAAACATGGTAATATATAAGGGGTAATCTAATCATGTTTTTAACGAGCAAAAATGCCTAAATAGTCAATGTTAAAATTCATCTATAGAGGCCTTTTCGTAAATATTATACGTATAAACATGAAAACAATATCAAAGTCTCAAAGACAAGGAAGACAATATTGAACAAAAAGCTAGGAGCAAGGATCTCATCTACAAACTAGTCAGTTGGAAAACGAAAGTGTTATCCTGAAAAATCCGTTGGGAGTTTCACGGGACAACCTGGACCACGGCGTACGGGTGCGCCGCAGCTGATCCGGACCGGGTAGGGGATGGTTCCTCGCTTCCCGGGGTAGGTACCGGGGGAGGCCCTTGGTCCAGTTGCCAGGGACCGGTACAATGCAATAGGACCGGTCCTGCAAGCGAGGATGGGGTTGAGTTTGGTGTATATAGGGCGTAACAAGTATGATTTTACTACCGGGAATGAGGGATCTTTTTATTCCTTAACGATGGGGTACATTATGAGCCATTACATGAGCTATGATTACAACGAAAGCAAATTGGACAGAGGTAAGATACCCTAGCTAAATGGGAATTAGCTCGCAAGGGCTTTAGCTAAGCTAGGTGGTAACCACATAGATCATGCCTAGGAGCTTGGTTCATGAGGGGTAGTAGCCAAGTAGATACACATATGAGCTTTTTCTAGGCGGGGTAGTAGCCAAGTAGGATACACATATGAGCTTTGTTTAGGTGAGGTAGTAGCCAAGTAGGATACACATAGGAGCTTTGTTTAGGCGAGGTAGTAGCCAAGTAGGATGTCTCGGTTTTCAGGGGCCAACCCCTTATTCTTGGAACGTAGGGGTATTTATATTGTCTCTTCTTGAGGGGTAGGTGGAAGCAGCTTATTTAGGTGGGAACTCCCGATTCCATCTCCACCGTCCCTCCTTGTTAGCAATCGTGATGGTACAGCACCAAGGGCTAGGATCACTCCCCCTTGTTTTTCCTCTGTTGAGGGCTTGGTTTTGGTAGGTGGGGGCCCTAGTCCCTAGGGCGTAATTGGTGGGCATGATCCTAGCCCCTAGTTTTGAGCGAGACCGTGGCCGTCACACTCCTTGAAGGGTCTTGATCGTTCCACCTAGTCCCTAGGTCCATGTAGGCGTTTCTCTAGGGCTGATATGGCATACAGATGGTGTTTCCAAGAGTTTTGGTTGGCTGGATGGGCCATTGTTGTAGGGGGGAGTCGTTGTCAAAATCTGGCTTAGAGGGGGACAGTGTCAGCGCATGTCCCACTGCACACTGTCAGGCTCATTCTTCCACCATTTCCTTCTTCATGCTTGCTGCGTTTCTATGAGTGTTTTGCTGGAGAAACAGAGTATCCCCTTTCATGCATGTGATAGTTGACTTCCATGAGGGCTGAGATGGAGGGTGATTCCACCGTTGATGCAGCGTGGCCAGCGGATGATCTCAATCGTAGGTTGCTTGTCTTCCCTCATTCGTGATTGCTGTCTCACATTAATGGACTGGTGCTATGACTTTGTAGGTGCTCCTAATCCCTTCTCCATCCCATGTGAGCTGGGATGAGGGCTGGCATCAGCCCTTCCGGAGTAGGGGTCGCTAGAGAGTTCCAAGGAGTTCTTCTAGAGGGGGGTCGTCCCGGTTGTAGGAGTGTGTTGTGAGGGACTGGGTAGGCATTATTTAGGATGGCTTCTAGTCGGGTTGTTGGCTGGGAGTGGGTTATAGACTGGAACATGTAGTTCCTCTCAATGGGCGTTCGAGAGGAGTCGGGTTAACGATGGACCGCGTCTTGGTGGCGGGATCTTGGTTAGACCAAGTCTCCCTTCCCACTAGGAATTTTAGGGGAGCATCCCAGATCTTAGTCTGAACCGTGCTCCAGCCCTGTGGTTCTAGAGAAGGCGCGGCACATGGAGGACCGGGTCTTTCTTCCTGTAAGGATTCCCATTTGTTGATTGGCTTATTTCGTGGTCAAACCACATGTTGGGGTTTGGTTGTAAGGGTAGTCTAGGTGATTAAGGTTGAAGATCAAAAACCCTTTCCAAGACCTTTTCCAAGACCTCAAGAGGACAATCACCAAAGGTATATCTGTAGTGCTTACATTGTCTTGAAGAGATATAGTTACACACACACACAACATGCATAACTCCTATTCTTGAATGTTGTGTTTATATTTTGTGTGCATTGTGCTTTATTGTTTATTCAATGTCTCTTCTTGCATTAAATTGATTGCATCTTGTTATATGAAATGCCATGACATGATAGGCATTAGGATGCATTTAATACCCACACTTGCACTTCATGTATGTTAGTTTTTAGTGTGGAGTAATTCGTTTCTCGAAGGATGTTCGGAAACGTCCGCGCGTGTACGTTGATGTGCTTTGTTTTGCGCGATGATCGCCGGTGGAGATGCCTTTGGCTTCTCCTTGGTTTCACCATTTTTGGTGAAACGGCGGTTACGTTCGGAGGCCTGGCCGCCGTTCGAAACCGTCGAATGAGACCTGATTGAAATATATCTCTCGGGTCTAAAACGGCAGTTGGGATCGGCGGTTTAGAAACCGCCGAACGAAGTCGCCGAAGTTCCCCTGTTCCGCTCGGGAGCCATTCGGCGGTTCAATTCGGCGGCCTGGCCGCCGATTGAAACCGCCGATCGGTGCGTTTCAAGGGCAAAATTGTATTTTCACCTGCCCTGTTTTTGGTCTCTATAAATACATCCTTATCTCTGGTTCAGAATACAAGTCTTGCATCCCAAGAACCCTAGAGAGATATTTAGAGAGACTTGAGAGAAAAAGCTTAAAGATCACATCTTTAATTCTCTAAACCCATTCCCACATGCACAAATCATCATCTAGGCATCATCTAGGTTCATCTAGTATATGCTAATGCATGGGTCTTCTTCAACACACATGGTATGATTTGTTGAACACTTTTATCTTACATAATTAGTGTTTCTACTTATCAATTTTATCTCATATTTTACTTATATGTGTTTAGATTAATTTCTACATATAAGATTGAGATTATGTGTTGATTGGGTTATTATTTGATAGCTAGGCTTTAATGTTCATATGCCATCTAGCTAATTGATCTCATTTGTTTATTGAGATTATTTTTCATAGCTTATTTGATTAGGTCATTATTGCCTAAAAGCTATGCCATGAACATTCTTGTGTGATGTATTGATAACTAGGTTGATAGATTATTTTTTAATCAATTAGTTAATCCTTTGAATGTTTGTGGGTTTTATATGATAGCTTTGTATCTAGGATTGGTTATCCTTTACTTAGCTAAAGTTATATGCCATGACATATAGCTATATGTGATATCTAGGATTGATTATATTGTCATCTTATAATCCTAGGTAAGCATTTAGAGTACCCTAGCTCTTATTGCATTAATTGAATATTCATACATATTCACATAGGGTTGTGCATCTCTTTTGAGAGATTGAAGTCTTGGTCTAGGGTTGCTATTACAGGCCTGCGGGTAGTAGTGGTGGGTTACAGACCGGGATTAGGGTGTAAACATCATTACAAGTAGTGACTACGAGGATCAAGCAAATTGGACTAGAGCCACTTTTAAAGGCCCGCGTGGTAGAAATGGGGGGTTATTGACCGGAGTGTTAGACGAGGTCTACATAGGTTGTAAACTCCATTTCAATTAGTGGATTTCGAGGTTTGAGTGTGGCGCACTTAACAGCCCGTGGTTTTTCCCAGTGGTTGGGTTTTCCACGTAAACATCAAGTGTCATTTATTATTTCCGCATCTTATTACACTTGTATGTATTGTTGACTTGCTAGGGTTATTTTCGTAAAATTGACATGCACGCGAAAATTGGGTAATAATTAGATAAAATCTATTCACCCCCCTTCTAGCTTTATATATAGAACACACCGTGCAATATTTGTTTCACTTCCCATCAGGCGCTTTAGAATGATTGAGGATGTTTCCATGGGGGGTGCTAGGGAGTGGTAAGGTCCTTGCAGTGGAAAAGCTCTTCCTTGAATTAATTGCCTATTTTCCCGGTTAACAGAAAGAAAAAAGTCAGCCTTACTAGACTAGTTTGTCAGCATCTTTTCGAAAGGGTTTCAGGAATTGGAACATCACATCTAGTGCAGTAGATTTAGCATTACATATTTGCCAGGGCCCTATGGTGGGCGCCAAACTGAAGAGCCCAAAAATCTCCAATTGAATTTTCGTAAGTCGGTGGGCATTGACAATGGTAGAGCAAAAATTAGCAGGTCGTGCGCTACAAGATCCTATAAAAAATGAGAAGGTAGAACGGAGTGAGAGGGGGGGGGGGGGGGGGGGGGGGGGGGGGGGGGGGGGGGTGTGGTGTGCCGTTGGGGACTCTCCGATGTTTGAGTTAGACAATTTATCAATAAATAAAATAATTTCAAATCAACAATTAAAATGAATAAAATCTAAATCAAATCATAAACGAAGCTGTTGAATCCTGGGTGGTGTCGTTTGGAGGGCCTTATATTTGCTTGGACTGAGCGTTTAGCAAATTAAATTGTTAGGAGGAGACGAGGCATGACCGTTATCAGATGAGTTTTATATGAAGCAGAATGTAGGTTGAGTGAGCTCTCGTCGAGCGAAGCAGAGATTATATGAAGTGGAGTAGAGACCATAAATAAACTGTAGTTTGTTGGTTAAAGGCTTAAAGCCTATTGGAGTCGACATATGTCGAGCAACAAATATAGAGGCAAAGGTTGGCTGGCGGATGATATTTTGTAGTAGGCGTAAATATTGGTCTTCATGCATGTAAAAGCCAATAGAGCAATTGTATATGAATTAAAGTAGAATGATCAAGTGGATGTTGATTGGACTGATAGCAATAGTATAGCAGGGTAAGGTCAACATGAAATGCTGAGCAATCAATTTGTCCTTGCATGAGTTAAGAGTAGAAAATTGTAAGAGTGAGACTGGTCCCACCATTTATTGTTTTTGGCATCAGTGAGTGGGAGTTGGTGAAGATAAAAACGTAATTTTGCTTTGTGTGAATGAGTATGAGAGTCTGAAAAAAGGTCCCCACAAATGAAGTGGATCTCTTTTATTTATAGCCAATGAGCAAGGACTCAGCCAACAAGCTGATCACGTAATCCCATCAATCTCGATTTGAGATTAAAGAAATTGTGAAGAAGAAATTGTTTTTCATTATTATTCACGTTTTGTACATAATAAGCAATATATACACCTAATGTCACCCACCAGAATATCCTACAATCAAGGAATTGACTCCTAATTTAATTAGAGAATCACTACAATCAAGGAGTTGACTCTTAACTTAATTAGAGAATCACTTTCCTATCTTAGATAGGAAACTTATAAAGAGATGAGATCCCTATAATTTAGGAAACAAAATAAAATAAGCTATACACTAGGAATTGACATATTCCAACACCCACCCTCAAGCTGGGCAGTAAATATTGATCATACCAAGCTTGGAACATAAAGCTTCAAATTGAGTTCTAGGTAAAGCCTTGGTGAAAATGTCTGCAATTTGAGAGTTGGTAGGAACATAATTCAACTTGATAACCTCCATTTTGATCTTCTCTTTGATGAAGTGCCTGTCTATCTCCACATGCTTAGTTCGATCATGATAAACTGGATTCTTGGCTATACTGATAGTTGCTTGATTATCACATAACAGCTCTATAGGTATAGCATTAGGAACCCTTAATTCTTCTAACAGCCTTTTCAACTATATCCCTTCGCAAATACCTTAGGCTAAGGCTCTGAATTCAGCTTCTACACTACAGCGAGAGACTACTGATTGTTTCTTGCTGCGCCAAGTTACTAGGTTCCCCCACACAAATGAACAATAACCAGAAGTAGATCTCCTATCAAGAGCTGAACCAACCCAATCTACATTAGTGTAGATACTGACTTTCCTACACTCGCTCTTTTTGAAACAAATACCTTGACCATGAGTCATCTTGAGATACATGAGTATTCTATGAACAGCTCCCATATGCTCCTTATTTGGATTATTCATAAACTGGCTCACAGTGCTGACAGCATAGCCAATGTCAGGTCTGGTATGGAGAGATAAATGAGTTTCCCAACCAACCTTTGATATCTCACTTTATCCACATGAGGGCTCCCCTCCAGTAGCCCCCACTTTGTTGACGAATCCATAGGTGTTTCTACTGGCTTACAATCAGTCATTTTTGTCTCCTTAAATAGATCTAAGACATACTTGTGTTGATTAATACAAATACCCTTCCTGGATCTTGCTACTTCCATGCCTAGAAAATACTTTAGGTTACCAAGATCCTTGATTTCAAACTGTTTGCCAAGAAACCCCTTCAATTTCTAAATTTCACCTTCATTATTGCCCGTAATGATGATATCATCCATATACACTATGAGGACTATGATAATATCATATGTAGCATGATTTACGAACAATGTATGATCAGTTTGGCATTAATGATAGCCAAACTCTTTTATAGACTTTGTAAACCTCTCGAACCAAGCTCTTGGCGATTGCTTTAATCCATATAGAGATTTCCTTAGTCTGCAAACTTTATTCTCAAACTCTTTTTCTAAACCAGGTGGACTGTCCATATACACTTCTTCTAACAAATCACCATTCAAGAATGTATTTTTCACATCCATTTGATGTAGTTGCCAATCTAGATTCACTGCCATGGACAAAAGGACTCTGATTATATTCAACTTTGCCACTGGTGCAAACATCTCTTCATAGTCTATCCCATATGATTGTGTGAAACCATTGGCTACAACTCTTGCCTTATAGCGTTCAACACTTCCATCTGCTCTATGTTTCACTACAAAGACCCATTTGCATCCTACTGCCCTTTTTCCTTTAGGTAGCACTGTTACTTCCCATGTTTTGTTCTTTTATAATGCGGTGAGTTCTTCTTGGACAGCCTTTCTCCACTCAGGTATAGCCAAAGCCTCCTGAATTGTTGCTGGAACAAAAGCGTTAGACACATCTATATCAAATAATTTATAACTAAGTGACAACATTTCATAAGACACATATTTGCTAAGAGGATACCGAGGTCTCTCCCTACACTTTCTTATAGGTTTTCTTTGAGCAATTGGCAAATCATTTCCAGGCTGAATATCATCACTGTCACTAACTAAACCATTGTCACTTATGTTTTCGTCCTCACCTGACTCAAGTAGTGGTTCATTTGAATTGGAAGGAGAAATGTTTGAATGATGTTGGACATTTGATCCTGGTGAGAAATCACGAACCTGTTGAATAACTTCTGGTTTAAACACAACTGTATAATGCTTCGACTGCCTTGAATACACAACTGGTTTTTCTCGAGTAGGTGTTTTTGGTGGACTTTTCTAAACAGGTGTTTGAGATGGACTAGGCAGCTGATGTGTTTCAAGAAAATCAATGTCGAAATCTATGAAGACTTGACTAGGATAGTGTGTTTGAGCTGGACATGGACTGGAGACTGGTGCTGGACTGGGAACAGGTGCTGGAAATGGACTGGACACTAGTACATTATCATTAGAGATGGAAATAGGTGTATAGCCATCAAGAAACTGAAATTCACTCAACTCTTTCCCCTTTTGAATTGTAGTTTTACTAAAAAAAGACGGTGTTTCTAGAAAAGTGACATCAATTGAGGTAAACATTTTCCTAGAAGTTAGGTGATAACACCTATAAGCTTTCTGTTTTGGGGAATAACCAAGAAACAAGCATTTAAAGAATCTAGGATCTAACTTACCGCGATAAGGAGAATTATTATGTACAAATACAGTACACCCGAAAACTCTAAGAGGAATATTTGATAATAGATGGTTATTAGGGTATGCAATAAGTAGAACTTGAGTAGGTGTTTGAAAATTTAAGACTCTAGATGGTTGCCTATTGATTAAATGAGCTGCTATAAGAACAGCATCCCCCCAAAACTATTTAGGCACATTCATGGTGAATAATAAGGATCTAGCAACCTCTAAAAGATGTCTATTTTTTCTCTCAGATACACCATTTTGTTGTGGGGTGTAAACACATGAAGTTTGATGTATGATTCCCTCACTTAGACAGTAGTCTATTAAGGTTTTATTAACAAATTCTTTCCCATTATCAGTTCTTAAGACTTGCACCTTTGTTTGAAATTGATTTTTTATCATTGAGTTGAAATTTTTGAAAATAGTGGCAACTTCTGATTTTTCTTTTATGAGAAATACCCAAGTAACTCGAGTATGATCGTCAATGAATAAAATGAACCACTTAGCACTTGTAATATTAGGAATCCTAAATGGACCCCATACATCACTATGAATGAGAGCAAAAGGTTTGGAAACATGATCAATGCTAGGAGACAGTGAAGAACGTGTATGTTTGGACAACTCACAGATTTCACAAGAAAATTCTCTAGGGCTTTTATTGATAAACAAATTAGGGAAAAGTTTTTCCAAGTACAAGAAGTTGGGATGGCCTAACCTGCAGTGCCACAACATCACAGTACTTTCTTTATTTAAACTAGTCCTAGAATTATTTTGGGAGGCTAACTGCTTTGTAGAATGACATTGCACATTCAAGGAAGAGTCAACATCTATAATGTATAAACCAGATCGCAATTCAGCAGTTCCAATCATCCTCTCTGAGATCAAGTCCTGGAAAACACAATAAGTAGGGTAGAATTTAGTGAGGCAATTTTTGTCATAGGTGAGTTTGGAAATATATAATAAATTGCAGTCCAAATTTGGAACAAATAAAACTGACTTTAATGTTAAGGTTTTTGAGAGAATAACAGTCCCACAACCTGTCACTTTTGACAATTTTCCATTTGCTACCTTATCATCAAAGTTACCTTTACATGGCTCAAATGTATTGAACACTCTAGGATCTCCTGTCATATGGTCAGTTGCCCCAAAGTCTATAATCCAAGAACCTTGTGCTTCATTTTTGACACTCAAAACACTTGGAAATATACCTGATTGTGCCATGGAACCGGTTCCAACAAATGTTGATGAAGGGCGACCAAATAACTTCTACGGCTGATCAAGTTGTTCTTTGCTAAAGAGAATTCCCTCACTGTCACCTATATTACTTCCACTTGCAGCATATCCCTTCTTGACTTGACTGTGAGGCTTCCAATCTGCTGGTTTCCCATGGAGTTTCCAGCAAGTTTCCTTGTAATGGCCTGGACGTCGACAATGATCGCACCAAGGTCTGCCTTTTCTGGTTTTACCATCAGGAGGATTGTTTGGATTTCCTCTGGATGCGAGAGCTGATACTTATCCATTGGTAAGCACTGAATCAAATCTGAGCATCACTTTCTTGCGCTTTCTTCTCTGCGTACTTCTGAAACTACTTCTCGGATAGACGGCAGTGGCTTAACACTAAGAATTCTGCCACAAACTTCATCTAAACTATCACTCAGTCCAATGAGGAATTTAAAGATCCGTATCTCTTCCATGTACGTTCTGAAAATAGCTCCATCATTTGAACACTTCCAGTCTAATGAGTTGAGCATGCCCACCTGTTGCCAAAGGCGAGATAGTTTATTGAAATATTATATCATCGTTAAATCCCCCTGCTTCACTTCATGTAGGACTCCTTCAATTCTGAACTTCTCGGAGATATTGTCTTTATTTGAGTAGGTTTCTTTAGTAGCCTCCCACACTTCATTGGTTGTTTCATATAACAGAAAGTTCTCTCCAGCCTCTGGTGTCATTGAGTTTATAAGCCAAGACATGACTTTGCTATTTTCTGATTCCCAAAGCTTATAACCCTTGTCTTTCTTTTCTGGAATCTCCACATCTCCTGTGACAAACTCATCTTTACCTTTCCCTTTGTTGTAAAACATAACAGATTGTGACCAAGGCAAGTAATTGTGCCCATTCAATTTGTGGTTTGTGATGATTTGAGAATTTTGGTTTGGATCGACAGTACCACTACCAGAAGATGAGCCTTCAGAATTAACATTGAAAGCAATCCCGAATCTCAACATAGTTGAAGGGTAGTGAAAGAGGAATATGGGTTTTGCTGGTAAAAAAACAGGAGAAGATATTTCGGGAAAAGCAATAGAGATTAGGACCAGAGGTAGCTCTGATACCACAAAGAAATTGTGAAAGAGAAATAGTTTTTCATTATTATTCACGTTTTGTACATAATAAACAATAAATACACTAAAACACCTGATGTCACCCACCAGAATATCCTACAATCAAGGAATTAACTCCTAATTTAATTAGAGAATCACTACAATCAAGGAGTTGACTCCTAACTTAATTAGAGAATCACTTTCCTATCTTAGATAGGAAACTTATAAACAGATGAGATCCCTCTAATTTAGGAAACAGAATAAAATAAGTTATAAAACTAGGAATTGACATATTCCAACAGAGATCATGGACCAAGAATTGAGATACTTGATTTGTTGAGATTTGAATTTGAAATAATCAGTTGAATGGCTATCTTGACTTGGTCTTTGCTGACTTGGTCATGGGCTGAAACTATTTGAATTTACGTTGGGCCTTAATATTTGGGCTGTGCTATTTTTGGCTACCACAAATACCACAAAATAAAAAAATAAAAAAAATAAAATAAAATAAATTGTTTTATAGGAAGAGGTTGTATCAATAGTCAAGAGCTACTTAGAATGAGCACTATAGTCAAACATTATAAAGGGAAGGTACACAACCATTAAAAAAAACATTATTTCATATATATTTTCTTAAAAAATACATTATTTCACATATATTTATAAAACTCTTTGGTTATTTTGTTTTCGAAACTAAATTATTGTCTGAATTATTTGTTTACATTAGGGATGATAATTTCATCCGAACCCGCATGCACCCATCCGAACCCGAACCATGTGGGTTGGGTTTGGACACGGGTCGGGTTCAGTTATAAAGAAGCAAGTCCTGAAGCGGGTTTGGGTTCGGGTCCCAAACCTGATTATTTTAAAAAAGCTTTGTTTAAAATGACATTGTTTTGAGCAAATTAAAAATTCAAAACTCAGAACGACATCATTTTAAGTTAAAAAGTACAATATAAATTGATAGTCGGGTTGATGGGTTCGCTAGTCGAAACCCAAACCCAAATAAGTTCGCGGTTCGTTTTCTTCAAAACCCATGGGTCTAAACCCAAATCCCGTGAAATTATTCGAGTTCGGATACAGAAATGTGTTACGGGTTCAGGTTCAAATCGAGCAAAACCCGACATGTTGCCATTCCTAGTATACATAAGCATTTGTTTATGTAATTGTAATTTGTTTTAATTATCACAATAAACTCGTAATTTCACAAAGGGACACGATCTACAATCTGATAGCTTATCTCTCGTCGATTATTAATTGTAATTCCTGAATCTTTGAAAAGTTAACAAAATAAACTACTCCCGCGCAGGTGCTCTTGAAAAAATTACTCGGCAACATGAAACTGCTCAACCGCCAACTGTCACCGGCGCATCACTCACGCGCCACCAACAGCAAACGGCGTCGGACGCTCCAACACTCTGCTACAAATCACCACAATTGCACAAAGAGGCAAAAAATAACCTTCTCTGAAGAAACAGAAACCCTAACCCGGAGACCCGGCCCGTCTCCAAACCCGCCCACCTCTAATCGCTTCGAACTTGTTCATTCTTCAAAACAGCGACGCAGAAGTCGGAAGAGAAGAGATTCAAGTGCTACTAAAGACGGTCATCGCCGGTGGACTTTCTCTTCTCGTGATTTTTCTAACTTTAAAGGTACACATTTATATTTTTTTTAATATTGTTACAGATATATCAAAGTTATATTTTATTTGTTTTTAATTTTGTATTTTGGTATTGTCTCTTTTTCTATCTATAGTGGAACTGAATTCGGTTCAGTCTTTCTTGATGGAATTTTTTGCTTACTGATTGTATTGTTTCGTTTTCCATACATCTAAACTGTTTCTTGTATCTCCTTTTTCAGATAAATTTGTGGTTGTTTCGTATAATATACTTGGTGTCGAAAATGCGTTGAAGCATCCGGATTTGTATAGTAGAGTGAAACCGGAATTCCTAGAGTGGGATAGACGGAAAAAGCTGATATGTGAGGAGATAAACCGATACAATGCAAGCATCCTTTGTTTTCAGGCAAGTTTTAAGTGCTATGAGAATGACAATGTGTTTGGTAGGAGGGAAACATTAGGGAAAGAAAAGAAATTATAGAGGGAAAGGAATAGAAAAGGAAAGGGCGAAAACTTGCTGTTCTTTCCTCCCATTTGGTTGAATAGATGTGAATGGGAGATTTGTCATTTCGTGGTATGGTATCAAGTGTGAGGAAAAGCTGTGGAGAAGCAATTTTATGTTAATTTGATCATGATTAAATTTAAAAGTTAAAATTTAAAAACAAAGATCAAATCAAAGGCATGTATGATGAAGAAATATTCTCAAGATTGGTTGATTGATAACCCCTAACTCACACAGGTGGAGGGAGTCCAGCTGCATATTTTATGTATCAATGAAACTCCTTTTGAATGGAATTTTATGTTGGCATATGTTGCCAATGGTGTGAATTGAATTGATTTCTATATTCACTAACCAAAAATAATTAATCTTGTGGCTGCAGGAGGTTGACCGCTTTGATGATTTAGATGATCTTCTTCAAAAGGATGGGTTTAGAGGTGTGTACAAGGTATATAGAAATATCATATGCGAGTATTTGTGGACTTGTAGTCCTACAACTATGTTTTTAATTGATTTTGTTAACTTAGACTTGTGATTTTCATTTACTTTAGGCACGCACAGGTGATGCATATGATGGATGTGCTGTATTCTGGAGAGACAATATGTGAGGTTCCTCAACCCCTTTGAATTTCTTATCTATGTACATGATTAATATAGCTGAAAATATCATATGCAAATTCATCTTTCCATCAATAATTTACTTTGGAATTGGGTTTACTATATTATTGACTTCAGGTCTGGCATTCCTTTGCCACTTTCATTTCAGAGGAATATGATAGTTTTATAGCTCTTATAATCATACTTAAATATTTGAAACCCAAAGATTTGTTGGAAGTTGCAATCTAATAAATAGTGGTGGCTTGTGCCTGGCTGACAAGGACCCGCCTCAAGCCAAGACTCCATAGTAATCTTCGTTAAATACTTATTTCTTGTCCTAAAACTTATATTTTTTATGAATAAACTTCCAGTTTAAAACATCTTCTAATCCCCCACCTTAAGTAAGTTTCATTAAAATTGTTAAACAATTATTTCCTAATAATGAAAGCAATTATTTCTTGCATGTATAATGTGGAACTAATTAAAAATGTGGAACTTCTTTTCTTTCCACAAACCACAAGTGGTATGGCCCAGTAGCCCACAATATTTTCAGAATGTTATTCATTGCTTGCACTTATGCTATTTTTCGCCTTTCTGTATTTAACTTTTAGCCAGTAATATTGTGAACATAGATTTACCCTCCTGCATCAAGAAGATATAGAATTTCGAAATTTTGGCCTACGTCACAATGTTGCTCAACTCTGCGTTTTAAAGGTATGGTTTTGATTCATTGTCATGTAAACATCCCTTTTCTTTATATGTGTATCTTTCTAGGGTTTTTATTCTTAGTAACTGTATTCATGAAGACAATATCACTAGGATTAAGCAAAGTGGTTTTAAAATGGTAGACTTTTAAAAACTTTTATTTGAAGTTGCATGAGGTGCCTATGATTGGAGATTTGGAGGCATTTCCAATATACCCTATTTCCTGAAAGTCTCAAGTAACTTGGTCAGGTTGTAGTTATCGTTGGTGGTTTGGATTAACCAAGTGTTCGACCAAACCCCTTGCACATTCTCTTCACTAACTTGCAGTGTTTGAACATCTATTACTTGTGGTGTTCTTCTTTGTGAAGATATTGTTTTTAGCAACGTCGAAGACTCCTCACTTGTTTGAGATTTTGTGATATTCTAAGTCTTATAAGACTTGCTATAATTTCACTTATGTTATTACAAGTGATAGTATGACACCACTTGTTAACATGTTGATAAACCTTGTCTGACTTCAATAGACGTTACACATCCAGAGAATGAGACATTATACATGTTAGATTTGAGATGTGAACCTCTAAACAGAGTATGTTGTTTACTTTAAAGCTGATATGGCCCTGATGAAGAATTATTTTTACCATAGATCCATAGGGATAGTTAGATAACACCTTTTTAATAAGGTCTGAAAGTTTCTTAACAAGTTTATATTACAGTGTGATGGAACACTCGAGACTCCTGAGTTCCTCTCACTTATGTAGTTGTGTGAGGAGTTGCTTCCTGGATAGCCTTAACCTTGGTTGTGGTGATGAGTAAATGGACCAGGAGCAGAGTTCAAAACTAAGTTGAGGCGCTTTGGCAGATATAGGATAGTTTGAGGGTCTGGTTTGATGGCTTGAGAGTTTTACCTTTAGGCAAGCATACATTAATCTCTTTCAAACAGTAGCCATGATACCTTGACTGTCCTGTGGAGGACAGGGCTAGTGTCCCTAAGATTTCCTACCAAGCGTAGCTCATGCTTATTTATCTGATTGGCTATGCATCGTCAATGACATTTCCTATTGATAGGGGCCGTTGAGTCTTATTTTTTAAGCACAATTGTCAGTTTTTTCTCTGTGTTGCTATATGATTCTGCTCAAGCATTTGCCACTTTCTTTATTGGTTAAGGAATACAAACACTAACACACACACAAACACACACACACACACACACATCAAACACTCTTTAAGATTTATTTAGTTGCCATTTTCTAAGTAGAAGAAAAACTTCATTCATTATCAATTGCCATAAGTTTTACTTCTTATGTATGTTGTTGCCTGTTGGGGGTAGATATGTGTTAATGATAGTTTTGTTTGCGATAGTTATGTTTTAAATCTTTGTCGAGCATTATTAATTTTTACCTTAATTAATCAGATCAACTCAAATTTACCGGAGTCTGAAATACATGAGCAATCACCAATGTAAGTTTCAGACCTATTATGTTAGTATTTTAATATATTATAACCATGTATGTATGGTCAGAAAGTTATCATGGATGATGGCAGTTGGTGAAATTTGTGAATTTGTATGTGTGTTTGTATTTAATTATTATTTCATCTGCTGCATATATATGGGAACTCCAAAAACTGAAATTCCAGCAGCTCGTGAAGAACTGCTGGGAAATTTTGGGTATCAATTGATTAATAAATTCAATATCTTTTTTTTTAAGCATTTCTTTCTTAATTATGTAAAATATTTGCATAATTTAAGCCTCTTTAAAACTATTAAATAAACAGTTATCACAACTAGGATTGTAAAAATGCTTGCAAAGTGCAATATATCGGTTATAGTTTATGGAGCGAATTGTTATTAGTTTCATTATTGCATTTTAGTCATCTTGATATGCTTGTCATGTGAGATAACATGCTTCACGTTCTGTTCTATTTTCAAACATTGATCATCTTCATTATCTTAAGTTTTCACTGCTCCTGGTATGCATACTATTGACATTAAAGGGAATATGGTTGCACGAGTTTTAGCAGTTGAAGCAATCAGCATAGTGAGCATAGGTTGTTTAATCCTTTTTGTTCATGTAATGACATCACCAGTTCAATTACTGATTTATATTCATGCATATATGACAATGCTCTCCTGAAGTCAAAGCTTAGTGGTTGGAAATATACATGTGCTCTTCAACCCAAACCGTGGAGATATCAAGTTAGGCCAGGTATCCGCTCTGTTGATCTTTTTTCCAACTAGTAAAGTTCTGGTAGCATGGGTGGGTCTGTCTTAGAATTCCATGCATTTAATATGGGATATAATTTAAGATCTCTGAGGTGCTTTTTTCACTGTAGACCTATAAACCAAATTACTTTAAAATGATATTTCTGCAAGTTTGGATTGGAATAATAGTAAAAACAGCTGTGACAAGTGAAAACATTTGTTTTTATGGATATAAGTGGTAAATAACATTAACGTAAAAGGATATTTCTGCATGTGATTTAACTTGTGTTTTCCGAGGTGCTTTGTTCACTGTAGACCCAAAAAACCAAATCAATGTAAATGATATTTCTGCATGCTTGGATTGGAATAATAGTAAAAATTGCTGTAAAATTTTGTTTATGGATAAATTAGTGGCAAAAACAATTGACACTCTGCTAGAGTTCTCAATCAGGCTGGCCCAACCTGAATTTTGTGGGTCTATTTACTATTCGGATCAGGCTGGATTACAGCCCTGTGAAATATTTTTGACCAGATAGGGCCAGCAATAGAGCAACCAGTTTGACAAATCCAGCCCCGGACTTGACTGACCGTATTTTGACCGGATTTAAGTCAAAACGCTTTTTTTATTTTATTATTTTTTACAAAAATAAAAGATCCCTTTTTAAGTTTATTCTAATAAACTGTTGAACATTTAAAATTACATGTAAAGAAATAATAGAAACTCATAAAACTTAGAAACTAAATTGTTACAAATAACTCTATTTAAAATTATCAAGCCTAATAGAGCTTAAAGTTTGTAGGGAGACTTTAGAGGCTTGGAGTTGTAGTGTTGGATTATGTTTACTTGCTAGGACTTTTAAGGCTTTTGAGTTTCGTCCAACAGTTTAAATGAGAAGCACTCAAAAATCCAATCCAATAGTTGAAGATTTTGAAATGTGAAAGACCTTTTGATGTGATAAGGCATAAGGGAAGGGTTATAATATTGGTTACATGGCAGCTGCTAAGCTGCCAGCATTTTTTTTTTTTTTTTCCACTCCCCAATGCTTTGGGTAGCAGAGAATGCTTTATGATTTTTTTATTTTTTTATAAAGGGTAATAAGACATGTTTGGATGTGGCCGGAGATTCAGATCTTCCCAGCCCTAATGACACCCCTACACTCTGCTGGAAGATGTTTCCAGCTTAGGAGTAAAATTATCAGGTGGTTAGTTTTCACTTAATCTGAAACCCTCTTTGTCATGCAAACTTGTTATGTTTGTGAGCCTACCAATAACTCAATCTTCACGAGAAGACCTCCCAGAACCTTGTCATACTCTTTGACAACTTATAAGATATATTTTGATTACTTTTTTCTAATCAAGAATTATGGTAGCTTGATATGTTGTTCTTCGCTTAATTGCTATGTTTCAAGACAAAATTCGTTTTTAAGCTGCACCCCCACCCGCCCACACTTTCTTGGGAATTTGAGTGTGACGAAGTTACAGTCACCAAGCGGAAGTGTGACAATGTGAGGTCTTTGAGAGACTTGTGAGAGAGACACAAGAGTTTGTGGCCACCACAAATTGTAGGGGGAGATTTGTGAAGCTCTTTTTAGAGGTGCCCTAGAGGTTTTAGGGTGGGTGAGGTTTGAAGAGATTGAGATCTAGGAGGAATAGAAAGCCAAGGGACGAGGTGAGAGATTTCTTGTACTAGTGCTATTCCCAAATCTAGTGAACTCTATAGCCTCCATGGACGTAGCCAATTTAGTGAACCATGTTAAAAATTTGCTTGTCTATTTTTTGTGGTTGTGTTTGCTCTATTTTGCATCCTTATTTGATAGTATTATTTTTATTCTTTTTCAACATTGCAAACAAGATAAATTGCATATAATTTGGGTAGATTTAATCTAGAAAACACAAAATGCGTCATAATTTATAACACACTCACTCAGACAAAAAGATAAATAATAATAATAAAAACCAAAAGGTAAAGAAGGAAAATGTTGCAACAACCGTAGGATGAAATTAGTTATGATGAATGTTTTGTTACATAAAATTGATTTTCGATTGTTACTGTATTTTAAATATAGAAGTAATATATTATGTACCAAGTGCTGACACTTAATTCTAGAAAAGAGGAAGAAGAATAATGTTAAATTTGAATTGAAAACATAATTATTGATCAACTAATCAGATTATTGGTATTACAATCAAACCCATCAAGATTGTGAAAAAAATCTAATTGTTACATGTAAATGCTTTTACTCCTTATTTTCTTACATGAAACAAACAGATTCCCATAACTGTCTTCTGTTGCATGTCTGCCTCTGCTTATTATGTGCATGCTCTTTTTTTTTTTTTTTTGGTGAGGTGAGGGTTGGTGGATAAATATATAATGGAACGGTTGTATTCCCAGTATTTTAGTCTCCAGGGGAAAGGAAAATCGAACTGTCTGTAAAATCTTTTGTGATGTCATTCACCACGATGACGTTTCAAGATAACACGTAATGTACAATGGTTTAGGTTCGTCTGTTTCTTGAGAAGGCTTACAAACTTTCAGAAGAATATGGTGGGATCCCTATCCTACTTGCTGGGGACATGAACAGCAGTCCACAGGTGAGATCTTGCAACATAATTATTCCTCAATAGTTTTAGATTATGTGAACAATGTGATTTAGAATTTCAATGTCACTTTATGACCTTATTTTTGTTTTCATCTCATGGCCAGAGTGCAATTTATCAGTTTCTGGCTTCCTCTGAGGTGAGTTTTATTTCTGGTGCAATGTCAAACCCATTTAGATATTCTGGTGACTTGCATGGCACCAAAGACCTATTTGCTGTACTCTGTTTGGTTGATTAATTTTCCCATACATGTTAAAACTTTTACAGTTGGATATCCGAAAACATGATCGCAGATATATTTCCGGGCAGGTGGAATTGCCTTCAAATCGCGGAGACTTCAGATTTCAGAAGCGGAATGCGACCAGGTACTTTTCATTTTTCAATCATATAAAATTGTTTGGTCTTGTGTAACACAAATGCATGTACAGTGGCACCTACATAATTGTCAAATTTCTGATCTCTGTTGCATTTGAATATCCCTATGATTAGCTTAATGTTTTTAGACTTGAGGGATTGTATTCTTTTTCAAATCAAAAACTGAGATTATTCTGAAATAGTCGAAAAAAGAAAGCTTTCAAATTGTCTGATATGTTTTCTTTTTGGTCCTTCAAATAAATTTTGTACAGTGTCATATCTAGGACAGGTATGTGGCACTTTTTTAACTTGCTGGTGTATGTTGGCTGCAGTGGTTGGATGTCTAATTCAAGACAATTGATACATAGATGGAGTGATGAAGAATTAAGGCTTGCAACTGGAAGTTATGGTGTCACTAAACTTCAACACCAATTGAAGCTCTGTAGTGCATATTTTGGGGTTCCTGTGAGATATTTATCATAAACATTTCTTTGTGAATTTTGCAATCAACTTGCTTCAACTGAATAAATTTAATTGCACTCAATAAGCATAGAGTCATGTCTAACATGGATATGAATTATCAAAATTGCTTGTATGAATACCCATACCGTATGTCTGAATGTAATATGTGTAAAATTTATAACTCATAAGCTAATCTTCTTTATACCATAATTTTAATTTCTTCAGGGGAGCTGTAGAACAAGAGACAGTTCCAGTGAACCCTTGGCAACATCATACCACACCAAGTTTATGGGAACTGTTGATTATATTTGGTATTCATTATATTTTAACTTAATACAAAATTTATAGTTTGCACCTAGTATTTTTACTGATCACAGTGATTGACATAGGCATACAGAGGATCTCCTTCCTGTAAGAGTTCTTGAAACCTTGCCCATTGACACTTTGAGAAGAACTTCAGGACTCCCTTGTGAGGTACTACTTTTCGTTAATGTAAATGTTAAGTCATTTAAGTTTAATTAGTATCATTATATGTCCTTTGTTCATCTCCATATATTAGAGGGACAAGTGTTTTAATATATATACAGGAAATAAGAGAATTGAATTCATAAGAATATCGGTACAGCCTCTCTATTTTTTTTGGTTGTATTTGTATATTATGAAGCTTTATGTTACTTTGCAGAGATGGGGCAGCGATCATCTTGCACTTGGATGTGAACTGGCCTTTGCAAACAATGGTAATAGGATCTGATTGATTCAATTTCCAGTTCAAATCCTTTACTGGCAAGTATCCAGTTTGAGAAGCTTTGGTTCCTTGCGAGTTCCAACCTGTTGTGGTGTGAACAGCTTCTTAGACAAGTTGGCATTAGCGTAAGGGCAGCAATAAAATCCAGATTTTAATGGAATCTCCATACAGGTCCGAGATTTACTTGAGAGTTGTGATCCGAAGTTGAAACAGCTTCCCGGTTTCCAGGTTTCCATGTAGTGTTGGTATACAAGTAGATACAATTATGTAGAAGTAAAATTTTGATGCCCTGTTGCGCAATAACATGTTTACAGAGTTTTGATTATTTGGCAGTGATTTATGAAAAGTTAAGGCATTTGCGAGTTTTAAAAACCACAGGTATACTATACAGTAGTTGAATCTTGCAGTCCAGTCTCATTTGAGTTTTGACATCTCCCACAGTCATCTTCCAGCTTGGAAATAGTATTCTATTTTTGATTAAAAAAAAAAGAAAAAAGTCATTGATGGTGGACTGGTGGAGGACCGTCTTCTCCATGAGGAGTGCTCTAAAGCAGATGCAGATCTACAGATCTACAACTCCAGAGTTGTATTTTTTTTTTATAATAAATAACAGTTAATTGTTTAATATATTTTTTTTCTTTTTTAATTTAATTTTCAATATATATATGAAAATAAAGTTAAATATCTCATGAGTGGAATTTTAGTCATTCTTTGAAGGAAGTCAATTAATGGGAGGGTAGGTTTATGCAATTTAAGTTTATCCAGTTGCAATTAGTCCTAAACTCTATGAAAGTTGGTGCAATATTTCAAGGGTTTAGCTAATGTGAGAGAGAGTTAGTTACATTTTGTTTTATTTATATTTTTAATTTTAAAATCTTTAATTTATATATACCATTGGATTGAAATCTAAAAGCTAAAAATTGATTTAGCAACCATACATTTCAATTTTAGAAAATTGAAATCTTTTTAATGAAAAGGGAAAATTGCATTAGAGTACCTTGACGTTTACTCAAATTGCAGCTAGATTGAACTTTTACCTAAATTACAGATAAGTACCCTAAATTTAACGGTTGACCGTTAGAATTAACAATTGACTGGTCAAATATTATGAAATGCCTTAATTACCCCTCATCAATTTTTTTATAAATTATTAAAATATTTTTATTTTTAATTGTTTGACATATTTTTAATTAAATATTAAAAGCCAACCAAAACAAATTAAATATTAAAAGCAATAAAAAAAAAAAAAATGAAGATAGCATGGAGATCAACAAAATCTCCATCTAATGGATGAGAAAATCTTGGTTGCACCCGGTGCAACAATCACATGTTGATTGGTGCACTGGAGCCACTCAAATTTTGACACCTGTTTTTATACTGCTACTCAGCTAACAACTCATCCAAGTGATCCAATTCGTGAATTCGGCTTTTATCACTTATCAGACAACAAATCTCATCTCCTCAGTCCTCACGTGCTCACACTCTTCTATAACTTTATATATAATTTATTTCTCACAAAATTTTCCCTCTTCTCACTCCTCTCTATTTCATCTCAAATTATTTCCCTCCTTTTCCATTAAAATGTAAAATGATTGATTTCTCTTTCTCTCTTCCCTGTTGTCATTGTCTCTTAAAACTTGCATTTCATCTCTCTTCAATTCACAGACTCAAAGATTTAGGGATTTGAAAGGTAAACTTTTGGGATGTTTTGGTGAAATTTTAACTTATTTTAGCTTTTAAATAACTTTTGAACACATTATTATATTGTAATCTAGAGTAGGATTAGGTATATACCTGATATTTGTTTAAATTTTTGTATGTTAGAGTTTTTTTTTTTTTTTTTTTTTTTAAGAAAAATTTTGTATGTTAGAGTTGTATTAATTTTTTTTAATTTTTTTTTTTTAAAATCTGTATGAATTGAATGTTGAGAGAAATGATTAAGAGGTATTGTTTTTTATTTTTTATTATTTTTTTTATATAAGAAAATTAGAAAGAAAAGTATACTGTTTATGGTATTTAAGAATTTTTTAAGTAATTTCTAATTATTATTTAAATTGATATATATTGTTGGTTTTTTTTTTTTTTTTTTTTTTTTTTTGAATTGGTAAGTAATGTTGGTTTTTGTTGTTGTTGTTGTTTGAATTGATAAATAATGTTGGTATTTTTTTTTCATGACTAGATTGATATTAGATGATGGATCATTCAAACAGTGAACAAGAAAAAGAAAAAATAAGTGATGTAGGGGAAATGGTTGTGGAAGAAGACAATGATCTCAAAGTAGGAATGGAGGTACAATCTGATACTGAAGCTTATAATTTATATAATTCATATGCTTTGAAAAAAGTGTTTAGTGTTCATAAATGGCGTATCCGAAAAGACAGATCAAACAATATTAGACAACGAGAGTTGGATGAATAAATTGAATAGGTTAGAAACAAGAATAGGTTGTGAGGCTTTTGTACGATTCACTATTAATAATGGAACATGGACCATTTCTTATATCAACTCAAGTCATAATCATGAATTAGCCAAACCTAAAGAAAGATGATTTTTGAGATCAAGTCGAAAAATACCCGATGGACATGGTTCAGTCATTAGTTCCATGATTGATGCTGGAATAGGGCCAACGAAATTGTTTTTTTTTTTTTGGCAAATGAAGCGGGTGGTGCTAAAAATCTTAGTTTCCTTAGGAAAGATGCAACGAACTACCTACAACAAAAAAAAGAATAAAATGATGGAAGTGGGGGATGCACAAACTTTACTAAACCATTCAAATGCAAACAAGTTGAGGATCCAAACTTTTTCTACTCTGTTCAAGTGGATCAAGATAATCGAATGACAAATTTCTTTTGGAGAGATAGTAGATCAAAGTTTGATTATGATTGTTTTGGTGATGTTGTATGCTTTGACACTACTTTTAGAACCAACAAGTATAATTTGATTTCTGCTCCTTTCGTGGGAGTTAATCATCACCGGAAGAATGTGCTATTTGGTTGTGCTTTTTTGTTAAATGAGAATACAGAATCATTTGTTTGGTTGTTTGAGTCATTTTTAGAGTCGATGAGAAATAAACAACCAAAAACTATTTTCACATATCAAGATAAAGCAATGGAGAATGCAATTGCAAAAATATTTCCAAATGCACGACATCGATTATGCACTTGGCACATTTCCAAGAATGCTACACAGCATCTTGCTAACCATTATGCTAACCCTGAGTTCAAGAGATTGTTTAACAAGTATTGTTTTTATGGGTGTCATAGTGAAATGGAATTTGAAGCCTCTTGGAATGATATGATCAATAAATTCAACCTTCAGAGTCATTCATGGCTTCAAACATTGTATTCACTTAGAGAGAAATGGTGTTTAGCTTATAGTTTAGATATTTTTTCAACAAATATTAAATCCACCCAATGAAGTGAGAGCACAAATAATGTTTTCCATCAAATTTCCACAAAAAACGATGGATCTCATTAAATTTGTTCAGCATTATAAGAAAAAAAATAAAATAAAAGAAATGCACTTGGCGGAGTTAGAGGATGATTATCGCTGTAAAAACAATGTATCTCGTCTCAAGATACCAAGTGGAATATTAAGCCATGGAGTTCAAGTGTACACCAACAAGATGTTTAAATTTTTTTCAAACAAAGTTAATGGGTTGCATGGGAGTAAGGATGAAAGAGGTTTCTATCGATTGAGAGTTGCATATCTATGAAGTGATTGAAGAAGGCAAACAAAGAGTTTTTGAAGTTCAATATAATCCACTTACTTTAAATGTTTTATGTTGTTGTAAGTTATTCGAATCTATGGGAATATTGTGCCGTCATGCCTTAAAAGTATTTGATTTCAATAATCTCACTAGCATTCCATCAGAATACATATTGAAGACGTGGACTAAAGATGCAAAAAGAGGAGTTTCGACGACTTGTGACAAATTAGCATCTTTAGGTAGTAATGAAAAGTCCATTCACTCATTATGCCTTAGTGAATTGATGCATGCAGGAAATAATCTTTACAGTATAGCTTCTTTGACCGAGTTTGGAACTAAAATTATGAAAGAAAAAATAGCAGAGTTAATGAAGCTACTTGAGCAGGACAAAGAAACTATTACTGCATTGGAATGCTTGAAAAAAACGGATGAGCAACCAAGTACTAATGTTGTTGGTAATGAGGTACCAATTTTGAATCCATTGGTTGTTAGGACTAAAGGAATTACGAATGCTCGATTGAAAAGCAATTTGGAGAAGCAGAAAAGGAAGGTGACAAAAGGTATAACGAAATAAACAAATATATGAATATATATATAAATTTTGTGATGTATAATTTGTGTTTTATTTTTTAATGTATATAAATATGCAGGCAAACGAAATCAATATGTTAACAGTGCATCTCAAGTCACACCTTTATCTCATCAGGCAAACCTTAATTAATCAGTTCATTATGTTGGTGATTCTCACAATTTAATCTTTAATCAGGTGTGCATTTGATGATTTGCAAACTATTTTAACACTATATACTTAATGAGATATAAATATCTATTACTATTTAACACTATATTTCTTGGAATTTTTTTTTTCCGAGACTTTTCAGGTATTTTTCGAGACTTATCATATTTTTCTGAGACTTTTCATGTATTTTCCAAGACTTTTGGTAATTTTTGAGACTTTCTAGGCAAAAGTGAAATTTTCTGAGACTTTTGGTCATTTCCGAGACCTTTTGTTACTTTCCAAGACTTTTGGCAATATCCGAGACTTTCTGGATATAAATGAAATTTTCCAAGACTTTCTAGGAAAGTCTCGAAAAATTTCATTTGTACCCAGAAAGTCTCGGAAATTACCTCCAAGTTCATATTTCCGAGACTTTGCCCAGAAAGTCTCGAAAATTTTCATTTGTACCTAGAGAGTCTCGGAAATTACCAAAAGTCTCGTAAATGACATCCAATATTTTTTTCATCTTATTCTTAATCGACCTCCATTGGAGGCCGAACTGATCTCCAATGGAGTTTCACCTCCATTGATGGAGAATTTTGAAACAAAAAAAAAAAAAAAAAAAAACCAATGGTGAAGAAGGTTACTGTGGAGGGGCATTTTTATCCGTTCACCATAATAAGTGTCTTTTAAACATAAGTTATTAAAACGAAGACAGTGTTGATAAGCCACCTCCAAAAAGTGTCATTTAATTTTTGAACTCATTGATCCCTTCATAGAGATCAATCTTTTCTTTCTTGTTTTCTTAATTCTTATTATTAGGAATTAGGTTTCTAACAAATGATCATTGCAAGATTTATCATCAACTACAAATCTTATGTTTGGACAGTGACCTTCTTTGACACAGGTATGCCATTTTATTTTTAATGTTTTTTTTATTTTTTTTATTTTTATTTTTTTTATGGAAACAATTAATTATATTTGAATTATAATATAAACAATTGTGATGCAAGATTTGAACTTTTGTGGTTTAAATTAGTTTTAGACTCAACAAAGCCATTTCAATTCTTAGCGAGTGAAGGATATCTAAATTTTACTCCACCAAATTATAAATATAAGTTGCTTGAGACATTTTGGCTAGTGTATAGAATTTCCAACAATTGTAACTTCTTTTTGTCTTAGAGACATTCATGGCTTTAAATATCTATTAATGTAGATTGTGTTTATTTTTGAAGATATTATTTGGTTGAAATTTAGTTCATACTAAACATTTCAACTTATTTGGGATTAATTAGCCGTGTTAGCTTATTTGGAATTGTATGGTTGAACATACAAATTTTTTTTTTTTTTGGGAAGCATTTTTAACCATCTATTTATGTAAGTTCAAGCCATCTTATTTACAGTTTTATATCTAATACAGAAATGAAGATATTTCCAACCTCATAAAAATCTATGTCCGACTTCGAAGTTTTACTTGGAATTTCACAATTCACAGGAGCAGGCAAGGCAGGTCTTATGCTCCTCTTTAGAATTAACAGTGTGATACGCAATCTCCTCCCGTCTTCCCATGTAGATCAAATTGAAACACAATCCAATTACCAGTTTAATATGTAACCCTCCAATCCTGCTCTCTCCATGATCTCTGTCTGGGTTACTTTTGTGATCATCCCAGGACTCTCCTCAAACTGTTTCTCGTTCCATGCAATTTCATCCCAACATTTTGATTCCTGCAGCTCCTATTTTCTTGGAACTTGAATTGACTCCACATGCTACAGAATGTTGTTATGTTGAAATTATGGTGCATTCATTTTAGCTAATGTCAGTTTTGTTAGCTCAAGTGTTATTGGTTAATCAGATATTGTTAGTCAGCTTTATCGTCGATGAAATATTTTTCTCTCCAGAAAACCTCCATTGAAGCTCCATTAAAGCTTAAATAAAATGCTTGAGAAATTTGGTTTCAGGCTTTTTATCAAACACCTTTAGTTCATTATTTAACACCTTGTTTTCTCTTTGTTTACATCAGGTAACAACAACTCCGCAATTCACATCAACTTCACAATTCACATGATAGATTTAAATAGTGTTAAAATAGTATGCCTGATCCTAATTTACATTCCAATAGAATAAAATATGTGTTCAAAAGTTCTTCAAAAACTAAAATTAGTTAAAATTTCAACAAAAACACCCCAAAAGTTTACCTTTTAAATCCTTAAATTTTGAACTTGTGAAATCGAAGATAGATGAAATGCAAGTTTTCAGAGGCAATGATAGTAGGAAAGATAGAAATCAATCGGTTTACATTTTAATGGAAAATGAGGGAAATAATTTTGAGATTGAACGGAGAGGAGTGAGAAAAGGGAAAATTTTATGAGAAAAAAATTATATATAAAGTTGTACACGTGAGGACTGAAGAGAAGAGATTTTGGGAGATGATAAGTGATAAAAGCTGAGTTGGATCACTTGGATGAGTTGTTGGCTTGAGTAGCAGTACAAAAACAGGTGTCAACATTTGAGTGGCTCAGGTGCACCAATCAGCATGTGCTGATTGTTGCACCGAGTGCAACCAAGATTTTCTTTGGATGGAGATAGCTGATCTCCGTTAATGGAAGATTAGCGGTATGTTATGAGATTAGGTGAGGTCAAGGGAAAAGATGAGATGAGGAGAGGATCCAAGTCCCAACAATAATGGACCAAAAGCAATATTTGTCAAAAACAATAAAATAAAAATTCATTAAACAAAAGAAAGAACACCAAATAAAGTTATTTTGACTTCCAAAATTATAGAGAAAAAAAAAAACAGAGAGATTTATTTGAAGAATGCGCTATGGAGGGAGGGCCCATCGGCGGCAGTGACGAAGCAGTAGATCGGACCATCATTGTTGCCACGATAACCAATGACGGATACGGTTGTCGCGACGTTGGTCGGAGAGTTGGTTCAGACGCTCAGGAAAAAAAAAAAAAAAAAAAAAGTCTACTAGGAGATCTCCATTAAATCACTGATCTCAATTTGTGGAGATTTGATCTCCAATAATGGAGATTAGCGATCTCAATTAAAGGATCTAGATATGGATCTCCATTAAGGGATATCAGATCTCCTACCATTTTTTTTTTGTCATGGTAGTGTATTAAAGAAGAGGGTGATGATGGCTAGTTTTTGGGATTTTGAGTGGATTAGGAGTCTGTCAATGTTATTCTTGATTTTTTTTTTTTTTTCCCCTTTTTTTCATTGTTTAAAAAATATTTTTAATTCTCCAAATTGTTTTTTAGGGGAAAAGACTTTATACCCCTTTGACCTAAAGATCTCAGTTGGTGATGACGGTCAACCACTAGGTCAAGGGTACTTTTCTGTAATTTAGGAAAAAGTGCGATCTACCAGCCATTTAAGAAAATATCAGGGTAATTCATTGCAATTTGCCCCAACCAAAAAAAAAAAAAAAAAAAACCTAAATCCTAGTTTTATTTATTTTTTGCTAAAGTTGGTCGTTCATTTGTGTTTGTTGCCCTTATGTTTTTAACAAATGGAGTATTAAAACAAAAATGAAAATTTAGACAAACCGTCCGATTTCTCAAAACCCAGAAATACAGGGTTTTTCTCCGCTTCATTGTACCTACTGCCCAGGATTTACCAACCGGTTCGTCTCCACTTGCCTCTCCAGGAGGTTTGTTCACTCTCTCTATGAGTTTTAGTGTGTGTTTATATATCACCTATATATTTGCTTGGTTGGTGATGTTTAATTTTTAACAATGAATTGTAGTTTCGTGTGTTCATTTTATCTTTTACTCTGTTTCAGTTTATGTAAGTGTGATGATCATTGCACATTTCTGAATTGTCTTTTAACATGAATGCTTTTTTTTTTTTTAATGACTTGAATGTTGTATCTTTCTGGGTTTGTGAATTTAAGGCAGTCTACCATTAATTCCTGTAATTCAGATTTCAAAAAATGTGCTTGAAATTTGGGATTTGCTTCATGTTAAAGCACATTCCATTGATAGTAATTTTGTTGGAAATTTGAACATTTGAACTTAGCCAAATAGTTTAAAAGGGGGATTTTTCACTACATGGGTATTTGATACTTGTTTGGATTCCTTTGATTTAATACCAAGATGGTATCGCCTATTCGGATTTTACCACATGGGTGTTGGATGTTTTTGTTTTTGTTTTACTGGGTTTAAGTACCTTTAGTTCTTCGCTTAGAGTGTATAATTCTTGGTGTGTTTTGCTTTAGCATTTTGTGGGAAGGACACCAATTTTCCTAATTGCCCTAAAACTTTGTAGGCTAACGAAACATGAAGAGGGGAGACGGAGACTAAAGAAATAGATATGGTAGTGTATATAAATTAAGAAAGCTACATGCATCACTCGCTTCTAATCACCCCGTATAAAAATTGTTCCAATAACAAAAGAGACCCTAAACATGCTTCTTTATTAGAAATTTAAGAAGTCTCCTCTTTGAAGCCATCCTATATTGGTATATGCTACTACGGTAACTCAGGCAATGGCTTGCATTTGAAGCAATCACTGAGAAATGCACACAAATTAAAGAGTATCTAGGAAGCTCTGCAACAACCAACAATTTTTTTATTAAAAAAATAATTATAAAAGAAAAGGAGGTTAGTATGTAATTTGGTTAGATATATGGATATAGGAGAGAGGTATTTGGAAGTAGATCTTTTTTGGGAAAATTGAGGATCAGCAAATAAAACCCTAAGAAGAGGGTTCTTAGTTTTCCAGTTCAGCTAACCACTAAGAATCCGGTGAGTTTTGAAAGTTTTGATTATAAGTATATTCATCTTAGATTAAAAGTGAGGGATTAGAAGTGAGTGATTCGTGTAGCTTTCTTAATTTATGTATGGTACCCTGTCTAGTTCTTTAGTCTCACCTCGTCATGTTTTGTTAACTATGAGGTTTGAGGGAAATTACATAAATGGGTTTCATAGTTATTGAAATTAACTCCATCTCTTTAAATTCATTGTATTTTTTTTTTAAGTTGGGTATTTCAGAGGCTTGATTGTGTGTGTTTTGGTCTTCATTGTGAAAAAAATAGTTGGGACAAGAATCTGATTTAAGAGCTCTCTCATATAGCATGTCAAAGACATTTTCCTTTTACATGAAAAATTGAATTGAAAACGACTTCTAACAAAAATGTGTGTGATTTTTTGCATGTTCATCTGAATGGAATTTTCTGGAAAACGTCATACATCTCATGTGACCTATGTCCATAATTCCTGGATGTCAGAGATGTTTCTTATTTTTTAGAAATTGGACAGCGTTTTAGGTGATTCTTTGCTAATTTTGATGTGTATTAATTCTTCTTTGATTGTTTACATTGTGCTAATTTTAAATGTTTTCCTAGTGTTTGTAGAGGTTGATAGTTTATGTTAGCCATTGCCCCAAAATGTAAATCCACTTTGATATTATTTTGGCAAACATAGATATCCAAGTAATTTTTATCATGTGGTTTCCATACTTTTTCAGTTTGCCAATTGAGTAAAAGCAGTCAGTAGAAATGGCAACTGAGCTGAAAGGAGAAGATCATCAGCTGACCACTAGTTCCCATACTGCTGGTTTTCAAGGAATGGTAGAAGAACAGTATCGGAAAATCAAAGAAAATGCAGAAACATATCCTTATGTGTGGGGTTCTTATATTGTTGTATACGGTGGTTTTGCCCTCTGGACTACCTACAGATGGAGAAAGCTTCGCAAAACTGAGGACAGAGTAAGAGGTCTTCAAGAAAGACTACGTAAACTTGTTGAATCCGAACGATCTACAAGCTCAACCGGATCAGTTTAAAAGGTACCCCATATGGCAAAAAGACTTTACAATCTTCCTAATAAAACCTCCAAGTAACAAGGTTACATCTGCTAACTTAATTTTGCTGAAGAAATCTGAATTGCATAGCATTTGGAAAAGTTATATTTTGAGATATTGTTGTATGTCTGAATACCCATACCATAATAGCAGATAATAATTTTTTCATGGTTTTTGCAAATTGTATCACTGTCTACAGTCTACTTCATAAGTATTAAGCTATCAAATATAAATGACTTATTACGTTATTTAAATTGGGAGCTTCGAATTAGTGTTACGATGATCATTAATTTGTTCTCCTTTTAAGAATTCGCTATCATCGTTAATTTGTTCTCATTTTACGAATTCACTTATTTACTTCATTATCGTATATTTTGTACACATTTGTTAAGTTAGCTCCGCTCCTCTCAACTTCGATCTTCTGGTTCCACACATACTTAACGAACTTGTATTTGATATACATAAATAAAATTTTCATGTTTGCACTACAAGATCCAGATTTTTTAAGTTTCCTTAGATGAGTAGATGATCTATATATTCTTTGAGGGGATGTTTGATTTTTTTTACTTTTTTTTTTGTTCTTTTTAAATGAATATTATAGTAAATTTTAAAGTTTTTGAAAATAATTTGAATACACCGGGCAAACTACCCTGAAAAATAATCTTCTGTTTTAAAATTTTGAATTAATTTATAAAATTATACCTAAATATAGTTTTTTTTTTTTTTTTAAATATCAAATAGAACAAATATTTTGAAAATTATTTATTAATCTTATTTTGTTTCTTTTTTGAAATCCAACACCGAAAATGCTTGTGAAATTCAAATTCCCCTCCACTAACAACTAACAAGGGGAGGTGCACACTACTTAGAAAATGTGCATCAATCTTTTTTTTTTTTTTTTTTTAAACAAATAATTGTATTTACATAAATACAATTAGGCCGTGTTAGGCCGTGTTGTAAACGAGGTGTAGTCAAGTTATGTTGTGTGACCTGTTAAATAAATAGGTCATGTTCGGATTGAGATAACTAAATGGAATTGGATGGAGTCAAACCCAATTCACAAACTCGAATTGCCAGCCCTATACTGTGACGGATAATATTTGGGTGTTGACCGGTCATTATCTAAAATACTGATTCAGTGATGTGACCCAATTGAACTGGAATACATGTCCTTTTTTCTTTCACCCATTCCAAGACTTTTAATGCATGAGAACATAAAATCCCAACAAAACTGAACTTCATATAACTACAATGTCTTGGAAGGGTTCAAAATTTTTTTATCACTATTTGGGGCACTTTTTGTAAGACAAGCACCACATTACTAATTTAAGTTTAAAATGCACCTATTTAGGTGACCAGACAAAAATACCCCTTTTTGTCACTTTGTGTCTTTTGCAAACGTTGAGAGAAAACCTTTTTGAACATTTTCGTGAATTTTCGAGCTTTTTTACATTGTTCGAGCCTTTTAATGCATATTTCGAGCCTTTTAAACAGTTATCCGAGCCTTTTTGAACATTTATCATGCCTTTTTGAACTGTTATCGAGCCTTTTTGAACTTTTGTCGAGTCTTTTTGTACATGAATCATGTCTTTTTGTACAGTAATCATGCCTTTTTGAACCTTTATGAATCGAGTCTTTTTGTACATGAATCGTGCCTTTTTGTACATGAATCGAGCCTTTTTGTACAGTAATCGTGCCTTTTTGAAAAAAAAATCATGCCTTTTTGAAAAAAAATTCGAGCCTTTTTGTACATGAATCGTGCATTTTTGTACAGTAATCGTGCCTTTTTGAAAAAAAAAATCATGCCTTTTTGAAAAAAAATTCGAGCCTTTTTGTTCATGAATCGAGCTTTTTTGTACAGTAATCGTGCCTTTTTGAAAAAAAAAATCATGCCTTTTTGAAAAAAAAAATCGAGCCTTTTTGTACATGAATCGAGCCTTTTTGTACAATAATCGTGCCTTTTTGAAAAAAAAAAAATCATGCCTTTTTGAAAAAAAATTCGAGCCTTTTTGTACATGAATCGAGCCTTTTTGTACAGTAATCGTGCCTTTTTGAAAAAAAAAATCGTGCCTTTTTGTACATGAATCGAGCCTTTTTGTACATGAATCGAGCCTTTTTGTACAATAATCGAGCCTTTTTGAAAAAAAAAAATCATGCCTTTTTGAAAAAAAATTCGAGCTTTTTTGTACATGAATCGAGCCTTTTTGTACATGAATCGTGCCTTTTTGAAAAAAAATCATGCCTTTTTGAAAAAAAATTCGAGCCTTTTTGTACATGAATCGTGTCTTTTTGTACATGAATCGAGCCTTTTTGTACAGTAATCGTGCCTTTTTGAAAAAAAAAAATCGTGCATTTTTGAAAATTTTTTTGAGCCTTTTTGAACTTTTTTTCGAGCCTTTTTACACTAGATTCGAGCCTTTTCAACAGTGTATGAAAAGGCTCGAACCTAGTATGAAAATGCTCGAACCAAGTATGAAAATGCTCGAACCTAGTATCAAAATTCACACAACCAGCTTAAGGTTTTAAATTTAAAAAAAAAAAAAAAAAGCTAGTGCCACTAAACTAATGGAGGTCTGTTTTGATGTTCAATCTGCATTGGAGGTTTGTTAAACAAGCCTTTATGAAGAAGATGAAAAAAAAAAGTCTCAGAAAAATTCAAAGTAAGAGAATGTGTAAAGTAAGGGCATTTTTGTCCGTTCACCATAATAGGTGCCTTTTAAACTTAAGTTATTAAAGCGGTGACTTTCTTACAATACCAACTTAAAAAGGTGACATTTCTCACCATTTCCACTGTCTTGGAATGGGTAAAAGAAAAAAGGTCATGTGTTACAACACCCAAGTATTAACCTACTGTGACATTGGTCATCTTGAGCTGACTTGTTAAAACCTTCATTTGTTTAATGGGGCAGGTGATGATCTCATCTAGCACCTAACCACTTTAATTAATGGTTATTTAGTCAAAATGATTTATTTTTTACAATAGCAATCTATTTGGGTTGGAGAAAATTGAAGTATTGAGTCTTGACTGTTGAGAAATTAAAAATACTGGTTCAACTTCAAGAATGTCTTTTTGGAACTTGGAAGAAACACAAAGGGTATCCATTAAAAGTCTTTTTGTCTTTAGGTTGTCTATAAAGTAAGATATAATTATTTATTTGTTTAAAGCCAAGCCATATTGCCATGCCAATCAATGCTAAAATTATATTTTCTTTAAGGGAAAATTGCATTTACTCCCTTGTATAGATGACAAATCATACTCCACAATAATTAATGCGTTAATTACATAAATATCCCTAGGATTATATTGACCATTAGATTGACTAACAGAAAATTTAACACCAGAAGGGAAAGTAAAAAATTTTCCCTGCTCTTTTTTCTAGATTAATAATTTAATTTTTTAATTAATCAATTAAAAATAATAATAATAAAAAAAACAAAGTCGTGGTGGAATGTCTCCTTTAGTTTGTGGAAGAGGGATCTCTTCCACGAACCATAGGAGATCAATGAATCTCTTTCATATCCTTCATCCACAAGTTGGAAGAGACTCTCCACCGATAGTGCACTATCGCTAGAGGTTTTTTTTTTTTTTTTTGAATTTTTGATTTGAAAACTTTTGGGTTAGTTTGTAATTTTAATTTTAGTAGATTCATAATTATGAAAATATTTGGGGTAGGTTCAGAATTCATTTTGGTTTTAATTATTTGTTGGTGTGTGAAAAGAAGTTTTTAACCCTGACCTTTAACTTTGGTGCAAGTCAAATAGTTAGTCAGCGGAATCGTGTGGATATTTATATAATCAATTTCGCATATATTCAAGGTAAGTTACTGTAATTTTCCCTAATTGTAATTGTATGATTTGTAATATTGATCACAAGATTATATTTAAATGGAGACGTGGAAAGAAAAGAATGCGACCGATAAAATAAAATATGTAGCTTGTTTTTCAAGTAAAGAAAATGGAGGTCGATTCTGTGGCTGAGCCAAAGATGGAGGCCACTGTCTACATAAACTCAGGAAATCAAGAGTCTTCACATTTAATTCATAAGCACTTATAGTCGTGTCTAGTGGTTACTGGTTAGAATGAAAAAAAAAAAAGCACTTCTAGTGACAATGATTTGACAGGGCAGCTGTAAGGTGGGATTAGGTTTGGCAACTTTGGAATACATTGAATTCAATAATAAATAACTTTTTATTTATTTATTTATTTATTTATTTATTTATCATCTTCACTTGCCACGATTTCCTCACTATGATGAAAAGATTACTTTTTTTTCTTTTTTTTTTTGGATATAAATATGAAATCTCTACTATTGGCATTTTTTTTTTTTTTTAATCTGAAAACAATATGAAAGTACTTTTAACAACCGCATACAAAGTCCACGCATTACTTGCGCAACAAGTGAGCCAAAATTATCGGCTGCCACACATACATTCTCATTTTTCTCACATATTTTTGGGATCATGTTTACGGTGTTGTGACATATTTTAAGGATATAAATCCCTATTAATCAATTTTAAATTAACATCGTACATTAAATGGCCCCACGCTGGCATTATATATATAAAAAAAATAAAAAAATAAAATAAAAATTAAGTTGAAACACATGGGTATAATTTTCAACTTTATACTTTTAAATTTATAATATAATATTTAATTTTATAAAGAAATATTTCGATACATGTTGAGCTCAAACCAATTAAATCATGTCATATAACATAATTTTTTTATTTATAATTATGACATAATTTAAGTGGATTTGATTACGCAAAGATGCATTTCTCCAATTTTATTATATATATATACAGTCTTTCTATTATCAGTTCGAACTGATAAAAGTTATATCAGTTCGAACTGACAAAAGTTATATCAGTTCCTTGTATATGGGCCATTGGATTTAAATACTTTGACTGACAAGTGCATATAGCCAAGTCAAAGTATTTAAATCCAGTGACCCACATATAAGGAATTGATATAACTTTTGTCAGTTCGAACTGATAATAGAATTTTTGTATATATATATATAGTAATTTTCCAATTCACAATTTAAGCACCTTTGATAAAATTGCATGTAATCAAATGTTTTTGGATGAGATTTTTTGTATGCATCTTAAGAAAATTAAAATAAACATTTGGTAAAATTTTGGAAATTTTTTGGATTTGAGAACTATTTTTTCTTATATTTCCTTATTTTAAAATGTTTTGTCTTCAAAAAAATCGGAAAAAATTAATTCTTGAACCCGAATTTTTTTTTAATTTTTTTTCCATAAATGTATTTCAATGTTTTCACTATCCATACAAAAAATAAAATCAAGATTCAATATATTCCATGCAATTTTATCAAAAGTGCTTAAATTATACATCGTAAAAAGTTCTTATTAGAAAATTAATATATATATATAATTTACTTTTGCGGTTTGGTGGACAATGTATAATGGCAAAACCTTATTCAAAAAACAAAATGGCAAAACCCATACTGACCACGACTCGAAGCAATTTTGTCAAATGCATTCTAAAAATATTCAAAAACATTTAAAGTTCATTTTGTAATGTTAGACTAAAAATAAATAGGCTAATTAGCACTGATGCCCCTTAAACTCTTCCAAAATATGTACTATGCCCCATATATTATTTTTTTCGCCATTAAACCTCCTGAACTCTCATAAATTGGCAAATACGAACCGTAGATACCCCTTCACAGGAGACAAAAAAACCCAAATATTTATAACAAAAACAAGAGTTCAGGGGGTTTAATGATGAAAAAAAAAATATAATAGACATAGTGCATATTTTAGAAGAGTTTACGGGACATCAGTGTTAATTAGCCAAATAAATAAAACCACCTATAACAATCCAAAACATGGGTTAAAATGTGTTTCAAGGACTTATAAATTTCAGACTTGCAACCCATATTGTCTGTCTTAAATTGAATAAAAATAATATAAGAAAGTTGCATAATATAATAAAAAATGTCTGAGAGTTGAGGAAGTAACAAAATCCATAGACAGCTCCAAAAAGGAGAGACAAAATCCTCACTCACTCAAAGATGACAAAATCCTCAACAACTCTTCAAACATATTCTTGAGCTTTTATTCATTCAACATTATTAAATACTAATTTCATTTTCTAACTGCAAAACTTATATCATCATCATCATTCAAAATCCAGGGTTCCATCAGCCCAAGCAAAGTCCTCAAACTTAGTTCCAATATTTGAGAAATCAATTACCTCCCCATTCTCTAGATCACACAAACAAGGATCTTCCGCGTAATTGCAACTGTATTCGTCATGGTAAAACTGCCCGTAATCAGCCTGGCATTGCAAAGAAATGTCCGTGAAACCCAAATTTTCACTAATTGTTGGTGATAAATCTGGCTCTTCTAGCAAATACGAAATAGATTGCTCTTCTTCAAAATCAACCTTCAGGTCACAAACTGGCCAAAATTTCTCCACATTGCAGTGTTTCACTACCGTCTCCCCAGCACATTCTTCGACAACTTCCTCAGGATTGTAATTTCTCACCAGTTTCTTTTCCGCATTGCATTCTTGCACAGACTTGTTCTCATGCTCATCTTCTTGTTTGATTAAATTTCCAAGTCGATTACCATCATCGAGCACAGATGATGGTGACGGAAGAGAAAACGAACCATTGCTCACTTCAGAGACATCAATTGATGTAGCTGACACAATCTTGTTCTTCTGCAATTCAACAAGGCTCTCAAACTCAAGCTTCTTCTTCTGATAAGCGGATGCAGCCTCCTCTGCAGTATTGTAAGTACCAAGCCATACTCGAACCTTTCGAAGAGGATCTCTAATCTCTGCGGAAAACTTCCCCCATGGCCTTCGTCTAACACCTTTATATATAGTTGATGACTTTGGAGATTTCTTATTCTCATCAAACTTGGTATTGACAACAACATTTTTGCTTGGAACAACATCAATGTGTTCCAAAGCATTTTCTACTACGCAAGGTTGATATGACGAACGTGGATGTAAAATCTCATAAACACGACGATTAGATTTCATAACTCGATTTCTCTTCTGACTGAAACACTCATCATCATCTTCACTATCAGAATCTGTGGCATCAGGATCATCATATATTATACGAATTTTCCTCATCGACATCGAATTCTCTTCTCTTTTCATCTTTTTAATTATGTCCTTCTCATCGTCACAATTCATACTAATATCTTGATTCAAGATTTGCCTTTGAAGGCCTGGCATTTTGTAGACAACTAAAGACAAATCTATATAGCAAAATTGAGTCCCCTAAAGGCAAAATTAAATTTAAAAATAAATAAAGACAAATCTATGACAAAACTTGAATATCAAAGAATATTCAAAACCCTAAAACCCTTTAAACCCAAAATTAAATAGAATAAATTATATCTTAGACAATTTTCAATACACTCTCCCCAAAAAGAATCCCTGCAAAAAAGAATTAAAAACATAAACAAAATCAAAAACCTAAAACCCATCTCAGGAATCAAATAAATAACAGTGAATTGAGAAAAACTAATCAAATAAGCAGAAACCACATACACTTTTGATCTTGATTGCATGGAAAAAGTGGAGAATCTCTGTATGTTTCTGTGTAGAACTTGAGAAGACCAAAATTGCTTGCAAGTGTTGAAGAAGAAGAAGAGAGTGATAAATAGAGAGAAATTACAAAACCAGAGCTTTTTTGAAGCTCCAGCAATTGACAGCAGAGCAAACCCAGACGACATAAATCCTCTGTTTTCTCGCGAAAATCTTTCTCAGAAAACTGAAATAGGAAAACCACATCAATAATAAGAAAATTAAATAAAATTAGCCCAAAAAGTAATAAAATAATTTTAAAAATCTGCAATATTTCGGGATTCGACCAGATTTATTTCCTAAAAATAAAATATACTGAGAATAAAATAACAACGAATTTAAAAACAAATATTAATTAAAACACATATTCAATTTCAATATAGAAATCTTTTTCCTTACCCCAAAAGGAAAAAATAGCTTCAAATTTCGTTGAATTCTCACCACCAGAATCTATCACTCACTTTATACTTATTTTTGAGTTTTGCTGAAATGAGACCGGACAGAACCGTAGTTTAGTTTTAAAGGTGGTCGCATGCAAAAACAGAGACCAGACCAAACCAGCCACCTCGTAAGCCAACCAATCAAATCTCGAGTTTTTATGACTTTTTTTTCAGAGTCGGTGGACCCGCGACACGATTTTCTTAGATTTTATTGTCGTTTGGAGGCCACCCTTAGATCGGATTGCGTGTCGTGTTTTGATTGGTGGAAAGATCTGGTGGAGTTTGAGTGGCAGTGGCAATCTGGCATGTGTTTAATAAACCAAAATAATTAATTAATTATCAACATTGTCATCACATCTCATTAACACACTGATAGGACTAAAATCATGTTATTTGTATTAATATGAATACCATCCGCTTAATTAAATTGTGTTAAGTCTATCTTTATATGGTGGATTCGTGATTCGTGTCGATCCAAAACTGTCTTCGTGTTTGTTTCAAAGTATTCACATAAAACCTGTAAAGTTGAACTCTTTAATTTGTAATATAAATTATTAATTTTGTGAATTTTCAACATAAAATGTGACATCCTATTTTTATTATTATGTAGTTTTGATTTTGAAAAGTTAAAATCAGATTATTTAATGATTTTGGTATGAAATAGATGTTTAGTAAACACTTTTTTTTTTTTTTTTTTTTTTTTTTTTGGTATCGAGGATCCCGAATTTCATTCAGGCACCTATCCTATTTTTATCACGTGTGGTATTGATTTTCAGATTATTTAATGATTTTTGTATGAAAGAGATGTTTAGTAAACACTTTTCATACAAGGATAATGGTAAACATCCAACCCTTTTATCCAACCTTTGTATCCAACTTGATGTGGCAGCTGACATGGCACTTCCTTGTTAGCTGCCACATCATCACATTGCCATGTCATTACAATTTTTAATTTTTTCACAACCTTAATTTTTAAATCCATTCAATTTGTTCCTAATTTTATATAACCAAAAAAAAAAAAAAAAAGTCTCTCCAGGAAGCTCAAGAAGTTGAATCGAACAGGTGCCATTCTTTGGCAAGACAAGGGTTGGGTTCTGAGGGAGATGCTTTGAGTTGGGATTTCCCTTAGCTTGGTTTTGATTTTGCTTTTCTTGCTTCTCTGTTGTGTTTTCCTTCATTTTTTTTTTTTTTTTTTTTCTGTTTCCCTGGTATGTTTCGGGCTTTGGTCTGGTTGTGCTGTTGCCCTGTTTCCTTTGGGTATGTTTCCTTGAAGACCATCCTTTGCAGCTTCGCTTGTCCCATTCCCTAGCACCTTGAAGACCATCCTCTGCAACTTCGCTTGCTTCTCTCTCCCAACACCGGTTACAGTGAGTTTCTTGTTTTCCATCTCAACATTTTTGTTTTCGTTAAATAGTAGTTTCTTGCAACTCTACATTTATATGCATCGTTAATTATTGTATGCTTCTTTTTCAGTTTCTTTTAATGTTTTGAATGAATACCCATGAAGTTAATCATCAGCAAGGTTGATCTTGGTTTGGTTTATTGAGAAATTGAATGGGTTTGCTTTTGTCCTCTGTTTTTCATTACTTCTTGAAATATCCATTTGTTTTAGTGTAAATGATATCCAAGTTATAATGTGTTGTTAGATTTTGAAGGTAGTCTTAACTGTCATACTAAGTGGGAATAATTGAAATGTGTTTCTCTTGTTTTTTTTTAGCTATATTGGTACTTTAATTCCTTTTTATTTTTTTTATTTTTTTTTACAATTATTGGTACTTTAGTTCTTGCTAAGTCCATATGCAACATTTGTTATGGTTTTCCCTGTGACCTGTAGAAGGACCACCTTCGTAATCTAGGCCTATTTGGGGTGACAAAATAGAAGTAATAACAAGTATAGAGATTGAACCAAGTTCGGTCTATTTATGAGATTCGTGGTATGCTAAAGTCGGCTGGTTGCATTAAGTTGGTGTTCGATTCAAGAATCTTCAATTCTTTTGTTGATAGTTTAGCAAAAATGGGTTCGAGCTCATCTGGGGACTTCGTGGAGTGGGGGGATGTTTGATTGCTTTGTGTTCTGCTATTTTTGCTATGTTTTTTTTTTCTTCTTGTTTGTTGCTTGGGTCGCTGCTGCGTTGTTGTTCTCTTGTGGCCCTTTTGCGCTTGTTTGGGTTGTTGAGGTGTCTTTGCTGCTGGCTTGCAGCCTGTTGCTGCGTTGGCTTCCTTTAGTAAAATACTTATTTCAAAAAAAAAAAAAAAAAAAAAAAGGTATATAGCTTGAACATAAGGATTCTCAGAATTGAAATATATGAATATATTTAGACTCATGAGAGTCCAGAGATAAGTTTTTGTTAACACAAGGTTAAAGGGCCACCTTCGTGGCTTTTTGTTTTGTTCTTGCCTTCTTCCCCATCTTCTTTGTGTTTTGGTGCCGTTTTGGTGGTGTGCTTGTTTGTCCTCGTTTGAGGCGTTGTGCTCTGTTTTGTTTGAATAAAGTTTGTTTCTAAAAATATATATAAATGAATATCAATAGGGAGTTACTATTTTCCAAGTGCAACAGAATAGGATGGAGGAGTTTGAAATAGAAAAAGAAGATGAATGTTTTGAAGACATTTTTACGGTAAATTATTCAGACTTTATTTTAATGGATATGTTATTTATTTTATTTTTTTATATTGAATATTATCATATTGTAGTTTGATATGTTGATTTTATTTAGGAAAATAATGAGAAAGAGATAAACATGTCAACAGATTCAAAAGATAAGATAGAAGAGCCTAAACCTGGAATGATTTTTGATTCGGTGGAAGAGTTGTATGAAGTCTACAAGATGTATGGAAATAAAACGGGATTTCAAGTCATTAAAAGAACAACAAAAAAGGGATACGAGGGGGAGTTGAAGTACATATGTTTGACATGTGCTTGTGAAGGTCAAAGAAAATCAAAATCTGAAAAAGCCTTTACCACACGTCCAATAATAAAGATAGGTTGTAGGGCTAAACTTTCTGCCTCTTTACACAATGATGGAAAGTGGAAGTTGATGTCTGTGGTTTTAGAGCACAACCATACACTTAATACTCCAAGCCAAACTCGATACTATAGGAAAAACAAAAAAATAAACACATTTGTAAGGAGGCAATTGGATGTGAATGATATAGCTGGGATTAATTCTTGTGTGGTTGTAGCCGATGGGCATGAGAATTTATCTTTTACAGAGCAAGATTATAGGAATCTTGTAAAGAAAAGAAGACAATTGAGACTTGGGGAGGGGGATGCTACAGCACTTCAGAAATATTTTTTGAAAATGCATCGTGACAATTCGAACTTCTTTTACACTATAGATATAGATGAAGAAGGTCGATTGAAGAATGTTTTGTGGGTAGATGCAAGGAGTAGAGCTGCATTTAAAGAGTTCGGAGATGTTGTGACATTTGACACAACATATTTAACCAATAGGTATGATATGCCCTTTGCTCCATTTGTTGGAGTTAATCATCATGGGCAATCAACTTTATTAGGTTGCGGATTGATCTCTAATGAAGATACAGAGACATTTATATGGCTTTTTAAAAATTGGAAGACATGTATGTTTGATTGCGCTCCAAAAGCTATAATCACAGACCAAGATAAGGCCATGCAAAAGGGTATTGAGGTTGTATTTCCAGAAGCTCGACATAGATGGTGCCTATGGCATATTTTGAAGAAGTTACCAGAAAAATTGAGGGGCTACAAACAGTATGAATCTATTAAGTTTGCTATGCTAAATGTAGTATATGACTCATTGTCAAGGGATAATTTTGAAGAAATGGTAAGGCGCTTGGTGGTTTTGCCGAAGAAGAGAATCATAACATTCTTTCACCGCAACAAGTCCAAAGTAAAGGTCGTCCCCCGTGCAAAAGAAAGACATCAAAGATTGAGAAAATTTGTCGAAACAAGAAAGAAAAGAATGGAAAGAAAAAATTAGATTATCGACAAACAATGAAGGTAAAACTAAAATATTAATCAACGTTATATATTATTATGTTATTGTTTTGAAAAATTCTTAACTAATTTCTAGTCTCTTTCTATAGGATTCTGGAGTTGTAGAAAGTGTAGAAATGGTTGATGCTGACAATGAACCTATGCTCAAGGTACCTACCCGATATAAGCAACATATATTATTTTCTAAGTTTTCTTCATATAACATCAGTATTCTATTATTTTATAGGATTCGAAACCCAACAAGTTTGTCATGAGGAGGTATCTTCCTTTAATGTGTTCCATGGAGGACTTAAAAGTCGATTCTTTTCGGTTTATGGCCAACAATATGGAATGCATCAAGCTCCTAGTTCAATTCCCACTTTGCAAAATAATTGACAGGTTTTTTTTTCCTTAATGTAAGTGTGACTTGATAAAGTCTTAAATTTATTTAAATAACTTATATTGTGATTATAATTTTCACCAGCACCAACTTCCAACATGGGGTGCATATGATGCTACACATGCTCCATTGCAAATGCAAAATTCTGAATTACAAGTCAAAATGGCACATGGTTGGGTATGTTTTTTTTTATCTTATATTGTTATTGAATTTTATTTTTTATTTTTTATTTTTTTACATTTGAAAAGGAGCTTATTTATCTCTCTTCATTGTTTAAATGCACATAAATGCAGGCCAATACAAATTTGCAGAATATTTCTACATGTGAGGAACATAGAAGTCCAATATGAAAGAGGAGGATTTGGTAGGCAGGGCAGATGAAAGAACCAAAATTTATGGCTTTTAGTGTTTTTAATGTGTTTTGGTTTTTTGTTTTCATTGTTTTCATTCTATGATGTAAAACAAAATTAAATTCTATTTGTGTTGACAACATTGTATGATTTTCTTGTTTCTTTTGTTCATTTGTCAAACATTGATGTATGATTTTTAATTTAATATATTGTCATTGGTGAATATGATGTTTTTATCTTCCAAGCTGGTTCAAATAGGTCACTCAACAGGCCATTTTACATTCCCGTTTATGCTTACATTCACCTGACCATTGTTCTACCAGTCATCTTCATCGCAGTCACTTTTTTTTTTTTTTGAAGAATTCCATCTTGAATGAATCATACAATTGTACATGTACAAGCAAATTGATGTTTGTGTATAAAGAATGAGATACAAAATACAGACATACATGTATAAAGATCTGAGAAACTTCTCCATCTATGTACTCTTTCCTATATGATATCTACTTCTCTAATGTTCTATACCAGAAAACAAAAAGTAAGGTTGAGAAAATTCTCCATCACTGTTAGGTCATGCTATTCCAAAACCATTTTCCCTCGCTCAACTTCTGCTCAATCTCAGTCTTTGCAACACAAATCAAGAGTAATGCTACTAAAAAAATGGAAACAATAAGCATGAAGAAGACATTGTTCCATCCCCAGGTGGATATATACCCAGCTAAAAGTGGGCCTAGAGCTGCCCCAACAGAACCGGTACCATCTATAATGGCAGTCACCATTGCTAGCGCACAAGAATCCCCTTTGTTTGAGTCCTAAGTGCCAAGATCAGCTGCAACAGAACTTGTCAAAATCAGTATCCCAGCAGTTTTGTGTGACAACTGCTTACCTGCAACACCTGTAATTCCAACAAAACTTGTAATGAATAATAGCATCCAAAACTTGTCAAACAAAAAGCTAGGCATCGCCGCAACAAATATAAACAAACCAGATTGTTGTTTTCCCAAAATTCAATCCAATAAAGTAGCTCCAATACCAAAAGGCCAGAGTATTTTAGTTTACAGATACATCATTTATGATGAATAAAGCTCAAGCATTGCCACAACTAATTGTGTAAAATTAGTTTTGTTGTTTGTGATGATTTTTACTATGGCCTTATTCAAGATGAATAATTTTCACACTAATTCATACATTTTTTTTTTTTTAAATAAAGTATTATTGAAAAAATGGCTCAATAAGAGCAGAGTACAGGGAGCTGGATTGTACAAAATCGAGGCTAGCAGTGGACAAGGAACCACAGAAACCACACCACTAGGGCACAAACCAAACGCACCACATTAAAGGAAAAAACAAACAAAGAAACCAGACAAGCAAACCACAAACACCAGGCAACACAAAAACCAACAGCTGACAGTACGCAAACATAAAACACAACAAGCCAATTTGTCTCAATTTATATCATCAAGAAACTGTCAAATTCAGTCTCACAAACATGCCATAAAGTATTTAATCTACAAATGCATCATCTATGATGAACCAAACAAAAATATTCTCCAAAACAGCAGATGCCACAACAGACCCAACAATGTTGCCAACAGATGTAGGCGAATTCCATAGTCCCATTATCAACCCTCTCTTCTCTTTCCCAAACCAATTCCCCACCATTGACACCACAAAAGGCCACCCAATTGACTGAAGCAAACCACATAAAATCTACACAGCTATATAGTATACTAACAATTGCACACTAAACCATTAACCGAATCCGAAAACTACAGTAAGAAGACCACTACCCACCATCCCAAATACAAGAAACAACCTCAAATCAATCCTATCACCTACATGTACAGCAAAATACATGCCTAGAGCATATGAAGTTAGAAATGCCAAATCAAGCTCACCGAGTCTGTGGGTCCCGTTCGGGTCATTGAATGGTGCCCACCCAGTTTCTTTCAAGCTCTCTTTTGCTAATTTTGAAGGTTCAAGAACGCTCTTGACGATGCTTGACGGTTTGTGGGAGCCGTGAAAGGAAGCGTAAGCGAAGAAGGTGATAACCAGAGCATAAATTCGGTGAAAGGAGAGGATTTTGTTTGGGGGCTTTAGGGTTGGGAAGAAATTAAGACTTGGAGCCAAAATTTGGGCTTCTTGAGGCTGCAACATTTTCTTCTAATTGATCTTCTTCAGAATCCAAGAAAGCAAATTTAAAAAAACTTCGATGTACTCCTATCTTGTGTTGCCAAAGAATGGAGAGACTTTTTTTTTTTTTTTTGTTATATAAAATTAGGAACAAATTGAATGGATTTAAAAATTAGGGTTTTAAAAAAAATTAATAGTTGTGATGACATAGCAATATGATGATGTGGCAGCTGACAAGAAAGTGCCATGTCAGCTGCCACGTCAAGTTGGATACAAAAGTTGGATAAGAGGGTTGGATTTTTACCATTTAAAACACAATCACACGTTTTTTTTTTAATCACGTAAGAGAGACACGGAGTGCAAGAAACAGAATGAATCACGAAATATACATATGGGAATGTACGATTGGATCACAGAACATGCATATGAGTCGTGAATGAATCACGCGTTTTTTTTTTTTTTTAGGAACATGAGATTGCGTCTCAGTTTAGGGGCATTTAAGACTTGTATTAGCTATAAGCCATTTTTATAAACTGTGTTTAGTAATAAATGTGATAAAAATGCTGGGAATGTGGCAATTTTCTCGAATTTGATAAATAAAAATGTCCATTTTAAAATAATTATTAAAAAAAAAAACCCAATTACTGTATAATAATAAATAATAAACATATATTTATTTGAAACAAATGTTGAGATAAAAATGTTTTTATGTTAAAATAAACAAAAAAATAATTTGGTCATGTAAAAAATTCATTAAGTATTACGGCAGATTATTTCATAATCATTATGGAGAAGTAACTCATAACCTCATTCTTAAAATTGTTACGAAATCAACTCAGATTATTAAATAATTATTTTTAACAGTTTTAGTAAATATCTTTTTCATATCAAAATTATCAAATAAATGGATTTTAACTTTTCAAAAGCAATGCTAAACTCAGGGCCAGTTTGGTATTGCTGTAATTTTTATAATAATCACTGTTAGCTGTGCTGAAGGAATAATCAGCTGTGAAATTAATCAGCAGATGTTTGGTTAATTATACTTTTAAAACTACTGTATAGCTCAAAAGCAGTATACGTATGTTTGGTAATTTTATTTCAAAAAAACTGAAATTAGTTACAATAACTAAAATAGACATGATTTTATAATCTTACTTTATTTTTTTCATTAATTATATATATTAAATCAATTTTTAAGTAGAATATTTAAATTAGAAAAAAAAAATCATAAGAATAATAAAAATTATTTTAAAAGTTTTATAAATCAAATCAATATTTAATTAGAATCTTTAATTTTAAGATGAAATAATGTATATAAATGATTTTAATTTGATTTCATAAGGATAATAATGATATTTTTAAAGATTCATTAAATGCTGAAATATATTATTCCATAATCACTTTCAAAAAGTAACCCCCACCTACTTCTCAAAATCACTGTCAAAACTTACCAGATTATGAATTAATCACTTTTGGAAGTTTTACCAAACATAATTTTTATGTCAAAATTATAAAATAAGCTGATTTTAACTTTTCAAAAGCAATACCAAACTGGCCCTGACTCTTACTGAATTTTTTAAATGAGATTTGCTATTCACAATCTTTTTTTTGTACTTTTCACACTTATTTTCTAAAGACATCCCATTAAACTAAATTAAAATTTTAAAATTTCTAAAGAGTAAAGACATTCCAATTTGCTCCAAAATACTTTTTTATATTTTCATACTTTTTCTATAGGCATTTCATTTTTAAAAAAACATTAAATTTGTAAAAAAAAAAACGCTTAATCTAGAAACCCTTGTTTTTGTATTCAATTTTTTTTTTATTAAGACTCCATGGAGGTTATTGTCCAGTCTTGTGATTTTACAAATAAATTATTTTTAATTCCTTAACAATTTTTTTACGCTTCTTTTCTAAAGACTATTTTTTAATAATAAAAAAAGTAAACTCATTTCTATAAGGTTTTTTTTATTTTTATCTTTCATATAAAAATAAAAATAATATTAGATTTAAATTAATCAAAAACTTACTTCTTAGTTAAAGTTTGCTTTTAATTGCATAATAATGTTCGTTATCACTTTAGAATCGAATGAAGTTTCAAAGGTACGTGGGAAAAAAAATTATAGAGTTTAATGTTTATAAATGTGTTTAGGTTTATGTAAAGTTAAAAAGAGAAGATGATGTAAGCATTATGTATTCTAAGTACTTGTATCTAAGTGTTTTTAGAACACATTATTTTGTTTAGTAATTTTAATTAAGGATAAAATTGTTATTAATATAAAAAATATTAAAATGGAGTGGAAATAGATCTTTTGTAGATTATCAATAGCAATACTCTTTTAAATGGCTAAATCATATTTTTGAATTTAACATAAAGACATTTTTATCTGAGCTTTTTTTTCATATAAATTTATTGTTATTATTTACTATTATAATTTGAGTTTTAATAATAATTATTTTGAAATGGTTATTTTTATTTATTGTTTATAAAAAATATATATATACTGTTATTTTTTTAATCCACTACAAGAATATATAAAATAGATTTTAGAACTATAACTACAAAGAACAGTACATCTAGTAGAAGACCGAGTATTTTGTATCTATTAGCTAATATGAATACACGGGTTGATAATGTAAATTATATTAAATATATATATATATATATATATATATATATATATAGTCTTTCTATTATTAGTTCGAACTAATATAAAATATATCAGTTCCTTGTATGTGGGTCATTGGATTTAAATACCTTGTATGCACTTGTCAAAGCATCTTTTAAATCCAATGGCCCATATGCAAGGAACTGATATATTTTTTGTCGGTTCGAACTGATAATAAAAAAAATGTTTATATATATATATTATTGTTGTTTCTTTGATATTTGAATTCAACGTTACAATATTTTTTTTTGCCAACATTTGAATTAAATATTGGTTTGATAACAATTATAAATTAAAACATTTCAATTTCCATGGATTTCTTTTGAAAAAAAAAAAATCATACCTTTTTAATTGTTAAATAAATTCACAATTATAATTTGAGTGGAGCTATTGGCACACCCCCTACTGATCTATTTATGTCCCGCTTTTTTAAGAGAGTCTCTCCTTACAATCCACAAATTATCTATTTACACTCCGATTTTATTTTTTTTATTAATGACAATTTTAACCTGAATTAAAATTACTAAACAAGACAAAAAAAATTTAAAGACACTCCAAACTAATTAAATTATTGAAAAAAAATAAATTATCTCTTCTAAATCATTAGATTAAATATTACGTATTAAACTTTCTCTTCTAAATTTGTTATTACCATATTAAACACTCACTCATAAATATGTTATTACCATATTAAACACTCTCTCCTAATTACTCTCTCTCTCTCTCTCTCTCTCTCTCTCTCTCTCCATTTAAAAAAAAAAAGGGGTCAGTGATTTCTAGAGCCACTGATTTGGTGAGGCTGTCCCTAAATAGTTATTAATTTCTCAAAATGGCTCAAATTAGCCATTTCATAGAAAGAAAATATCAATTGTTGCCACTTTACCCATTAATTGTTTGAAGTATATTTGCTTATATCATAATATGTTAGAATCAAGGTCAAAACAATTAAAACAAAAAGGGGGGGGGGGGGGGGGGGGGGGTGCAATATTGTAAAATCATCAAGTCACCATCTTAGAAAGAAAAAAAAAAAAAACCGGTGTCCTGGGAATGAAGTAGAAGACAAACTGAGTTTTGAATTTTTTACTCTATACACTTTTATATTGAGTTTGGATAGGTTCTTGAGCATATTAAATAGTTTAGAACATGTTTTGCACTGGTTTTCAACATGTTTTTAATTGGTTTTTTACCTGTATTTTGACTATTTTTAATTTTTTTTGAGTTGATTTTGAATGGTAGCTGTTGTATGCATAAATTCGCCAACCCGACACGTCATCAAAAAGAGTCAATAAAGATTGCCACGTCACTCATTGACCGGGTCAATAAAGGAAATGTGACAAGTCAATGTCAAAGTACCTCGAAACCAAAAAGGTCAGAAACACGCTCGCCGAAACTGGATATGTACTCGCAAAATCTAGATATATGGTCGCCGAAGAAACGAAACCCAAAAATAAATGTACTCGCTGCACCAGCATACTGGGCCTAAACCGACTCGGCAGAAACACGGAAATAAACCCTACACTTTAGAAAACCCATAACAACAAGGAATCAAGGGGGGAAAAGGAGAAGACCTATCTGTATCCGCAGCAACGTGGGATTCCCAGTACGAATCTGAAAGGAAATCCTACTATGAGCAGGACTAAAATCAAGGGAAAAACCCTAAATATCATGTATAAATAGAACCACCTATCCCACGAGAAGGGGGTTCAGAAAATCGAGAGAAAAGAGAGCAACTGTAAGAGAGATCTAAGCGTGTAATAAGGCAACGAAAACCTAGTATTATTTTTCTGCCTTCAGGGGCGCCGTGGTTTTTTCCCATTCAAGGGTTTTCCACGTAAAATCTGTCTTTTGCATGCGTTCTTAATTTTCTTGTTTTATATTAAATTGATATAATTGTTGAGTGCGTGGCAATCCAAATTTCACCGTCAACAATTGGCGCTAGAAAGAGGGGGGTTACAAAAAACTTCGAGGAACCCTTGCGAATTAAAGAACATGAACATGAACATGAACAACAACAACGACAGTGATAGAGACGTTAACTCCAGCGGAGATCAGGTTATTGAACCAGCTGCGCCGACAGGAGATAGGGCAGTAACGATCGGGGAACAATCGGCGGCAACACCAGGGACTAGGGCCGCCGACCCTGGGATTCTGCAGCACTTCCAAGCTGCGTTGGTAAACCTAATCAGCGAAGCCAACAAGATAGGGCTTTCGCTTCCCATCGGTTTGGGAGTTTCATCTCCTTATGAGTTAACCACCCTTGGAATCCATCCTCCCGGAAGGCTACGATCAGAAGTTCACATCGCAATCCCTGATACTCAAGCAAGACAATCCGCCGAGGAGACTCCCCAGGACCACCCAGAGTATTTCGAAAGGAGAAAACAAAAGAAAGGAAAAGGTGTGATGAATGAAGAATCCAGAGAGGAGCGAGACCAGGCGCGGACACATGGGGTCAATTCCAGTGACACATACCAACGGAACCGACGGAGACACCATTCTATCTCGTCTGAAGATAAGAGTCCACGTCCACAAAGAGAGTTACGGTCCAAAAGAGCACGGCGAAGGAGATCCGAAAGCACAGAAGATCGAATGAGCCCGGATAATAGGAACAACCATGGGAGAATGACAATTAAGAGCAGACTTGATCCAGCAGGAGAGCCAACTGGTCAGCGAGATGTCACCCTACAAGAGCTATCAAAAAAGGTTTCAGCAATGGCACGAAGGTACGGTCGTAACGTATATTCAGATAATGAGTCAGACAGCCCATTCATTGAAGATATTGCTCGCACCCAGTTCCCAGACAGATTTAGAATGCCAACCATTGAGCAGTACAAGGAGAACAGGGACCCGAAGGAGCATGTTCACCGATTCCGCAACATCATGGCCCAGTATTCATCTAATGACGGGCTTTTATGCCTCACCTTCCCTCAAACGTTCGGCGATCTCGCCTCTAGGTGGTTTGGAAGACTTCCGCCTGGAAGTATAAGCAGTTTCTCAAACCTCAGCAAGGCGTTCATAAGACAGTTCATGGGGAGTGTGCAGAGAAGGAAGTCACTCGCTCATCTATCAAATTTGAAACAGGAGCACAATGAGTCAATCAAGAAATACCTAGCAAGATTTGGTTAGGAAGTTGCTCAAATTGAAGATGCCAGCGATGTAGCTGTGATCGCCGCTTTCACCAATGGGTTACAAAGCGGGCGATTATCTTTTGACCTGCGAAGAGAGAGACCAAAAACTTATGAGGAGATGATGGAAATAGCTGGCGACTATGCATTAGCAGAAGAAGAAGAAGTAGCACAAGGGGGTAGCTACGTGCATGGACACAAACCTGACTCAAAATCGGATTGAAAGGATGACAAGAAGACGGTATCACGTGATCGCCAGAGAGACGAGAAAGGCCAAAAGGGGCACTCGAGAGAAAGCAAAGGAAATCCTCGAGCCAGTAGGTTTCGAGGAAGATACAACCATTACACCCCTTTGACCGGCGATCAAGAGGAGATACTTTCTGTGGTGGAAGACAAAGGACTCGCTAAATACCCTCGACAGCAGTCAGCGAATGCCAGGAGAGACACAACTAAGTACTGCCGATTCCACAAAGATCATGGGCATGAAACCTCAAAGTGTTTTCAGCTGCGTGACCACATTGAAAGTTTGATCAGAGATGGGCACCTGAAGGATTTTGCTTTGAAGGGAGATAAATATGGTGGTCGCCAGGATAGCCGCCAAGGAAACGGGCAGGAGAGGAAAAGTCCAAGGGGGAACAGCCCTAACGCCACCATAAACACCATTTTCGGCGGACCTCATACTGGGAGAAGCAATCGAGAAAGGATGTCAGAAGTTCGAGAAGTAATGTATGAAAGCAGAAGCATGGAGATCAATTCTGTACAGAGAAGCCCCAAGAAGGGAAGAGAAGGACATGATCCTATAACATTTACAGCAGAAGACTCAGACGGGATAGATGCAAAACCTAACGATGCAATCGTCGTGGGGGTTCGAATAGCCCATAGGGATGTCCTTCGGGTGATGATTGACAATGGAAGTTCAGCCGATATCTTAAGTGCCAGAGTATATGATGAATTGCGGCTGGACAGAAAAGATCTCGAACCATTCCATGTACCACTAAAGGGATTTGGTGGCGCAGAAGTTAGGTCGTTAGGAACTGTGAAACTGCCGGTGAGATTTGGTACAGCACCATGCCGGCGAACAATCCTTTTGGACTTTGTCGTGGTTGACATCCACAATTGGCCGTATAATGCTTTACTTGGCCGACCGTTTCTTAACAAAGCTCGAGCTGTTACTTCAACCCATGCATTGAAAATAAAATTCCCTACAGAATTTGGTGTCGGAGAATTGAGAGGGTCACAGGAGATGGCTCGCCGCGCCAACCTATCAATCTTCAAAGATAAAGCAGGGATGGAAACCTTAAACATATTCGAAGTGGACAGGGAGGTGCAGGAAGATAGTCCGGGAAACTTCGAACTGGACCCAAGGGACAAAACGAGCAGAGAGAAAGAAGAACCAACTGAGTCAGTTATTCTAGACGAAGCGGAACCAGACAAAACAGTAAAGATCGGAGCAAGGCTGGCTAAACAAGTTAAGAAAGATGTGACAAACTTGTTGAAGGAATATAGGGGGATTTTCGCTTGGTGCCACGAAGACATGCCAGGGATTGATAGAAGTGTAATTTCGCACAATCTGGCTGTGAATGAGAAATGCAAGCCGGTTGTGCAAAAAAGGAGAAGTTTCAACCCAGAAAGAAGTGCAGCGATAAAGGAGGAAGTATCAAAATTGCTCGCCGCAAGGTCAATCAGAGAAGTTAAGTACCCAGAATGGGTGGCGAATGTGGTCTTAGTGAAAAAGAAAAACAATCAATGGAGGATGTGCGTCGACTTCACCGATCTGAACAAAGCCTGCCCCAAGGATAGCTTCCCGCTACCAAGGATTGACCAGTTAGTCGATGCAACAGCTGGACATGAAACGTTGAGCTTCATGGATGCATATTCAGGATATAACCAAATAAAGATGCACAAGCCAGACGAAGAGAAGACAGCGTTCACCACAGATCAGGGGTTGTATTGTTACACGGTCATGCCATTCGGCCTAAAAAACGCTGGGGCAACTTACCAGCGCTTGGTCAACAGAATGTTCGCCAGACAAATCGGGAGAAATATGGAAGTCTACGTTGACGATATGCTAACAAAAAGCACCACAGCGGATAGACATACAGATGACCTGAGGGAAACATTCGACGTGCTGGTCAAGTATGGAATGAAGTTGAATCCAGCAAAATGCGTATTCGGCGTACCATCTGGGAGGTTTCTCGGATATCAAGTACATCAAAGGGGAATAGAGGTGAACCCTGAAAAAATCCAAGCACTAGCAAAAATGGTCTCGCCAAGAACTCTGAAAGACGTTCAAAAACTCACAGGGTGCTTAGCATCGCTGAGCAGATTCATAGCCAAATCAACAGACCGATGCCTACCATTTTTCAAAGCTCTAAAAAAGGGAAAGGGAATCGAGTGGAATGAGGAGTGTGAAAAGGCTTTCCAAGCCTTGAAAGATTACCTGGGGCAAGCGCCGCTGCTATCAAAACCAGAAACAGGAGAAACATTGTACATGTACTTGTCCGTCTCTGGAGCAGCCACAAGTTCCGTGCTAGTAAAACAGGAAGATGGGATCCAGAAACCAATATACTACACCAGCAAAGCACTGTTGCCAGCCGAAACCAGATACTCGCCGGTTGAAAAATTGGCACTAGCTCTAATAACAGCAGCGAGGAAACTGAGGCCATATTTCCAGGCTCATAAAATCAGAGTATACACCAACTGCCCACTGAAGTTAATCCTGCAGAAACCAGAAGTATCCGGTCGATTAACAAAGTGGGCAATCGAGTTAAGTGAATTCGATGTAGAGTACCTCCCAAGGACAGCAATTAAAGCCCAGGCAGTGGCAGACTTTGTAGCAGAGTTCACCGAACCAAACATGGAAGTAGCGAGAATGATGGAGGAACAAAATAAGAAAATATTCAAATGGCAACTCCGCGTTGACGGCTCATCAAACACGCATGGCAGCGGGGCAGGGGTAGTAGTGTCAACCCCAAAAGGAGATTCAGTCGAATGTGCCTTGCGTTTTGACTTCAAAGCTACCAACAATCAAGCCGAGTACGAGGCACTCATAGCAGGTTTAAAAATTAGCACAGTCCTAGGAGCAGACGAAGTGGAAGTTTTTAGCGACTCTCAAGTTGTTGTCAATCAAGTACTAGATGAATACCAGGCAAGAGATGAGAGCATGATCACCTACCTGGAATTGGCAAAGGAGCTATTAGAAAGATTTAAAGAATACAGAATTGTTCATGTCCCCCGAGAAGAAAATGAGAAAGCTGATGCCTTGGCCAAACTGGCATCTGCCACAATCAGCATCTGGCCCAAAAATATTTCTATGATCCGCTTATTGCAGCCGAGTATAGTTAAAACAAAGGAAGTTGGGGCAGTCTTTGGCGAAAGGGACAGCTGGATCACACCAATCAAAGAATATCTCATCAATGATGTACTCCCAAGTGACCCGTTAGAAGCAAAGCGGCTGAAGTACAGAGCTACAAGATACTCAGTACTCAATGGAGAACTGTACAAAAGGGGATACTCGAGGGCACTGCAGAGATGTGTTGGGCCTGAAGAAGCAGAAGGTATCCTGAGAAGCATACATAGTGGAAATTGTGGGAACCACGCTGGGGGCGCCAGTCTAGCCCACAAAACATTAAGGCAGGGTTTTTACTGGCCAACACTGTTCGCCGACTCCAAAAGGGTGGCAGCGAGATGTGAGGCTTGTCAGAAAATTGCTAATAACATCCGACAGCCACCTGAACTCTTGCAAAGTATTACCTCGCCTTGGCCGTTCGCCATGTGGGGAATTGACTTGATCGGCCCAATGCCAACAGCAACTGGAGGAGCAAAACATGCCATAGTAGCTGTGGATTATTTTACAAAATGGGTAGAAGCCGAGCCATTGGTACACATAACAGAAGCAAACACTGTAAGCTTTGTGAAGAAAAATATCCTTTACAGATTCGGGATACCAAACACCATCATCACGGACAATGGGACCCAATTCGACGGGAGGAAATTCAGGGAGCTATGTGATAAGTACGGCATCAACAACTACTACGCCTCTCCAGCACACCCACAGACGAATGGCCAGACTGAAGCAGTAAACAAAATCATAAAACATAACCTGAAGGCTAAATTGGCAGTTAAAAAGGGCAGCTGGGCAGACGAATTACCACAGGTACTTTGGGCATATCGAACCACAGAAAGGAGTTCAACAGGCGAGACCCCATATTCCATGGCATATGGAGCTGAAGCTGTCATTCCCGTGGAAACATCTTTCTCTTCGCCGAAGGTGCAACTTTTTCAGCCAGAAATCAACATTGATATGCTAAAGTGCGGCCTAGATGAGTTAGAAGAAAGAAGAGAGTGCGCGCAAATAAGGAATACTGCGTACCAACATAGGGTAGCCAGATATTACAACTCACATGTGCGTGAAAGAAGGTTCTCGCTGGGCGACTTAGTGCTGAAAAGGGTGAACCAAGGAACAAAAGACAAAGCTGCAGGGTCACTCGCAGACAAATGGGAGGGGCCTTATCAGATTACAGGCATAGCTGGCCATGGGGCATATCGCATCACTCGAGAAGGTTTTGGCGAACTACCCCGTCCATGCAATGCGCAGTACTTGAAGATATATTATCCGTAACTTGGGGGTCAAGTTTAGAATTGGTGTGAGCCTTTTATTTTTTCTTAGAACAGTTTTCGTTTTAGTATTTTTTTTCTTTTCTTTGTGATTATGTTAACAAAGTTGCAGGAATTATCCAAATAAAGAGTAATTTATTACTGAGAAATCGTGACTTGACTCGCCAATTACAAAGGGCACTCACCGACATATGTCAATACCATTGCGTAAAGACGAGTTTCGTACTTCGCAGCAGTGAGAATAAGTGACAACTCAACGAAATTAAAGCAAGCCAAAAGCGATTTAGTCGCCATAGCCCAAGCTACAGAAATTGGGGATCGCCCCCACAAGGAGAATAAGATCTCCGGAGAAAAACTTGGTGTGGGCAAATACGTCCTGAATAAGCACCAAGTACTCCAGAACTCAGCAATGGCAGCTGAATAAATAAAAACATGTTAAAAACTTGGTGTATGGTCGGATACGTCCTGACAAACACTAAGTACGCCAAAATCCAGCAATGGCAGCTGAATACAAAATATGTTAAAAACTTAGTGAAACGCTAAGTACGCCAAAATCCAGCAATGGCAGCTGAATATAAAATATGTTAAAAACTTAGTGAAACGCTAAGTACGCCAAAAATCCAGCAATGGCAGCTGAATACAACAAAAAATGCTACAAAGTGAAACACTAAGCAAAAAATCAGCGAATAGCAGCTGAATACACAAAAATATGCTAAAAACTTGGTGAAATACTGAGTAAGTCAAAAATTCAGTAAAAGCAAGAAAAAGTTTATAACTTCTTATAAATAAAGTCATTTACAATTAAAGAATTAAGAATGAAAATACAAAAAGAGAAACTGAAGATACAAAGATTAAACAATCCTTCAGTATGAAAGACACAAAAAGTCAACTAGCTGCAGGAGGGCCCTCGCTATCTTCCTCATCTTCGATCTCCTCGTCTGAAGGCCAGGCGGCTTCCTCATCCCCTTCTGGCATAAAACGCTCATAATCCCTTCCAGCAACAGGACCCAAGTCAGGCTCAGCGCCAGAACCAGAAAAGCTGCCCTTCTGACTCGAATAATAAGTATTGAAGGTACGCTTGCTGGGGATTTCTAAATGCATAGGGTGAGGTTCGGTCATGTTGTAGCGACAGTAGGCTTTCCAACGTTTTATCTGCTCTTTAATCGAATCCACTCCGCTGGCCATATGCTGTTGAAAAGACCGGTCGAAACGCCTCAGAGCCTTCTCATTGGAGTGATCCTTCATGGCGAAGAATTTCTTCGACTGCCTCATGCCTTTTTCGAATTCACGCAATAAAAGCGCATCATAGGCAGGGGATCTCTTGAAACGATCAACCGATTCAACCTCCAGCACAGCCTTGAGATCGTTCAGAATAACTTCATGCGAGGACAACTGGTTGCGCAAGTCCAAAGCTTCACGCTCAGCTTTCTCCTTTGCCTCCTCAGCTAGTCGCTCAGCCTCAAAACGTGCTGCGAGTGATTCTTGATTAGCGGAGAGTTGCTCTCGCAGCGAACGAATCTCTTCCTCAGCAGCAGCTAATTTATCTTCAGCGACAAGTTGAGCTGAAAGATAGCTATCCGCAGATTCCCTCATCTGAGCGAGATGCTGAGTATGGATTTCCTCAGCAGAGAGTTTCTCAGCGGCCAAAATAGAAGTCTGTTCCCGCAGGTGTTTCACATCCCTCGAAAGGAAATTCCCTCGCCTGTAAGCGTCGGTCAACTCAGACATCATCTAAAAAGAAAAACAGTCAAGTCAGGAAACATACGAATGAAAAACGTAAAACACGAATATCGCAAGAGACTCACCAGGGACTGACAATCAAAGAAAAATTCCATCTTCTTGTTGCAGGATCTGCTCTTCATGTGCTCCCAATCCTCATCAATATAAACATTGTTGTTCATTATATGTGAGCAAATCTCTGCAGCCGTGAAATCTGAAAGGGACACAAACCCCTCTCCCTCACCAACTCCGGTTGGATCCACGGGAGGAACTTCACGGGCAATACCCGAACCTGACGCAGAAGCCCCAGTTTGCCTCGATGGCCCCGACCTATCAGCTGGCCCCGGCTGACCAGATGGCCCAGGCTGATCAGCAGACGACACGTTCGGCTCATCTACAGTCGCTGGAGAAGAAGCTGCACCAGTTGGAGAGAAAGCAGGAACATTCAATTTACTAACTCTTTCAGGAGGTGGAGACGCTACCTCACTCATCCCTTCAGCGGGGGCTTCAGGCACAGTTGGATGAGTAGAGGGAATTCCGGCGAACACAGGTCCATCAGCACCCTCTTCGTCAGAAGAAACGACATAATGCACGACTCTTGATGCCCGCTTCAAAGGTCGAGTAGTATGGTCAGGGGTGCCCTCAGCCGGGCATTTTCCTCTACCAGTCCTAGGAGTTAGATCATTCGCAGGATCAAGAGGAATTTCAGGGACATCCGCGTCAAAAATAGGAGTATCACGGACTGGCCCTGAAACTCCAACTTTTTCTTTTCCCTTAAGGCTGGAGGTAGCTGCAGGAGTGGTCGCAGCAGAGGTATTCGCAGCAGGGATGTTCACAGCAGCCTCTGTGTACACAGGGGGTTGTTCCGATTCGACCCCACCCTCAGGAATATCACCAACTTCCTCGCCATCGGAGGGATCGCCATCATCCGGACTAGCAAGTCCTTCCTTGGCCAAACCAGCAGCATGTCTTCTACTGGTTGCCTCAGAATTCTTTACTGCCCGGGCGTGTTGATCGCAAACTGTGTCAAAATCGCACACTGCAAGAAAAATAAACAAAGTGTCAACTACCAGAATAAGATAGTAAAACAAAGAAGGAATGGACAAAGACTTACAGCGAGGAAGCCTTGCATGTAGGCGTGTGAAAATCCCCTCGGAAATCATTTTTTCCTTATCCAAGAGGAAGGACCTATCCCTTTCTCTCAAAAGGAGGACAGCTGCTGCGGCGAGGTGAGAAACCTCTCTATTCAGTAAAACAGGGGTCGCCTTCAACCAAGCTTCAGGCGATGTGAAGTGCCTGGGAACCTTCTTCGCCAAGAAATTGTGGCGACTACTGGCAGGCAAATCACGACCCCACTCGCCATCAACGAAAAACCAGCTGTTCTTCCACCTCTTGTTCGAAGTGGGAAAACCCCAGATGAACCCCTTTTTCTTCTCATCACCAAAGATTTCTACTTGACCGGGGTTCGCCACGCCCTCAGGGATCCAGCTCTCCACGGGCGAAGAGATAAGGAAATACGTACCACCATGGCCCGCCTGCCTTAGCGTGTAAAAATGGCGGATTTCACGAGGAGTAGGGGGCCCGTAACCCTTCAACTTCCATATGAGGCACAGGCACATCAATATTCTGTAGCTATTTGGAGCGAGCTATGCCGGCGCAATTTGAGTCTCCGCAAGAAATCTGGCGATGAAAGGCTGAAGAGGGAGAGTCACCCCACAGCTAAGCATGGCCCCGTAAATAGCGACTGTATTTTTGGGAGGATTCCACACAGCCCGGTCGCCAGGTAAAATGAGATTCACTGAGTCTGGCAGGTCAAAACGACTCTTGTATTTACGAAGCTCAACCTCGCCGACCACATTTACCTCCGTATCAAAAGAACACGGACGGTTTGGCGAGAAGCGTAGCCTATCCCTCTGATGGTCTTCAACATCGGAGTCAACAATCGTCTGCGCATCCAGCAGAGATTCACGTGGAACCCTAGAAGAGCGTCGTCTACTGCTTGTTGGTCTAGAAGATTTCGGCATTGTTGGAGAACCGCTGTTAGAAGATGAAGGAGAGATGTTAGGGATAAAAACATCTCCAGAAGACGGAACATAAACAGAAATTGGGACCGGAGAATCTAGACGAAAATTACGAATCAGAGATTCGATTTTGTCCGCAGTACTTTTATCACCAAGCTCCATGGCTTGCATCATTCGATTAAAAAGAGAAGAGCGTAAAGAAGGGTCCATGGGAACTCACTAGAAAACCCTAGATTCGCGAAAGATTCGTAGAGAGGCAGGAATAACCGATTCCGGTGAACCGTCTGATAAATAGAAAACACAGGGAAAGGAATGTAGCAAGCACTCGAAGGAACAAGGTAGATAAAAACGAAGAATCAAACTGTTCTTTTTTGCTCTGAGAAAACCAGTGGAGAAATAAAATGGAAAGAATGAAATGGAGAAAAGGAAACGAGCGGGCCTTAAAAAGAGGGAGTTTCGAAATTCAAAAAAGAAAATCAAGTAAAAGGATATGCAATTAATGAGAATGACAGCCACAGTGACCAGCCGCAATAGTCACCATCAGAAAATAGACATGTGGCATCTCGGGGAAAGCCAAGCGGTCAAAATGTCTCTTCGTCCGTCAGGTAAATAGGTGCGTCAACAATTATGTGGACCAAGTTGAAAGCTTGCACCAGAAGAATCAATTAATCAATACAGCGCGTGACAAAAAGGAAAGAAGGAGGTATTACAAAATGCATCTAAACCTTGTAAGTATAAATATAAATACTACTCGCAGAGACAAACGAAGTAAGAAGAACAAATCATTCGCCCAGCTCGGAGTATTTATGGGGGTATTGTTGTATGCATAAATTCGCCAACCCGACACGTCATCAAAAAGAGTCAATAAAAATTGCCACGTCACTCATTGACCGGGTCAATAAAGGAAATGTGACAAGTCAATGTCAAAGTACCTCGAAACCAAAAAGGTCAGAAACACGCTCGCCGAAACTGGATATGTACTCGCAAAATCTAGATATATGGTCGCCGAAGAAACGAAACCCAGAAATAAATGTACTCGCTGCACCAGCATACTGGGCCTAAACCGACTCGGCAGAAACACGGAAATAAACCCTACACTTTAGAAAACCCATAACAACAAGGAATCAAGGGGGGAAAAGGAGAAGACCTATCTGTATCCGCAGCAACGTGGGATTCCCAGTACGAATCTGAAAGGAAATCCTACTATGAGCAGGACTAAAATCAAGGGAAAAACCCTAAATATCATGTATAAATAGAACCACCTATCCCACGAGAAGGGGGTTCAGAAAATCGAGAGAAAAGAGAGCAACTGTAAGAGAGATCTAAGCGTGTAATAAGGCAACGAAAACCTAGTATTATTTTTCTGCCTTCAGGGGCGCCGTGGTTTTTTCCCATTCAAGGGTTTTCCACGTAAAATCTGTCTTTTGCATGCGTTCTTAATTTTCTTGTTTTATATTAAATTGATATAACTGTTGAGTGCGTGGCAATCCAAATTTCACCGTCAACAGTAGCTTTACTCTAAATGGAACTTTTCATGATTACTTTATAAAACAGGAAATATTGCCCATAAAATTCTTATAATCAAATCAATGAATCATTACTTTACTTATATAATTAAAAAATAAACTAATCAGGAAATAAGTTTGATGTCATTCTAAATTTATCAGGAAATAATAATAAATTTAATGTCACTCATATACACGAAATATAGCCCATAAAAATAATAAATTAATAAAATCATTATTTTATATATATAATTAAATAATCAAAATACATAAAATATTGCCCATAAAATTCTTTATGGGTGCTATGTCACAGATAATGGTTTTCTGTTAGATTTTGACAGAATGGCTGCTAATGAACAATGTTTTGTCAAAATGGTTATTTTTGAACAATTTAAATGGTGAATAGCCTTTTTGGGACTCCATCCACCAATTAATGGTGTCTAGTGCTATTTTCTCAACAAAAAAAAAATTATATATATATATATATATATATATATATATATATATATATATATATATATATAAATAATAATAATAAAAAATCATATCTCCATACTTTCTCGATAAATCTCTGATTAGTAGTTAAAGAAAAAAAAAAACTTATGAATATTTTCGTCTTTTACTAACAGTAATATACATACACACACACACACATATATATATATATATATATTAAAAAGTCAATACAAATACCTTATTTAAAAATAAAAAATAAAAAATAAAAAATAAAAAAGATATATGAAAACTTGATTTGTTGTAACTGGATTCGATTAAACTCAGAAATTTTAAGATTAATGAAAGAATTAAAGTTCGTTAGGCAATCACATGCCTACAAAAGTAACAAAAAACATTTTCATATTTCGATTTTTTTTTTTTTTTTGAAAAACTAGGTACTTGTTTTTCGAGTTTATATATATATATTTTAATATATACACATATATGGTTCCTAATAATCAAGATTATTCGTCAGTTTTTTTTTTTTTTTTTTTTTTTTTTTTTTTTTTAACTATTATTCTTGCTTAATTAAAAAAAAAATTACTCTTCGGATGAATCCAAAGGTTATGATGGTTCGTCCTAACTTTTATTAAAATAAAATAGAGTGTCTTTAGAAATTTATTTTTTAAAATGGAGTGTCTTTAGAATAGGAGTGCCAAAAGATAAAAGGATACTCTTGGAACAAAAGGAAGTGACTTTAGAATTTTTTTAAATTTAAATTTTGAGAATAAAGTGTCTTTAGAAAAGAAGTGTAAAAAGAAAAAATTGGATTGTCAAAAGAAGCTCTTCTTTTTTCATTATTTAGTATTTTTTTTTTCCTTTATCAAAATTACTAAAAGAGACATACAATTTAAAGAAAAAAAAATTATATAAAGTAAATCTAATAAAACCCCACATTCCTTTACAAAAAAAAAAAAAAAAAGGTTCTTTTAATCCTTTTCTTGAAATATATATATATTTTTTTCATAACTCTCAAACCCTAAAAATACTTGTAGGATTCTATTTAAACAATAAATCAAACACTTGGGGTGCATTAGACAGATGAGATATTGATTATTATTATTTAATCTCATTACTCTTTTAGAATCTGAAAGTGAAATAATGATAACCAAAACAAATACCTGCTCTTTGCTTCTTGTTTCGTTTTGTTTGTGGGTTGGTTTTTTTTTTTCTTTTTCTATATGTGTTTTGTCTTGGGTTGCTTTGTTCTTTGCTATTTTCTTAGAGCTGTTTGCTTATTCTCTGTCTTGTGACTTCCTGACCTTTTCTATAAAGCTTAATGTTAAAAAAAAAAAAAAAACAATAAAAATGTAAAAAAAAATAAAAATAAAAAATCGTTCATGGTAGGTGAGAGAAAGACGAGACCAGCGATAAAAAGATCCAAGATAGATAGACATATTAGAGATGAGGTTTATTAAGTTTGAAAAATAAGTAAAATGGTAGTTTAGAAAATAAATAAAATAAATTAATAAAAACATTTAACTTTATTTAATTAAATTAAATTTTAAACAAGTGGGCCCGGGCATAAATTGATCAGTAGGGGGTGTGCCAATAGCACCACTCTTATAATTTATCAAAGAGTTACTTGATTAAGGGCCAGTTTGATGTTGTTTTTGAAAAGTTAAAATCAGCTTATTTTATAATTTTGACAAAAAATATGTTTGGTAAGACTTCCAAAAGTGATTAAATGATAATTTGGCAAGTTTTGGCAGTGATTTTGAGAATATGTGCCGATATTGTTACTCATAAAACTAATTAGTACACCCATATTTTATTTAAAATTTTAATTACAAAAATATCCCAATAGAAATTTACTAATAATGACAAATTACTTTAATTAAAAATTAACCAAATACTATGTACACTTATTAATTAGACCCATATATATATATATATATATATATATATATATATATATATATATATATATATGAAATATAAACCCTAACTTATGATAAACCCAAATTTTTATGATAAACCCTAATTAAACTCTAATTTTATTTGAAGTATTGTATCAAATTTTCTCATCATTACACGATTATCATATAACAAATTAATGGAAAAAAAAAAAAAAAAAACTTTATTTCTTTACTTTTTTTTTCTTCTTTCTTTTATGTTTAGTTATAAACTTTATCAATAAACAAAAAATATATATATTTAAGATAGCTATAGTTATCAATGAGTTATTATTATTATTATTTAAGATAACTGTATACATAAGAGAATTCCAGATTGAAAATTTCTTGACCCTATATACAATCCAATTCTACATCTTCCCTTTCGTAAGGCTCCTATATTCGAGACATTTCCAAAAGTAAATTGGACTATCATTATAAGAGGATTTGATTCCATAAATAAAATGATATGTATGTATATAAATATATATATTAGGTATTTGGGTGTATTAATAATTTAAGAGGGTTTATAAATAAAATATATTAAAATGAATATATTCATTTCAATAAGGGTACTATTGGCATTAGGATGAGGGCTTATCGTAATATTTATTTTTAAAATTTTAGTCATGGGTGTACTAATTAGTTTTATGGTTGACAATATCTACGCCCTTTGAGAAGTAGGTGGTTATAGAATAATCTATTTCATCATAAAATTATTGTTATAAACATTATTATCCTTATGAAATCAACTTTAAATCATTTATATACCTTATTTCATCTCAAAATCAATTATTATACTTAAATATTGATTTGATTTATAAAATCTTTTTAAAATATTTTTATTGTTCGTATGGAATTTTTTTCTTCTAATTTAAATATTGATTTAATATATATAATTAATGAAAAAAAATGAAGTAGGGTTCTAAAATCATGTATATTTTAATCATTGTAACTAATCTCAACACTTTTGTAATAAAATTACCAAACATATGTATACCGCTAACCAAACATCTGCACAACTAAAAGTGATTATTATAAAAGTTACATCAATACCAAACCGGTCATAACTTTGCAACAAATTATTTATTCAGCATTAGCTAACCGTGATTATTTTAAAAGTTACAACAATACTAAACTGGCTTTTAGTTTAATATAAGTTTTGTGAAATATGAAACCCATAACTTTATGTTAATTTCAATTTTAACTATATTGATATCGTGATATCGTAAATATTTTAATTAAAATTTGGATCCTCTCATCATCTCATATGTAAGATTTGTATGTTTTTTTTTATTTTTTATTGTTAATGTCTTGTGTTCAAGTGTCAACACCACAATGGGATATAAAATAAAAAGAACGGAGTGATAAACACTAGCACACAATGGTGTATTTATAATGCTTTCATTGCTTTTTAATTTCTTGTTTTCTTTTTCTTAATGGAGAAATTACACCTTAGTCCCTATATTTTGGGGAAACGTCGCTTTTTACACAATATATGGGCATTAGATTCTTTAGTTCTCCACTTTTCGAAAATATATAAAATGGTCTCTTTGACCAAAAAACTGACGGTCAAACATAATAGATGTCGTGAAAGTAATTTAAAATAATTAAATTAAAAACCCTCTTTGATCGGATAGTTGCTTGTGCATTTACAATTTAACCTTGAATCTATATCTATGTATCTATATAATCTCCTATAATGAAGCCACAAGCGCCACATGTTGTTATAAGAAGGTTTGACAATTAATTGATTGATTTGGCTTTTAATTTTTTATTGCTTTCTTTAAAAAAGAAAAAATATTAATAATTGTAGCATTCAATTCACCCTTATTGGTCCATTAATTCTTCTTGATTCCTTATCCCTATAGATTCTTCACTTCCTCTTTCATGATAAAAGCAAATTGTGATATATGTTATAATATTTAGTAAGGGAATTTATCATTCTCCCCCCCGTAGTTTGCCGTATTCTTCAGTCTCCCCCCTCTAGTTTCAACATTAGCTAGATTCCCCCCTGTAAAATCAATTTATCTCCATTCTCCCCCCTCCCGTCACTTTTTCTGTTAAATGAAACAAATGCCATTAGTGATGAAGGACAAGATAGTAAAATAACATGTTGTTTGGGAATGTGCATCATATCTGAAGGGCATATGAGTAAATTGAGATATTAAATTATATAATATTGTGAATAAAACAATTGAGAAATACTTTCCAATAAAAAATGATGGCATCACGTGGGGCCCATTTGATTTGTCTTCTTCTTTTCCTCTTTAAACTTTCCTCTCATTCATTACAACCATACCGATCATTTTCTTCTTCTTTTCCTCTCATGCTTTCCCATTCTTCATCTTCTTTTGCGCACAAAACAAAATCCTACCAGTACCCAATATTGCAAACAATCAATTCATGACTAGATTTTGAACGGTTGAAGTACTTTATTTTGTTCATTAATCACTACCACTAAAAGTTCCAGAGAAGAAAGCTACGCGTGCGATTTGTTGCAGCCGTTTTGAAGAAGGTTTTTTTTTTTTTTTTTTTTTTTTTTCGGTATGTATATAATGGTTATTGCATGGGTTTCGTACTGATTGTTTGTTTTCCTTCAATTTCGTAATTTAGGGTTTCTGTAAAAGCAAATTTGGGGGGTTTTTTTTTTGAACTTGATAAATGTTTAGTAAAGATGGTAGATCGTTTTTATACATAAAACATTATGAAAATTTATACAAATCAGAGTTTTGAATATTTTTTTGATGAAATAGGTTTAGGGTTTGCTTTAATTTGTATCTGACAGTTGTTATGCTTGTTTTATTTTTATTTTTTTCTTGTAAAATTTCATTTATAATTTTGTCTCTGTCACATGCTTTGTATATGTTTTGTTACCAATGATTTTGTTCCAGAGTTTGGAATGGAGGTGTTTGAGGTCGTTGTTCATTATGGGACTACTGTGCATGATGTAGGTACTTGGGATGCAGAGCATATTAGTATTGTCACACTATTGCATGCCATGAATGAAAAAAACACTGGTGTAGATCAAGTTCCTAGTGGAGATTATTTTGTATTTGTGTTGTTGCTTTGGTGTAGTGAGAAAGTAGAAGTGAAAACAGATGATGATTTAGTAGAATTGTTTAGAATGTAGGATTGTTTGAAGGGTTTTTTTTTAATATAATTCTTGGATGTTTCTATTTTATGGACATTTGTATTTGTCTTATGGTTCTTTGTACAGAGATGTGCACAACTTCAAAGAAGACCCAATCACAAGGCAGTGCCTCCTCTCCCCAGTCTCCAAGTCAGACCCAGCATCCAAGCCAAACCCAACCCGAATCACAAGTCACAACCCATTTAGTATGATAAGCTAGATGTAACTTTGTTTGATTTTCAAACACTTTTTTGTTGTTGGTTTAATTTAATATTGTAGTATGAAAAATGCTAATTTTGATGATAGAACATGTGTCATCCTTCTGCTGAACAGAAATGTTTAACATGTTAACTTTTTGGTTGAACCAATGGATTGATTTTGCTTGGGAATATGGACTGTGATGGATATTTTGTTGCTTGGAATATGGAATGTGTTGGATTTTTTTTTTTAATATCCGCTATATCATATTTTGTTTTTTCTTTGGAATATGGAATATGCAATATTACCTTTTGTGTGTTAATAGTAAACTCTTTAGGGTATAATTGTATTTTCACAATATCCCTCCTTTAATTAAGGGTAAAACAGTCTTTTTCCATATAAAAAGTGTCAGACTTATGTTATTTAACAGGAAAAGTGACGGGAGGGGGGAGAATGGAGATAAATTGATTTTACAGGGGGGAATCTGGCTAATGTTGAAACTAGAGGGGGGAGACCGGAGAATACGGTAAACTATAGGGGTGAGAATGATAATTTCCCTATTTAGTAATTTCAAAAGACATGAATGAATGAATTAATTATTCATATTAATTTTTTTTTAAACTTATTCATATTAAAATTCTTATTAATTTGAATTTTTTTAAGTTATATATATATATATACACTAGTATGCCACTTGCACGATGTGCGGGAATTGTTAAATATAATGCAATCGTCATCGAATTTTTGTTTTAAAATTTCTTAAGAGTGGTGCTATTGGCACCCCTACTACTGAATTATTTATGACCCACTTTTTAAAATTTTGATTTAATTATATAAATTAAATGGTTTTATTAATTTTTTTTTATTTATTTCCAGGACTATCCTTTTACTTATTTTTCAAACTTAATACACCCCATATCTTAAAAAAATAAAAAATTCACTTCATCTCTAATATTTATATATAGTTTTCTCACATCCATTCACATGACTTGTTTTTTCTTCTTATTTTATGGTAAAACCATCTTTATTAGATGCGATTTTTTTTTTCTGTAGTCGATTGGATTGTTGGTAGTAGATTGTGAGTATGATATTAATCGTCTAATGATTTTTTTTTAGCGATTGAGTTAGAGTTTTAGTGTGGTTTCATTTTGTCGGAGATTAGGTTTTCTTGGTTACGATTCTTGGCGCAATTTCGTTGTTGTTGTTTTTTTTTTTTTTTTTTTTTTTTTGTAAATAACATTAAACTAACTTTGGAAGATCTGGAAAAAAAAAAAAAAAAAAAACTACAAAAAAATTGATACAAATTATAGTATGCGTAGAAGATCTGAAAGAAAATAAACTGAGAGAAAAAAAAAATAGCAAACATGGATCTCGAATTTGAGAAGAAAAATAAAACAAACATGTGGAACAATAAAATCAATAAATACTAAATATGGGAAACATGAGATCGAGATTTGTAAGGAAATATAAACAAAAATAGTAATAAATCAATAAATACTGAACATGGGAAACATGAGATCGAAAACTTAAAGAAAATATAAACAAAAATAGTAAACATTCAGTGATTTGAAATAATCTATGTCATTAAAACTTTTGTAATTAGGGTTTTGAAATAAGGAAAATGGGGTTTTATTAGTTTTACTTTATACAAGAATTTTTTAATAAAAATTGTATGTCTATTTAAATAATTTGATAAAAGAAAAGAAAAATACTAAACAATTTAAAAAGTGGGGTATAAATATGTGTGCCAATAGCACCACTCATTTCTTAATATTATTTTATTTTTGCTTTCACTCTCTAACAAACCCTGCCGTAGTTGACATGGCTAGGTGTTTTGTTATTGAGGTTACTCCCTTCATGTTACAGTCGAATTCAAGCTTCAGCTTGTCTATGATTAAGAAGAAAATGAAACTATAAAGACTTGAAGAGTGGTTAAACATTCACTACTACTTCCTTCTCATTCTCAGTAGCTTATTTAGCTTGCTTCAATGTAGCCATTTTTATCGAAAACAAAATTAATATATACAGGGTCTGAAGAAAAATAATGTCAACAATCCTGTCATGAGAATTTCTATCTAATTTAGGATGCCAATTCAATTTATTATATCAAAAAACTTAACAAGTCATTATCTTAAAAACTCAAACCAG